>CM075942.1:37193475-38393475 GCA_038030265.1 Corythucha ciliata | reverse complement strand
AAAAATAAAAATAAAAATAAATATTTCAAAATTCAACTCAATTTATCTTTCTAGGTCCCATCGGGGTTGCCTAGGAACTTGGAGGCAGCAATCCAAAGATATGGATCAGCCACTTACAAAGCCCCTGTGGCTACTGTTCTTGACCCCAATGGAAAGCTTAGCATCACGCTCACTTATGGTATGACTGATCTCCCTTTCCCGTAAGTACAGTACCGCCTCCGCTTCGTCTCTTAATTTTGTTTCTCTCCTTCTTCAGGAAAGCTTTTGAGTAGGTCGCAAAAAATTGCTTACACCCTTTTAACTAAAAACTTTAGCAAGGGTGGTGACACCTGCTCGTTAAAAAGTGGTGACAGAATAGCTCTCGTCTATCCCAATAACGACCCTATCAACTTTATGTGCGCTTTCTACGGTTGTATGTTCGCCGGCATTGTTCCCGTACCAATTGAAGTCCCTCTCACGAGGCGCGTAAGTATTTTGTTCATGTTTTACCTCCTTGGTTATTAATTATGTCTAACGTATGAAAAATGAAATGATTCTTTTTTTTTGTTGTTGCTGTAAAAAAAAGGACGCTGGATCTCAACAAATCGGCTTTTTATTGGGTTCATGCGGCGTTCAAGTGGCGCTAACGAGTGAGGCTTGCCTCAAAGGACTCCCAAAGACGACGGCCGGTGAGGTAGTCGCTTTTAAAGGCTGGCCAAAACTTCATTGGTTTGTAACCGAACACCTGGCTAAAACACCGAAAGACTGGAGTCCAACGCCGAGGCTAACTGATGATAATCCCGCGTACATAGAGGTACAATAGTTATTTTACCCAATTTAATTATCTCTAATTCCCCAACCACCACCCTTCACAGTATTCGACCGATAAAGACGGTTCAGTCATGGGAGTCACAGTCACCCGAGCGGCCATGCTTTCGCATTGTCGCATGATAACTATGGCGTGTAATTACACTGAGGGCGAGAATATGGTGTGCGTACTCGACTTTAAGCGTGAAACAGGGCTGTGGCACAGTATTTTAACCAGTCTCTTGAACGGCATGCACGTCATATTCATACCGTACGCTCTCATGAAGGTCAATCCTGCATCATGGATGCAAATGATTACTAAATATAGAGGTATGTGAACAATGACAACGCTTTGCAGTGTAAGTTCCATGGCTATATTTTGACTGTGACTTCCTCAGCGAGTGTCGCCGTAGTCAAATCAAGGGACCTTCACTGGGGACTGCTGGCTACCAAGGACCACAAAGACATCAGCCTCTCTTCGTTGAGACTCCTACTTGTAGGTGACGGTGCTAATCCATGGTCATTGTCTTCGTGCGATCAATTTCTCGCCGTGTTTCAATCGAAGGGGCTTCGAACGGACGCCGTATGTCCTTCGGCGTCATCCACCGAGTGCCTGACAGTGTCGCTAAGGAGGTACGGGGCTTGAATAAAATTATCCCAAGTCAAAATTATAAAACGCTGGCATTTTTGTTACCTGTCTATAGACCGGGCCGTGCTGGAGTCAACGCGACTGGCCGCGGAGTTCTCTCGATGTCTGGACTCAGCTACGGTGTCGTTAGAGTTGACCAAGAAAACTCTCTAACGTCTCTCACGCTACAAGATTGTGGACAAGTGATGCCTGGTTGTACGTAATTTTTTTTTGCCGCCTTTCTGAATCATTCTTGTTTTTTTTCCAAGAGTCGTCCTCGCACACTTCAGACTTTTTGTCGGCCGATTATTTGGTCGGGTGTGGGGCGCGCACACCAAGCCAATTAAACAGTCGGGCCACATTTTAGTGTGGGAGGAATCGTGAAGTCCGTCAAACGTTTTCGTCGGCCGATTTAGAATCGTCGAAATGTGCGCACTTTTTCATACCCAGATCCCTGAATTGACTCACAATGGAGAACTTGCCTCTTTTTTTTTTTTTTTTTTTTTTATTTGCTCATCGCGTTGAGTGGTAAAAGTTACTGAGGAAAGGGTAGGAAAAAATGAAAAAATCGCTCGGGAAATATTTTTAATTAATTTTTAAAGTAAAGCATTTTGCAATGGTGGGGGAGAACGTCATTACTTACTCTTTTTATCACGCTTATCACAGGCAGCAGAGCCTGCTTTTAAGATGAGGAGGTAGTTATCAGTACAGTAGTTGTTTTTTCTTGTTCACGTTCTTATTTGTTGGAGTTTTTTTCTTGAATAGCGCGTGGTGAAACGTAGAATAACGATTCGTTGATGTAAGGTTTGCGGGAGCAAAATACATGAGAGCAATGAACGAGTTTTGAACGGTGCGGTCGTAGGAAGGTTCTACGTAGTGGGGATAGGCCAGGGGGTGATCATTGAGCAGGGGAACGGTAAGTAGTGACGTCAAACGAAGTCGATCAGCTGATGACTCACGAAAACTATAAAAATCAATTAAAAATCAGTGCCCGCTCCTATCGCGGTGCGGTTTTCACAGTTTAGTTCTATTTTAGCACCACTCTCGACTGAACATGAAAAAAAGGAAAAATAAATTTCATGAAAGTTCTCCATTAGAGCTAAATAAAACTACCGGCCGACGAAGTCTGCAGTGTGCGGCGGCTATTAAAACGTTAACTTTTGCGAAACAAATGAATAATTGGTCACAGGTTGGAAATTGAATTCAAGATAATCTAGAGACCCATTTTTCAACTAGCTGTTATTGGAGTTTATGAAATATAATCGCAGTGGTCTCGAGAACCACGGAAACTGAATATCTTGAGGTCATGTGCCAATTCGCAATGGTTTGGCTGTTCTGATCGTTTGTAGTCAGTATGATTCGCCTGCGTCAAAAAGAAATTTCGATTAACGGTTCAATACAGCGTCTTCCGTGGTTAATTTAATGATTTTCAGCTCGCGTCTATTGACAGAGCTCTTTTTGAGTGTAACGCTAGAAAGTTATTCTCTCCTTCTTTTTGTTCTTCTCTACCCGAATACCATTGAATTTACTTTTAACTTCGGGGTTTCCTTCCTCAGCTTGCATTGTTGTCGTCAAAATGGAAGGGACGTCCTATCTTTGTAAAACTGACGAAGTAGGAGAAATTTGCGTCAACTCACCTGCAACTGGTGGCCAATACTGGGGTTTGACGGGTGTAAGCAATAACACCTTCAGAGTTTCACCCCTCCAACCCGACGGAACTCCATTATCAGACGCTGAATACGTTCGAAGCGGACTTATAGGTTTCCTTGGACCAGTAAGAGTATTTTATAGGGATAATGTATCGCGAAGTGATTAATTTTATTTTTATCGCAACACAGGGTGGTTTGGTGTTTGTTTGCGGGTCCAGAGACGGTTTAATGACTGTGACCGGGAGGAAACACAACGCCGACGATATAATCGCGACCGTCTTGGCAGTCGAACCGATGAAATTCATTTATAGAGGCCGAATCGCTGTTTTTAGTATACGAGTGTTGAGGGATGAGAGAATATGTGTCATTGCTGAACAACGGCCGGATTGCAGTGAGGAGGAGGTAAACTGCCTTGTACTGTCGCCTCCACCAGCACTAAACTTACTTTCCTTTCGTTCAGAGCTTTCAGTGGATGTCAAGGGTACTGCAGGCGGTAGACTCGATACACCAAGTGGGTCTATACTGTCTGGCTCTAGTTCCACCCAATTATCTACCGAAAACACCGCTCGGCGGCATTCATTTGTCTGAAACAAAGCGGCGCTTTCTCGAAGGGACTCTTCATCCGGCTAATGTCCTTCTATGCCCTCACACGTGTGTCACCAATCTGCCCAAGCCTCGTGAAGTTCATTTAGGTCAGTGTTTTTTATGTGAATGTATCCTCTCCCTTGATCCTTTCTCGCTTCAATTAATTTTTCTTTTAAGTTTTGCTCTTTTAACAGCATGTTATTTTAACATTAAGTTGCTTGACCCTTTAAATTAGAATTTTATTTTAAAATTTAAAAAATTGGGTACACTCTGTGGCCAGGAAAAGTAGTTCATTTTTGCAAAGTCCCTCTTGAAGTGCCTTAATCCTCCAGTGACACATGATTTTAAAGATATTATGTTTTCACAGATGAATACTTTAAAAAGGCCCTATATGTTAACGAAATTGGTGAAGATAAAGGTAATATTACATTTCCTGACAAGAAAACATTTTATAAACGTTTGTGACATTATACAGTCAATGCTTTTTAGAGTCATTCCTCTCGCCCAAAGCTCTTTCATTCCCTTGTCCCACTGCTGAGAAACTTTGGAAAGAGAATTAGAGTAGAGTCCAACAAAGAGGTGGGATTATAGTAAAAAAATGAGACACTAGACAAATTCAACCCTCAAATTTGCAGACAAAATCGCTGACGCCCATTTGTTTCCCGTTCGCACACTTTCCTTCGTGCTGCACTAGTTTTGTGATCCTCGCCCTCTATAAATTATTTCTGTTATATTTCAGTAGAAGCATTTTGTCTGTATTCATTGTATGTTACTATTTTATATTTTAACTTTTCTTGTGTCTCCTTTTTTTATTCCCCTATATGTTTTTATACAAAAACGGAACATATTGTGCCATTAAAACATAACTTATTATTTATTCGAAATTCACACGTGGGATCGACCGGGAGGGATGCAATTCCGCGACGCCCCAAAATTTAATCCTCTTCCTAACAAAACTGGTAAATTTCTTTGTTTATTCTTGAATATTAGATTTAAGTTTCATTCTTGTGGTTATTTTTATTTTCTCTTAATGCTTTCTTTTTCCTTGAAAAACAAGATCAGGATGAGAATCTCCTGAAAAATAAAATTAATCATTTAATTTTTTTGTTGAAGGCTAAGCTCAACTACTTCTTCCTCTTTATAAACTGTAAATACGAAAGACATGTAATAAGGAAGTTGAGCTTGCAGTAACTTTCAGTATTGCTTACAGTTTTCGATAATGTTTTCCAGGTTAAAAGCATGTCGATTTTTGTTCAGTTTAATATTATGGAGGGCAATTCAGTGAATCTAGCCTGTAACATGATTTGAATCGGAAAAATGAGGGAAATTGCCTTTGGCTCTGTTGCAGATGTAGGCCCTGCTTCTGTTATGGTAGGAAATATTGTACAAGGGAACCGACTGGCTTCGGCTCAGGGACGTGACATGGGTGTTATCGACGAGGAGTCTGATACAGCTCGAAAGGTACTGGTAGATGACATTTTATCCAGCCGTGTCCCTTCTCTCCAATGTCCCCTCTATTTGTTCGTTAGTATCAATTCATATCGGAGATCTTGCGATGGCGGGCCATTTCAACGTCGGAGCACGTCATTTTCACATTGCTCAATTCAAAAGGAGGTGTTGCGACTACTCTCACCTGCTCTCAACTGCACAAACGCGCCGAGCGTGTCGGTTCGTTGCTTCTCGAACGTGCCAAAATCAATACGGGCGATCACGTGGCGCTCATTTTCCCACCCGGGATTGATCTCATTTGCGCTTTTTACGGTTGCCTATACGTTGGTAAGCTCAGTGAAATGTGGTTTGGTGAAGTCCGCGGTGACGTTAGCTTCATAAAATGTTCCTTCTCAGGTGCTGTACCTGTAACTATTCGACCCCCACACCCTCAAAACCTGCAGACTACTCTGCCAACGGTGCGAATGATTGTAGACGTCAGTAAATCAGTTCTAGTCCTTTCAAACCAGAATGTCATTAAACTTCTTCGCTCAAAGGTAACAAAGTATAACGTAACTTTGCCTAATTGATACAAGTCATCAACACGAAAATATCGTTTCTTCTTACGCTTTATTTTATTTTATTTAAGGAGGCAAGCAACGTAGTTGATATTAAGTCCTGGCCTGTGATCTTGGACACGGATGACATGCCCAAAAAGAAATTGACCGCCATGTACAGAGCTCCAACGGCGGAAATGTTAGCCTATTTAGATTTCAGGTAGGCAAAGCAAATTTGTACGTCGTGATTTGGTCAAACCTGAATTATTATTATAATTTCATTGTAGCGTGAGCACAACGGGAATGCTTGCTGGAATTAAAATGTCACACGCTGCTGTCACTTCGCTATGTCGTTCAATGAAACTCGCTTGTGAATTGTACCCGTCTCGACACATAGCGCTCTGCCTCGACCCGTACTGTGGGCTTGGATTTGCGCTGTGGTGCTTAAGCAGGTGAGTCGATCTGCCTTATATTCGCTAGAAGGATGGGATCGATACTTCTGCGGAAGGGGGAGTTTCCAGTCGACGTGTTCTTTGAGTAATCTTGTGTTTACATTTCGTGTTTAGTGTTTATTCTGGTCATCATTCGATTTTAATTCCACCGTCGGAAGTCGAAGTGAATCCAGGCCTTTGGCTAACCGCCGTCAGCCAGTATCGTGTTCGAGACACGTTTTGTTCCTACGGTGAGTTCAAAATCGATTCGTTATTTTTAACTCATCTATCTTTATACGATGAACCTCTTTTTTCCACCATAGGTGTCATGGAGTTGTGCACCAAAGGTCTCGGTTCATCAGTCAACACCCTCAAAACGCGAGGCGTTTCCCTCGCCTGCGTTCGCACGTGCGTTGTCGTCGCCGAAGAGCGCCCGCGCATCAATCTCACTTCGTCATTCTCAAAGCTTTTTTCGGCTCTCGGTCTGAGCCCTCGAGCCGTTTCCACTAGTTTCGGTTGTCGTGTCAACGTCACTATATGCCTTCAAGGAGCGTCGAGTCCCGAGCCATCGTCCGTCTACGTGGACCTTCGAGCTCTGAGGAATGACCGCGTTACTTTGGTTGAGCGTGGTTCGCCTCACTCGTTGTGCCTTCTCGAGTCGGGTAAACTCCTTCCCGGAGTCAAAGTGATAATTGCCAACCCTGAAACGAAGGGACAGTGTGGGGATTCTCATTTAGGCGAGGTGAGTCAATTAATTAATTCATTGTCAAGGTAGAAAAACATTTTTTTTTTTTTTTTCATTTGCTTGTTTCCTTTTTGGATTAGATCTGGGTACAATCTCCGCACAACGCCAGTGGGTACTTTTCTATTTACGGAGACGACTCCGAGTACAACGAACATTTCAACTCACGCCTTGTCACTGGGAACACTGGAGAAGTCTACGCTCGAACCGGCTATCTTGGTTTCCTGCGGCGAACTGAAAATATCAGTGCTACAGCTAATTCGACGTCGACCGCCTTAACAAATACGGGAAGCACAACGTCTGTGATGAGTGACGTCACTGATCTAACGGTTCTCCACGACATTTCAGCTCTCAATCGAAGTTCGTCGTCTGACTCCTCAGGTATATTTATCTTGGTAGTTTCAAGGGCTTCGTTCGTAACACAGGAACTTCTTAATTTTCTTACGCGGCTACACAAAAAAAAATTTGTTCCGACAGCAGCCTGTCGGGAAAAGTGCATTTCATTCATGCGACAATCAAGTCGAACCTCATAAGTTAGAACGATATCAATCAATTATGAATGACATTTAGGCCGTGGTATAGAAAGTCAAAATCATAAAATCGTGTTTCTTTTTACCGCAGGCCCCTTTTTTGGCACCAACTGTGGGGGAACAAAATTATGAAAATGAAATGGTTTGGTTGCCTATACGATATGGGAAGGCGGACTCTTGTTAGAGGAGTTGTTTGCAATTAAAATATTTATCCCGGCCTAAATTTCATTCATAATTGATTGATATCGTTCTAACTTATGAGGTTCGACTCGATTGTCACATGAATGAAATGCACTTTTCCCGACAGGCTGCTGTCGGAACAAAACTTTTTTCAGATTACGTTAATTTTCAGATCAGTTAAATGGTATGTCACAATTTCACGATTGCGGAATGCGGAGTGCCTGGGTTCGAATCCGAAACAATTTTTTTTAAAACTCTTTTTTGTTCCTCCCTTTTTGCCCATCTCAGGATTTTTTACTCAAGATTTATTAGGCTGTAGGCAAATCAAATAAAAGAGACGGCTCAAAATACAGTGTCAATGAAATTTTTTGGTAATTGGGTGGTCCAGTAAGGCATAGGGTTAATTTAATAGCTCCCCTCCGCCGAGAACTCCCCTGCCATATCAACGGATTTGGTTCACAAGGGTCTCATACGAAAGCGCGTTCATTTCTCATTACTCGTGTCACTTTTGGGGGCAATTGCAGCAACAGCCGTGCGGTAGCGAATTTTCAACTAATTCAAACCCCTCTTTCACACCGTTCCCGTGGACCGATTCATCTGGATCACGAACTCGTCCGAGATATTCACGCTATTGATTTTTAGACCAAATTTGGTTGCCCTAAGTCAAAAATTGCGACCGTGATCGTGCTAACAAGCGAGGGGCCATAAATATATGTAGCAAATCGAACCGACCTCGGATTCGTGTTCTAGGGGTTCTGAAACGTGAAAAAAAAGTATCACAACCCATATGTGCGACCATCAGGGCGAGACCAATAGTGCATTTTTTGAATGAAATGCACTAAAACATGCGTTACATTGAAAAAAAAAATTTTTTTTTTCTTAGATCTGCATGACGCGGTCTTTGTGGTTGGCGCACTCGATGAAACTATAACGCTTCGTGGAATGAGATATCATCCCATTGATATAGAGAACAGTGTAATGCGATGCCATAAGAAAATAGCAGAATGGTAAAATTTCTCCTCGGCTATTTAACTCTTAATGTCGTCATTTTTCTCAACATTCTATTTGTCTTCGTGTAGCGCCGTATTCACATGGACAAACCTTCTCGTCGTTGTCGTTGAATTGGACGGCAACGAAAGCGAGGCGCTCGATCTCGTGCCCCTGGTGACGACTGCTGTTCTCGAAGAGCATCACTTGATCGTCGGTGTTGCCGTCGTCGTAGATCCAGGCGTTGTTCCAATCAATTCACGCGGTGAGAAACAAAGAATGCATCTCCGCGATGGTTTTCTTGCGGATCAACTGGACCCCATTTACGTCGCTTACAATATGTAAAAATGGAAACGAGTGCAACCCCTTTATCCGTGCTCTTTGTTGTATTGAAGAAGCGATGGTGGCAAGAAGGAGAGGATAAGTGAGCTTTAAATAATCCAATTTTATTTCACGTTACTTTATTTTAATATACCGATTGCCCCGCCTTCCAAGGGGACCAACATAATTTATGTTAGAAGTAAAAACAGGTTTTAAAAAAGATTTCCATCGCTCAGCTGAAATGAGGGAGTTTTTGTTTTTATTACTTTCTGAATTAAAAAAGGCCGGACGTGCTAATATTCCCTCGCACACAATCATTATAATTTTTATGCATTGTTTTCTATTCCCAAGCGTTTATTTGTGAGAAAATCGTTAATAAAGGCGATTCGAAGCATAAAAATGGCACTGCCCGCTGTGAGACAATATCGCCCTTTTCTCTTTTACTAAAGGACAGAATTTCTATGAAAAGATAAAAAAAAACAACTTTTAGTTTCAAAACGAGGCTTACTGAGGCGCACGGCTAAAAATGTGATCTTATTAATTATTATAATATTTTGTCTTTTTTTTTTTAACCAAGCAATTCGCTCAAATTACTAAACAAAATAGTAGTTATTTAAAAAAAATAAAAAATATATGGGTTGGCTAGTCACGAGGATGAAAAGAAATGTATAAATACCGCCTTGGTTCTTTCATTTTAAGGTTATTTCGATTTGTTTTGTGAAAAAAATAAAAAAAATAAATCCAAGGCTGAAATGTAAATACTTAATAATCAAATTTTAAAATAAAGCCCAAATGGTATGTGCCACGTTTTTTGTTGTTGTTTTTTTTAGTAATTAAACTCATTTCTATGGACAAACAGCAGTAGACTTCATTTTTGTACCATTCACTTTTCGAGTGCAAATTTTTTCTGTCAGAAACATAGTATTTCCTCTAGAACCTGGTGAAGGATTTCTTTTTCGTAGAATATGACTTTTCGGCAAAATAAAAATTATAGAATGAGGGGTATCAAAAAGGGGAAACTCTGGTTTGAAAAAAACAAAAAAAACGAGAAATTACCCTGGGAGTATTTGTACTAACAGCTATAGATTGTAAATAATGAAATAATTGATTATTAAAAAGCTTCTCGAGACAACAATAAAAATTAGACGACGTAATTACATCACATAAGTATTTTATTATATTGTTTATAGTTAGTGTTTAGATAAGGTTAAGCAGAAGAGAGTGTAGATCATTTTTTCTCATTTGTTCATATTATAAATATAAATGTTATATAAAATGCCGATGTTCAAAATTGTTACGATGCACTGTTTATGGTAATTATAATAATAATATCAAAATCACGCTAATGTTTTTTTACTGTCCCTATGATATTAATGATGGGCGGGGGGTTGATAGATGATTCCTCCACCACCCTACAATCATTCTACGTACACTACTTGGCATACATTTTCTTGCCTTATTTCTCAACCGATACTGGGTTTAAGGCCTTGTCCTAATTCTCTAGGAAATTCTTCATGTATGCAGTTGCATCTTTTTTGTGATAAGTCAAGCACATACTAATCTCATGGATGTAATTTCACTGCAATTAAGACTCAAAAATGTCCATTCCATGGATATTCAGCCAGGAATTCACTGATACTTATCCGAGTTATGTAATTCTGCGGCTGTTCACCGAAATTTGGGTGATCTCGAGGCCACCTAGACCAGGCGGGAAGCAGCAACTTTAAAAAACAGGTCCCGAAACTACCAATTTTGCAGAAATTAAGGGGTCCATATTCGTTCAATAATTATTGCGCAATAAATTTGTACAATTTTTTGTTTCCAGATGTTTACGGATAAAAAAATGGGTTGTTCATCGTAATGTGCAACCCATCAATACAACCCACAAACAAATTTTATTGTACAACCCCTAGATTGCGCAATATTTATTGTAGGTGTATGGGCCGCTTTAAGAACCAAACTTTTTTAATTTCGCTAAAATTAACCATCGAAACTTGCTTTTTCTCTGAAATTAAAATCTAAGACATGAATAGCAGGAATTAAGACCTGAAAGTCGCATTGCCGCAGATATTTGGCCATGGAACGTCCAATTCCCGGGTATTCATGAGACTCTAGGCTCTTTTTTACAAAAGAGAAGAAAATAAAATAAAATCGGAGGACCACTCCCTTTTTTACGAAAAAACAAGGGATGTAAAGTGGGATTGTAAAGTCTTGACTTATTTGATGGTCTCAAATGGGTTGGATAAGTATATTTTTTTCCAGTTTGATAGATTTTTTTCGAATAGAATGTTAGCTGAAAAATAATGGGTGAGAATAGGATCTGACACGGGTTGGCGATTGGACGACCATTAGTAATAATAATATGTAGTTTTGTGTGCCGAGTCGATAAAAATCAACCACAAGTCCGTGCGAAGATTAGTTTTTGAGTTACGACGTAAATTGTACCAAAAAACTTGGGTTTGGCTTGAATATTCTCAAAAAACCCTCACGTCCAACGTTTAGTGTTGCAGTTGACGTAGATGCGATTTCTGAAGTAGTTTTTGGTGCTGAATCGAATGCATGGTGGTTCGTTTTTCTGCGATCAATATTCTTTGAGTTACTAACGAAAATACATGAAAATACTAGTTTTTCCCGATATTTTGCTGTGCCATGAAAATGTGTATCAAGATTTTGGGCAGGACTAACTATGTTCTCTGATATACTACGTTGTTTTTTGTGCTGAATCGAATGAGCGTTTGCAGGGATCGCTGGGGTCAATACTTTCTGAGATACGCTCATAAATATAAGAATAAATCCTTTACAAATGCTGGAGATGTTTGTCCGTAACTCAAAAGTATTGATACCAGCGATCTCGACTACAGCTCATTCAATTCAGCTCAAAAAACTGCATACGACGAGAAAAAATGGTCAGTCCGGCCTAAATCATGATACAATTTTTTTAGGGCACATTTAAGCGTAGAAAAAATCGTGTTTTTTTGGGTATTTTCGTTCGTAACTCAAATAATATTGATCTCAGAGAATCGAGCTAGCACGCAACAAAACAACTTCAGAAACTACATATGAAACGACTTCACCACTAAATGTAGGGCGTGAGGATTTTAATAAACTAATCAAGACGAAAACAACGTTTCTTCGTACAAATTATGCCATAACTCGAGAAATAATCAGCCCACGTGCTTGGGGCTGATTTTTATTGACTTAGCACACACAACTGCATAAGATTAGTCACCATGTTTGGGCAATTTTTTTATCCCTCATAGGGGTGAGTTGGCCCTTAAAAATAGGTTCACCACCCCGTATCGTTGCGGACTCTTCGAATCCTCAAAGAATACATCAAAAGGAATTTTTTAAACCACATTGGAAATTGGGCCGAATTTTGCCGCTATTCTGGCTTTTTTCCTGTACAATAAGGCCCCTCGCACACTAGGAGAAAAAAGACGCCGGCGTGCGCATCAGCGTCCAAGCCGAGCATTCCCACCCGTCTTCTCTGAATTATATCATAATTATGGTAACGGAGAAGACAGGTGAAAATTCTCGGCTCCAGAGATGAATTTTATACAAATGGAAAATCCGATAAGTAATAATCAATTCAGTTTTTGTTGGGGAAAAAAGAATAAAATCATCTGTTTCGATGCTCACTTCGGGAAATTCAAGTTTAAGAAATGTCTATGAATACGGGCCTAAGTAAAAGAGATGAAAAGTTTTACGCCAGGACCAAAGGAGCGATTTAATAAGGAAATTATTATACGAAATATCACAAACAAAATTATATAGAATTTAATAAAAAAGGGACCAGCTAGGTCCACTGTAGTTTTAGAAATGGACGATCTCGGAGAAATTACAAGGATGATAAATCACCCATTAACGGGGTTTCAAACTTCGGATGTAACTTAAGCTACGAAGGTAGCTGTAAACTACAGATTTCACGGCACTACGTCCTGAAAATATCTTATTTATAAAATATTTGATGGGCCTAAATGACCGAATTAAACATGGTGAAAGGGTGATCAACAGCTTAGTAAAGTTTAATTTGGTTGGGAGAAGAATAGAACATTTTTCTTCATATGAAAGATTATAGATAATTTCAGTCGGCCCCCCACTCTACGTCCGTTGGACTCATCAAAAAAGGGGAAAGCTGAGAAAACGATTTGGGGAGGCGATGTTTTTTGAAAGAATACTTATTTCTTTTAGTGCATTTCATTAAAAAAATGCACTATTGTCTCGCCCTGATGGTCGCACATGTGGGTCATGAAACATTTTTTTCACCGAATCCGAGGTCGGTTCGATTTGATATATGTATAGTGTACAGGGTGTACAAAAAGCGACGAGAAAAACCAGTGAAGAGCCACTCATTTCTGATCGAAATTGCTATTTGCACTTCTCCGAAATTCCGCTTTGTTTCCGATATACCCGCCATTTCTGTTTTTTCAGAAACAGCTTGTTGCACACGCAATAATTGTTGCAATGAAAAAAATGACGAGCCCATTGGAAAGAGCAAAAAACACAAATAATTTTTCAATTTATTTTTCTATTTCTTCAGTAAATTTTCTATTTAAAGAGTCTATTTGTATCCAGATCAGACGACATCTACTACGTTTTGAATCAGCTTATTGGCGAAAAAACCTAATTTTCTGACTACACCACCATATCACCAATAGTTCCGGAATCAAGTTTTCTCGCTAATTAGCTGATTATAAATATATAAATATAAATATATAAAAGAATACTAGTGACCACTGAATTCGTGATCTAGAGGTTCTGAAACATGAAAAAAACATAACACGACCTATGTTTGCCACCATTACGACGAGACCAATAGTGCATTTTTCAAAATGAAATGCATCGAAATTCACTAAACTTTCACAGTTTCTTATCGTATTGACGTCATAGTTTACGGTCGAAGGACAGGGGTATCACCCACCGGGGTTTTGGATAGCTTATTAACAGTTGATAATGGTCGCTGAGCGACCGAAACCGGTACTGTAAAAAAATAAATGACTTCGCGGAGAGACAACCCCTTCGTTTCTTATTGAATTTGACAAATGTTATCGTAAAGCACTGCAACAAATTTTACTATGATTCTCATGAACAGTGCGAGATTAAATCACAAAAAATCAAGATAGCGCAAATTCCAAATTGCTTGAGATTTTGGCAAAGCGCTGCAAAATTTCTTCGGTTTCGAGAGAAATGCTTCTATTCAGTTTGGAGAGTTGTTGTTGTATATCAAAGAAAGGTGATTTTTGCTGGAGCACACTGAGCGGAAAAGGTTGTCAGGATTTTCAGAATTCTAGCGACAGTCGTGAATAATTCTTCGTCACAGAGATTTAACGTTTCTACTGCCAAATCTGCGGTATTTTCTGTTTGTTCTCAATCCGAAAAAGTTGTCTATTTCTCCTGCTACAAAAACAACTGTCCAAAAAATCTCCGCTGAAACAGATTTTCAGGGCCTAATCGTGTCTCAAAGGATGGAATTTGTCTTAATAAACCCCACATGCAATGAAGCTGAGGTTAAAGTTCCGTCAAGTCGATTTTTATGATGTTCTGCGGAGTGAGCAGAATGAGCTCGAGAGCTGAATCTCCCCTTCCAACTTCCAAGATTGCTTCGATAAATGGTACAAATGCTGTGGTTTCAATTAAATCTTCAACACTCTCAGTCAGAGGATTCGGTCTATTCTTCATCCGCTGAGTGATGCGAGGTTCCTTGATTTATATAGAGAATGAGTTCAACATCGCTTTTTTTTCTTCAAAGATAGTTTGAAGCTCCAGATTTGAGTTTATTTTAATCGTTTCAAGCACATTTATAGAGTTTTCCAGGTTCTTTTTAATTTTTTTCTGTCCTGTGGAAGGGGGGGTGACCGTCATACCTCCCCCCTTGTATCCGCCAATGATGTACCTTATTCCAGTCAAAAAACACATAATGTCTGGACTATTATCCACTTAGGCGGAAAAATGTGCAAGTATCCCATTATTACGCATATAAAATAATGTATATTGGTTGTTGATTTTTGATTGATTGTTGTTCGTGACTTATGAAAGCTATTACCAAAATACAAGAGCGGGCTTTCTCCATGTTTGTTTGGGATTTGGGTTTTACTCACGTCACCCACTTTTAATTGCGAGGCAAAGACTCCCCCGCCCCACAACGTACAGGGTAAACTGTTCGAGCTTCAGACCAGACACCTGTCCCCCTGCACATGGCTAGACTTATGGCCACTCTCATTAAACTCCCTTCTCTTACTCCGCTTCCCTGGAAATCGATTTCGAGGGACTACAAGTTCAATTAATTTGAGAATCAAATGGGAATACCTAATTTAACCAAAAAATCTACATTTAAAAAAAATGTTCAATGAAGGCTCAACCTGTGGAGTCATAAATTGAGCCAAACAAGCACAAAAGGTGAAAGGTGGAGTCGATTTTATTGTTTTGACTAACTAATCAGGATCCTTGTAACGTGAAACAACGGTCAATGCAAAGAAAAAAGAAAAAATCTAAACTTTTAAAGGACCAAAAACTCGACACTTTAAGTGTAAAATAAGGCTGTAGTAAATGATCAATTCTATTAAAGACCATTATACAATTCATTACAGAAGACCAAACGTATTGATTGAAAAATACAAAGTCGATTCTATGGTGATTTGGCAAGAATAACTCGAAAAATAGGGTCAGTTCCAAAATAATATACATGTGCCAATTTGATCAACACGAATTGTTCTACAAAAAGGTCTGTACGCTTCCTTAGGGCTGACTAGTGGTTCTAGCTATTTGTTAAAGCGATCGTGTATTGCATGCTATCACTCTCGTAAATATCCATTGGATCGTACAAATTAAGAGAGGAAATTACAGTCGATATCCTGCGTTGCGAGGCACTTCGTGAAATGCCTTATCATTATCATCATGAAGTGAAGTTTATCGGTAAGACGTGCTTGTAGAAGTAAAATTGTTCATCGCCACAGGTCGGATTGAGGGGAAAAGTTGTCAACAAGGTTTGTTGTTGTTTAACCTTCGAGGGGACCCGCCTATTCACACCGTGACTGTCAACTACCTTCCCGTTCTTTCTGTCTGACAAGAGCAATCGATGGTCTGAAATGATCTCTGTCTAGGTTATGCAATTGCCCGCATGACCTTAAGGCCTTGAAGGAACTGTAAACGTACTTAATAATTTATTCGCATTGTTTCAGTTACTAAAAGCGTATGCGAAATCTGTGTATTATTTTACAATGCTAGATGCCTTGAGTGCTAATTTACACATATGTAATGAACGCCAGGAAAACAAAACTGAACCGTGGAGGAACTGGAAAGTGGAAGTTCGACAGCAGAGAGACAGTGATGGAATTTGAAAAAAAACTCTTGCATCAATATACTGCATATTGTGGCATTATCATTATCGTTTAAAAGTATTCTTGGGTGTCTAGATAGTGAAGTAGAATTTATTCAACACCAAGTTGATTATTAGTATTATTATGTCCATTTAATCTTTTTTTTTTTTTTTTTTTTTTTTTTTTTTTTTTTTTTTTTTTTTTTTTGTATATTCAACATTTTTTCTTGCCCTTCTTCCCCTCGATTGTTAAAGTCAGTGTGTCTGTCATCAGTATAACAATGACAGTATAGTATTGTAGTATAATTAGTAACAGGAGTGAAACGATAATAGTCTATAAGCCCCTGTATGGTAATTAAAAATAATAAATTTATTAGAATATTTGAAAAAAAAACAAAAAAAAAACGTTGTCCATCAAATAATTATTTCTCCCTTCGGCCGGACAAGATAAGAGTGAGTTTTGTTATTGGTATACTTCGTAAAAGTGCTTAAAATGGGAAGAGATAAGTAAAGCATGCAATGGACTGTATAGCGTAGGAGCCCACGTCGTCAGGCTTCCCTCGTTGGGGTGCATCAATAACGTATCGGTTTCGGCTGCTCGCCATCTCCAGCGTTTGAAGACACAACTGAAGCTCAGTTTCTGTGTGAGTTGACTCACCGCATTGAGGGAGACTGACGAAGTAGGCTCCTTCGGCTACGATCAAATGCACGATTTATTTTTTCTGTATTCACGCAATTTTTACCCAATTTGTTAAGGGGTTTCTCACCCTTGGGCCCTAGAATGTTGAAATAAACTAAATACATTTTTTATTAGTAATATTATTATTACAACTAATTTTTATCAACTCCCATATTCCTCATGACGCTAGCTTTGGTATTTTGTTTTTTTCTTTCTTTACTGCAGGAATTACAAACCCTTTGAAACGAATCTAATGCTCACAAACCTTGCTCGATTCTGGTTGTGAAAAGTGTCTTGAGAAACTTTACTCAGGGATATTCATACTCTATTACTGTTTCGAACAGCCAAATTTCGATAACCACCTGACTGAAAATTAGAAGTGAAGAGGAATAGAGTTACTTATTTATTCATTGAGAACATGGTTATAAATATGGGTCACCAACTAAATTCTGGTGCCCTGGACGACGAAACGTGCCTCTCTTGCTTTATAAATTCATTCAGCCCCCAACCCACAACCATTACCTAAAATAAGGTCGACTTCTAATACGCGGCAGAGGCGGTGGCTCGTGGTGGATACGGTGCTTGACTATTACAGAAAGATGGGCGGGAATGGTCCTCCTCAGTTCTGAGGCGCCTTACCACGGCACCCAAGTGAACTTACCCCTCCCACCCGCACTGCCAGGCCACCGAGGGGGGTTGCTATTGATTGTTCGCGGTGATTTGGGCGTCGACTGAGCAGCCGAGTCCAGGGCCAGACTTCAGTGTGCGTGAGTGTCTGTGCCTGTGTGTGAGATAACCAACATGCCTCCGCTGCTACCTTTATAGCCAGGTAAGAGGCCGTGTGGTTTTAAAATTTTAAATTGACCACTTTAAAAAAAAGTATATCTTAAAAATTCGAAAAATTAGGACCGTACTTATGACGTCCGTTTCAGCATTACGAATTGCTGCTAGATACTATTATGTTGTCAAAATAAGAAATGTTGATTTCGGGGCTTAGGCTTTATGATCCCTGCTCACGACAAAAATGTACTGTAATCAAATGAGGTCGATGCATTCATAAGATTTAAAAATTTGTGAGGTTTTTCTCGACATTCAAAATCTCATGAAGGGAATGTCAATGTATCTCGTTAAAATTCTAATCCAAACACAAATTAGTCGGGAGCGGGAAATCCAGTGAAATCAGAGTGTCCCGTCGAGTTCCTACCGCCGCAATGTGCCTCGGGTGTGACTGTGTGAGCAATAATAACCGAATAATCGCATGATTATTCTTCAATTTATTGGTGCGAAGCTATTTAAAAGCGAAAGTTTGAGTTTTTCGAGATAATTAAAGGTACATTTACGCGTAGGATGCGGGCAAGTGGAGGAATAATTTAGAACTCGCGTATAATGACACTTAATCGAGAAAGCGTCGCCCCCTCTTTTTCCGTTTAGTATAAAAGTTCCTTTTTCTTCATGTTCTTTAATTAATTTTTACAAAAATACGCACTACACGAGTTTACTAAAACGGCCTCAACTATATCTTTCTACTCGAATACGAAAGAAACAATAAATTGTACTTTTTTTTTGTTTCTTCCTGAAACGTTCCAACAAATCTCGATTTTAGGCTTGCACGAAAAGATAGAAAAAAGAAAAAACACTGTGCTTATTTTTCCGTGTCTTTTCACCGTTTCCCACGTGCTGGACCCTTTAACATCCCCTGCTCGGCTCAGTTCCCTCTCATCCATCCTTCTAAATCCTTTTCTTTCGCCTCATCTATTGTCCGGTTAGATGAATCCGATACACTTTACTAGCCTACTTTTTCCTTTTTTTCCTCTTCCCATCCCCCTTTTCCGTTTTCTTCTTACACCCACGTCTTTTTTATACGTGGACAATCGAGTGGAAGCGGTGTTAAGAAAGCTGACGCGGGTAGGAGACACTGGGACATGTGTGTCGGTTATGTATCGCTGTGATCATCCTATGGAAGATTAAGGGCCGTGGAAAGGGTGAGAGGGTTGAAGCCTGTAATACTCGATGAGTATCTCTTTTTCCGCACAAAAAAACCCTCGTGCCCTACTTATCTCCTGCCTGGAGGACTCCTTGTTTTCTGTAACGCTGAAGAATAAAAAATGACATAGAAAACGGCTCGTTCTCTCCTCTTATTTCTTCCAGGTCTTATTCAGTCATCTTCAGTTTCTTTCGCGAGGCAGTGATCAATTGGGTATCATAATCATAATCCATCACCCAATGTCATATGTTTAAGTCGGCTGTAGGTAGATCTTAGTCGAGAAATATAGGTACCTTCGAAATACAGCGTCCCTCTTTCTGTTGGCCCACTTCTCCCGATACCCCTTTCAATCCTAAATTATCTGCATCCCTTAATCCACTAATAAAGGATTTGGGATCAATTGCGGATTCATCGTAATGAGAGTCAAGTTCAGTATCGATGGTTTTACTAGAAAGCATATCCGTCTCCGCGCCGCCTGGCAAGGGCGGATCGCATGCCGCAGCAAGATGTGAAACGGTTCTTGTTCCCCCCCCCCCCAGAATTTGATGGGGAACGTGCATCCACTGCGACGGAGGATTGGCCTTCTACGGGAAGGGTACCTCCTGGGGTAATATGTTTTTTAGAAACGCTTTCCATATTGCCAAAATAATGTGGGGAAAACCCGGCCATCCGAAGATGCAATCGGGGTTCCTAGAAGTACAGCCGCCTCTAACATGAGGAACAGACGCTGACCAGATCGTCGCCCAATGTGGGAACAGACACGTCTGGGATTTACAGTTGTCTGAGCCGTTAGCTTCATCCCAACTCAGCATCAGCCGTCCCGCCATGGGAGACCCTACCAGGAAACTAGTTCCCGACGGTGTTGCCTGATGCATCATTGTTGTGGACTACTGAGCCCCCCCACCACGACAAGGTGGCCCGAAGGGGTATTATTATTATTATTATTATTATTATTATTATTATTATTATTTGGGGGGGGGGCATCGACGTTAAAGGTCATTAGACCGTATTATTATTCTTATTATCCATTCGGCCAAAGCAGGCGTGTTCGATTGTTCACATTTCGTCCCACTGAGCTTTGAACTGACAAAACTCGGTTCCAGAGCTTGGAACGAGTGGACGGCAGTGTTGCTGTTCGGACGGCAACGTCTAAAAACGTATGCGCCCGAATACCGTTCCAATGGACGGGAAGCAACCGGCGAAGTTCTTGGTAGTTTTATAATCATTAAAACTTATAAGGATACAGAAATTCAGGACTTAAGTGTCGCGGGACCTTTGGTGTAAACGCACCTAAAGTTTAAAAAGTTCCTTAAGACGAATAGACACGAATATCACAGTTTGTTTTTGTTGTTAGAGAAGTTTACGTTGTGCAGGTTATTAAAAATAAGGGACAGCCCTGGCACTTCATCTGGTAGTCGATTGAAACCCCCCTCCAACACCCTTTCCACTTCAAGTTTCTCTCACTGAGCTCACTGAGAAACAAATTTTGAGAAATTTCACTCCGAAAATCCGAGGATTTCACTCTCTAAAAAAACAATTTTGCAGATTTTTCCAAATAAAAGAAAATGTTCAAGTGTCAAGCTTGCTATAAATTAATCTACGGATTTTTGTTGCTATGAAACAAACGTGCTCAAATTCATAGCCCGTTTTCGCTCTAAAACTCAATTTTAGAATTTTTGCTGTCAGCAAACCAATTTCGGGGATTTTTGTTGCCAGCAAACCAATATCGCCGCACTGTGGCCCTATTCAGATCCGAAAAATCTGTGATTTTCTGAATTGGTTCACACAAGTGAGCGAAAATCCGCTAATTTATGCGCAAAATGCCACATCTTGGACAAAATTTACCCGAAACCCAACTTCCAGGAAAAAATTTACGCGAAATGCCCCATTGTAGGCAAAACGCAACATTCGGCAAAACACTTTACGCACAACATTTACGTTAAATCCCTCGTCACCAAGGGCAATTTTATGGTGAAATTTTCTATTTCATGAAAAAACCTTGTTTCGCGTTGAAATTGTCAATGCCATGCGGAAATTGTCTATTTAATAAGAAAACTTGCAATATCTTGCGGAAAATCGTCAATTCGCACCTTTGTTGTATAGGTAATTTATTTACATGTTACCCACTAATCGTGAACATGCGACTGTACTAATCACGCGTTAAATAAAGCCCTCTTTGTTTATGCCATTTTATGAATTGGCCATAAGCAATATTCGGCTTTAATTTTGGATAAAAAATCGGAGCTGAGCCACGCCCAATGCAAAAATATTGAAGAGTAACTAAACACATTAACAATAACATCCCATGTAAATACATTTTGAAACATCTTTTTTAATGTACTTTCTGTACTTGCGCTACTGTAGGAAAAATCGAGCAGGAAATATAGTAGTTATAAATAAAAATATACTGGGGAAATAGGGATAATTGATGGGAAAATGTGTTCAATCCCCCGCCTTTAAGTCTTTACCTTAGTCCTTTCTCCTTTTTTAAAAGTTCTTATTCTCATGAATCTATTTCATTGTCTCACAATAATACGGTGCTCAGTTGGCGATGGGGGCAAAAAAATAGGTCGTTTGAAATGTACGCCAAAGGAAGTGTTAAGCAAACCAGATTATTGAATTTATACCAGTCCTCATTTCGCCCCTGATGACAATTTATTGTGTGGAATGGTGACTAATGGTGATGAGTAATTCTCTCTCTGTCGCAACTTTTTGTCGGATTGTAGGCGGCACGGACACAGAGGAAGACGTTCCGCATCGCATTTTTTTCCCCCCCGTTTTTGGATGGCCTTCTCCTTTCACTGGGTAAAATTAATGGCCCTTTCCAGTGAGTAACAAAAATTCCTTTTCACTCCCACCCTCGTCCACCATTTATGCTCTGGTGCCTGAGGCATTTTACTTTTTATTCGGGGCACCACCTTATCCTTTTACGCCCACTAGGGATGAATAATTCGAATATTTAAGCTACATGGATCGATCGAAAAGAGCGTATTGAGGATATTTATGAAAAAAAAGAAAAAAAGAAATGTGTTGAAGTCTATTTTTCTAGGAAAAGCGTTTTTACAGATTGAAACAACCAATGAATGCTTTCGATGAGGGTTATGGCTCACGGGAATGCAACGATTCACATTAAGAACTCCTAATTATTTCTTGGAAATTCCTTGTCTGAGCATAAATTGTTTCGTGATAAACAAAAGATCATTCAATGAGAATATTCATACTCACATTAATAACTTCCAAGTCTCAGCAATATCCACGTTAGTTAAATCATAGAGATATAGAACTCTCGGTTTAATTAATAAATAATTTTAAGTTGAGCCAAGATTTCGTTGACAGAACATTCCACTCAGCATTCTTAACAAGAGAGAGTCATGTGTCAAGAGGATTGGGGCCTTTAAATGTCGAACCGTGTCGTGACAGACCATTGAATTTCAATCTGTATTGCCCCTTCATCCTCCGTCCTTGTGAAATACTACTTCTTCACTCCCCCTTTTCCATATTCTCACTTCTCTCATCTATACCACAAAAGGTATGATAGGCTTTTACCACGTCTGTTTCGATTTGAAGTTGGGTGGTAGTCAAGGGAGAGAGACAACGATTGTAAGTATTAGCAAGAAGAGGCACGCGGGAGAGAATACAAGTTGCACGGTTCAGTGCTTCGACTTCGACCCTCCTTTCCCCTCATCCTGTGAGTTCCTCTCTTAGCCCCTTCACCATCAACGTCACCATAAAACCCCTCACCACTTATTTCGCATCTCTCTTATCTAAGTTTCACCGAAGCGAAAACTCCTCTCTTATTAGCCCTTACAATATTCATGTTCGTTTCAGTGAAGCAGTTTTCTTCAAAACTAAGATTAATAAAATACGAAATTTTCCGCTTTTCCTCACATTTAGGAATGACTTGGAATGAGAAATTGTCTGCTTCTCAAGGTGTTTCTCACGTAGGACTTGAATACACTTCTTACTCGATGTCACCCAATACCAATTTATTTATTTTTCTGTGTTTTTATATGAAGTAGGTACATATATCCAATTTTTCTGTTTGAATTATGCAACTAATTGTAAGACCGCAGCTTTAAAAATACTTGTCGATGAGATAAGATAATAGATTTTTATTTTGCTTTGTCTTCGACGTATCCTTTTTTGAGCATTTCGTTTATTCAAAACGCACCAAGAACCAGTGACGTAAAAAGTGCAACCATTTGCCTACTTTTCTCACCCAGTACATTCGATAATAAGTAATAACTCAATAGTGGGGGGAAATGGAATGCCATTATTTGGACCTGATGCGCGTGGGCGTATGCGATTAATTGCGGGGAGAAGTAAAACACAAATTACGGCCAGACGGGGAAAATGATTTATTTTTATGATAATACATTTATAGGGGTACGAATACCTATTTCATTTTTGCCTAAAAAATGAAACCGGGCGTGATGATGAGGCTGTGAACCAATGGAAAAATAGGAAAAGCCGAAAACCCCCTTAAGTACACTCCGGTATACCAGTTTTAGGTGACAGGATACTTTCTTCATAGTGGAAAATGGGACAAGAAACGTGAGGTTTACAATAGGTTATCCAACGAACGTTGCGGCAGTAAGGTATATAAACTATCCAGTTAATTTAAACGCTATTCCGTTCAAAATAGAGGGCCGCTTGCTTTGTTTTCATACTATAGTCTGTCCACTTAGGGATGGACTCTCGCCCGCCCCTGAATTTAGAAAGAGCTTCCCCTTTACCCTTCATCATAAAAATAACGCACCGGGAATAATTTTGGAACAAATGCTCACAGTGTAGCGTCAGAACGTAATGTGAGTGAACATATCGAAATGAAGCAACGCGTTCGAGAGTCCATCACTAAGTGGACAGACTTTAGCTCGCTATAGCCTGTCAATAAGAACATGAACCCGCGGCCAGCGGTCTCTCATGCGATTAGTTGCAATTTCTCTTCCCTCTACTTTCTTCACCGAATTGGTTGTTCCACTGTTTACCAAAGATAAGAGTTATTATCAAATCGAAGTTCCGTGGAAGGGGAAAGGAAAAATAGCTGGAGGGGATGATCACAGGAGGGCGAGGTCCACGTTTAACTTGACGGGCTACAGTTTATAATCTATTCAAACTATAGTTGAACCAAACTCTGATGGAATTTTTAAACAAAATTTCCAGATGTAAACGAACCTAATCATGATAATTATGTAATAGAAATTGGTTTTGTTGATTTCTAGGTTCCATTAGAATGTGGTTCAACTAAACACTTTATCCGTAACGTTGCCACCTGTTTTGGGCCAGCGGGAAATTAAAATATCATATCCATGCGTCGTCGTGCGACATTTTTACGCTATTAAAGTATTTTAATTGTTAGTAGAAGCGCTTAAACTACGAGGGTTAGTGGATAAAGCTATAGCCATAGGAGCCCAAGGTCAAAGGTCCGTTTTTGACGAACCTCAACGAGGGACCGACAATGTATGTAGGCTCCTACGGCTACAGCTTTATGCATGCTTTAATAAAGTATCTTGGAAGTACCTTGGTCATACATTGTAATACTATAATTAACGGAAACCCAACGCAACTTGTGCCGTGTGAGCGAAAACGCAGATTTTCTGGCGAACATACCTACGTCTTTCCCAGAAATTATCGTTAATCCAGGGCTCCGTTTGAACTGCATACGTGGTTTGTAAGTCTCTTCAGACGAAAATTGAAAATTGGAATTATAGTAAGATTAACTTCGAAATAGGCGAGAATTATAATAAACGGTTCGGCGGTGAGCCAGCACGTAGTAGTGTTTTTGACACATTAATTTAAATGTTCTCTGCCTGAGGACCAACAGGGTGACCTGTGAAAGAGAGATACTCTCATCAGAAAATCAAGTTATTGCCTTTGTTTCTTCCTTTAAAAAGTAATTCCTCGGTGAACGTGGGCAAATATCGCAACAATGTGACAGTGCCTAGACAAGACAATAAAAATAACCCAGTCGATTTAGCACATCATTCGAAAACTACACACAAATTCCCTTGTGCTGACAAATGGAGCTTAAAAGAAAAGGCATCGTGCCTCATTCCGGCTCTTCTCCGTCCGTTCCACTCACTGTAACATTATAGTGAAAGTGTAGAGACAAGTGTGACGTTGGAGAAGAAAATTGCGAGGTTGAGAGACAAGCCATCACATTAAACTCTCTAACCTAGCGCTCCTTTGGGGATGGCTTTTTATTCTTTACGGTGCAGAACAGTCGTTTAAAATGGTTGTTTCTTACGATCCACCGAATGATGACGTGATAAGGCTGGGACAGGTGCCAAGAAAAGAACCACGGGAATTATTTAAATTTCAATGCAAGTAATCTTGTTTTAATTAGACAGTTCAAACTCGAAGAACTCCCTTCCAGGAGTTCCACAAACTCTCGAAGTCCGAGACTTTTATTTAGGCACTTCTTTCAATAAAAATATAATCGATGGTTTTGCGTCTGCCACTCTAAAGAACTTCAGAGACTACTTCAGCCGCTGGACAAAAGCTCGTTCAATTTCTTTTTTCCCTTGGCGACTGGGAAAATCGATTTCGTGGTTTCCCATGAAGAATGAGGATTACCCTTAAGATCCCACTCTTAATCTTTATCCAACGGTGTACCACCGCCAAACCAGCTCATGTGCAATCTGCTGAAAAAAATGACATCTTTCATAAATACACCAGCGCTCATGTGACGACTAAGTGAAACGACCTCCTGGGGTATCGTTCAATTTTCAATTGGATTTACTCCAATAATTTTCTTTCTCACTACCACAATAAACAAAGCAAGGCAAGTGACACCGGTCAGATGTTATCCCAGATTGTTATATAGTCCATATTAGCTCGGCAAGAGCGCTGCTGTACTTATGAAAGATGTCAATACCAGAATCTGGTTGTTCCAGTTTGAAAGTCTGGTAAATTTCAAGACTGTTAACTAAATGATTTTGGTAAAATAATTATAGCATGATTGAACATAGATGTTTTCAGTTTACTACACGTTATGGTAAAGTCCCGTTCACAAGCTCTATGTGTTCGTCGTGTGGTGCCTATGCAACCTATCAAAATGCTTCATTTTTCGAGGAAATACATTTCTTTGGTTGCACAGCCTCCACACAACGCAAACATAAAGCTTATGAACGGGCCTTATAGCCCAGTAAAAAGAAGTGTCGAAGGTTGCAATAATTAGGGTAGATTAGTTTTTTTACTCATGTTGTTAGGGGTGGTGTATGTAAGATGTGTTCAAATTGTTGACCTCGAAAAACCTCGGGATCATCCTTGAATTCGAGAAAGACGGCGAAATTTATTGTTTTTTTTTTTTCGGATTTAGGCACTTTGTTTGGCTTAACCCATTAATTACCACTGTCCTATTTTGAGGACACTCGAATTTCAGGCTCTCTACGCCAACGCATTTGATTTTTTTTCAAGACTTCATGCATTGAAATTTAGTTTAGCCCATTGGCCCCTCTTTTCTTTTTTTGTGGAATTTTATCAAAAGTGGTTTAGCCAAAATTAAAATTTTCATTTGCAAAAAGTGAAAACATTTTTGGCGAATTTTAAAATTCGCTCAAAGCCACCTCGCAATTTTTATACTTATATACGCCTACTTTTCTAATGAAATAGAGTGCGAGAAATTAACGATTTTTTAATTAGTGTCCTCAAAATAGGACAGTGGTAAATACCGGGGTAAACAGGTTCCCCCTCCTCGCCATATACTGAAGTAATAATTTGATTTGTTGTGAGAACTTGGAAGAGAGAAATTGTTGCAAAGAGCATTATAAAAAAAGAATCCCCCCCCCCAATACCTTCCATGATCTTTATCCGATCCCGGAAGCGAGCTGAGTCGGCATGTGAAGACATTGGGGAATCATGTATTATACAGGCCACAATTTGCCTTGATTTTCTAGTGGTACATGGACAAAAATGTATCAATAAGTAATAGCCATAAAGAATGACATGATTGAGACAACCGCCAAGGGAACAACATGCTTGTGGCCCAGCCAAATGTCTTCAAATTCTACAGTTTCATTGTGGTCAGCTTCAATGATCACAGTTGTTTGGCCTCAAAATATATTATCGCATAACGGTCAAAAGTGACAAAAGTGGTACTGGACTACTGGTACCTTTTTACCAGGGTTCTACATCTAAGAAATGACGAATGGTAAACGCTCATGTAGTACACAATGAGTCCCGCCCATGACGAAAAACAGGAATTGCTCGGTTTCGTGTGTGAAGTTTCTTTGACTTAAAATAAAACTTCGCTCGGACAAGAGCACCTTGGAACGTACTCTGTCAAGAAGCCGATTGTCCCAACCTTAGGACAGCTTCAGAACCGATGGCATCAGCCCCTTTATTGCCAAAATAGAAACAACGCGAATTCGTAACTCAAAGCGAAGAACGTTATTGCAAAAAATGCAACAGTACGCTATGTAAAAAGCGCTTCGCTTCGTACCATGCGAAACAACGGTTACACTGAAAATACTTGTTTATTTGCCGTATTCTCTTTTTTGATTTTTTCTAACGTTTATTATGACTTACGTGAATTTCGGTTCGGTGGTTTTCGGTGTCCAGCTAACGTTTTGCAACTTTTGACGATGGATTCGGAAAGAGCACACTTTTCAGTTAGAATTAGCCGTTTTCGATAAAATTCTACTATTTTCTGTGAGCTCGAAAATGCTCAAAGTTTTGCACATCGAGAATTTCTCATTTTAAAAAAAGTCAGCCCCTACTATTCTACACTAAATCAAAGCGGAGGGACATCCCATAGAATGCGTCCTTTTTAAATTGCTCACGAACGCTTTTCAGTTAATCGTTGATTTTTCAGAAGAAATTAGCATTTATTTGAAAAAAGATTGGTTTTTCTAATGCATGCATAAACCTGTAGCCGAAGGAGCCTACATTGTCTGTCTTCCCTCTTATGGAAGTACAACTGAAACTGAACTGGAAGTACAACTTCCATATGCTGAAGATGGCGAGAAGCCGAAACCGGTTCGTTTTAGACGCACCTCAACGAGGGAAGACAGACAATGTAGGCTCCTTCGGCTACAGCTTTATGCATGTATCACCTACAAACCCTAGTAGTTTAAGCGATCTTACTAACAAAATCATTGGGTTTTCTCTTCAAATTCACTTGTTTTGACATACAGCATTTGAATAAGATTACTAGCTTACTAGCTTACTAGCTTACTAGCTTTGAACCTGACAGACTGTGTTCGCCTGTCAATGCTCAAGGAATGTCTCTGCCTGAGCATTTCACTACTGCGAATTTCAAATTTTTTAGTTAACTTGTGATCCTATAGTAAAAATGACTATCATCTCAGCAAGTCATTAAGTGTTAATTTCGTCGAAAAACTGCTAAACAGCAACTCTCGAGCCCACAGAAAATAGCTGAATTTGATCGAAAATGGCTATTCCCGACATAAAATAGTGTGCTGTTTCCGAATCCATCGTTGAAAGTTGCAAAATGACAGCAGTAAACCGAGTTATTCGCATTTATCTAAGAAAAGTGAGCAAGTCACAAAAAACGTTAGGAAACTCATATCTCGTAGGGTTTTGATTTTTGGACCATGTTGTATAGGTTGCTATAGACCAAGAACTGGCGACTTATTCAACCGGAAGAACATAGTCATGAAACTGGTCTCATTCGATAGGTTCGCGAAGATGATTACAAATATGATCGGCGCCTAATTGGGGCATTATTTGCCCTCGGTCGCCAGTCAAATTCACTAAATTAGGGATAATAATTAACCGGAAGAACGAAGACCAGAAAATGGTCTTATGCAACAGGTTTTATGTTGCTGATTGCGAATATGATCATCTGCCGCCGTCTGCCTGGGGTGTTTGCCCCCTGTAACTCGTCAAACTCCCTAAGTTTGGGAAAGTCTGCTAGGGGCATTTGCCCTCAGTGACCAGTCGAACTTCACAGAGGGGAAATAATTAACGGGAAGGCCATAGTCCCGAAAATAGTCCCATTCGAAAGGTTTTATGTAGCTGATTTAGAAAATTATCGTCTACCACCGTCTGTTCAAGGTGTTTGCCCTCTGTGACTCGCCAAACTCACGAAATTTGGGGAATTTTAATTACAACCGGAAGAACGCAATCCGGAAAATGGTCTTATGCAACAGAATTTATGTAGTTGTATACGAAAATGATCGTCTGCCAGGAGCATTTGCCCTCAGTGACCAGTCAAACCGCACAGAGGGGGTAATAATTAACCAGAGGATCATAGTCCTGAAACTAGTCTTATTCGAAAGGTTTCATGGAGCTGATTACGAATCTGATCGTCTGCCGCTATCTGCCTGGGGCATTTGCCCCCTGTTGCTCATCAAACTCACTAAATTTGTGAACGTTTCATTAACCGGAAGAACATAGTCCTGAAACTGGTCTTATTCGACAGGTTTGGTTGTCTGCTAGGGGCATTTGCTCTCAGTGACCAGTGAAACGGAGCAAAGGGAAATTAACTATCCGGAAGAATGATAGTCTGCCGATCTTCACAAAACCTATCGATTGAGACCGGTTTGACTGGGCACTGAGGGCAAATGCCCCTGGCAGAAAATCGTTTTCGTATACAGCTACGTAAAACCTGTTGCATAAGACCATTTTCCGGTCTTCGTTCTTCCGGTTAATTATTATGAGTTTGACTGTGGCGACCGAGGGCAAACGCTCCAAGTAGGCACCGGCAGACGATCGTACTTGTAATCATCTTCACAAAACCTATCAAATGAGGCCATTTTCAAGACTATGTTCTTCCGGTTAATTTGAATTTCCCGAATTTCGTGATTTTGACACGCCCCAGAGGGCAAATGCCCCAGGCAGACGGCGGCAGACGATCATATTCGTAGTGAGCTCCATAAAACCTTCAGGATTATGTTCTTCCGGTTAAATTTATGTCCCAAATTAAGGACTTTAATTAGCTATAAAAATCCTTCGGCCCCAGATACGGCATGGCAGACTCCCGGACTCGTAAATAGGAGGTCATAAGCTATCATTTTGCACAGCTTTCATGACTGTGTTCTTCCGGTTGAATGGGACTGTCGCTAGCTCTCGAACTATTACCATCGATCGCAAATGAGATCTATTTTCACCCAATTTTTTTTGTCTCACTTATCCTGTTCCACCCTGCATATGAATGAACTGATAAAGGAATGTATATGAGTCAGTAATAACTTTTTCATTAGATTTTTTGATCTCAAATGAAGTGCGTTACCTCTACAAGATAAATCAAGCTTTGGCCACCGAGATTTGGGTGATGTTACAAGTAGTCATCCACGCTGATGGCCAAACGCGCCGGCTGAGGCAAGCTGTGACACGGCGCACTCGGCTTCATGTCGACGTTCCCGGCGTTGTGCGTTCAACAAACCACGCACCGACCGAAACGCCCGCGTAGTACGGGTGTAAAGTGCACAGTTGGAACAGGATATTATACAAAACAAAAAACTCATGTCTGGCCAATGCGCTCGTACGTAAAGCCATTAAAAAAAGATGTGGACGTCCGTTTTGGGATATTGTGAGCTCTCGTGTAGGTCATCCACTGCATTTGAGGTCGAAGCATCCGATGAAAAAGTTGTTCCTGCTCCAGGAAAAAGTAAAGCATTTTCTGGTTCATATTTATACATAATGTGTCTAGCGTAGCACCGTTTGCCACTTGTTGAGCCCGAACCAAGCACCCCCGGATCTTCCAATCCGTTACAATGTTGTTAAACCTGAGTCAGACGCACATTTTGGCGCAAACGGAATCTGTACAAACGGAATCAGTTGGTAAACGAAATTTTTTTCAGTGATGTCGATGAGGTGCTCCGTATAACAATCGTACAGCTTGAAAGACCAACGCTCGCTGTCATCTTGATAAAAGACGTGAAATAATTATTATGCTCAAAAAAGAAATAGAAACGAAAAAATCCCTCTAAGATAATATTTTGCAGCTCTGGGTGGGACTGAAAGAACGGGAACAATACGCGTTGTTAGGAAAAGTGAAATGAAGGGGATTTCCATAACGGTAGTGGATCTGGTTGTGGGAAGAGAGGGGTTCTAGGAGGGAAAAAACTAAAGAAATAAGAATGTTATCAAAAAGAGTGGCTGTGATGGAGAGCAGGGGGATGGAAAAGGCAAGAGTTTGTACGGGACACTATAGGGGAGGAAAGAGGACGGATATCGATTTGGAGCCTGGCCCAACCCGACCGAGAGTTCAATGTAACCACTGGCACTTATACCCTATTCCTAGTGTATTCAATTGTGTAGGCTGAATGATGTGGGAACTGTACGAAAATAAGCGATTTTACTTAAATAAACATAAAAGTAAAACGTGGGTGAAAATTATAAGATGGGATAAGATTCTCTCAATGGTGAAAACGAGAGCTTTTTCCCACGGGGACTTACATTCTTTCTGCAATTAACAGCACAAATATGAGTTCTCATTTAATCACACAGCGTTCCCCATTTGCACAAAATTCTGCATTTGGGCAGTTCATTTCCACCCGTCTTCACTGAATTAAATCATATGTTAGTGGAGAAGACGGGTGGAATTGAACAGCCCCGTTGCAGAATTTTGTGCAAATGGGGAACGCTAACACTGTCTCAGCAAGGTGTTTGTGACATGTTCGGAGCGTAGTTGCCATGTGACCAGAAAATTGGCAGATCCCATGGCAACTCAGCTCCGAACATATTACAAACACCTTGCTGGAGCAGACCTAAAAACATAATAATAGTAAAAATATATTTAACGACAGACAGACCGATGGCATGCCTTTTTTGCATGCACTTTTTCAACCTTTCTGAGGTTGTGGATCAAGAGTATGAAGTCAGCTCGGAATCGATTTTTTAAACGAATATCATACTTCTTTCCCCTACGGAAACATGAAAGTAAAACGCTGCAAATTTTACACACGGATTTATTATTCACAAACGTAGCACGATCCTCCTCGAAATTACATGAAAATCAACACTCCACACCCCTATGATCTCAAAACCTTTGAAAACCCCCATTTTGGACCCACTTTGACCCGTAAAAATTCAGGGAATTATTAGATCAAGCTGGTGAGATGTTAGAATGAACTGAATCCCAAATGGAGCCTACGTGCGAAAAAGAGTTTCTTCGAGCTATCTTAAGGCAAAATATGGAAATCGAACCTAGACATGTTAAAATGAACAAGAAAAAGCTTGATGGGGGCGAGGTTGTAAAAAATTGTTCCTGAACGAAAACTAAGGTGTATTATTCAGAAAGAGTTTCAATTGTACTTCCAGACTTTGAAGATGGCGATCAGCCGAAACGGTGCATTTTTGACGCACCTTAACCCCAACAGGCTCCTACGGCTACAGCTTTATGCATGTATAATAGTATATTATCCTATATTTTATAGGCTAGTCTATTATACGATTGTTACTCGAAAAAGTGAGACCTAACATCGAAAATCCTCCAGTCATAACTCTCTCAATGACAGATATAATTTGAACGAAATAAAGCGTAGTAGATTTGTGAGGGGAGGGAGGTAGGAAGAAGAAGCCGGATTTCGAAGAAGATTTCGTTAGTGGGACTCCACAAGCTTATCCTCCTTTCAAAACGAAAAGGGAGAGGGGTTTCGGTTTTAAGAGCCAAGTTGATTCTGCGGTCGAACCCTTCAGATTAAACTCACACCTAGGGCTTTTCCTCCAAAACCTTACTATTACTTCACCTCGCAACCATTCCAACCAGAACCATTTTGAAAATATGATACTCTCGTCTTTCCACCTTTTTTATTTCTGCTGCTGCTAATAACTTTATAGAAATAGATTCTCACCAAGAACGATAGGAATTTCAATTAAGAAGAGAAGCTTGTAAGAGGACGTGTGAAAAAAAAGGAGCGGGAATACAGGAAAAACTTTAAGTAAAGGGGGCGATTTCTTGTAAAAATCGGGAACAAGACTCTTATCTTTTTTTTCCTTAATTAAGCAGCGCCTACTTGAAATTCCTTACTCCCAAATCACTCCCATTTCTTCCAAAGGATTTAACGATATTCTTTCTTAATTGGAGTGAATACCTAAATTAGAGATAAGGAACCACTGAAATTAGTGGAGAGTGAGAATAATTCAACCCCTCAACAATTACACTTTTAACATCATTTCTCTGGCAGGGAAAGAGCCTTTGCACTTCATAGTTCATAGAAGGCAGGCACAAAACTTCGGACATCTTCTTTTCCTCGTTTTAATATTGCAAGACATCTTAACTCTGCAATCAATACATCGTTAAATTGCAAGCCGATGGCATAATAAAACAAGGCTTAGTTGAATTCACTCATCTGAATTAAGCCAGGAAAACTGATGGGAAACGTACTAAGAGGGTACATTTGTCAGTAAATTTGAAACAAGAGGAGAACGTACAGCTGGAGGAAGTTACGCTGGAAGACTTTCATAGAAAATGAACGCTCTCAATAATATTTCCCCCCTTTCTTTGAGGCATGAATGGCGTAGTAGAGCCGAGGTCTCGAGAAGAAAAATTAATCAATAGACAATCATCCTCATCGTCGTGAAAAAACCCCTTGATTTACCACAAAAAAAAAAAAACACTGAAGACGACTTTTTTCGTAATCGAGAGAACATTCTCGTGCAATGATTTGTAGCACGAACGGTTGGTAGGTGATTTTTTGTATTCCCGGTGATTTCAAGAGAAGAGAGAAAACAAGAGCCTTAGCGCTTTCAAAACGTAATCAAATTTTTTCCCATCTGGGACGAAAACGGCATTTGGAAAAGCCCATTTTCCCTTGCCGGTTTGTTACGTTTGAAAATTGAATTCCAATCGTAGCAATATAGAAGGAAAACTGGCTTCGGAGTAATAGGAGGAAAAAAAAGGAGGGGAAAAACAGAACTTCACTACCAGCCCCCGAGAGCCAGTGATTTTCACAAATTTGTAGAAGATAACTCTTTATTCATTTTGTTTCTCTCTCCCTCTGTCTTTCTCACTTGAGCTGAATAGTCTACTCAGGCGTAAACGCAAAATCATTAAAAGAGTATTGGATTTGCCTGAAATTAGGGAGATAAAAACCTGCAAACCTTTCAGTCATAAGCATCATAATGTTAAAAAACACCTTTGAATCACTCTGGAATGTGGATGTATAATACAAACGCATATCAATTTTAATATTTAAAGTTACTGAAGTTCTTTCCAAGACAACTCATCAGAGATCATAGAGTATAATAACTCGTAACTGTAATGAGAAGGGAAGAAAAAGAAGAAGCAGACAGAGACCGATTATAAGATCACGTGAAAACAGAAATGTGCACAAAGGTTTGCACCGTCAACCCTGACCCACCATCAACTGATGTCATCCTGTAGTCATACCCATACCGGAATGGACCCCATCTTTCCTTCACAGCTGTAATGAAATTAAATTAATATTAGAAAGTTAGTTTCAGAGGAAATGGGATTTTTTGGTTCCTTTCTGGGGCTCCAAATGGGCTTTTCTGGTTGTGCATAAAGTTATGTACATAACTTTGGAGTAAATCCGATTATTTTCCTCGAGACATTACAGCCCGAGCGAAGCGAAAATGTCTCTCAGAAAATAAATCATCTCATTACACCCACGATATTCATATACTATACTATTACGTCACTGGTGTGTATTGCTCGACTGGACGCGCGAAAAACATAATTATGTTAATGGAGAAGACAGGTGGAAATAAAAAATCCACTGTCATAGTATAATATTTTTATTTTAGAAATTTTTGAGGAGTGAAGGAAATCCTCGAAGAGCCCAGTGAGTGATAGTGTATGCGGGGCTGTTTTTTGTTTGTTTGTTTTACGTTTTTAATTCCACTGAAAATGGAACTACTGAGTGGCTGACAGGTCCCCCCCCCCCAATCAATCCCACATCACTCGCCTTTCACCTCTTCAGTCATTTTATTCTTATGCCATTAAGCATGGGGAACGAAGCTCCAAAATAAAAATAAGTAAAATAAATACTTTATTTTGTAATTTCTTAATGATAACACTGACTTTCACTACTCGCTTTGGGGTTTTTTTAAATTCATCTTCATAGTATACCGCTACCAATCGTCTACTACCAACTTTAATGCACGTGAAAGAAAGTCAGATTTCTAAGATTTCTGCTCACGATTTCCGTGTTATAAATGTTTGATCAGAAACAGAAGTGCCACACTCTGCACTCATTGGAAAACGTGTAAGGGAATGAAGTATATCGGCCTTCTTGAAGCAAAACTGGTTTTGTGGCGGCGGTTGAGGATGGGGTATCCTGCAACCGTTTTTCATTTTTAATCCCTAGACAGTTTCTAGTTTTCCTTTTCACAAGAGATAAGGTTTCTCTCCCCATCGTAGACTTTTCACCCGTCTAGGAACCTTGAAAGATATAACTCAAGACAGCCTTTTGCTCCTTCTGCCATACACGGTATTTCTTTTACTTGTCTTTCCTCTTTTCCCAACTTATTTTTATTTCTTTCTGTGTTAACCGAGCAAAGGATATAGGACTGCTGACAAATGGGATTAAGTAAGGATAAAGAAAATGAAAAACTAAAGATGGGGCGGTGGAAATCGCTGTGCTTAAAGGAAAACACTTTGATAACCAGAAATGGGTGGTTAGCTGTATTGACAGAAGCACTTCATGAATCATTTGGCGTACAGCTAAAACTTTGAATCAAGTCACTAGGCCACTTCTTAACGCGCAAAGTCTTACTACGATTTCTGAAAGGATTCAAGGATAATAAAAATACATTAACTGGAGTTGGGACAACTGGCTATAAAGTTAGCATTCAAAGATATACGGAGAGCGCAGTGTTGCAGAAATTAAAATACAGGAAAAACGAGGGTATATAACAAGTGACTAATCCTAGAAGCGAACACGAATGAAAAACTTTAATTTATCACGGAGAAAACAGATCGTGAATTAATCCGCTAAACTCTCTTGGCACCGCACAATCCAAAAACCCTCCTCCACTAACAGGCTTACCAAGGTAAACCCTTCAATTCCCACTTCGTAGAGCCTTTTCTCTTAATTTTAGCTTCTCACCCCCCACAACCTTACCCTTGTTCGCTCTTTTTTCGTGCCAACAAAATAACCACCCCAGTGTTTTTTCCCTTCAAGCCTAGGGGGCTTTTCTCTTTTCTGAGATTATTATAAATAAAATAAATCGTGCGCCTTCGACGCGTAAATGAGAATAATGAAAGGAGAGAAAATAATTAAATTGAAGAGGCGGGGACACTCAAAAAGTTATGTCAGTTGCTTTTATCAGTAGTGAATCGCGTGATCCCGTTCAAATATTTCAATAGAAATTACTATCTCACTGTTTCAACAATTTGCTGGCGAAGTTGTAATTCGGTGTCCATCCAGCGCCGGAGTCTCTTTCTCACCTTAAATTGAATTTCTCTTTCCCCTCTGTACTAATCGTAGCAAGAGAAAAGAGACTATAGAAGGAGTTTCGATGTGAGTGCAATCCCTGGGGGAAAGCCTGGTTTTCTGTCTAATCACCCTGAAAGAGTAAGAAGTCTCCACCGCTGTGATCTGTGGAAAAGGGGTTAAACCCTGTTATTTCCTTTTAACCGCCCAACTAATTAGACGTTCTACTATGTGACAGGACTGCGGGGAAAGGGGAGATCGAGTTTAATTGAAAAAGCAAGAGATTTGAGCTCAAATAATTATGGAAGGAGGAGGAGGGATTTCCTTTATTCCTTTTTTCGGAATGGGTGGAGGTAATTTTAGCAATTAAATAGTTGTAGGGACGGTGACGTAAGAGATTTGGTTGCGGGGAGGATAAAGAGGAGGAGAATACTTTTTGCTGTCTCTCTTTCTGAAAAATGACGAGTTGTTAGTTTTGAATGCAGGAGGGACAAACAGAGTGTTGGCCAGACAAGAGGGTTGAAAAGAATGATTTTTTTTTCATGGGTGAAGGGGTTGTTTTGAAGAAGAGGGTTGAGGGAGCGGTTTAAGGACAGTGGAATAAGAGTAGGGCTCGCTCCTCACTCTTTTCCTCGCTCCCTCGGAGCCATGACAATAGAAACTGTGGAATGCTTCAGTGATAATGACCCATCTCATACAGGGTCCTTCTCTGATGGTAGCTTTGAACCCCCATCTCCCTTCTCATCACTTGTCACTGTCCCACTTTTCACTGAGATAACTCCTCTCCCCCCCCACCATAACATGGAAAAGTGGATAGGTGGGAGATGTTTCGTCCACCTTTTCAAAAAACCTCAACTTTCCTCTCCCTTCTGTCCGATCATCCTCAGGTTTCTCTCAAGCTCACTCATTCAAAAATAAATAGGTATATGGTTGGGACGTCAAGGGTGAAAGTTTTTTGAAGGAAATAAAATAACAATTTAAAAATAAAATAGAGGTCAACCCTCCAAACTCGTTGTCTAAATATTTAAAGAACGCTCTTCCACCCAATAAACCAATAAAAGAGTGAGGCGTGTCAATGGACACCCATCACTCGTCAAGTGCCGCGTGAATTAGATTCAACCAATCTACCAATGTTAGTCGGATCACAGCTCCAATGTATTATAATACAATAAAAGTTTCCCCCCCCCCCCCAAAAAAAAAACCCAATAAAAAGTTCTCTCTTGTTTCGAGCTTTCTGCGGGAGTTCGTTTCCACTCTACGTAGCTTTTAGGTCCGTATTTATGAACGTTCCTTGGAGCTTCCTTGAGTCAAAGAACCGTTGAGAACAGTTTTGATCACAATAAAAACGTCTGTTTTAATGAATTTCAAGGGTTCCTTAATGTCAAGGAACGTTCATAAATACGGGCATTAATATTTTTAAAGTTATGCATCAACCTGAACGACCTTACACCCACATGAAAACATATGAAACCTGCACGACACGAGGTGTCGTGCGGGTACTGTATAGTGCTCAAGCTTTGAAAAAGAGTATTTCCAATTATTGCTCGCGCTCCGTCATGTTATGTAGCAGCTAGTGGAGAAAAAGAGAGATGTACGTACCTGATTGAACACTATTTTCCTTGTCCACTCAGGCATCGATTGGTATTCCTGACTCAGAGAAACACTTTTTTACCATTTTCAGCCTCATCTACTTCGTCGATGGCTTTGTCTCAGCCCCTATATTAGCCATTCGAATCCGTCTTTTTCTAAAAAACTTTTATTATTTTATCGGAGTTTTTCGATGGGCCGACTCATGTGAAAATGCCACGCGAGGCTGTTCACAAAATTTTCCATTTCCGAAATATGACTTTAAGGCGATTATCGCAACGCTATTTTCCACGAACATTGGTAAGGACGCTGTAGAAATCCAAGATTTTTCACTAGGGAGAGATTCTTTGTTGCGACTGGACGTCAGATTTTTTTTCCTGTACTGCCTCGGCTACAATGAGTTGTAAACCCTAAAGAGGGAAGCAAGGGCTGGCCAAGTAGGAAGCACCGTGTCGCGTCAAGGTCATTTTATCGAACCAAGTCTTCGTTTCTCTTGAGGTCATGCAAGGAAAAAGAAATCCACTTTATGCCATAGGCCTCACGTTTGTATTTTCCAACGGTAAATCTCCCTTGAAAAACTTATTCACTTCCGACTTTCACCTTGTTTATTAAATTCACCCGAAGCTACATGAAAACAGAGAGAACCTTTGTCGTCTTCCAAATCCTTCTCTCCAATCCCCTTTTGTCCTTGATACCTACTCTCCTTTTTTATTATTCTTTCTCATTTTCTCATTTTTTCATTTTCTTCTCTTTCCTCCCTTTTGAGATTTTTCTGGTTCATTCTTTAGCACCATCCGTCCCCGCCTACTAGCTCACGAGTCCGCTACCTCCTATTCATTTCTGTCTCAAAATTGAGATGTAAATGGGAAATGCCTCTAGAAGGGAAGGTTATTGTTAAATATAATAGGAGAAACGTTACCAAGGGAGGGGCTCGACTGACTAAGAGAAAGAGAACGGTGAAGAGATAAACTGTGTAAGAGAGAAATTCTTTATAAGGTTGCTAAAAGAATGACAAGGGTTGACATGCTTCTTGGTTATGCTGGAAGACCAAGTGCTAAAGTCTTTATTATTATTTTTTTTTGTAAAACTTAAAGAGCAATTTATTAAACTACGTTCAATATCCGTCTCTCTTCCTCCTCATTTCCCTCCATATTTCGTGGATAGTTGGTGACTTCCATTTTATATAATACCTACTTTTTCCTTTTAACCGCATTCATCACTGGAATTAGTGCAAGGTAAAGTGAGGAAAATAACATTCGGCCTTGTGGCATACGAAAGAATAAGAAATGAGAATTAAAATATGGGAAATTCCTTTATTTACACCTTTCAAACTATACGATATGAACGAAAACTACAATAAGCTCGTTTAAAATAAACATCAATATTCATTGCCATCATTAGCCTTCTCTTCGACGTTTAGCAGAGTTAACCTGTAGAACTACCCCCTTCACTCTCTAAACAACAGTGTCAGACCTAGATACATTAGTTTCACGTCAATTTTAGGACTGTGGAACTTACCCTTCCTCATCACTGCCCTCCCAGCCCAAAACATTACCGTACAACGAAGCTGCTCCAAAGCCGCTATGCATCAAATTAGTTAGGCGAAGGGGTGCACCGGGTACTGGCGGCTTCGGGGGGTTAACGTGTAACAAGCGTAGCTCTCAGGCTCGTAAATTTCGAGTCGAGCCTGATTTCACGTCGGGTAGGTGGTGAAGGAGAGAAAGATTATTTAGTAATTAGTTCGTTTATTTTAACAGAAGCGTGGGGGAGCTGATTTGAAACAGTTGAATGTGACCAGAAAAATTACTTGATTTATTTTACAGTCAGAAGATAACCACAGAATCATCAAGATGACCGTCTCATAGCGGAGGCGACATAATTTTGTCTTAATAATCTTGCAGTCGATAAGTATTAACGTATTTAAAGAAAATAAAATATTAGTGATCAAGGGGAAGGTTCGGTTTTGATTAACTCGAATAAATGTTCACGAAAAACTTCATTTTTCCTCTTGAAGCTATTTCAATAGGAAATATTAGTCACGCAGTGCAGGCCCACCACACAAGGGGTTTGGGGGCATCTACCATCATGTCACAAAAGCGTCGATAATAGACATTTTCCAGCACTCCTTTAAATTAACAAACCACTTCACTGAAAAACCGCATAAACACTCAACAGTTTTTACGCTACAGAAATTGCTTGGGTCAAGGTGAAGAAAATAGAGTAGGACACCCACGGAAATATAGATTTCTGTTCTAAAAATTATGATGAATTTGGTAGATTTTTAGACAAAAGGGAGTTTCATAAAAAAAAGACCCTCATTCTTAAAGAGTATTTTTCTATCAAAAATGAACTCCTACTCAACCCTCCAGAAAAATATTACAAGTGAAGCGGAAATGATGTGAATAGGTTCACTTCAGCGGAACAGAATTTTCACTTTAAAGTTCAAGAAGGTCTCGTTAGATGTTATGAGTTGAAACGAAGGAGATGAGGACGAGAAGGGCTTTTTCCGGTCACTGTGTAATCTTGATTGAAGGTGTCACGCTTATGAATAGGATTTAATTTAGACAAGTAAATGAAAAATAAAGTGACGAGTGAAAGCATCTTTTCTCTGAGGACACTCTTTCTGAAATACCTCTCATAAATTATAACGAGTTCTACCATTAATTGCACATTCGTTTTCGTTTTATTTTTATTCAGCTGCCACCATCATTAGCTTCTTCTCTTTTCCTAAACTTCATAAATTTTGAACAACTAATGATCCTTGACTATACTCTTGTTCATTCGCTCTTGTTCTACTTTAATTAGGATCAAAGTTTACAAGGTCGGGATTCCACCCACCTCACCCTTCTAACCATCATCACTAGTTACCGTAGGATGGTAAATGGTAGAGGGGAGAGAGGATTCGGATCAGCCAATTGTTCATGAGCTTAATATAATTCCCCTATCCCTAATGGTGAGTGTGTTATTATTTGGGGCATAAAACTGAAAGTTTGTCGAATCGAAAGGAAGGGAGGCTTAGTGAAAATTACAAAGTTCAGGGGTTGCTAAGTTGTTTCTAATAGATGCCCCTTTCTTCGGAGCAGTTATATCCCTTCTCGGTGAATTACGAAACTCTCGTTACTGTCATTTTGTTGACTCACTTTTTCATTTTCACAGGGTCAAGTATGCTAAACTACCATTAGAGGACGTTGTTAGACAAAAAAAAACTGTGAAAGGGGTCAGTAGAAGACGAAAACCACTTAATACAATTACATTACACTCTATTCTTTAACTACATTGTTATCTCAATCATTGAATAAAAGTTGTACCGAATTAAAAAAGAAAAAAAGAAAAGAGATGTTTAAACATACAGTATTATACAGAAAAGTTAAAAGACGTGAGAAAAGAGGAGTGATCTCATTTTTCTTTTACTTCCCTGAGGGAAATAACTTCAGCAATGGTAAAACGTGGGGTGAAAGACATTTAGAATGAAGCTGTTTGGCATAATGAGACAAGGCATAACGAAAGGATAAACGAAAGTTACAAGTTAAAACGGAAAAATGTGTGTGTTTCACCTGATAACATTTAATTTAATTTAATTTCTTAAATGGTTATTGTGAAACATAGGAGATATTTATGCATTTTTCCATTTTAAGGTCCTCTATCGGTGGAGTTGCGTTACAAAGCAGTGAACCTATAAAATCAAGTCTCTCCACACTCGTTGTCTTTATTCGCTAAGTGCACTTTCAACGCCCCTGCGTCATCATCAGAGCACTAAAATTTATCTAATGCATATAGGTAAACGTCAGATAAAATATTCCATTTACTTCCCCAGGGCACTGTCTATTTAAAACTCCGATTTTATTTTATTGTGTGATGATGATGATGATGATGATACATTAGTTTTAAAACTCCGTTTTAAAGAGACAATGCCCAAGGTGAAACAATGGTTAATCATCTGATGTGATTTTCCTAATCACATCAACATTAGTTTTACCAACTCCAGTGAAAAAATGATTAAACTCGTTTGCAACAGCGAGATCATCCGAGACGATCTGGCCCATATGATTTGAAATTTCAAAACGAGTTCTACTAGTACTAGGAAGACCTACTACTAGTACTAGGAATATGTGCTCTCGCTCATTACCCTCCACAATTTTCTAGGGTTGCCTTTAGCGGCAATCAACTCGCTCCTATAATGTAAATATTTAGCCTTCACAATACATTTTCTCAAAATTGTTCGGTATTTTTTATGTATTTCATATTTCCGGCATTAGTAAAAAAAAAAAGTCTGATGAGGCACTATTAGAATCCTATTAAAAGCCACAGCAAAGTCAAAGCCACACGAAGCAATTTGTCAGTTAAATTGCAAAGTAAGAAATAGCACAGGTCTGTTTCTTTGCTGTACTCCAGTGTTAAACTGGTGTGGAAAAACACATGCATGCGACTTGCAGAAGCCCGACGCATCATCTGCGAAGAGAAATACTTCCGATATCAATAAGGGCGCGCAAGGCCCAAGTCGATGACAAACCTCAAGAAAAGTACAGTGCCCGAGATTGATCCCTGCTAAACTTCAGGAACTGCGGCAGGACGAAGTTCCGACAGTGATACCTCGAAGGATTCTCATGAACAGGAATTGTAATGTTCACCTATATGTTATATTATGGTATGGTTGATATTATTAAGGCATGTCTGTGACGAGCATAAATTTGGAGAGCTGTCTCCTACTGTCACAGCAGCCTTTTACAACCCGTTCTTTGCCCTCGACAGACACGCTATACAGAAGAGATTAGGAGTCGAATACATTTGCTGATTGGTGTATTCTCTTATTTCTCTTCGCTAAGTATATCCAGGCATTCCATTGGAAGTTTTCTCTTCGATTCGCATTGCCTGTGCCTTATTCGAGCAGTCAGTGAATTCTTTCTACCGTTTCTTGTGTTCTTCACCTTTCTTCGTTAGTGCGTGAAATACATGAGTGTTGCCATCGGTTTGTGCGGCTTCTTTACTTATCCTTGTCGTCTTGGTCGTGGTGGTTGATCTGCGCTGTCCTGCCTGTCCCACAAAAGCACTCCGGTTTTTGTCTTTCATTAGTTTGAATAAAAAACAAAACAAAAAACTCCAAAATTCTTGGATTTTCATTTTCAATCCGATAATAACCTCCAAATTTGTCACTTGTCACTTCGCCGGTGATAATGAAGGTTCAAAAAATGTTTCACGGGAAGGGGCCGGTGAATCGATAAATCGGGCTCAAAATTTCCATTCGAGACGACCCATCAAAGTTTGGTGCAACTATAAAATGTTTTTTTAGCTTCACTAGTTATAATACCTTCCGGATATGACGTCACACTAATAGCGTTCCCCATTTGCACAAAATTCTGCAACGGGGCTATTCATTTCCACCCGTCTTCTCCACTAACATATGATTTAATTCAGCGAAGACGGGTGGAAATGAACTGCCCAAATGCAGAATTTTGTTCAAATGGGGAACGCTATAATAGACCGAATTTTCGACATCATTTGGCTGGATGTTTCCACACTAATCAATGAAAATGTGATGCAATCAGAGATCATACTGTTTTACTGGGGTAATGCATTTCTTTTTAGGAAAAATAACCACTACTTTACCCATCAAATGAGAAGTTGATTTTTAGATAATTGACAGCACCGTTTAGTGAAAGAAAAACAAACAAACAAAATAATAGAGACTATTACATACAGACAGAGGTTGTGAAAAAGCCTTAAAAAATTGTAGAGTCTTTGCTACTTTAGATTACTACAGATAGCTCGGAAGATGGGAGGGGCTCCCAATTGCCTATAAATATGCATGATTGCTCAACTTGAAGACCAACCCAACAACCAACGAAAAAACCCAGAATTTCTCGCCCTCAAAAATTCGAGGAGGGAGAGAACGGCAGCTTTCCCGGTCTTAAGCCTTACCTTGTTCTTTTCTATTACTTTTGTTAATAGAATTTTTTATTATTCCTCTAGAGGTTTGTTAAACATATTGGGTTAAACATTTCGTAGGAAATGGAATGGAGGGGAAGCCCGTATCAGGAATAAAATAGTATATAGCGAAGACCCATAAGCAGAAGGGCCTTTTTTTCTCTTTTTTTTTGTGCTGTAATGTTTTTTGGGGGCGTGCGATGAATCTACCATAAATTCTGCATACCCGTCACGAACACCTTTTTTTTTTATCGTCACTTATTACTCTTGTCACTTCATTGTCCCGAACCACTCCTATCCTGGCAACCCCATCGCTCAAATTCTGCTGATGACAAAATCAAAATGATATGGACCCCTTCTGATTTGAACCTCGACAATCATGGGCTTTTGTGTGGAATTAGGTGAACCTTTTCCCTTTGATCATAATTTTAGTGATAACATAGCCAAGGGATGTGATGTTTTCTTTTTCATACTTGTAGTTAATGAGGGCACAACATCGTTATTTTCGAAGGATCGGGTGACTAAAGACAAGATTATTGCCAGAGAACTAGATAAGGAAGATGCAAAAAAGAAAGCTGACATGGGCTTCAGAAAATGAAACTCGATATTGTATACCCAGCAAAGGAATGAGATAACAATATGATTTTACTTTAAGCCCTTAGGAAGTGAAATCTTGCCTCCGAATCATTGAACCTGAATACATCCGACTTACGGGGTGGTTCCTGGCTCCCCTCCCATCACAATCCGTCAACACCGCAGCATCAATTTTTATCTATTTACTTGCACATCATATGAATGGACTGATATAGATCACTCGCGTTTCATGTTTCAATCATTTCTGATCTATAAGCGACTCAAAAATTTCTTACGGCACCATCTCCTTACATTTTAATAGCCTTGCGTTGCTGTGACATTATCAACTTAAACATTGAACTGAGACATGAACTTGATAATCTCTGCATGAGTTTTAATGGCAACGAAAGATGGGCGGGTGGGATATCATTTGAAATCATTCAAAAAAGGATAAAAGGATTGAGGAAAAGATTTAAATCTCTTCATTTGGGCCTCGGCTGAAATTATGTGAGTTAGTGACTATACGAGTATGCCGCTTTATCAATAGTTGATTAAAGAGCTGACTAAAAACTTCATCTATATGTTTCATGATCAAATATTTCGTCATGGTACGCAGATGGTTTTGCTAAATCAGTTCTTTAAATTTCTTAATCGAAAAATGATAAAGCGGGCCTTAGAGTGACAAATTGTGTACAAAGTCAACGCTTAAAAATAGAAAGATTGAGAACCCATCCACTCAGACCTCGCAAAATCGTACCAAAAACCACTCGTTTTCTCGCGAAAAAATGAGCCCTTCTGCGGTGAAAATACCGCCGAAGTTCAGCAAAGAACATTATTCGCTGAATTTCGGCCGAAACTCTCTCCGGTTGCCAGTCGCTTGGGAGTTAATAGGCAGCCAGCCACCGAACTTCGTATCCGTACGTTTCCGAATTTCACTTAATCATTTCTGAGACCGATGGATGTTCTGAGACCGATGTGACTGCTTGTTCTCCATGACTAGTCTTCGTTGTTCAGCGGTTGTCTGGCTTAGATATATGCGTTTCGTTTCATACGTTCGGCAATTGACAGCTGTTATTCGTAGAACCTTTTCGGCTGATGAACAGCAGTCTGTCTGACAAGTTCCATGACTCAGTGCTAGAATTCAGCGCATAGCCGTTTTATTTTTTGTGCTCACCTGTATATGTTCAATGGTTTCTCTACCGAATTTCAGCGGAGCAATCATTAAACGGGGTATAGAGTAATTTCTCTGATTTTCTTTGCTTTAGCCTCCTCATGGGAGAAAATATGAAGCCTAGCCCGCCAGCGATCACTGTGTTAGCAAGCCCATCAACACCCCATTTAGCCCAGATCCCATTTTCCCCTCACATGAAAATTAAAGCAAACAAAATCAGGATAACTTACTATTATTGCACTTCCTTTGTTTAATGATCGGTTAACGATAAAAACCTTTGATCATTGAATGCCGATGAGTGCCAAAAATAAGATGTTAAGCACATAATTCCTGGAATGAGTTGAATTTGTTTTCATTAGTTTCGTTAGATACAGAAAAAACAACACACGTAAACGCTCGGATTGTCGAGAGCTCATGAAGTCCAGATCTTTGAGGTAAAGTATGTACGAAGAAAAAACAATGAAATTTATTTTATTAACAGATTTTTGCCAAAAAGAACGAGTAACTAATAATACACACACTATATGTATGCATACGTGAGTCCCGTTTACCTGTAGATAAATATGCATATAAAAATTGACACAAAATCAAAAAATGATGATTTTATTATCATACATATCCGGTTTTCAAGATTTACTATTAAATTTAAAGACGAGTTGGACCGCACCTTGGGTGCAATCTTCATGAATGTTTGGTGGAAGCATAGCCCCCTACATCCAATTTGTTCTAATTGAAATAATTTTCGTTTCTGGTTTCATTGCTCCTTTTTTCATCAATTTCCTAAGAAAAAATAGGTGAAAAGTGGAGAAATATCGCTTGAATATGGGAAATATAACGGAACGAAAAAATGGGTCTCTTTTTGGACGACGGAAAAAGAAATCATTGTGAGTGAAGGGAAGGGATGAATCGTAAAATCGCCAAAATGGAAGTGGGGGAGCAGTGAGTGACGGGTTTAGTTTGATCCTGAAGGGAATTATGCCTTATGAGAGCTGGCGTAAAGAGCAAGCGGTGTAATGGGGCGGGGAGTTCGGGAAGGGAAAAGAAGAGAAAGGAGAAGAGGAAAATCCCATCCTCATCCCACCTTTCACCTTCTCTTCCTCGTGGTGGGATAAGGGATGGTTGCTAGTGGTAACTTGGAGTAGTGACGTCAGGGGCACACCCAACAATCATTCCGACCACAGCATCCAGCACAAGTTCCCCCACCCATTTCTCGTCGTTCGACCTCGGCACCAACCCAGGGACTTCTTTCTTTTTTCTCTTTTTTTTTTTAAATCCCTTTTTTGGCCCACTTTCGTAGAATTCACGAATTGTCTTCTACGGATTTCTACGAACGAAGTTTCACGTATGAAAAAAAAAACACTAAAACCAGGAACGAAAAAACGTCGAAATTTCAATTTAAGCTGTACAACTGACTGTGAAGCGGATATACCGTTCAAAAAAGAAATGCTTCCATTTTCTATGACACTTGAAACCTCCGCAGTTTCCCTTTTCATTCAATATGTTTCCCTGAATATCTTTTGACTGGTTCTCGCTGCGCCTTTTTTTATATGACGCATAAAGAAAGAAGAGGAAACTTCAGTGATACGTGTGGGTATGAGTTGAGGCTCAGTTCTCCCCTCTTCTTCACGCTGTGCCCACCTTGCCTTTTTATCTTTTCTTCAAGGCACCCGAAGAAAAAAGAAAAGAAGGATTGATGGAGTTACGTATAGAAAGAGACTAGCTATAGAGGCATATAGGGAAAGAAGGGAAGAGACAGGAGTTGTTATTGAGAGAAAATAGCAAAAAGGAATACGGAGGGAAGGAGAGAGAAAGTGAGAGAGCAGAGTTTTGTAAAAGCGGGGAAATAAGGGCCAAAGGAGGCGGAATGATTTTATTTGCCCCTTCCCCTCTTTCTGAATCGGTCAGCTAATCACTGAAGGGGTTTTCTCTCTGACTCTTCCCTCCCGCCGTCATGTTCGTTGAATGCCTTTGAAAAGCGTTGTCTATTTTTGAATAAAAGGAAACCTTGTGTTGTCGATTACTAGAGGGGCGTAATGTGGATTTTTTTTTTTATTCCAATCGAAGTTTTTCATCATTCATTTTACTTTAATCTGATTTCCTCCCAGTAGTGTAAAGTGAAGTACTCGAAAATTGTTGCATTACCATGAACCATTTTTTTAACTGCATGTTTGTTTGTCTGGGAGCTTATCGCGGAAGGAAGTCAGTATTGATTTCGCATCGCTACTCTCAAACTCACTCCACACCCTTGTTTGAATTCTCCTCCCGTGATAATGGTTATGAAAGGTGAATATGCCTAGTGTGTAGTGCGTGATGGAGGGTGCTGAGAATACCTATGAATTACGAAATTCGTGTGCATTGGCGTGGTTTACTCGCAATTTACGTTTAGTACACCGACCCCAATTGACAATTGAGGCAAGAAGTCAAAACTACGAAGCAAAAGCGTGGACATGGTGAGGAAAGAAGAGGAAACCTTGAGAGAAAACAGCGATGGCTGTGTGACGATGGGAGGGGAGGGGTTATCTCTCTTTCCTTTCCAAATCTCTTTTTGATATCTTTCCATTAGTGATACCAATATCTTGGGAAAGAGAAGGGGGCGAATGTTTTTAGTGTCCTATTTTTGCACCCTTTACCAACACCATTTCACCGTTATTTGACTTGGCTTCCTCCCTCCTCCACCTTTATAAGTCCAGCAAATATGGCAAGAGCCGATAACAATTTTACAACCCAGAAATTATTTGTACTAATCACTACAAATTGCCTACCTCTTTTTTGTATATTAATTTTTTATCATGCAGAATTAAAATTCTGCCTCACAGGGTGTTTTTCTTGTTTGGATAATTGGGTCATCCCACACATTGCAACAGTGATTTCAGCTAGCCTAGCTCTGGTCCCTGAAATTGTTATTACAATTCCTATATTGGGTGAAAATAGGCCTCATTTGCGATCGAAAACACCCTATAAACCATGGTCCGAAAATCAAAATCCTACGAGATATGATTTTTTAAACGTTTTTTGAGGCTTGCATCACTTTTCTTAACTAAATGCGAATAGATCAGTTTCCCGCCGTCATGTTCGTTGAATGCCTTTGAAAAGCGTTGTCTATTTTTGAATAAAAGGAAACCTTGTGTTGTCGATTACTAGAGGGGCGTAATGTGGATTTTTTTTTTATTCCAATCGAAGTTTTTCATCATTCATTTTACTTTAATCTGATTTCCTCCCAGTAGTGTAAAGTGAAGTACTCGAAAATTGTTGCATTACCATGAACCATTTTTTTAACTGCATGTTTGTTTGTCTGGGAGCTTATCGCGGAAGGAAGTCAGTATTGATTTCGCATCGCTACTCTCAAACTCACTCCACACCCTTGTTTGAATTCTCCTCCCGTGATAATGGTTATGAAAGGTGAATATGCCTAGTGTGTAGTGCGTGATGGAGGGTGCTGAGAATACCTATGAATTACGAAATTCGTGTGCATTGGCGTGGTTTACTCGTAATTTACGTTTAGTACACCGACCCCAATTGACAATTGAGGCAAGAAGTCAAAACTACGAAGCAAAAGCGTGGACATGGTGAGGAAAGAAGAGGAAACTTCAGTGATACGTGTGGGTATGAGTTGAGGCTCAGTTCTCCCCTCTTCTTCACGGTGTGCCCACCTTGCCTTTTTATCTTTTCTTCAAGGCACCCGAAGAAAAAAGAAAAGAAGGATTGATGGAGTTACGTATAGAAAGAGACTAGCTATAGAGGCATATAGGGAAAGAAGGGAAGAGACAGGAGTTGTTATTGAGAGAAAATAGCAAAAAGGAATACGGAGGGAAGGAGAGAGAAAGTGAGAGAGCAGAGTTTTGTAAAAGCGGGGAAATAAGGGCCAAAGGAGGCGGAATGATTTTATTTGCCCCTTCCCCTCTTTCTGAATCGGTCAGCTAATCACTGAAGGGGTTTTCTCTCTGACTCTTCCCTCCCGCCGTCATGTTCGTTGAATGCCTTTGAAAAGCGTTGTCTATTTTTGAATAAAAGGAAACCTTGTGTTGTCGATTACTAGAGGGGCGTAATGTGGATTTTTTTTTTTATTCCAATCGAAGTTTTTCATCATTCATTTTACTTTAATCTGATTTCCTCCCAGTAGTGTAAAGTGAAGTACTCGAAAATTGTTGCATTACCATGAACCATTTTTTTAACTGCATGTTTGTTTGTCTGGGAGCTTATCGCGGAAGGAAGTCAGTATTGATTTCGCATCGCTACTCTCAAACTCACTCCACACCCTTGTTTGAATTCTCCTCCCGTGATAATGGTTATGAAAGGTGAATATGCCTAGTGTGTAGTGCGTGATGGAGGGTGCTGAGAATACCTATGAATTACGAAATTCGTGTGCATTGGCGTGGTTTACTCGCAATTTACGTTTAGTACACCGACCCCAATTGACAATTGAGGCAAGAAGTCAAAACTACGAAGCAAAAGCGTGGACATGGTGAGGAAAGAAGAGGAAACCTTGAGAGAAAACAGCGATGGCTGTGTGACGATGGGAGGGGAGGGGTTATCTCTCTTTCCTTTCCAAATCTCTTTTTGATATCTTTCCATTAGTGATACCAATATCTTGGGAAAGAGAAGGGGGCGAATGTTTTTAGTGTCCTATTTTTGCACCCTTTACCAACACCATTTCACCGTTATTTGACTTGGCTTCCTCCCTCCTCCACCTTTATAAGTCCAGCAAATATGGCAAGAGCCGATAACAATTTTACAACCCAGAAATTATTTGTACTAATCACTACAAATTGCCTACCTCTTTTTTGTATATTAATTTTTTATCATGCAGAATTAAAATTCTGCCTCACAGGGTGTTTTTCTTGTTTGGATAATTGGGTCATCCCACACATTGCAACAGTGATTTCAGCTAGCCTAGCTCTGGTCCCTGAAATTGTTATTACAATTCCTATAATACATGTAATGGAGCCTGTATATTTTGGGGGCCGGAAGTTGTAGGATTAATTGATTATACTTAATTTAGTAGGCAAGCTCATGGTGGTTTCTTCATACAATGCAAAAATTGAGCGTAAACTCCACAAAGGAAATTTCGTTTGCAAATGTACTGTACCTAATCTTCACTCACGATTTTCCCTCCTCGTCTTCAGCGTTAAACGCCCATTTTGCAGATGACGTCGCCATCCTAAAATGTTCAAATGATTATGAAACCGCCTACCAAGAAATCCAGACAATCACCAACAATATTGACGAATGATGTGACAAATGGCGAGTAAACATAAGTACGTCCAAATCAACAGTAACTCCGTTTTCCCTTCGTCGTCAGTCCTTCGCTAACCAAGTTCACCTAAAAAACACAGTTATCCCAATGGTTGAAGCAACACGGTACTTAGGCGTTATTATAGACAAAAAACTAATATGGGCTGATCATATTAATCAACTGGTCCAAAAAATTCGCCAAAGAATCAGACAACTGATGCCCCTCCTATCTCCCCGCTCACCACTAAAACTAGAGACCAAAAGGCTCTTGTATCTAAGTATGATCCGTCCAATATGGCTCTATTCTTGCGAATTATGGGGTTCAGCTGCGAAGTCTCACATAAGGAGAATCCAAGTGACGCAAAATAGGGTGCTACGCATCATAACAGGAGCAGGCTGGTACATCCGCAACAACTCACTACACCGAGACCTTGAAATCGACACTGTGGCAGACGTCATCAAGTCACGCTACAAAAAACTGCACCAAAAAATGTCCGAACACGACAATAAATTAGTCTTCACCTCAGCAATCAACATACCACCACCCCTGAATCTAAGAAGGCTCAAACGAAAGAGACCACAAGACCCTCTACATGAAGTCGACCCCGGATAAACTGACGCCATTATACGAACGTCAATTGCCCAGTTTCTGCAAATTCCACTCACAAAATTAAATTTATATCTAATATTTTTGTTTTTCTTCTTCTATTATTCTGTTATTTTAATTATTTATTTTCACATGCATACAATATACACTAAAAATCAGTAAATCTGGCGAGGGGTCAACCGCTGGGTTGTACCCCACACACGTCCCAAGCGATATTAATATACTTGTAAATTACCTAAACTGTAATGTCGTACTATGACAATAAAGTTTTCTTTAAAATAAAAAAAAAAAAAAAAAAAAAAAAATCAAACGGAAGTGGGATATTCAAAGCATTGTCCTGTCCTGATTGCCGTCTTGCGGCTTGATTGCGTCTTGCATCTTGATTGCGTCTTGCGTCTTGATTGCGTCTTGATTGCCAAGATCGGGAAGGAGGGGGTAAAGTGGTTCACCACCGTATTAACGAGGAACGAAAGTAAAGTTATCTGGGAGTTGGTCCAGTAGTAAAGTTCTGCTCGGCAATCAGAACGCTATCGGACTCTGCCGAGATTTCTTAAGATTCTGCCGACATCTCACCCGTCCTCGGGTCTTATCTGGCCTGCGCCTCATCTTTGGTCCGGAAAGTTCCCGACAGAGTAGGCCCCATCTCTCAACCCCTAACCACTTTGCCATGGCTAACGACCAGCTAACCTTGCCCGCTGTGGACCACGTGTAGGTGAGCTGGGGGGCTGAGGATGTTGGTACCCTCCTCGAGGGGAGCGCACCACGGGCCCCACCGAGCAGGGAAGGTAACCCTACTTGGTTTCCGATCCAGGCAGAGGCAATGGCTCTGCCCCTGGCATGTCTGGCCCTAGCCCCCTGCGCTCCAGGGCCGCCGGCCAGGAGCCGGTCATACGCCCGTCGGGTGCCGACTAAGGCCGGGTCGTCCGGCGGACCCCTTTCCCCCACTGCGATCGGCGAATATCGTCGAACAGCTCACAGTTGCGAAACACATGCTCGGCGGTCTCCTCCTCCTCACCACAGGGGCAATGAGGAGTCCCGCCGCCGGAAGAACCAGGGCTTTCCATTGATTGAGCTATGCCCGGTCAGGACCGACGTGGCGGCATGCTCAAGGGTAAACCAATTGGCACGCTCCAGCCTAGAATCAGGCAAGAACCCGAACAACCGGCGCGCGGCATCCTGTACTACTGCTAGTCCAGCACTCCGCCAAGCCTCAATCACTAATTCATCGAGCAGGCGGAGCCCCCTCGGCTCTCCCCACTCATCCGCCAGAAGGCGGATGTGCTCGGCCCAGTCGCCCCGACACCGCACCAGCTCCACGTTGCCCTGGGTTAGACGACGCTTGTGCACCCACGCATCGAGCAGAAGGTCGGCCGGGGGGGGGGGGGTCTTGACCAAGACCTGCAGAGTGTCCGAACTAACAGTCCGGTAAGACCTAGCCACCCAGATAAGTGCCTGCCGCTGCAAGCTGCAGATCTGCGCCGCTGCGCTTTGGTGGGGCGGTACCACCAATATGTCGCGCCCTACAGGAGCATTTGGATCACCATTGCCCTGTAATAATTGGCTTGACACTGGTAGTCCGTACCTCACACGTTCCCCGCAACTAACCTATACAGGCCAATCGCCCTCTCCAACTTACCACCAACCACCTCCAACTGCGGCCCAGAACTCCGATTCTTATTTTTTCTACACCAAGGTAACGGTCCTGCCCGACTCCCGCCAAACGAACTCCCCAGTAGGCCACAACCAGCCGTCCCTCTCTCCTCGGCTTTCCCCACAAAAAGACCAATTTGGTCTTTTGCACGGCCAGAGCCAGACGCGCTTCCCTGCACCACACGTCCTCTACCGCCAGGAGCCTCATGATCTCCCGGCGAAGCTCCTCGAGGGAGCGCGCCCTGCCACGACCACCGCCAGGTTGTCTACATGCGTCACCCTCTCCAACCCCTCCCTCCTCCAAGACCCACATGAGCCCGGAAAAGAGGAGGTTCCAGAGCGCCGCCGAGAACACCGACCCTTGCGGGCAACCCCTGGACAGCTCGGCTTTAACCTCACAAACCTGAGAAGAATGCCACGGGGCGCGAAATACGAGGAAACCAATATAAACAGCTCGTTCGGCACGCCCGACTCTCGCAGCGCCAACAACAGCTTGGGCCATCAGACGGAGTCGAACGCCCCCTGAAGGTCGAACAGGACCGCCACCTTGTATCTTACCCACGGGGCCTCAGCGAGGGACTGGAGAGCGTCCAGCGCCACCTCAGTCCGGCCCCAACCCATCACCCAACCGAATTGCCGAGGGTGGAGGATCTCACTGAGGTAAGGCTCCATTCTGGCAAAGATCAGGCACTCCAACACCTTACTCTCACACGGAAGGAGGCTTATAGGCCTGTAGCTACCCGAGTGCGTCGTGTCGCGGTCCGGTGACTTAAGGAGAAACCGAACACGCCCGTCCGCCACCCCACCGGGTAGTACCCCACCGACAGACAGTGATTAAAGAGGCATAGAGAGGCCCCAACCACATCCGCCGGCAGCTTCCTCAGCATTTCATTTGACACCCCGGTGAGCCCCGGTGCTCGCCCCAAAGCCACCCTCCTTAACGCCTCTTCCATCTCTTCCTCCGAAAACCATGGGCTCCCCGCCATTTGAGCTGTTTGAGCGGAGACTCTCGCTTCCTCCCTCACCAAACTCTCCCCAGGGCTATCCTCCTCGGAGGCATCACGGAGGAAGACACCCTTCAGAAGTACTCCCAGGGTGTCCTCCACGAAACCCCCACTGCGGCCCGCCTCAATGAAAGGGAGGACATCTGGGGATTTTAGCCTCCCGGCCGCCACCCAGTAGGGGACACCCCACGGGTTTGCCGACAGGCCCTCCTCCACGAATGCCCGCCAGGAAGCTCTCTTTGACCTCCCAACTGCCCTACTAAGTTCCCTCCTGGCAGAGACGTACCGCTCCTTGGCGCTACCCCTGCCAGGGAACTGTGCGGACTGTACTTATAGGGGGAGTTTATAAATCATGAAACAAAAATCTCTCGAATAAATTTACATTACTACCGTTCGAAAAACAACCACAGCATCCAGAATCATCCCAGCTTTGTCTGAAGAATATTAAGTGCATTCATAAACGCACCCTCAGAGTCTCAATTATGTCCACCATCACCGTATTATACTGACAATTTATACAATCTGATTGTGAGGATAGAACATATTTTTTTTTCTGATTTAGAAACATTCAACGCTTTCAATAGTTTTCTTCCTGTTTGTTCTCAGGTACGGACTCATTCATTCACCCATAGTCAAAAGTAGCCAATTACAACCACCGCATTCTGGTAAGTGGAAAAAGAATAAATTGATAGAAGCACCAACAAGTCCAACAACCTTCAATAATTTATATCCTGTGAAGTGTGATGAGGCGAAACTACGTCTTGACCGTTGCAATGAAACATGCTCACTTAATTTTAAAAGATTTCCAATGAGTAAGTCACTATTATAGGGTCCGCGTAGCTGTCGAGAATATTTGAAGGAGATTGAGAAGCACAATAATCCTGCCAGACTGTGATTAGTTAGAAAGATACATTCGATATTGCAGGTGTAATATTGTGGGAAGACTGGACCATTACAACTGTGTGATGCATGGGATTAATCCAGCTTGGTGGATGGAAATTAATCTAATGAGTGGGGTTTGAGGGAACCTTTGGAAATAGTATATTACATAACGAGTCTAGGAAGGGGGTTATTACCTGCGAGTTTTTATTTGGTGGGCGAGGCGGAGGCCGAACCCGCTAAAAAAAACGATTAGGTCAATCCCCTTCCTACACGAGTGATGCACGACTTTTTTCACGCGACAGCAAGGAAATGTTGAAATTATTGGAAACACTGTAATTGAACGTAACGTGAAACTGAAAAATACGGGGTCGACCAGTCGACCAATGACACTGAAGCGAACCTTTGAACAAGGTCATAAAACCAAGAAGGTTTGGTTAATTGTGTGGGATTGGAACAAGTAATGTGAAAGAGCCGGTGTTCAAGGGTCTGTGTTGAGTATTTATGTGTATTCCAGCAGTGTTTCATTCCATTTGGTAAGAAAAGAAATTGATTAAAGTAACTTTTAAAATACTTATGTAATTCTTCGATCGGAAATTTACGTTTTTTGTTGTTAAGGACTGTGAAAAACTGACCACTGACTTCTCGTATGCTCGTTCAAGAAGACTTTAAACGAGGTTATAACCCGAATTCATTAACTTTCCGTACTAGGATGGAAAATATTTTCCGGACTAGTCCAGACAATTTTTCGAATATCACTGTGCGGTGATGGTCAACTTCCCAGACTTTTTTGGGTACAGAAAATGACTACATTCGGAGCATGTCGCTTGAAAATTAAAATTGTGATTCGCCAACATATTTAATAATTATTCGTTATGCTGAAATGAAAGAGAAAGAGAGTTAAGTTGAAGTCCTGCCCTGTTCACCATTTTCAGGTTCAACTAGAGCCAAATCCTCATTAATTTCTATTTTAATTAAATTCAATTTTTTCACACACATGAGTAGAGATCCTTTAAAACACCGGTACAGTAACACGGATTTCAGTGCCATATTTAGTCGGGTCGTCCTAATTTGCCGAATGAAGAAAAGCTTGCCGAATGAGCCATTAACATTTTTTCATGATCCCCAAACTCAACACCTGACATGTTCTAAGTACTTGCCAACAGATGCCAGTGCGAATTAAGTAATTACTTGAAGAGTACTAGTACTTCTCCCCTTGAGGTAACTTGCCGAATGAAGAAAAGCTTGCCGAATGAGCCTTTAAAGTTTTTTCATGATCCTAAAACTCGACACCTGACATGCCTCAAGTACTTGCCAACAGAAGCCAGTGCGAATTAAGTAATTAAACGAAAAGTACTAGTACTTCTCCCCAGGGGTGGGCAAGATACTTGAGTATTTCAAATACTTTGTATTTTAAATACAAAATACGTATTTTGTAATTGTATTTAAATACTTTTGGAAAAGTATTTGTAATTACTGTATTTAAAATTCATTTTCAAAAGTATTTTGGGCTTTGTATTTGAAATACAATTTCAAAAGTATTTTGTATTTCACACTCAACGAAAATACAAATACAAATACTTTTAATTTCAACGTTCACTTTTAATTTCAACGTTCTTTAGTTTCCACTTCTTCGCCGCCATTCACCAATATAACCTAACTTAGTGACACCATATTTGGCACAAAAACCCGGTGTAATAACAGCCTTCGATTGACGTTTTCATTTTTCGAAAAAGTGGAGAGGGAAGGGTAGTCATGGTGGGAGGTGGAAGTTCCGAATTCCTTGTTAGCACAACTGCCGCAAAAATAATGCTACCGGATGGAAACTTGGCACAAAAAAGGATCATACAGAGCCCTAGCCTACAAGTACACAAAGCTGTACAAGTAAACAAAACTCGTGGCAATTATTGCGAAAAACAACGCTAATTCGAGTTTAAACTGGGCCAAAATGGCAAATTCACAACTCAAATGGTGAAAAATCGCCAATTAATTAAAAAAAGAGAATAGATAATGTGCTAATTCACTGCAAAATTATCAGAAAACGCTATTTCACAGCTGAAATGAAGAAAAATCAATAATTCGCGGCTGAAATTGAGAAAACGAAAATCTGTATAGCTTCTGAAAGAATCGAGGCTCAAACTGAGAAACAGCGCTAATCCGTAGAAAAAAATTGCTCACGCGGGCTAAAACCTAAAAAAATTACGCGGCTAAAATAGACAAAAATATTAATTAGCGGGGCCAACTTTAAGAAAAACACTAATTTTCAACTCAAACTGCGTAAAAAGTGCTAATTGACTGCTAAAAAATGGCTAAACTGCAGCTGAAAATGAGGAGAACGCCAAATCATGGCTAAAATGGAGGAAAATCACCAACACAAACGAAAGAATCCTTACTGCACTGCCAAAATTGATTAAAAGCGCAAACCCGTGGCCAATTTGGTTAATGTTGTAGCGTGCCAACGGCTAACAAACCTCAATTTTCAGTTTAAAAAATAACAAATATTATGTTAAAAAAACAACTTAAGTCAGTTTGATCGAGAGTTCGTATTTTCCCAATTTTTCATTGTCGTTATAATATAAAAAAGATCTCTAAATTTTTCGTTGGCCTTTAGTTTGTATACCGAAGAGAGCGCGACCCACAAAGTCACTAAACCTTGAAAAATTGACAAAACGCAAATGCGTAGCTTCTGTTCGAGGCTAAAACTAAACAATAAACGCTAATCCATAGCAAAAATTGAAGGAAAAATGCCAACGTGTACTGAAGTGTAAACAAAAACCAGCTAATATTGAAAAATTAACTGTAATTAGCCTGTCATAAATAAATGAAAACTCTCGTTTTCAGCTCAAATTGGGAAAAAGTGTTATTCCACACTTTGTGGCTAAAATTGAGATAAACGGCAAATTCATGGCTATAAGTAAAAGAAAAAACCCTGATTCACGGATAGAACTGAGATGAAGCCCCTTCTACATATAATGAAAATTGAAAAAAATTACTAATGCGATGCCAAAATGTAAAAGAACCCGCCAATTTGCGGCTAATATAGAGAAAATCAGTAATTATTCTGAATAGAATAAAGAGAAAAGTTAATTTTCAGCCTAAATTGAAACAAAAAGTGCTAATTCACTGTCAAAAATGGAAGAATTGCCGATTTGCAGTGCGAAATGAACAAAATTCGCCAATACACGGGCTAGAAATACTACTGCACTGCAAAAATTACGAAAAAGCGCTAATTTACGGCTAAAATTGATGCAAATTTAAATTTGCGTCAAAAATTGGAAATTCGTTAATTCGCGGCTTCCTCGGGAGACTTTGAGGCTAAAATTGAGGAAAAGTGCTAATTTATGGCTATGAGTGAAAAACTCGCAAATTCGCGGCTAAAACTGAGACGAAATCGCTATTCCGCAGTGTACGGTACGGTGAACAAAAAATGCTAATTTTTGGTAAACATTTCGAGAATTTTACGGCTAATATTGAGTAGTTTTCAGCTCATACTGAGTAAACCGCTAGAAAAAATCGCTAATTTGCAGCTAAAATTGTGGAAAACGCCAACTCGAGGAAAGTTAAAGAAACATCGCTGATTCACAGGATACAAAATCTACTTTGCTGCTAAAGTTGGGGAAAAGCGCATATTTATGTGGGGGGGGGGATTACCCCGCTAATCAGTTGCTAATTTGCGGCGAAAAGCGCTAATTTGCTGTTAAAGTTGACAAAAAGCACTCTTTCGCGGCTAAAATGGAGAAATTCGCAGTTTAAACTTGGCATAAGCGCTGTTTAGCGGATAGACTTTGGAAATAGCCATGGCTAAAATTAGGAAAAGGCCTTAGAGGTTACCAATAGAGGTTTTATTTATATTTAGAGACTTTTAGGGGCCTCTTGAAGATTTCCGCCCCGGGCCCCGATATAGGTCCACCAGTGACCTCACCTCCTTTTCAGCTCACGATCCACCAGTGCTCGCCGGTTCGGTACTAAATACTTCGTGACAACTTGCCTACTTTTTTTTTGCGCATCGCGGCGCAGAGCCATTTCGCGCTGCTACATTTTGTCAACTTGTCTATTGAAGGACCTGATATTTTTGAATTATTTATTTTTCGGGCTTTTCGCACTATCTGCCATCAAAATCGAATTTTTGAAAAGTATTTTAAATTGTATTTGTATTTTATTCAAAATACAATTCAAAAAGTATTTGTATTTCAGTATTTTAAATACATTTTTGAAAGTATTTTGGGCTTTGTATTTAAAATACATTTTCGAAGTATTTTGCCCACCCCTGCTTCTCCCTGTGACTTTTCTTCATTCGGCAAGTTACCTCACGGGAAGAAGTACTAGTACTTTTCGAGTAATTACGTAATTCGCACTGGCATCTGTTGGAAAGTACTTGGAACATGTCAGGTGTTGAGTTTGAGGATCATGAAAAAATGTTAATGGCTTATTCGGCAAGCTTTTCTTCATTCGGCAAGTTACCTCACGGGAAGAAGTACTAGTACTTTTCGAGTAATTACGTAATTCGCACTGGCATCTGTTGGAAAGTACTTGGAACATGTCAGGTGTTGAGTTTGAGGATCATGAAAAAATGTTAATGGCTTATTCGGCAAGCTTTTCTTCATTCGGCAAGTTACCTCACGGGAAGAAGTACTAGTACTTTTCGAGTAATTACGTAATTCGCACTGGCATCTGTTGGAAAGTACTTGGAACATGTCAGGTGTTGAGTTTGAGGATCATGAAAAAATGTTAATGGCTTATTCGGCAAGCTTTTCTTCATTCGGCAAGTTACCTCACGGGAAGATGTGACGTAACTTGCCGAATGAAGAAATGCTTGCCGAATGAGCCTTTAAGTTTTTTTCATGATCCCCAAACTCGACAGCTGACATGCCTCGTGTACTTGCCAAAAGATGCCGGTGCGAATTATGTAATAACTCGAAAAGTACTAGTACTTCTCCCCGTGAGGTAACTTGCCGAACGAAAAAAAGCTTGCCGAATGAGTCATTAAAATTTTGTGATGATCTCCAAACTCAACACCTGACATGTTTCGAGTACTTGCCAACAGATGTCAGTGCGAATTATGTAATAACTCGAAAAGTACTAATAAATTGCAAAATAAATTGCTTGAAAATTGTATTGTATTCGCACTGGCATCTTTTGGCAAGTACTCGGAACATGTCAGGTGTTGAGTTTGGCGATCATGAAAAAATTTTAAAGGTTCGTTCGGCAAGCTTTTCTTTATTCGGCAAGTTACCTCACAGGGAGAAGAACTAGTACTTTTCGAGTAATTACTTAATTCGCACTGGCTTCTGTTGACAAGTACTTGAGGCATGTCAGGTGTTGAGTTTGAGGATCATGAAAAAATTGTAAAGGCTCATTCGGCAAGCTTTTCTTCATTCGGCAAGTTACCTCACGGGGAGAAGTACTAGTACTTTTCGAGTAATTACATAATTCGCACTGGCATCTGTTGGCAAGTACTTAGAACATGTCAGGTGTTGAGATTGGTGATCATGAAAAAATGTTAATGGCTCATTCGGCAAGCTTTTCTTCATTCGGCAAGTTACCTCACGGGGAGAAGTACTAGTACTTTTCGAGTAATTACATGATTCGCTTTGGCTTCTAGTACTTGAGGCATGTCAGGTGTTGAGTTTGAGGATCATGAAAAAACTTTAAAGGCTCATTCGGCAAGCTTTTCTTCATTCGGCAAGTTACCTCACGGGAAGAAGTACTAGTAATCTTCAAGTAATTACGTAATTCGCACTGGCATCTGTTGGAAAGTACTTGGAACATGTCAGGTGTTGAGCTTGGGGATCATGAAAAAATGTTAATGGCTTATTCGGCAAGCTTTTCTTCATTCGGCAAGTTACCTCACGGGAAGAAGTACTAGTAATTTTCGAGTAATTACATAATTCGCGCTGGTATCTGTTGGGAAGTACTTGGAACAAGTCAGGTGTTGAGTTTGGGGATCATGAAAAAAATGTAAAGGCTCATTCGGCAAGCTTTTCTTCATTCGGCAAATTAGGACGACCCTATTTTGTCCCTCAGTCCTTAGGGTAAACACAATACCATGAATGAAAAAATTGTCATCGTAACAACAAACAAACGTGGAATGCGTTCGAAATAGTAGACCATTCATCGAATAATAAAAAAAAGTTGTAGGGGGAGTTCAGGAGGAGAATTTAATTGATCGCCGAAATTTGTTCATTCAGGCTGGGACATGAACACACTAAAAGTCCTACCCCCCTATTCTGTAACTCTTAACGTGTGCGTTAGCTAAATAAACAAGGTGGATAATTATTGAAAGTAATCAGGTGAGAAATTTTGCTAACGCACGCATTATAAGTTACAGAATAGAGGGGCAGATGCCTAGGAGGTGTGCTAACGCCAGGAACAAGCTGTATGTATGTGTCACAAGCTCTATGTATGTGTTGTGATTGTGAACGGTGCTTAAATGTTACTAAACCGACTATTCTGCCTATATTTTATTTACCGGACTATAAAAGGAATAAATCTGTTTGGTTTTGGTTGCACATAGCGTTTTCCATTTGCATAAAATTTAGCTTTGGGGCTGAGCAATTCCACCCGTCTTCTCTGAATTATATCATATGTTAACAGAGAAGACGGGTGGAAATGATCGGCTTCAGAGATAAATTTTACGCAAATGGGAAACGCTAATAGACTCCGCATAAAGCCCCGTTGACAAACCATATGTTATGCGTCGAGTCTATGTAACATTATGAAAATGCTTCATTTTTAGATGGAATAACATTTGTTTGGTTGCTTCATACTCCACAGAACGGGCCTTAAGGCTCGTTCACAAGCTCTATGTTTACGTTCTGTGGGGTCTATGCAGCCAAACAAATTTACTCCCTCGAAAAATGATGCATTTTTATAGGTTGCATAGACACCACACAACATAAACATAGAGCTTGTGAACAGGGCCTTAACGCACATAGTATGTACAGAGCTTCTGAACGGGGCGGGGCGTTAGTCCTTTTGTTAAGGAACCTTTAAAGACGAGTAGACCCATACGGCGTCATGTTCGTTCCTATGGGCCGTATTCAGAAACCCTCCTTTACGAAGCCTTAACTAAAGGAGTTGAAAAATGTGATGGTTTATAAAAATATGTGATCTGTTTTGAAGCGCTTAAAGGAGATGTAAAGGTTAAGGTTGGTTTCTGAATACGGCCCTATCAGTTTAATCAGATCAACACGAACCACCCTCGAAAAGAAAGTGAAAAGTTTTTCTGTGTATTTAAACGTTTCTTTAGTTCGATAGTACGTTTATTTTCGTTAAATTGTACCATCGTTGATCGACGAAGGTACAGCGTTTGGTTTCTACGTCTTCCACCCGTCATGTCATTCTTCCTGATGTACTGCTCAGAAATGTTCGTGTACTGTTCCGCTTAAAAGAGAGAACAACGATGTGTACAATGTACTGCACAAACAACCATCAACGAAGCTACCAACGTACCAACTCATTTATAACCACAGGTCAAACTGAAAAATTTATGACTCAATAAGAAGGCCAAAAAATAACAACTACGAGGTAAGGAGATGCATCCGTCAGACTGATGGTTTTAGTACGACGTATTTTGTGAGATGGTCTTGATAGGTCATAATAAATTTGTACTCACCATCCGGATTGGACTGAAAATCGATTAGGTCAACCTGGCACCTGGAGTTGAATTCATCAAATAGCAGCGGCTTTACAACTAAACCTTTCTTTTTCTTATTTCGCTTCAACTCACAAACTTCGCAAAAGGACAAGAAAATATCGACTTCACGGCGGGTCAGGTTTTTGTACGAAGTCTTCAAATCACTGATCATCCGGTCTCTGCCTCCATGTCCAAGAGATCTATGGGTTTTCATGAGGATATCTGCTCTTTACTGTTACTGTTACTGTCTTTCATGGGGCAAATAAGTTTTTTCAATTCTAGAACCTCTATGACGTCGTATCTTTTCAACAGCCAGTAGTCTCGAGGTTCCTTCTTCTTTTTTCCTCCAGATTTCACGGATAGCACTTCACTTACGAGATCTGAATACCGCTCATCACTTAAAAATTGAGAATTGTTCTTCACTCGAGACTCAGACATTTTTTCCGTGAACATTTTTTTCATAATTGCATCGCATGAAGACGAGGGTTCTTGCTCTAATGCCATTCTGACCAAAACTAACTGAAACGGAACTGCACCGACGGACGGAGCTCGCTTATCTATCCCTCTTCCCCGTATTTCATACTTTGCCCGGAGATTAAACACATTGCCGAGCCCACTCTCGGCATTGTATACAATGACTAGGGATAGTAAATAATTATTCACATCGACGGCCCTCGCTTGTCATTATATGAAATGCCTAGGCATTCTATAGAATTCCGGATTATACACTTTGCCGCTAACATACATATACATATACAATATAATATTATGGCCGTTTTCTTGTTAGCACGATAACTCTCGACGAAATCAATTTAGCGGAACGCGCTTTGGCACGAAAATCAGTAGTCATAAGAACCCGGCCGGTATTGCATTTGGGCCCAATCGGTCGAGGTGGAGAGGGAGAAAATAGGGGTTGAAATGGTCAAAAAATCACTATGAATCACCAGTTGATTCTAGAAGCATCATATTCAGTACGTATACTCCATGTTAGAGTAGCCTTTGATTCCCATTTTAATTTTTTCAAAAAGTCGAAGGGGAGGGGGTGTTGCCCCCGGGGTGGAAGTAAGTGTGTGGTCTTGTTAGCATGATAACTCTCGAAGAAATCAATTTAGCGGTACGCGCTTTGGCACAAAAATCAGTAGTCGTAAGAACCCGGCCGGTATTGCATTTGGGCCAAATCGGTCGAGGTGGAGGGGAAGAAAATAGGGGTTGAAATGGTCAAAAAATCACTATAAATCACCAGTTGATTCTAGAAGCATCATATTCGGTACGTATACTCCATGTTATTGTAGCCTTTGATTCCCATTTTAATTTTTCGAAAAAGTCAAGGTGGTGGGGGTGGTCTTTCCGGTGTGGAAGTGCCCATACACCATACCCGCTTGGGGCCCGGACTCGGTCCCGCCTAGTACGGCTCCTCAAACCTATTTATCCTTTCCAGCAAACTCAGGAGACGGGTCCCATTCTCCTTTGAGAAGCTGGGGAAGGATATCCTATCGTCACCAAAAATGGTGTATCTGGCCGCCGCGTAGCCGTCACACTCGCATACGACGAGCTCCGCGGTTTCCTCAGCCTCCCCACATCTTTCGCAGTCGGGCTCCCCTACTGCTCCGATGATTGACAGATGCCTGTTAAGGGCGTAATGTCCTGTATACATCCCCACTATCCGCCTAAGCTTAACCCGTGTTAGTCCCAGCAACCATGACATTCACTACTCTTTGTCAAATCCCGAAACCCGGCTGTGCGCCGGACTTCCACCGGTGATTGTCAGCATTCACCAAATTAAGTTGGTGAAAGCCCGACCTATATAGCATCCGACATCGAAATATACATATACGTTTTTCCTGTGAAATTCGGGAATAGTAGTACCTACATGAATAACTGTTACTGTTAACAATAATATTTGCAAAGGAAAAATTATAACACAAATTATAAACTGAATTCAATTATAAAAAAAAATTTCGCTCCGGCAGCTGGCGGTCGGAAAGAGTGCATTTCATTTTGTATATGGATACCCTAAGCCGTCCCAAAAATAGTAATGTTGAGACCATGATTTGTTTCGTTAATGTTTGACCCTCCATCGTACTGTTTGCTGCCGGATTTGTTTAAGCTGAACTTAATGGGAATCAAAGGCTACTTCAAAGTGAAATCATCGTAATATAATGCTTCTGGAATCAACTGGTGATTTCTAGTGATTTTTTTGCCAGTTCAAGCCATATTACCCCGCCCCCCAAACCAAGTCGACCGATTTGGCCCAATGCAATAAACGAGGTCGTATGACTACTGATTTTTGTGCCAAAGCGCGTTCCGCTAAATTAATTTCTTCGAGAGTTGTCGCGCTAACAAGACCACACACTTACTTCCACTCCGGGGGCACCACACCTTCCCCTTCGACTTTTTCAAAAAACTAAAATGGGAATCAAAGGCTACTCTAACATGGAGTATACGTACCGAATATGATGCTTCTAGAATCAACTGGTGATTTTTAGTGATTTTTTGACCATTTCAAGCCCAACTTTCCCCCCCTCTAACACGATCGATTGGGCCCAAATGCAATACCGACCGGGGTCTTATGACTACTGATTTTTGTGCCAAAGCGCGTTCCGCTAAATTGATTTCTTCGAGAGTTATCGTGCTAACAAGAAAACGGCCATAATATTATATATATATATATATGCATCCTGGAGACCACTTAATTCGTGTTCTAGAGGTTCTGAAACGTGAAAAAAACATGACATGACCCGCATGTTTGCCACCATTACGACGAGACCAATAGTGCATTTTCAAAATGAAATGCACTAAAATAAGTGTTCATGAATAGATAAAAAATACGAAAGTACCTACATAAAATTTGTTTTATTGTCGCTTTAGTACTGCAGCATTTGCACGAGCCTTTTTATCAACAATGCAAAGGGTATAATTATTGAGACAATATAACTTGGTACGAGCAATAACGGCGCTAGATCGTGCTTTCACCAATAGCAGGTGGTGAATGTTGACACCCAACGGTGGAAGCCCGAATTTCTGGCAGGGTTTTGGGCTTTCACGGTAACATATACAACCAAACAAAATATTTCATTCCCTCGAAAAATGAATCATTCGATTGGTTGGGTACGCTTCACAGACGCATAGCATGGACCTTGTGAACGGGGCCTTATCATTAGCCTATACACCTCGTACCACGTAAGCCTAAGCCGATTCATTTCTCAATTCATTTCAAGTTTTTCTTTATTTTCAAGTCGAAATATTCATTCCCGTCAGTTTAAATAAATAATTATCCGTTGGGGATGTTGGTGCTTGAAGAAAGATACTTTGATATTTCTCAGCTCACCCACTGGGACCGGGACTGCTTCTCGAACTGTGAAAAGTTTATTATAAAGATGACAAGATGCGCAAGTTTCTATAAAGGGCTAGTATAGCAAACTTAGCAGAGACCCATTACAAGAGGCAAAAAGTGAAGTTTGCCTTGAGGTCTAACCACAATATCCCAAAACTCCTTCTTGGCTATGCTCTCTCGCCGAATGAAGGCTTCTGTTCCTGACCAGAGCAATTTAAGAAGTTGTAGGGAAGAAGAGGAGAGCGATATCGCCTTCTAAAAAGTTTACAATAAATAAGTTACTTCGAGGATTTTAGGAAGGTTGAGTGGTAGAGTAGTGTAATCTATTGCGGTGAAAGATACGATGCACAATCTTATAATTGACTTGAAGAGCAACATGTTGTGCAGAGATAAGGGCATGTTGATAGTTGGATAACAGACAAAATGTATCAGCGTTGATTGTGTGGGTGTGTGTATGTGAGATCCGCCCCCTGTTCAAATACTTAGGCCGTATGTGGAGGGGTTGAAAAGATAAAAGGGGATAACCGTGTGCTAACATGCAAACCCAAACCATCCTCCTTCGTTTCGCATATTTGATGGAGACGTAACATCACTAGAGCAAACCCTTTTATCTCGTGAGGTATGTTATGCCTTTCTTTACACTTTGTTTTTTTCTCTTTCTTCTCTTCTTCAAACGTCACGCCTTATCTAACGAGGATTTGGTCTGATAGTCTTTTGAGACGCCATTTTCTCTTCGTGCCTTCAATTAAGACATCACCTACAATTGTTTAGTCAATGGTCATGTTTGGTTCATGGTGATGAAATTCATGATTTGGTTAGGTTTGGGACTGAGAATTATTACGTGTTGAGGTTAATTTATTTGTTATTGTTTCAGCTGGTATTTTTCTAATTATGGCTTCTTATTACCTATATCCTATTTATTATTATCATTTGCATCATCACCATTATCATGATCAAATATTGTATTGATTCATTCATTCGACGCATGAAGATTTTATAACTTAGTCAACTAGAACTTAACCCCACTCCTTTTTTGGGGGTGCGGACTTCAGTTTACTTCCGCTCCAAAGCTATTTTCCAAATTGAAAATAAAAGTACGTGAATCTGTCCTAGACAAGTGTCGATTTATAATCTGATTTATTTTTATTATTTTGCTTTTATAATTTATCTGAAAATCAAAATGTTCCAAAATAAGCGTAAAAATAAGTACAACTTATTTAGCAGCAGGACAACAAGGAATTGGGTGGGTGGAACTGTTTTAGACGGAGGTGGGCTGCGAATTCCAAATTTAGAGGGGGGTGGGGGAAGGCAAAAATTATATGGGGCGGCTGGCTCTTAAGGCAAACTAAAACTTTCTCTGATTGTTTAATATATGCAGCTAGCCCAGTGGGTTCTGGGGAGCGAGTTGGAAGCTGGGAAAACTGCGGAGTTGAGGTTTTAGGATATGATGGTGGCATGTAAATGAAGAGGGGGTCCTGAATTATTTACTACCCCTCTTGGAGAAGCGTGCATGATTAAATATGTTAACTTAGATTAATTCATTTAATTAAACTCAATTTAGAACGTTTCCTGGCATGTTTAACAACTGATTTCCCCTAGCCGCGAAATCCCCGTCTTTTTGCTTTCCACTCACTTTTCTGTAAGGCTTTATGCTTTGAAAATCCGAAGTGATTCACAAGTCGGAGGTTTCCTATCTATCTTGGCACGCTTCAGTGAAAGTGAATTGACCCGTGGAAATTATCCTTTGTCGCGCTCAAATATCCAAGACTCGATTATGTTGAATAACCACGATGTATCTTCTGTCAATCTGTTTCATTGAACGAACGTATTGTTTGTTAGCTTCTGTTGATCTATTGGGCCAGTTCTTGCGTAAAGCTTTGGTTGTGATGTGATATATTGTATTCTTCAACAACAGACATGTCTCACGCGGAGTCGTATTCAGATTGTATTGTATATAATCTTGTAAATATATTTTCTGTCACATAGCGAAAGGTTAAAAAATAAATCGATCTCTCACGTAAGCACCCTGCGCATAAAATATAGAGTACTCCGCGAGATAGAGAACGCATCAAGTTGTGAAGCGTTCAGTTGGTACAGAAGCATGATGCTCAGACAAGGGCGTACACACCTAGGGGTAGGGGCGTACGCACATATTGAAAACTGCTCCGTCCCCTTCAAATTCAATAGACAAACTATTAGCGCAAAGGACCAAAAATGATTTGTCAAAAGCGAAACTGGTCGTTTAACGGCGATAACAGATTTATTTTACCCGAAAAATGGAAAACACATGCCCCCACACGCCTCAGCCGATACTGCCTCGTACGCCATGCCCATTATTTTAGGGACAGACTAAGAAGAACTAATGCGTATTTCCAATCCTTCCCGACTCAGCATTTGAGGACGTGTAGCTCGGCGACCTTTCAGTCCCAAGAAAAGCCATCGGAAAAGACCTGTTGTGAACTTATCAGACACCCCAAAACATCCCTACATTCCTTACCATTCTACACAGGTTTCATCTGCCCAGCGATAGCAGCCAAGCCGTAGTCTCTCTCTCTATTCCGCTTTATGGCGCAATGCCTTGCCCGGCGACCAGGCAGTCATCCCATTGCAACTTAATTCTGACCGTTTCACCTAATCGTTCGGTGGATCGTTTCGCGGCACTGATCATGCCCTAGTTCCTTTGGCTCCATCGACTGCTCGCCAATCGTACCTCCGGTCATAATCACCGTACTCACAACGTCCCACAAGCCGCTCAGCTGACCCCGTGAACCACTGCTTCCCCAAATCTCCCGAATCCCGCCTTTCACTATTGTAACAAGGGAACTACCCTCATTTTTATCGTCTTATTGAAAGTAGCCTAGTAAGCCCTGAACTCACCCTTCGCGGTCCAAACGAGCCCATATACCACCCTCCCCAAGCCCTGTCACTTTGCAGTATCATCACTTCTGCTGGAACCACCACGAGAAGCACCATCTTCCTTTTTCATAATAATTAATAATCATTTATGAACCTTTCACATCTATGATGTTTGATTTCGTCACGGTGTACATACTTTTAATTTGAAATTCTTCTTGTACTCTTGTATAGAGTAAAATGCGTTTCTAACCATATCTATTTGTGGCGACCAACTAAACCCCTTATCACCAAGATATTCCGCAACTCACTTCTCGCTTTAATGTGAAATTATAAGGGCTTCTTCTTTTGAGGAATTCGCCACAGATTTGAGCTGAACCACTCATGAAGGCATTGTTTTCCCGCTTTCAGGGATTCAATGAGTTCGGTCTTATCCTTTTTCGAGATGACCCATGCGGTGTCGTCAGTAAACTGGTACACGTTTCTATCGATGGGTTGCGGGATACCATTCACGTAGATCAAAAACAGTAAAGGACGCAAGATGGATCCCTGTGGCACACGAGGCCGGTAATCCCCAACTTGAACCAACTGGGACCATTCTGATAAATATTTTTTGAGAAGATATCTAGTCCTTCCTCGTATCCCTGATTCCTCCAATCTTCGAATCAGGACATTATGGGAAAGAGTGTCGAATACCTTTGACAAAGCACAGAGGGCCTCCTCAGTGTATTCGGATATTCCATACAGGTCAGACGAGCTAACGTTCTTTAAATTACGGATTACTGCAGGGACTTCATCCTCAGAAGCCGGCGAGAGGAAGAACGATTTGCTGGATGACCTCTCCACTTAAATTTTTGATAATGTTGTTCCACTAGCATGAATCTCATCTGAGCCTGCATCTGCAAGCAGTGAATCAGCTGCGATCACAAACAATTCATTGAGATCGTTCGGTGCAAATGGACACGGTTCCTTTGATTTCAAAGTGGCAGTTTCTTTTCTTAAAATGTCTTTCAACAAGCCTAATTGATTTTTAAAGCCTTCTGAATGAAACTGTTGCATGCTTAATCCCTCGCCTATAATCCCTCTTTAAAGTTTTTAATTCATTTTCAAAATTTTCAGTTTACTTATTTTTATGTAGCCTCAGTATTTCGTCCCGCATTTCCCTGAGCTCGCTGGTAAACCAATGACTCACTTTCATAGTTTCCAGAGGGAAACAGTGCTCAAAATTGAGGGTCGAAATCGGTCGAAAAAGACACTGTAGTGTGACGAAAATGTAAGTTCCTGGGGTTGCGAGGGGCCGTAGTTAGAGTTGTCGGGAAAAACTCACGTGAGGTGGTTGCTATGGCGGGATAGTATTATTTCTGGGGGTCAACCATGAGCTAGCGTAAAAATACCGTCAAAACGCGGTATCTATCGCGTTATAACATTATTTGTGATAGAGGGTCCTTAGATACCGCTTGCGTTAATTTTTTAACGCTAGCTCATGGTTGACCCGCTGATGTAGCGTCCTTGGATCCCGCTTGCGGCATTTTTTCCCGACTGCTCGGAGCCCCTGGTGCAAGGATTTTGCCGCCAGAGAGTATTTGCCTATACAGTAGACTTCGTAGTCACAGACATGAATCATTCGACAGCGAAGCTGAACATTTTAGAAAACCTCACAGCCCTCCCCCCTTCCACCTCTTTCTGGTTGATCTAGCGAAAATATTTCATTCCAAACCCTTTCCCCTTCTACCTATAGTTACCTCACGATCAAGATAGCCTGGTCCGCTCTCCCTCACCTTCAAATGAATTCTGGGTACGGGCCTGCCTGCCTGAAGAGTCACACTCCGAAAGCATTGTTGACATTTGTTGAGGATTTGAAAACGACTAAAATTTCTCATACACACATTCTTTTCGTACGGTGTTCTTCAGGGCGAAGCAGGGAAGTTGTTTAATATTTGCATCGATTCCCAATTTGACCGTCCCGATCAATTGCGGGCAACAAAGGAGTAAGAAGAAAGGTTAATATAAGTGAAAGACAGATTTCACAGTTTAAACGAGGGAAAGGACCTTTTTTTTTTCTAAACGTTGCACATAAATCTATCAAATGCTCGCTAAGACAGGTGTTTGACTTTGATAAATTTGCTTTCTATCTCCCCCTTTCTCGTAAACCCACCAGGGTTAATTTTCCTTTATTCGTGAACTATTTGCGCAAGAGATATTCACCCCTTCTCCCTGAATTGATTGCCCCTCCCCTTTTAAATCGTTAACGGTTTTCCCTTTCTTCGTTTTGTTTTAATTTACCCCCCTCCCCTCCCCCTTGAACAGCCTGAGTTATAATTCTAATCAATACTTCCTCACGGTTGGGGTTTGGTAAGGATTACAGCTATTTGGTGAAAACTATCAATAAATAATATCGACGAGAAAACGTGATGAGAGGGCCTGATGACCAAATTCTTGCTGAGTGTGATTTGTGTTGAAAGTACTGGCTACCGGTAAAAAGGGGGATCAAAATTGAATTTATGAAATGCTTTTCTTCTTCTTTCGCTCCTTTACTGTTTCGAGGTATAAAAACCTGTTAAGAATAAATAGTGAACTCTCGAAGGAAAATGTTTTACTAGGGTCGGTCTTATTGTTGGTAAGTTCTCTGAAAATTCTTCGTATATCATTTCCCGGAAGAAATGACCTCCTTTTGATAAAGGGAGGAGAGGGAACGGTTTTTTATTTTATTCATGGACCTCCCGCATAATAAAGTAGGAGGAGATGTTTGGGTTGCTTATGTGCTCTTTAACTAGCGAATTCTTTCACATTTTTTCGACGTGTTGTAATGAGAAAACCTTTTCTGAAAAAGGTGTGAGGCGTACGGAAAATTATTCCTCGCCAACACAGCGAGGAAGCATTCCAAAGGGAGAAGGGGGATAAAGTAGCAAGCTTGTTGATGGATCGAATGGAGCCCACACGAAATTCATTGGAAACCGGAGATATTCCGAATCACTCCAAATGCAGCATTCTCTTATTAAGTGAAACAACAAAGCGTTTTAATTAAGCGTTCGATAGGGGGGTCTGCTCTGCAGTTAGATGTTTTAGATTGATAACGGATTGCACGATCATTTATCCCTTTCTCTCCTCCTGCCCATGTTCTCATACTTCTGATGCTTCACTGTCCACTCAGTTGTATTTTTCATTCATTTCATCTCTCCTTCTAGTCGAAACTCCTTAAAAACACAAGGCCCCAAAAACAATCTCATCCGTCTTATCTCTTTTCAAATGCGAAATGCAATCATTCCTGCTATTAGTTTGAAACTTCATTCTTCGCAAACACAAGAAAGCCATTAGTCGGTTCACAAAGTTCATCGCAAAGAAAAGCTTTCTGTGCCATTGTGTGGTTATCCAGGGGATATTTTGTTACGTGTCATGAAGATCAAAGATTTTTTTTTAAAGGGAAGAGGCAGAATTGAAACGATCTCATCTCCTTCTAGGGAGAAGGATGGCTGAGTGGAGTGAAATGGTTTCTCTCCTTTTACAAATTCACATTCTTAGAGTGAAGAGGGGTGAGGACTACTTAAGAAAATGAAATTTCACCAAACATGTCGAGCTGTTACCCTGAATTAATCTCACAAACCATCTCCAGGATCGAGTTCCAGATGACCTCGGAAAATTTGTGCATAAATTGCCATGAAAAATAAAAATCTATAATAGCATGAATAATTTAGACCCAAGCACGCAATTAAATTCCTTGCTCAAAGTAGCTACTCCTGAATCACGTTAAAAGTATAACATGGTTTTCTTTAATCACGGAGGCATAATTTAACATAAAGATGTGACACAAGAATAAGTTATTTTGTTTAAAAAATGCCCACGGCTACACGAGCGCACTTCATATGAAGCACGCCACACTGTATAATTTACTTGGTTATCGTTGGAAAACAGTGCGGTGGAAAGAGAGGCAATTTGAAAACTCGAGTCCCGTGATACGAAATCATGAAATCGAGCCCGGTTCCCATCCCCGCTTTTATTTTCAACGTTGATGATTAATACAAAGTTAGCGTAAAAGAGGGTGAAGTGGATAATATGAGGGTTTCAGTAACGTCATTTATTTGAACTGGATTGATGAGGGAGGGTTAAAGGAAGAGGCGTGTTATCCCCCTCGTCAACGTCACCCAGTTGCATTGGTTGGCGTGGGGTTGGAAGCCCTGAATCCACTAATAACTGTATTGGAGGTCATTCAATTAATGGGTAATTGGTTTGGTAAGTCGAGCTGAGAGGGATTCAGCCCTCTCTTCTTTTCCTTTTTTTCTGTGAGAGTTTTTCTTCCTTTCCCTAGTTTTTTTATTGCAGGTCGATTAAAAGCAGAACTCTTCCTCTTGCCAGTTGAATTTATCAAGAAAGCTGAGTTTTTCCGCTGAGTTTCCGTAATAATTTTATATTATTTTCCTATTGATAGCGGTAGAGTTATTGGATGAGTTCCAAAAGGACACAATTCCCTCCCCATCCATTCAATGTTTAAGAAAGAAGTTCTGAAAGATTCGGCAATAAATTAACCAGGAGAAAGCTCTATTTTATCTTGTATTGCATTTTTGAAAAAACTGAAAGGAATGTCCTCCAAATGAACAGCAAAATAATGTCACCGGCGTTTTTCTCTATTACTTATAAATATTTATATTTGACTGCGGAGGAAGACCTTCAAATTGATCAGCACTTCTTCAAAAACAAATTGACCATGGAATGTGAAGCCAGCGACCTCCCGTGAAACCACTTTACTCCTCCAAAAAGTAATGAAAATGGGTGTGTGGCTTTTTGCCCAAATTACCCTCTTCGAGAATGTAGTGAAGTACTTACTTTTTCTTAACATTCCCTGTTCCTCTCGTGAGATCTATAACTAGATCCTTGAGCCCATACATGAAACATCCCCGTATTTGATGAAACTCTTTTTAGATCACCATTTTCCTTAGCTTTTCTGCGCCGCTTCGTGCGTTGAGGCGTGCCTACTGGTAAGCAAATATTCCTTCCTTTTAACGGCTGGTACGGTCATGGAGGCACATGACTCGTCCTCTTCTTGAGGTACTTGGAAACTCTCTCCATTCAATTTTTCTTCACCCTCTTCAATCACTTCCTTTGGGTCTTTCTCTTTATTCAGTTTCTCTGGGTCATCGTCAGTGTCCAATTCACTATCTGGAGAAGTGCGCATCTATTGGGGGGATGGCACCTTGCAGGAACGCCCTTTGCATGACGAACACGCTACTGAACATTTCAGCCCTATACTTTCCGACAAGAGCAGCGACTTGTCGTACACCCTTTAGTGCAAAATAGAAATGCTTTGAACTCAGCGTAACTAACTTGAACTGCTTTTTGAGTAAGTAGTGGGTCCTACAAATCAAAGCCCTCGGCCTCATCACACATCGGATTCATTATTACTATCGTGTAACACTTTATACACGTGTGTTCATAAAGGGGTGCACGACATCTCGTTGCTCCTGTCGGAAAGTTGGGCAGAAATGTTCAGCACCCTGCTAATCATGCAAGGGACGTTTCTGCGAGAGTGGAGTGACTTCAAAAATTTGACGACTCAAAGATTTTTGATGAAAAGGCTATCCAGAGGAGGGGGGGGGGGGTTGAAGGTGATTCCCAGAGCGTAGAAGAAGTAATAAGAAATCCACCCATGACATCAACTATACTGATCCAGCCACTGAGGGACAGTCTATGTGAATTGAGCACACCACACTTGTGAACTACTATAAGTTATTATCTGAACGCATTAAGGGCGTCAAAATAACCTGGTTTCATAGTGAAGAAGGGTGGTATTTCAGGGTGGTGATTTCACTGGGTAGGTTCTAGTTTCGGGGAAAAGGTATCCAAAATATTACCGCTTTGAAATACGTAGAGTTTTTACAAATCTGGGGGAAAAATGGTTTTTGGGGAGGGGACATCGATTTATATAAACTCTGTGCCAAGATTCACCGCAAAAAGAAAACGTTCTTTTAGAACGTAAAGAAACCATTCTTACTAGAATGGTAACTAAAAGAACCCATTCTAAGTAAAAGAAACCATTCTTTTAGAATGGTTCAAGAGGCTTTTTGAAAAAAAAAAAAAAAATGACATATTTGATTTGCCGTAAAAATTGGAATACCAACCGATACCAACATTGTTTATTTTCAATCGACGGAGAATTCAATCCTCTTTAATCAAGTATAGGGTGTTCTTAACTGCACGACCGATTGTTTTCGAGCAATTTGCAAAACACTCAGACAAGTCCCTATACTTCAAGGTTTTCGGGCTACCAAAACTGCACAAACCTGGATGACACCTCACTAGAGCCTCTTGAAGGTATTTAATTGTTTCCAGCTTGCCCGTAATTATTTCGACAGGCTCCCTCTATTTGATCTAATTTTCCTGGCCTATTTGGAGGTTTGATCTATGTAGGGGTCTATTTATTTTTTATTTTTTTAGCCTCGCCATCCCTCTATCGCCCTAGCCGGCACCATAATCCAAGGATACACGTTCAGACGTTAAGTTCACGGCTAAAATTTACAAAAACGCTATGCTGAAAAATTGAGATAAAGTGCTGATTTTTTCGGTTAAAATAAATAAAAAGCGCTGATTAGCAGCAAAAAACAACAACAACAACAACAACAACAACAACAACAACAAACAACAAACAACAACAACAACAACAACAACAACAACAACAACAACAACAACAAACAACCACAACGCCAACTCGTAGCTCAAATTGAAAAAAAAATGCGCTAATTCGTGGCTTCTTGATTCAACTTTATGGTCGAAATTGAGAAAAAGGTCTTATTTGGCTGCTAATATCAAGAAAACGCGCTAAATCACGGCTGCTATTAAGTTGTCTATGATGCACAAGCAAGTGGACCGGTTGATTCACATGTCAGCAAACTCGGCCATGAAGTTTTATCTCCACCCAATTTCGTAATATGAACGAGCTCCCTCACACTTTTTCCTTTTCGATATTTCAATTGTGTTCAAAGTTATTAGAGACATTTAGCAACACCACCGCTAACGCGATAACGATAAATCAGTCGTTGCTTGTTTACGAAACATCTGATTGGTTGGAATTTGAAAGTAAAGTTTCCGGAGGATTTAACGGGTGAGTGCTAAAACTCACTATTAAAATAAATAATTTATAATAGGGGTATTCATGAAAAATGTTAAATCTTGTATTTGTTATTATAGGGGTATTCATGCTCTGAAGTTTAACATACTATGTTATCGACGTAAACCCTGTTATTTCGTATTTTTTGTGTTCAGTTTCTCCGTTTCTATGGCCTTACCCATCTGTTCGGAATTTAGCAAATAACAAATACAAGGTTTAACATTTTTCATGAATACCCCTTATGCTAAATTTCGAACAGATGGGTAAGACTATAGAAACGGAGAAACTGAACACAAAAAATACGAAATAACAGGGTTTACGTCGATAACATATGTTAAACTTCAGAGCATGAATACCCCTAATATCTGAAATTCTGTTACAAAAATCCGTCATCTGTTAGACAGACCTTTTTCCCGTCAGCCACTTTCCATATTCAGGGTGGATCCGTATAAGTGTGACAAAACTTTTTGGGTAAAACTACGTTAAAAGTGGAGTAAAATGGTACCTTCGGAAGTGTCCTACGTCGATCCGTTCCGGAGTTATGATTTTTTTGTGTTTAAAAAAGTAACCAATGCTTGCAAAAAATCCGCAATTTCTCGACTTATGTCGCACCAAATCCAAAAAGTGATGCCATTTTCAGAAACTACGGAACATTTTCTTTAGGATAGAGGTCATTTTATTGCTTGAAATAATCGTCAAACACCCAGAAATCTGGCATTTTTTCCATAAATTTACGTGTCCTCTAAAATTTGTCCGTTTTACGAAAAGTCGCTGTACCCAAACAGCTTTCTCAACAGATTTTCGGTGTATCACAAAAACTTCCCCGTCTTCTAAGTTTCCTTTTGGCGTGTTCACATTTCATGTTACCACTGACGTTTCTCACAAAAACGTCACGAGAATGCACAAAAACCGTGTTTTTACGAAACATGGACCATTGTCTACGGTATTCGTGAAGGGTGCAGGGAGATCGGCAGTAAGTGAGAACAGGATATCATACCATGGAGAAGGCAAGATGCATTCGATTTGACCCCTTCCCCCACCAGTGATTCATTAAATTGTCGCCATTCTGGGGGGGGGGGGTATAATTGAATGCCGTTTGCCTACTATATTTTCTCCTTCCTAAAATATTCTGTCCTCCCTTTCTAAAACAGTATTTTGACAGAAAAATATAGGCAATTGCCTATGTGCCAGGTGCCTACAATATTCGTGAAGGGTGCTCAGAGATCGGCAGAAATGGATGGGGGGGGGGGTCAAATTGAATTTCTCTTGCTTGCGATATCTTCTCCATGGTCCGTCAAATTGGCAGCTGACTTGGAGCACATTTATGTCCATTAATCAGTATATGAACGTCAGAGGAAGACCTTGCAGGGGAAAATTCATCGCATATAAGTTGAAACGCCAGTGAAACACACCAGTAAACTTTCACATTTCAGCTTACGCATAGCTGAATATTTAAAAAGCTTGATGCTCAAAGATTGACATTATAGCAATTCAATCTCACATATCTCCATCGCCAGTCAATTATGACAGCAGAGGCCATTTTAAAAATATTTTGACTCAGGGCCGTATTCAGAAACCCACCTTTACAAAGCCTTACAAAACCTAGGAGTTGAAAAAATGTGATGGTTTATAAAAATATGTCATTGAAATGGAAGCGCCTAAAGGAGATGAAAAGGGTTGGTTTCTGAATACGGTCCTCATAATGTGCCAAAAATGCGCTTTTTTATTTCATTCGAACAGAATATTACCTGTAATAGTTGCTCTACGAGGGAAGTATTTCTGCTTCAAGGTCAATAGATCTACAAAATGGGATCGTGATTTGTGAATCCCCAATTTTCTTGAGGAAATCCTGTTCAGTTAACGTTTGCCTTTCCGACATGCCAACAGAATTATGTTTAGGCTAATACTCCTTCTTTACCTATCTACTCGTAATTTGACAGCTCTACAACAACAGTTATAAAACAACAGCTCCATAAACCAACAACTCTAAATCAACAGCACAACAGCTCCAAAACAACGGCTCCGAGGCAACGGGTTCAGATCAAAAGCCTTTGGACTATAAACTGATCACACACCACAAATCGTTCGTGGCTGCCAACTTGGTCCGAAGCAACCAGTACCTTAAAAACTGAACTCTTTTGTGAATACTTATACTTTTTGGTTTGTTTAAGCCCCGTTCACAAGCTCTATGTATGCGTTCTGTGCAATCTTTGCAACCAAACAAATGTATTCCCTGGAAAAATGAAGCATTTTGATAGGTTGCACGGACTCATAACGTATTATGGTTTGTGAACGGGGCACAAACATTTTATGCTATAGGAGACCAGCATAAAATGTATTATGTTCGCTTCTCTGATACTTACGCGTTCTCGTGACAAGCCATCCTAATAAGGTTATGGATGATGGGGGGTCCAATGTAATAATGTAGTTGGTCGTGGCTAGGTGAAGTCTTGAGTGACGGGGTCACTTCACTACTTGGGCTGATAGTGAGCACGGTACTAAGGGAGATAGTTATTTCCTCGACAGCGCGACGAGGGTCAAATCAAGTAACTGAATCAGCAAATGATTTGGTTGAGATTTGGCTTTGCAAAAGATTGCTATCCACGGATACTGCAACTGCATCCTTTTCCGCACTATCTTCACGATCAATACTCACTCTTGGAAAAATGCAACAAATTCAGGTCATGTCTGATGCTGTGGCCCCAGCTGCTGGTTGAACCTTCGCTTTCCCTCGTTAGTCCTTTTAATTTTTGAGGTAAAGGTAATTTCACTCATAAAAATAGAGGCCTAGACGTTCTTCCGCAGCCGAAGTCTCACGGGGCAACAGTAATTAAATTAAATTCTACCGTCTAGCGATGAAAGTCCGTCTTTTGATGAAGGGGCTGTTGTATGAAAAATGCAGAGGAAACTGTTTTTTCCCATTCCTTTCTTCTTTAGATTTCAAGACACAACCCTTCATTTTGCATTTAATATCATTGCAGAGAAAGGATACGCTTAGATCAAGATGAAACGAAAATGGAACAATCTTAAATCCCCTCCCTCTTCGATTTGATTACCTCGGTCCTTCCAATTTAAATTTTATTCCAGGAAATCATTTCTTTCTCATCTTTCCCAAATATAATCCTTAATCGATTAGGGTAATTTTGATTTCCCTCCCCTATTCTTTTTTGTCGACCGCGCCTCCTAATCCCTTGCTGAAAAAATTGATAGAATTAGATCCGTTTATAAATATGAGACAAATTTAAGCACATTCATCAGGCGTCCCAACATTTTGCGAATTTTAGTTTTTTTTATGTACTCATGTATATTTGTATTTCTATTAACAACTGAGTGGTTCATAGGCTGTAAATCGTCAGTCTCTCCCCATTCGCTACTCTGTTAACAAAAATTAATTCTTCGCTTCTTCGTATGGATCGTTGGCTTGGCTCTATTCAGGAGTTCATTTAATTTTGATCCGTTGTGAGCCTTCTGAGGAGGTATTATGATTGGGCTCTTTAATGAAAAAATAAACAGTTTCTTTGATACAATAATCTATGATATGTCTTCACCGAGTATTAAAATACGTATAATAATGAAAAATACTTCAACATTTTGTACTGTATTTTTATTGTTTGTGCCCTGTTTAATCTAAACACCATCAATATCCCTCTTTCGAGCTGTGAAAAGGTGTGGGCACGGCTTGAGGGGCCGATTGTATCCCACAAGTGCACTTAAGCTGAAAAAGGATAATCGAACGGCGGCCCCAACTATTCCAAGATCGTTAATGATCTGGGGTTCGTCGTGAAAGTGTAGAGTGGTTGTTAGTCGGGAAAAGTGGATTTGTAAATGAGCAGGAGTATAAGAAAGAGAGAGATAGATGGACTGACTAACGGTGGTTGACATGGAAGGGAAAGGGAAAGGAGGAGAGAACGGAATAGGCAATTCAAGAATTCAAGGGGTGAAGTTTGAACTCGAATGATCATTCAATCTCTTCAAATCAACAGGCAAAATAGAGACCCCCCCCCCTATCTTGGATTATTGAGTTGCGGTGGTGAGGACGAGAGAAGTCCTTTACATGTAAGACTTTCCATGTTTTAGTTTAGATGGTAAATTGTTCAATTATTCTTGAAGGTGGTTGGACAAATTATATAAAATAAAAGTTATATAACTCATGACATTATAAACTTCAAATGAATACAAGACTAACTTTTCCTCGCTCATGACAGTGACACAGGAGCAGCCAGTGTAATAGTTTTCAATTTCCTCCTCGGGGAACAATATTATCCTCTAGCGCTCGCTTTTAATTTTTCAGTGTTGTTTGAAATGAAAAATGTGTATGGTGAGTTTTGTCCGGAAGACGCTCTTCGCAGACTTCATTGTGTTTTTTAAACCAGTTGGGCCAGGGGGTTACGCAGATGTGCAGGATTGTATAAGAGAAAGAAGACACTAGCTCTTCTGTGTAACCCCCATGCCCTTCATTGGGGCAGTCTCCATCTGCAAAAGGTTTATTGATAGATTAGAACATCTTAAGTGGGGTTTTGGGGGATGTGGGTTTTCCCCTGGAGTCGATTCAATTATTGTATCGGAGGCTAAAGACCGCTTCACACAGCGTGTCAGCTTACTTTTACTTATAGCGCTTTCCATTTGCATAAAATTAAGTTCCAGAGCAGCTCATTCCCACCCGTCTTCACCATTAAGGGGGAGTTGTACATGTGTTTCCTCGACCCCCCTCCAATCATACCTCGCCTACTCCGCGTTACGTAAATTATCGCCGTATTTCTGCACCAATCCTGGACTTCAAGGGCTCATTAAAATCTTCACACAACCACGACCGTACACAACCATACGATTTTGCTTTCCTAAATAAGCCATCGAAAGAGTGTGAATTTTCAAGGTAAAAGTTTATGTGCGTTTTACAGTTATTTTAGGGGTGAACTATGAAAAAAGAAGATCGTACGGTTGTGCAGAATTTCCTGAAGATTTAAATGAGCCCTTGAAATCCAGGATTGGTGAAGAAATACGGCGATAATTTACTTAACTCGGAGTAGGCGAGGTATGATTGGAGGGGGTCGAGGAAACACATGTATAACTCCCCCTTAACACAGTCGTTTTAATTCAGAAATGACGGGTGGGAATGAAGTGCTCCATAGCTGATTTTTGTGCAAATGGAAATTGCAATTACATTCGCTTCATTGAATTGTTAAAGACTAAAATTTCACAAAATAGAGGTAATTTACTAATTAGACACAGTAGTTCATGTTGTAGGAAAAGCAAGCACGCTCAAAAGTTTGTTATACCTTGGTGTCAGAATTTGAGCAGTATGTACGTACAAGAAAAAAAAAAAAAATGTGAAAAGCAGCGCTGGAGAAATGATATTATTACCCCAACGCTGGGAACCTTATTTCTACACTTTAAAAAAACTGGATTCCTACAGCCACCCGAAATGAGCAAACATTTCCTGAACCGTCTAAAACAAGCTTCTTGATGCAGTGTGGCGTAAAAAAGCTGGGAGACGGGGGCATTTGAGAGAAATTCAGTAGCCTTGTCTCTCAAGTTTAATTAATATTGCCCCCTTCGAAGCAGTCAGTGCGGCAGAAGCTTTTTTCCACTTGGTTATTTTTCCTCGTTTCTTTTTAATGGACTTCAATTTGCATTTTAAGTATAAGCGTGCTGTTATAGTTCATGCATTCTAACTAGCTTGCATTTCTTAATCCAGAGCACATTTCCCCCTTCCTATGCCCTCCGTCAAGTTTCTTTTGTGTCCTTTCCTGGGGGCCGATCCCTTTGCTATGTAATCTTAGAGCCATCTCTTCAGACTTTTTAAAATTCTTCATCGTTTTTTAGCGGGGAAAGTAAACAGCCTTCCTTTTACCAAGTCATTCACTTCATCACAACGTTTTTTTCTGAGCCCTTCATCAATTTCCGGACACAAGTATTTCTATAAAACTTTTAGGACGGGGATTCACTACCGAAACTCATGGTTCAAGCTTCGAATTTTTCACCCAGGTTCAAGTTAAGTTACTCCCTCGGTAGTGGAATGTACCACCGTGGTGTATGTTTGTTAACGCCGCCGCGTCAACAAAGTCCGTTCGAGCGTTGCGGATTCAAACAATGTTGAATACAAAATACATTACTAAATTATAATTTACCAATTACATCAGCATGGGGCCAAATGGATAGAGGGGACAGGTGGATGAAATAACTGGGAGAAAAAGAGGATGGATTTCTTTTCGTAGGTTCTCTTCAATTAGTCCAGTCAAATTAAACCAAAATTATCCAAATAGAGGAAATACCACTGAAGGATTTTTTTTGCGAGAAAGTGTACGAGTAGGTTTCCTGTACATGGCGTGATAAAATTCCCCCCTACTGCAGTAAAACGAGAGGGTGTCGTGAAATCCTTAGGGCGCAAAAATTAAAGCTCATTAAATTTCCTACACCCTTGGTGAAATCAACTATTGTTACAAAACCCCAACGTTTTTGTGCTATATGCTCTGGAAAGTTGATGATTCCAAGAATACATTTTTTTTTTTCAATCCCGTTTTTCTTAAAAAAATATATAATTCGCATAATCGAAGACTCTTTACTGTGGGGGAACCTGAAAACTATCTTGGGAGTCGGTACGAACGTTTAAGCCGCCTTTACATGCAAGCTTTAAGCCCAGTTCTCACCTATCATGCACGCTTCCGATCCGACACCGATCATGCATTTTTTGATAGGTGTGGGGACCGTAATAGGCGTTAATACCGAATAAATCACGGCTATTACGCTTCTCAGCCCTCTCAAATTGCCTTTCCAACCCAAATATAGTCTAACCGTTACGAGGGTTTCCACAGTCTCCGATCCGACATGCATGATCGGTGTCGGATCGGAAGCGTGCATGATAGGTGTGACCAGGCCTTTAGGCTCGTTTCACACATACGCGGTTTCCCGAGGCGCGGTTGCTACGCGGCGCGAACGCGGTGGGCGCCTCGCATCTGTGAACCGAAATTCGGTTTCTACGCGGCAGCGGTTTAACGAGGTTTCTCGGCGTGAACGCAGAGAGTGCATCGCATGTGTGAACCGAGAAACCTCGTTAAACCGCTGCCGCGTAGAAACCGAACTTCGGTTCACAGATGCGAGGCGCCCACCGCGTTCGCGCCGCGTAGCAACCGCGCCTCGGGAAACCACATATGTGTGAAACGAGCCTAGAGCTGATATAGTTGAACCAAACTCTGATGGGTCTCGAATGGAAATTTTGAGCCCGATAAGCTTTCCCGACGCCCCGCCAGAGAGTAGGTATACGAGAAATGGCAGAGACGCGGACACGGACGTCACCGAACTCGTCACTTAATCACCTATACTTGGGAGGGTCAGAGATTAGCGTGAGGATGAGATGTATGAATTGGGCACTTGGACTAAGACTTGTTTGTTTAGAAATGATTGAATTCGTCACTCCAATCGTCCAACGTCCAATCACTGTTACACGAACTGTTACGCGGGGTATTTTTTTTTTTTTCCTTTCCTCGTATCAAGATAAATTAACAAATATTTAGCTTCTATCTCATTAATGCCTTGTCCCGGCTGATATTAAACTATTCCTTTTTTTATCTTGAAAGTGTATCTTTTAAAAGTTGTGAAGTTTGTTTTAAGTGTAGTTTTATTCCCTTTTTTTTTCTAACTCGCCCTATCAAATCACGTTACGCGCTGGTATCGTCAGTCGAATCCGAGATGGAAGCCAAAGCTATTGTAAGTGAACGTGGTAAAGTGATTCTCGTGGTGGAAGGACATAAGTTCGCATTTACCAAAGAATTAGGAAGTGGTGAAAAATTCTGGAGATGCCGTAGGAGTGGATGTACCGCTAAAATCTGGACTGTGGGTACGTACGGTTCCTTAAGGTAGTTGATCAGGTTTGATAGTTGATTCCCTATTAAGGTTTGAGGTCCCTATCAGTTATTATTCATTCGTCCGTAGGTGCTGACAACATCATTTCTCGCAGTGATATTTGCCATTCACATTCTCCGATAAAGGATCGAGTTCTAGCGAGACAGGAAATTAGTGGTTCTGCGAAACGAAAAGCATCAGAAGATCTCTCTTCGCGTCCATGTAAAGTTGTACGAAGTGCATTGAGGGACTCGCCCGAACATTTGGACGTCCTCACACCCAGGGATTACAACTACATTCGTAATAACGTTTACCATGCTAGAAGAAGTGTTCGCCCTCCTCTCCCCAAAACGATAGAAGAAGTTTGCGAAGTTTTGAATGCAACAGAAATTAAAAATGTGAAAGCCGAACCTTTTGTAAGCCACGTCGATGTGGAAAATAGGATCGTAATTTTTTGTTGTGACCAAAATTTTGGAAAACTGGAGAGCAGCACTTGTATATATTTAGACGGTACATTCGATTACTGCCCAAAACATTTTTACCAACTTGTTACCATTCATATTCTCCACCACGAATGTTATGTGCCCGTAGCGTATTGCCTGTTACCCGATAAGAAAGAAACCTCCTACACTCAGTTGTTTACAATCATCCAGCAAAAGTGCACAAGTTTTTCGCCCATCGATGTAATAGTTGATTTTGAAATAGCGATCCATAATGCTGTGCTAATAGTTTGGCCATCATCACAAATCATAGGTTGCAGATTTCATCTCGCCCAATCCTGGTTTCGCAAAATTCAAGAGCTTGGGCTAGTTCGGCATTACAAAGAGGAAACTGAGGTAGGAAAATGGCTTCACTACACATTTGGTTTACCATTTCTGGCTCCACATGAAGTGGCTGACTGCTTTGTAGACGATTTAATGTCATTCAAGCCTGAACTGCAAAAACTGGACAAATATTGTGATTATTTGGTGGAAACGTACATATCGGAATCAGCAACTTTTGCTCCAACCATGTGGGCTGCTTGTTCGGATTCCATGATGCGAACCACAAATGCATGCGAGTCTTTCCATGCTAAACTTAATTCCCAGTTTTACCATACACATCCCGACATTTTTTCATTTATAGACGTATTGCAAGATGTTCAAGTTTCTACCTACATTATTATTCTCAACATTATTCTACCTACATTACATTAACACAGTATCTCAGAACCCGGGATGACTCATCAATCGCTCACGGCTTAGTACACTTTCATCGCGTCGGGGAGTCACAGGAACACGAAAATAATTTAAAAATTAATTGTTTAAAAAATGGTTACCACTAAAATCTACCAAACGACTTTACGGCTTACCTGATAATTTTTACCCTAATATTTGTATTTCGCGGCAAGTCCCTAGGGGAAGCTGAAAAATCGTATTCCAAAGGGAATGCGAGACCCATCAGAGTTTGGTTCAACTATAGTATAATTACATAAAATTCGGGTCTAGGGCAATTCATTTGCACCCATTAACATTACTTTCCTTACTTATCAGGGACGGGCACCTTTTTTTTGTCATCCATTTTTTTTCGAACACGATTGGCGGATTCTTGGGTGACTCATATGATAAGGTAGACCGGTGAGGCGGGATTTCCATAACGACGTTGCCGTTTTGAAGGCCTCGCCACACCGAACGCGAACTGCCGCGCGGACTAGTCCGCTCGCGGAAAAACTATGGTAACGGGGTATACCTCACCCACGTTGTCATGGTTTTTTGGCGTGCAGACTAGTCCGCGCGGCAGTTCGCGTTCGGTGTGGCGGGGCCTTAAAACCGTGCCTGCCCCCGGTAGTATTTACTTACTAATTTCAATATCCTCATCGTTTGTTCATGAAAATGGGAATTTCACAAGCATCCCTTTTCTCCTATACGATCCAATTAATCAACTTTGACGGCGATTGGACCAGTATCAAACCACGTGCAAATGAAAACTTTTATGTAGTTATATTGAGCTCCTTGTTATTACATTTGCGGTTAATTTATAAACCCCGTCACGGATACACGAGATTTCTGCCTCTCCTGTTCACTGCACACGAATTTGAACAATGATGGGATGAGTGAGGCATCAATTAATAACCGAAAAAGGGTCGGTCTGTTGTACAAACGACTCCACCCTCTCGCAGCACACTCATCAGCCTCTTTTTCCGTCGAGGAGGGTTAATTTCTACTTGATGAGGAGGTAGAGAAGCAAGCACTTTGTCTTGATTGAAAATTCTTCTGGCAGGCGTAATGATGAGGATGAGGGTGTAAGAACGATCGAGACTGGTAATCCAGAGGTTGCGGGTTCAAATCCCGCCGGAGAGCCATTTTTTCTCGAAACTCGAATCGTGTTGGGCTATGCCCTTCCATCGTCGTCCGGATAATATCAGTTTAATTAATTTACTAATTAAAATGCCGGCGACAGATTTATTCATTATATCAATCTAACAACATCTAGATAAGATTAAATTCGGCGTGGTTTACCGATCAGGAGAAGCGCCTAGAGTTTCGAGAAACAATGGACCTAGGTGGGGTTCGGCTTAGCTTATCCCTCGGAGTACGACTCCCATAGGCGCCTCCGTGGCGCAAATGGCAGCGTGCTGGACTGGTAATCCAGAGGTTGCGGGTTCAAATCCCGCCGGAGAGCCATTTTTTCTCGAAACTCGAATCGTGTTGGGCTATGCCCTTCCATCGTCGTCCGGATAATATCAGTTTAATTAATTTACTAATTAAAATGCCGGCGACAGATTTATTCATTATATCAATCTAACAACATCTAGATAAGATTAAATTCGGCGTGGTTTACCGATCAGGAGAAGCGCCTAGAGTTTCGAGAAACAATGGACCTAGGTGGGGTTCGGCTTAGCTTATCCCTCGGAGTACGACTCCCATAGGCGCCTCCGTGGCGCAAATGGCAGCGTGCTGGACTGTTACGCGGGGTATTTTTTTTTTTTTTTTCCTTTCCTCGTATCAAGATAAATTAACAAATATTTAGCTTCTATCTCATTAATGCCTTGTCCCGGCTGATATTAAACTATTCCTTTTTTTTATCTTGAAAGTGTATCTTTTAAAAGTTGTGAAGTTTGTTTTAAGTGTAGTTTTATTCCCTTTTTTTTTCTAACTCGCCCTATCAAATCACGTTACGCGCTGGTATCGTCAGTCGAATCCGAGATGGAAGCCAAAGCTATTGTAAGTGAACGCGGTAAAGTGATTCTCGTGGTGGAAGGACATAAGTTCGCATTTACCAAAGAATTAGGAAGTGGTGAGAAATTCTGGAGATGCCGTAGGAGTGGATGTACCGCTAAAATCTGGACTGTGGGTACGTACGGTTCCTTAAGGTAGTTGATCAGGTTTGATAGTTGATTCCCTATTAAGGTTTGATGTCCCTATCAGTTATTATTCATTCGTCCGTAGGTGCTGACAACATCATTTCTCGCAGTGATATTTGCCATTCACATTCTCCGATAAAGGATCGAGTTCTAGCGAGACAGGAAATTAGTGGTTCTGCGAAACGAAAAGCATCAGAAGATCTCTCTTCGCATCCATGTAAAGTTGTACGAAGTGCATTGAGGGACTCGCCCGAACATTTGGACGTCCTCACACCCAGGGATTACAACTACATTCGTAATAACGTTTACCATGCTAGAAAAGTGTTCGCCCTCCTCTCCCCAAAACGATAGAAGAAGTTTGCGAAGTTTTGAATGCAACAGAAATTAAAACTGTGAAAGACGAACCTTTTGTAAGCCACGTCGATGTGGAAAATAGGATCGTAATTTTTTGTTGTGACCAAAATTTTGGAAAACTGGAGAGCAGCTCTTGTATATATTTAGACGGTACATTCGATTACTGCCCAAAACATTTTTACCAACTTGTTACCATTCATATTCTCCACCACGAATGTTATGTGCCCGTAGCGTATTGTCTGTTACCCGATAAGAAAGAAACCTCCTACACTCAGTTGTTTACAATCATCCAGCAAAAGTGCACAAGTTTTTCGCCATAAAGCGATCCATAATGCTGTGCGAATAGTTTGGCCATCATCACAAATCATAGGTTGCAGATTTCATCTCGCCCAATCCTGGTTTCGCAAAATTCAAGAGCTTGCACTGAAAGAAAAAGCATCGTACTATTAATGAAAAGAGACGTTGCTACTATGAAAATAATCATGTATTTTGGTCCAAAGAACCTGTTCATTCAACCTATGAAAAGGAATTCTTTAAATCATGATTCCATTCATAGATTTATTAAAAGCTCGAAAATCTATGAAATCGTATCATTAAAATTAGCGGACGAGTTTAAAGAAATATTCATTGATATTATTAAACAAAATCATCAATACAATGGCCGGAGTGATTTTTCGAATAAAATCCAGACATGATTGAATGAAGATTCTTCGTTATCAGCATGAAGCGAGTTCATGCTTTTATGAATTATTTTTTCTGGCTCGTCAGCTACGTTCATGTATTCATGAATACATGAATCATGGTAACGCGAACTCCTTCGTTGTTTGATGTACACTGTACATCACAAGTCGAACCCATCCGTTGGGTGGGGGGGGGGGTATGAGATGGGGGTTAAAAACTTAGACGCAGATTTTAGGAAAATTCTATTCAATCATTTAAAAAAAAACAACAAACAAACAAAAACAACTAACAGTACTAAAATAATAAAAATATGAAACATTAACATCACAAGTCGCTTCATTTTAGGGCTAATTTCTTCAAGTGAAGCCTTTACGTTTTTGTCCTACATTCGAGGGATTTCGAAGTTCTTTTTCCAAGTTCTTGAAATTTACCCCAAAGTCGAGATCAATCTGCAAAAAATTACATCATTCACTTGCCATAATATGTGAGCCATTCCACTTACCCTCTATATCCCGATGGTACCGAGTATTTGGGCCATCATTCAAGAATTTGGTCCGTTGAATCAAGTTGGCGAATATCGTTTAGCCTATATTGAGAACTGGCTTTCCACAAAAAATGTTCCATTTCTTCGATGGACAAATTGTCATATAATATTGATCGCCTCGATGCCTCATAATCGGCCACTGGATCTGTAATATTTTTATCACATGCACACATCACGATTTTTGTTTAGCTGCTAGAGAACAAGGTAAGAAATATAACTAGGTAGAGAAAAATAGTATTACAAATTCAACTTCACCTGGAAAATGTGGCAGTACAAACACTCCATTCACGTAGTACGCACTTCTTTTGAACTGAACTCCTTAATTCACAGCCACTTCGAGAAGAACCAAGTCGTTCACTGTCTGTTTGAATCTTTCATTGTTACAACGAATCCTCATCAAACATTATTTTGCGTTAATGAACTGTTCATACTTTTCAAAGGACGTGTTCATATAGTTATGAATGCAAGTAATAATTTATGAACAGGGTTCATTGATTAGATGGGCCAAGGCATAAAACTCCGCACTGCTTTTTCGCTTCAAAAGTGGGGTTATGAACTTTTCGTTGACGCTGTGAGCACGTCATAATAAATCTTCATGTTTCGTGGGTTACATGAAATAGATCATTCAAGCCATGATCAACATTTTCATTGAATTCTATTATCCCAAATTCATAACAACGATGAATATGATTTCTGTTCATGTAGATCCATGCAAAAGCCGGTTCATAAAATTAACGAATCGTACGCTGTGACAATGCAAAATTGGTCAAGTATCGCCGTTCATTAATGTTTTCATAATATTTTTTTTCTGTGTGGGCTAGTTCGGCATTACAAAGAGGAAACTGAGGTAGGAAAATGGCTTCACTACACATTTGGTTTACCATTTCTGGCTCCACATGAAGTGGCTGACTGCTTTGTAGACGATTTAATGTCATTCAAGCCTGAACTGCAAAAACTGGACAAATATTGTGATTATTTGGTGGAAACGTACATATCGGAATCAGCAACTTTTGCTCCAACCATGTGGGCTGCTTGTTCGGATTTCCATGATGCGAACCACAAATGCATGCGAGTCTTTCCATGCTAAACTTAATTCCCAGTTTTACCATACACATCCCGACATTTTTTCATTTATAGACGTATTGCAAGATGTTCAAGTTTCTACCTACATTATTATTCTCAACATTATTCTACCTACATTACATTAACACAGTATCTGAGAACCCGGGATGACTCATCAATTCGCTCACGGCTTAGTACACTTTCATCGCGTCGGGGAGTCACAGGAACACGAAAATAATTTAAAAATTAATTGTTTAAAAAATGGTTACCACTAAAATCTACCAAACGACTTTACGGCTTACCTGATAATTTTTACCCTAATATTTGTATTTCGCGGCAAGTCCCTAGGGGAAGCTGAAAAATCGTATTCCAAAGGGAATGCGAGACCCATCAGAGTTTGGTTCAACTATAGTACAATTACATAAAATTCGGGTCTAGGGCAATTCATTTGCACCCATTAACATTACTTTCCTTACTTATCAGGGACGGGCACCTTTTTTTTGTCATCCATTTTTTTTCGAACACGATTGGCGGATTCTTGGGTGACTCATATGATAAGGTAGACCGGTGAGGCGGGATTTCCATAACGACGTTGCCGTTTTGAAGGCCTCGCCACACCGAACGCGAACTGCCGCGCGGACTAGTCCGCTCGCGGAAAAACTATGGTAACGGGGTATACCTCACCCACGTTGTCATGGTTTTTTGGCGTGCGGACTAGTCCGCGCGGCAGTTCGCGTTCGGTGTGGCGGGGCCTTAAAACCGTGCCTGCCCCCGGTAGTATTTACTTACTAATTTCAATATCCTCATCGTTTGTTCATGAAAATGGGAATTTCACAAGCATCCCTTTTCTCCTATACGATCCAATTAATCAACTTTGACGGCGATTGGACCAGTATCAAACCACGTGCAAATGAAAACTTTTATGTAGTTATATTGAGCTCCTTGTTATTACATTTGCGGTTAATTTATAAACCCCGTCACGGATACACGAGATTTCTGCCTCTCCTGTTCACTGCACACGAATTTGAACAATGATGGGATGAGTGAGGCATCAATTAATAACCGAAAAAGGGTCGGTCTGTTGTACAAACGACTCCACCCTCTCGCAGCACACTCATCAGCCTCTTTTTCCGTCGAGGAGGGTTAATTTCTACTTGATGAGGAGGTAGAGAAGCAAGCACTTTGTCTTGATTGAAAATTCTTCTGGCAGGCGTAATGATGAGGATGAGGGTGTAAGAACGATCGAGACTGGAAAATAGAGTGGGATATAGTCCAAATCAGATTACATTGCGTTTTATCGGGTACGGAGCTTCGTGGAAATTAAAGAGAACGTTTATTCTTGTCCTAGAGGGGATGGAGAGTGAACGTCAGTTTGGTAATTGCTTAGATTTCTCACGTTCATTTAGTTTTAGTGCATTTCATTCTGAAAAATGCACTATTGGTCTCGTCGTGATGGTGGCAAACATGGGTCATGTCATGTTTTTTTCACGTTTCAGAACCTCTAGAACACGAATTCAGTGGTCTCCGGAATTCATATATATATATATCTCTATATATTTTATTTATATATATATATATATATATATATATATATATATATATATATATAATATTATGGCCGTTTTCTTGTTAGCACGATAACTCTCGAAGAAATTAGTTTAGCGGAACGCGCTTTGGCACAAAAATCAGTAGTCATAAGACACCGGTCGGTATTGCATTTGGGCCAAATCGGTCAAGGTGGAGGGGGGGAAAATCGGGCTTCAAATCGTCAAAAAATCACTATAAATCACCAGTTGATTCTAGAAGCATCATATTCGGTACGTATACTCCATGTTAGACTAGCCTTTGATTCCCATTTTCATTTTTTGAAAAAGTCAAGGGGGAGGGGGTGGTGCCCCCAGGGTGGAAGTAAGTGTGTGGTCTTGTTAGCACGATAACTCTCGTAGAAATTAATTTAGCAGAACGCGCTTTATCTAAAAAATCAGTAGTCATAAGATCCCGGTGGGTATTGCATTTGGGCCAAATCGGTCAAGGTGGAGGGGGGAAAATAGGGGTTGAAATGGTAAAAAAATCACTGAAAATCACCAGTTGATTCTAGAAGCATCATATTCGGTGCTTATACTCCATGTTAGACTAGCCTTTGATTCCCATTTTCATTTTTTGAAAAAGTCAAGGGGGAGGGGGTGGTGCCCCCGGGGTGGAAGTAAGTGTGTGGTCTTGTTAGCACGATAACTCTCGTAGAAATTAATTTAGCAGAACGCGCTTTATCTAAAAAATCAGTAGTCATAAGATCCCGGTCGGTATTGCATTTGGGCCAAATCGGTCAAGGTGGAGGGGGGAAAATAGGGGTTGAAATGGTAAAAAAATCACTAAAAATCACCAGTTGATTCCAGAAGCATCATATTCGGTACGTATACTCCATGTTAGACTAGCCTTTGATTCCCATTTTAATTTTTTGAAAAAGTCGACGGGGAGGGGGTGGTGCCCCAGGGGTGGAAGTAAGAGTGTGGTCTTGTTAGCACGATAAGTCTCGTAGAAATTAATTTAGCGGAACACCCTTTATCTAAAAAAATCAGTAGTCATAAGACACCGGTCGGTATTGCATTTGGGCCAAATCGGTGAAGGAGGTGGGGGGAAAAGTTGATTCTAGAAGCATTAGATTCTCTATACTCCATGTTAGAGTAGCCTTTGATTCCCATTTTAATTTTTCGAAAAAGTCAAGGTGGTGGGGGTGGTCCTTCCGGTGTGGAAGTGCAAAAATAGCGTTGAACTTCACTAGTTCATCTTAGCGCTCTAAAATTCGACTCAATAATTTAATGTAACGAAAGCCCTGGGTCCCATTGAGATTTATCGAATACTTTGATGGGGGAGGGTGAAATGGGGAATGAAATTTCAAAAAGAAAAAGCTTAAATTCACACGTTAGGTATCATAAAATACGGCACTAAAATTTAATATTACAAAGCCCTTGGAAAACTACCGAAACTTTTCGACATTTTGAAGAGAGGGTGGTGAAAATAGAGGAAGAAGTTCGGCTTAATGAAACAAATAATGGTATCAAAATTATTACTTCTGGGACGGCTTAGGGTATCCGTATACATAATGAAATGCACTCTTTCCGACCGCCAGCTGCCGGAGCGAAATTTTTTTTTTCCTTCTAGTTTCCAGTTTCATGTCGCTTGAAGAAAAACACGGGCTGCATAACGATTTTGATCTATTGATATAAAAGTTTCACAACCCAAGCCGATTTCATCGACTTAATGTTTAATTCATTTTTCAGGTGGTATAGTTGTTGTCTCTCCACATTAATTGTTTTTATTTCTTTTAGTTCTTCGTCTAATCGATTTTCGGCCTGTCTAGGCCATCATCAGGATCTAATTAACACACCATCTTTAGTACAAACGCAACCCTCTTTGAATAAATACATTTAAAATTGAAACCTAATTATCACAAATTATCACAGATAGGATCAAATTTTGGACTACTTGCATTATTAAAATAAGCTTTCGTGTGTCTTCCACACTCGTTGACTTCCTTTACTATTTTAAATAGGGAAAGATTTATTTTTATTTCGACAGCTGGGAATGAGAGGGAGAAGAGATTTTAATTCATTTCATTAAAGCGACTTTCTATCACTCGCACTGAAGGTTGTTACTAACAATGAGCGTGCTGAAACGAGGAGGGATTTCTATCTCGTAAGCAGCTTTCGTTTTTAGGGAGCCTATAAGCTGCCTCGTTTACACTTCAACAACGTAGACTGAAACCACACTGAAATTCACACTAGTGCGGTACGATATCGCGCACGCGGCGCGAAAGCGTCTAGAACGGATAGAAAGAACTGGAACTGTGTTCATCACATCTAACATCCAGTTGTTTTCGTCAGTTCCAGTTATTTTTGCACCAATCCTGGATTTTATTATCTTGTTTTGTTCTCTAGGAAATAAATCTGAATGCACGAATTTGTTTACATTTTCAAATTTCATCCCTGAAATAATTTTCAAACCGCTCAAGCTTTGAACTTTTTGCAATATTGGTTGCGTTGCGAAACTCGGGGCTCGTGTTTAAGCACTGAAGTGTAGAATTAAGCGCTTACTGGAGTTTTGCAACGGTGCTTTGTATCGCGATGGGACGTGTTTAAGCACTTACTCAGCGCTGAGTTAGATTGACAGTTTTGCAACGGAAAAAGATTAAGTACTCATGAAGCGCTGAACAAGTCTGGAGTTTTGCAACGCGGCCATTATGTGCATTGATGAAACCACCCTAAACCTCTTTCTCTTCAGAAACCTCTTCAAACCGCTGCCACCATAGAGGTAGAATACATGGAGGGAACCTCGATGGGGAAGGGGTGTTGGAGGGGGATGCATACGGACCACATGGTCGAAGTGCGGAAGTGCGGGGTGTCCCTTATTTTTATAACCTGCACTACGTAAACTTCTCTAAAAAACAAACTTGTAATCTTTTATTTGGAATCATTCCCGTTTGCTTAATTAATTTCGTAAAAACTGTGATAATCGTGCGTATTCATCTTGAGGAATTTTTTTAACTTGAAATTTTGAATCCAAACATTTCGTCCCACCATGCTCAATGAAATTGTTGAGTTCAGTGAATCACTTCGTTTTTCACGCGTCATGAAGAATATGAACTTTAGTTGACGAAACGGTTTTTGCCTTTCTCCCGTCTTGCACCTATTCGTGGAGTTCCGAGTCCCCGATATATGAGGCCTAACATCTCTGATGAGATTAGATCTAGTGTAGCTTTCCATAAACTTAAAATGATTATAAAACTACAAAGAACTTCGGTGGTCGCTTCCCGCCCGTTGGACTGTACTCGGCCGCATACGTTGACGTCCGAACAGCAACACTGCATCCGTTCGTGCTCTGGAGCCGAGTTTCGTGTTCAAAGCTCAGTGGGACGAATGATGAACGATCGAACTCGCCTGCACCTGCTTCGGCCGAATGAACCGAAAAATTCCATTCTATTTGAACCTGTAAAAGCTTTACACTAAGCTTTCGCAAAGGACGCGGTTCCTTTAAATTTCCCATATTCGTCCCTCTTCGGGCGTGCACGGTCGACGCTCCGGTCGGCCGAACGCGGTTTCAGGAGAGCACAGTGGCTAGTATCGCCCGGGTCAGCCGTTCTTTCATGAATCGCGGCGTTTGCAAGATACAAAGAGCCGCTACCACATGAGTGTATGGGCTGCGAACAAGAATGAACCGTTTGTGTTTCCGAAAAGCGAGTAGTTTTTCCGATTGCCGCTCCAAGGAAATGCGTAGAAGGGAATAGAGGGAGATTTAGGACACGAGACGAGTGACCCGCTCTACGGCATTGCCCCCGCTATGTGCCATTCGTTTTTTAAAGTCACTTTTCGGCTGTACGCAACACATAATTCGAAGTGGACTTCGACACTGAGCGTTTTATTACCGAAGATGATCCCTGAAATTTAGCACACGGGCTCTGAAAGTAACAATGTGTCTCATATTTTCTCTCTTCCTTGAGACGTCCAAATACATTTTCAAGAAAACTAAAACGCAAATTTGATGTAATAATCATCGCCTTGTTTTGTTGAAACAAGGCTAGCTGATATGAATCAGGTTTTATCGTTAAGCTGGGCACACACATGCGCTACTTGCCAAGTACCGAATGTTCGGCAAGTAGCAAGCTTACTTTGCTTGCTACTTGGCTATTCACAAGTACCTTGGCACACACATGCGTGACTTGCCAAGTACGATAGTCTCCTAGGAAACGATGAAAATTCGTGCAAGCAGCTCGTTGAAATGAATGACAAAAGACTGTTGTCACTGCAGCAGCTGAGGCTCACTTCCGGAGTTGGAGGTCAAGTTCAGTTTAGGACCAATTATCCAACACGGAATTACTTATTCAAATTTAAGATTCAGTTGTTGTTGTATAATAAAACGGAATGTTAAAAAAAAAAAAAAAAAAAAATGAATTTTTGAAATCGGAGACCAAAAATTGATTCACCTCGAGAAACTCGAATTCGGGGAGGCAGCAGTAGTGAAACTGCCTACACGAAATGGGCAAAAAGTTTATTGTTTCGTGAATCAAACAATTTCACTTACTAAAATGTAAAATATTGCACGGCAATGCGTGTTTACTTTTTCTATTTAAGAGCCCATTTTAAAGTAATTTAATTTGGCTTTGATTATCGAGTTTGAAATTCGCTTTAATTTCGAATCGAGTTGGAGTCGAGGAAGCGGGTAGTTTTGGGAGGAAAAAACTCCGGGACTAAGTTTGATGACTGATTTTAATGTTTTCAGGTGGGCTGAATACGAATTTCAAATTTGCCCAACGATACAACCCCGGCAACAGCCGAAATTTGGTTGCCTTTTAAAATTCCGTATTATTTTTTGTTTTTTCGCCACACCATCGCGAGTAATACTTTTTAAAAATATGGTTCCCTCACATTCCTCACGTTTTGAGATGTTCTGAATTTGAATTTAAACACCCCGACCCCCTAAAAGAGACGCTACCTACAGTCTAAAAATAGGAAAATCTACAAAAAACCCAGATTTCTGTTATTTCTTCTATGTGACATGCGATCAAAGCCGAGATCGAAATTGTTCACATTACTTTCCCACGTTTCAGGTAATCTGAATCCGAAAATCAAATTTCCGGGCCCCTACGCTACGCGTCGTATCAAAAAATATTCTACTTTTCACTTGTTTGCTATTTTTGTCAAGTTTCCGTTTTGTAAGGTGTGCTGAATTCGAATGTCGTTTTCAAGACCGTATCACAGTGACATAATTATTTCAACGAATATCACAAACCTCCTCGAAAAATTCTAACTTTTTCATTATACGTCGTGATTTCACCTGTTTCTTCCCGTGCGCTGAATCCGAATTCGATATCAAAACTCTTAGCAACCCCCAGTCTGACCGGAATTTGTGTTTCTTCTCACCACAAGTGCATTTTTGATGCCGTCTGCCACCGGTTTCGTCACGTCCAAAGGAGGCAGACAATTTTTCCCACTATTAGGAAATTATTCTTGATTTTTTGCGCTGGGTAAGAAAATTGCACTTTTTACGTCGCTGGCTCTTGGACTGGTTGTAAAACATAGCCTGGAACACCGATAATCATGAATTTTTAAAGGTAAATGTTCCCCAGAAGCAAACACAAATCAGGGATGCAAAGAAAATCGAATCGAAAACAAGGATAGTCTAGGCTCCTAGTAGATTTATCATACAGTCTTACCATAAACGTCGGCTTCCAAGGATAAACGCGAATGACGTTTGGGTTAGAACCACCGGTGAATCATGAAAATTGCACCGATGTCCAGTCTCCATTTCGATGTTCAGACCATCAGCTACCCAATATACCTACTTAGTCCTGGTCTCATCAGCAACATGTTGCCGGACTTCTAGCCGGGTGAGTCTTTGGGCCATAGGACCAAATAGCTGCTCTTTCTGCATGAGGTTCTGAGTTCGAAACGGAGACTGGACCGTAACCTCAGTGCAATTTTCATAGTTTGCTTTCAGGGTACAATTCCCCTCTGATCATCCCCAGTTTTTTCCCTTGTCCCTTAACCAGTTCTTCCAATTTTTTATCAAGTTTTTTCCTATTTTCAAACAATACTTTTTCTATCTTATCTCTAACAACACGATCGAAAAATTCCCATTCAAAGGGCGTTAGTTTGTGTACTAGTCTATTCCAAGAAAAAACAAAATAAACATCCGGCTTGTTCACCCCGGTGTCCGGAGTTCGCTTCGAAGATAATTAACCTCTCGCAGGTTCAGCTCACTAGAGGTGAAGAAAACTTATTAACTAAAGGCCTTAAGCACAGCGTAGGAGGACCCCTGGCTGAACAAACCGCGTTGAAAATAGTAGCCGAGTTAGACACTAAAGTTAAAGACTTGGAAACTAAGGTGTTATGCGGGGGTTACGTAAAAGACGTATTAATGCGGGGTGAACTCGGTGGGAAAACGATGGATTCCAGATTGGCTGGGGTTTTACGCAAGAAATTTGACACCAATCAAGTAGTGGCTATGAAAGCGGATAAGGGGCAGTCGATAGTTCTCATGAACAAACCGGAATATATTTCAGCTACCGAGTCGTTCCTCATAGAGAATAATTTCGCCCCTTTAAGCAAAGACCCGACGACCAAGTTTGAGAAAGAAGCCAGGGATGTTTTGAAGAACATACAGTTTTTGTTTGATCCGTGCGAGAAGCTTAGGCTCATACAAATGAATGCTTCGGCCCCCAAGTTGTACGCCTTACCAAAGTTCTGTGAGAGTGACCTCCTTCAGTTTTCCCACTAAGTCCAAACTGTTGACAATTGAACACTCTCCTTTAAAATGTGTTTTTTCCACAAACAACCGGGTGAGTCTTTTACTGATCTTTTCTGTGGGTGCCCCATGGTTAGACACTATTGGCCTAATCTTCGGAAAGCCGTTAACAAACGGCTTGTGAGTCATTGGTAAGGCGTACAACTTGGGGGCCGAAGCATTCATTTGTATGAGCCTAAGCTTCTCGCACGGATCAAACAAAAGCGAAGCGAAGCGTTTGAAAAAGAAGTGCATGCAATTTATCACATTGCTGCGGTCAACGGCTACGAAACAACGGTCATAGATAAATTGATTCAGGACAAGAAGAAGAGGTTCGTCTTGAAACGCATCTTTACGGAGTCAAGAAAGGAAACCGCCGGGAATGCATGGGTTCGTCTACCATATTTTGGAGCAGCTTCATTGGGCTTGGAGCGCCTCCTTAAAAACCGAGGTTATGAGGTGGCGTTTAAGAGCGACAACAGCCTCAAGAGCATTCTGAGTAAAGGAAAGGATGCCACTAAACCCCAGGAAAAAAGCGGGGTCTACAGGCTTCTATGTGGTGGGTGTGGAGAAGCAACGTACTGCGGCCGCACCGGACGCAAGTTCCGGACGCGCTTCAGGGAGCATCTCACTAGGTCCGACTCGGCCTTTTACAATCATATAACGGGCTGCGGAGAGATGGGAGATCACCAAGCCCAAATGTTAGTAACGGAACCTTACGGCAGACGCTTGGAGTGCCTGGAAAAAATAGTAATAAGCAAAGAACTGGAGAGTAATCCACATTGCCTAAATGATAGAAGTGAGGGAGGGGCCTCCCCCCCCTACTCAGTCCTTGAGCACCTTCACCCAAATCAAGGTTCTAAAAGATATAGCATAAGGTCTATTTTAAAATAAAGTAACCGATTCTAGTCAGCTTTGTGATCACAAACGTGAGCGATATAACTAGAATAGACCCGTAAATTAATATTTATTAGAACTATTAGACTTCAACTTTAACGCTCCACCTGATGGTAAGATGTGTATTTATTTTTTTTTATTTATTTTATTTTATTTTATTTATTGTAACTTGGCTAGTTTATTTGTTGTTAAATTATTGTAGATGTGACACTGGAGTCAAAGAAGGCGTTGAAAATGGCCTCGAAGGTCGAAAACTAGTTCCGCCGAAAAAATAAAGAATTCGTGAAGAGGACTAAATCTTTCATATTAGTATAAGTAGATGATTTTTCAAGACATAATGTGGAGTAGAGCGCATGTCCGGTAGGAAGGTTCTGATTAAACAGGTTTCGAACGTTCATGTTCTCTTGAGTGTTTTGCGAGAGACTCTTTTCTAGTTTTTCTTTAATTTTTGGTGAAGAAATGAGGAAAAATATCCTTCCGAATATGTTACATTTATAAAGCATGCATAAATCTGTAGCCGTAGGAGCCTACTTTGTCTTTCTTCCCTAGTCGTTGAGGTTCGTCCAAAAACGGACCGGTTTCGGCTGCTCGCCAGCTTTTGTAGTGGAATTTGACATTAAATCTGAAGCAAACGTGAAACTGGACTGAATTCATTTCCGAACCGAGGGAAAACAAAAATGCGATAACTGGTGCGAAACCTGACGTGATATAATAACAATCATCATGTAACCTTCGGGCACAGATCCCTTGCGTAGAAATCGTCTATTCAAGGGAATTTAGAGAATACCTACAAAACAACTGTCATGAATTTTTTGTTCTGAAGTCGGCGCCATGCCATGCATTCTGAAAAGAATCGTTCGGCCGTCGGCGCCGATTTCCTAACAACACAGTGCGTCGATATTCCCTTAAATTTATTTACGTACCTACTTATTTTTTGTATGCATTTTTTTCTGTAAGTCGGTTCATTTTTATTCCGTTTTTACATTCGACTTGTCCGGACTTCTGAGAAAAAAGTCCATCAAACGTTGTTGGAGCATAAGGAGTGAGATTCTCTGAGTTAAGGCATGATATTGCCCTGACAACCTAACGACTCGAGAGATTAATGAAGACGCAAAGAGAGAACGGTCCGGGTCGATTAATCATACCCTTTTTGCCTCCTCTCGGCCACAAGTAATGTAGAGAAGCGGCTCGGGTAAAGGCTCTTCTTCTACCTCCAAAACCACCATTTTCCAATGTTTCTCATCAACCCTTCAGGCAGAGCCGCCGTAGAAGCATCCGCCCTGCCAGGTAAACATACCTCCTCACCTTGGTCTTGTGAAAACACGGCCGTCTTTCACCCTATGGTTTCCTCCTGTCGCCCTTCAGACCCATCCTCTTAAATCCCTCTCGAGCACCCCTTTAGCTAGTTTAAGAGAAGCAGGTTGGATATATATTGTTTATTATTGCAGTAACATTCATTACTCATTCTACACCCGCTTTTACCTAATGGAATTCAATCGATTGTTTCTTTTAGTGTTTACACAGCATTTTTAAAAAGAAATTTCGTGCCACGCTCCTTGTGAAGGTAAATATTTACCGATGGCACGACGTCATAGCCTTCAGGAGAAGTAAGCGAAAGCGCTGGAAAGAATGAGGAGTGCACATTCGTCTGGCAGGGAAAATTGAAGAACAAATCATTTTATTGAATACAAGAGGCGTTTCAAGAGAAAAAAACAAACAAACAAAGCCTCTTATTTCAGCCTGAAAAATTGGAATTTGCGTTATTACTCTACTGAAACCCCGCTTACTTAATTCGACTGAACATAAATGCTCTTTTTCTCTACAAAGCTTGTTTATTCACGATACAAAGCGCTTGTTATTCTAGCACCACCTCGCACTTTTTTCAGTGTAATTTAATTGTCTACAATCTGTCAAAACAAAAACTTCCGCACGCAGCACTTTGAAGGCCACACCAGCACAGGCGTTGGGGAGGGGGTGAAGGAGTAAGAATATCCTGCAGAGTAGGGGTTAATTCAGGCAGGAAGCGAGGAACTATTAAGTTAGGCCAGAGGCTAATGGCGGTCGAGAGATAAGGAACTTCCGGGAAGAGCGCATAGATAAGCAAGAGTGGAGGCGGACGTGAAAACTTCACGTTAGATCCTCCCTACCTTTTCCTTCATCGCTTTAGACAACAGAACAGTGAGAGTGATTACCTTGAACTCGAAACGATCTCTTCTAGACTAGACCAGGCCATAACCTTAATTTACTTGGTTTATTACATTAAAAAGGGTAGGAGGAGCTGGTGTGGCATCAGAAGTAGAATGATTCGTTGAATTTAAGACTTGGCAAAAGTAAGTGAGAGAGAAGAAATAAAGTTGTTCTTCATCTTCTTGTTCATTCGTTCGAGGCTCCTTTGAAAGAGCTTGCCGGGTAATAAGTGGAAAGACTGCTGGATGAAACTTTAAAGTTCAAAGAAGGAAAGAGAAACTAGTTTGGAGAGGAATGGTGGAGGTGGAGGAAGGTGGAGTTGGGAGGGCTGTATTTGAACCCCTCTGATGGTTTTTCCTTTAATTTATATTTCACCATTTTCATGCTTCTCCTTACCCCTCATACCATAACGAAGCCCCAAATTAAACGCGCTTTTCTTCTTACTTTCTATCCTTATTTCTTGTAGCCTTAAGAAACGTGGAAAATACTATTTTAGCTGAAATCTTGTATCTTTCTCAAAACTTTCTCTAAGCAGTTAGAGGATTATTAAGCGGTCAGGATTTCTTCACCAGTTACTGCAAAATGGTCGGCGCGGCGTGCCCGTGAAGGGTGACGAAGGGAGACTTTATTACTCAAAAAGCCTTGAGTTCAGCGGAAATAAAAAAATAGAGGAAAATGCCTGTCAAAATCAGAACAACTTTGATGACGACACTTCAACTCGGAGAGAAATAAGATTCCATTTACTAAACCATTTTCTACCGAATGTGTGGTGAATGAATAGTGGTGAAATAGGTCTTTGTTGAGCATACAACCTAGAGCTTTACAGGCAATTCTTCTTTCGTTTTCACACATACTGTCGAAAAATAATTCTAGGAGACGAGAAAGAAATTCAATTTTTTCCCACTCACACAATGCTTCAACATCAACGTTGTCATTTCCGGTTTAGTACAGGAAATAAAGCTTAAAAGGCAGAATAGCGGCAAAATTCGGCCCAACTTCAAAATTAATGTGGTCTACAAAATTGTAGACAAAATTGTTTTACTTAATGGATACTTTAGATTTAATGGGAATTATTATAAAACTGATGGTTTGCACATGGGTTCTCCCCTCTCACCGGTTTTAGCCGAAATATACATGGCAGAATTTGAGAAAATATTGTTTGAAAAAGTAGGAGTGTCATCAAGGGGGCCTCCTATCGTGTTTTGGCGACGGTACGTGGACGATGTTTTCTGCATGATTAGCGCAGACGGGTTTGATTTGCATGGGTGCCTGGAATTTCTGAATGGGATTGACAGCTGTATTCAATTCGAGGCAGAGTTGGAATCGGGAGGACGCTTGAACTACTTGGACTTGTCTATCATCAGAAACGGAGATGGCGTAGAATTCGACATTTATCGCAAGCCGACCTCCACGGACACGATCATACCGACTGATTCGTGGCACACATGGGGCCACAAGATAGCGGGGCTAGTCTGGTTTGTCGACCGCGCGCTAACGGTTCCTCTGTCGGCGGAGCGTTTTGCAAGGGAGATGGAGGTGATAAAGATCATGGCGCGAAATAATGGCTACCCGGAGGAGTTAGTCGACAAGCTATTATGGAGAAGACGGAATAAGCTGGCACTGTCGACTGTTGGAGCAAGTCTCAGAGCAACGGAGAATGATTCTGGGATGTCGTTTGTCGTTCTACCTTTTTTGGGCACGTATCAAGAAAGTTGGAAACAGCTATAAGACGAGCGGGAGTTAAGGTGATTTTTAAACCGTGGGCATCTCTCAGGACATATTTGTCTAGGGTTAAAGACGAAGTCACCATTTTCGAGAAGTCGGGGGTGTACGCCTTGTGGTGTAGTTGTGAGTCGGCTGTGTATGTGGGCCAAACTGGTCGAAAGCTTGGAGTGCGCCTTCGGGAACATTTGCCACCCTCGACCCGCCCTTCAGAGTTCAAGAACCACTTGCTGGCCACTGGACACCCATTTGATGCTTCGGAGGGCGGAGTGAAGCTTTTGCATGCCCAAAAGAAAGGATCGAAGCTTACATGGATGGAGTTCTTGGAGATAACTCGTCATGCGTCGGAATATGGGGATGGTTGTTTGAACCAAATTAAATCGTTCGATCTCGGCCCCTGTCAGCGTTCGGCCTTGAGCTTATGTACTGGTAGTGGAGAGAGGGAGGAGCGCTCATTGGCAATCTAATTCTAGTCGGTATCTTGTCAGTTGTTGTTTTTTCGTTGGCTCGGTAAGTTATAAATACATGTTGTTACGCTTGTTTCTTTAGTTTTAAGTTGTTGACCGTCTGTAAACTTTAAATTTTTTGATTGTTTGTCGTGTTTTTGTTGGATTGTTTAGTTTGAAGATGGCGTTAAGCTGAAACCGCGGTCACGAAATAAAACATTTTTTAGTGGGAGTGAGCTTTTCTTTTCTCATCAAATTGATGGATGCTCCCACACTTCCGGCCTAATAATTCATTATTCCTTTTGATGCGTATTTCCAGGATTCAAAGAGTTCGCAACGATACAGGGTGGCAAACATCCTTTTAAGGGAGGGAAGACGTTGGCCAAATCATCGCTACATTAAGAGGTAAAGAAATGTGTCCCATGACGTTTTTTTTTGTTTTTTTTTTTACAAGTTTGTAGGCCTCCTCCGTCTTTGCGTAACTCTTGAATTGTCAGATTAGTGGAATATAGACTTTTTAGCATGTAATTAATTCCCACTTCCTTAATCTGACGCGCTCGAGAATGTCTGATGATCAATTTTTTTTTTTACTAATCTAACGCTTTATCCTTGACGGCTGGCCACATATATAGGGCTCATATTTGGTGGAGGTACTCAACTAGGTACAATAGGTATCCGCAGTATGTTAATCTGACGCGCTTGAGTAAATGCCGAAATCCCCTCTTGGGCTCCCCTACTAACGCACCGTCCTACGTGGGCGGGAACCGCGCGATTTACGCGATATAGGCGATTTACGCGTGTCGAGCGTTTACAGCGGGAAACGCCGCTGGCGTCCTAGCTGCGCGAGTTGCGCGAGAGTATCGTACAGCGTTTTTCTAAAGTAGTTCATAGAAAAATGTCAGTTTTTCAGAGATTTTTGCTAGCATCTAACAGTCCTGCTATGATGAATTATATTTGTCGTGGACGGTTGCGCCGGCAACCGTCTCATGAAATTTATCAAGCAAGAAGTGAATTCGGGGAATTTCACCACCTGTACCCCAAGCTCCGAAAGAGCAATGATCTGTTTCGTTCGTACGCAAGAATGGATGTATCGACATTCGACTATTTAGCGGAGAGTATTCGCTCTGAATTCGACTTAGTGTCGACCAATTTTCAAGATCCGATTTCTGTGGAGGAACGACTCTTATTAACCCTAAGGTGAGAAGAATTACACTATTGTTCTTTACTAACTCAGATTCAGAAAGAAGGAATAAGGTAACAAAATGAACTTGGACCTTGGAATGGTTAGTGTAAATGCAGAGTATACATATGTATTTCGTTTTCACTGCGCCTCGTTCAGTTCGTTTTGGGCAGCGAGGCCTTTAACTATCACTGAATTAATTTCATTCCGGATCAGCAGTTTTTCGATTCCTTTGAATTTCCTCATGTAAGGAATGAGAGATTTAAAAAAATCGAGATCCTCGTCTGGCTCCAAATCTTCCTTTGATTTTGAAGAGTCTTTTAAAGCATTGACTTTACTTGTCTCTATACTGAGAAGTTCCCTCTCGAACCTAGTAAGGGGCCGCATATTCTTTGCTGGTGGTGGGCGTGACCCAAGTGAGTGGAATGACGTTTGCGTAACAGATCCCGGTGAGGGCTCAGGAGCACTCGTGGATGAGTGTGGGAGGAGACCATGGTCCGATTGGTCATGACTTATTGCAGAAATGTGCTGCACAATAGACGTCGCCGGTGAAGGATTTTCTGCGGCCACCACTTCGCTGTCGTCTATCATCGAAATCATTCCACCAAAGCTACTATGGTCGACTTCTTCATCCTCAATTCTCTCAGTCAACACTACTGGGATGGAAAAGTAGTTTTGGATAGGCTGGGCGCTTTGTTGGGAACTTTCTTCGTCGACTACGTTGCACTCACTTTCCCTGGGTACAACCGTCCCCATCATGAATGACATTTGGGTGAAATACTCCCATTTCCCTTTGTACACGGGAGCGCTGTCACCTGGGTCTCCGGAACGCGGCTTCGGTATTTTTTTCACCTCATTTCTGAAATAATCCACCAAGTTTTTCCACTTTCTTTTCAATTCTTCCTCTGAAACCAAGAAACAAAACGAATTACATATTACTATACTCGTTACTGGTCCCCTTGAAAAAAAACTTGAGTAAACGAGAGGAATGAAACGCGTGTGATTTTCACGTGTAGCTGCCTCAAAACAATGATATTATCATGCTGACATGACAACTGGACCCTTCACTGCTTGCTTTTTCAGATTTTTGGCAACTGGCATCTCGTTTCGGCAGCTAGGATTTTCGTTCAGGATCTCAAAAACTGCCGTCGCCAACGTCGTTAAAGAGGTGTACCGGGCTATATGGAAAAGACTGCAGGCACGGCATATGCCGGTCCCGGACGAAGAACATTTCAAGCGAATTTCCAACGAATTTTATGAGAACTGGGGGTTCCCCCACGCACTTGGATGCCTTGATGGGAAACACATACGGGTTAAGCGCCCTAATAACTCGGGTAGCATGTACTACAACTACAAAATGTTTTTTTTCAATATCGCTAATGGCAGTAGTTGATGCATTATAAATTTGTGATTGTGGATGTGGGCGCCTACGGCAAAGATAGTGATGGGGGAGTGCTGGCTAATTCTATTTTTTTTTAAGGGAATAGAATCTGCCCAACTCAACCGTTGTTGCCCCCTACGTGTTTTTGGCGGATGAGGGCTACCCACTGACCAGTTACTTGATGCGCCCTTTCCCTTTCAAGCAAGCGTCAAGTGACAGTGATAAAAGGAACTTCAATTACAGGCTGTCTCGTGCCCGAATGACGGTTGAATGCGCTTTTGGGCAAATGTCAAATAAATTCCGAGTTTTGCTCAGACCTATAGAGACAAAAATTGAAAATACAAATGCTGTAGTTAAGGCCATCACACTTCTTCATAACGTCATCATTGATAAAGAAGGGAAATCTAGCTTTGAAAACCACGGGGTTTCAACAAAGTCCTTGGACATGAGTACCATTCGTCCAACGCAACGTAATTACAATCATTCATCAAGGTCAGCAATGACAATTAGGGAAAATTTCAAAAATTATTTTGCCACTAACCCACTACCATAGGCGCAGGGTCACCCATGAAGATCCACTCGCTACCTGCCACTAGCTGTTCTTTGTTATATTGTCATATTTTTTATGTTCAATAAATATGTAACCGCTTTACCTGGGGTTTTCATAGCGACGCTGACTTCCTGCCAGCTACTTCGATTCTTGAGCCTATTTTTAAAGTGTGGACTTTTTTTGTCCCATAAACACGGTATTTTACGAACTTCGCTGATCAGAACTTCCATGCTTCGCTTCCACTTCCTGGCAATGGCCAGTAGTACTTTTTTTAAATAATAAATAAACCCAACTGAAACCAGGAAATACGTGTAGGCGATGAACTGATAAGTGATAACCGTAAAAACAAACGCAGAAAACGCGCGATTTCAGCGAGAAAAATCAAACTGGTTTGATTTCGAGACGCGTGTAGCGGGTGCGTGTGAGAGGGAGCGATAGAGCGTGTGTACGCAGGACACACCACTCAGTTCGTACGGTTTAAACACAAAATCGCCCGCCCCGCAAAAAACGCTGTACCCGCTCAACACGCTGGTATCGCCAAGTTCCCGCTCACGTAGGACATGGGGTTAGCCCCGCAAAGATTACGGGACTGCCCCTGGTGGCGTCTGCAAGAACATTCGTAGAGTAGACACACATGATAGTTACTGGTTGCTATTGCTACATCATTTTTTATACGGGAAGCGGCTTGAAGTTACGCAGAAGTTTGCTTCTTAATTTTTTCTCGAATTTTGTCGTGATGTTGCCGGTAATTAACGCATTGAGAATTAGTGAGGGCATAGTGAGACCTATGAGGATATGATGACAGGAGTGGATCAAAAGATCTGAACCCTTAATGGGTGGAGGGAGTAATGCTGATGGGTTTTCTCATCAATAACTCGAAAACAGCGCGTTCTACATCAGAAGAATCTTTTCTGCAAATTGTTCAATAGTTGCTGGCATCGTGGCACAAAGCAATATTTGGAAATCCTCTAATTCCTCTAAATTCTCTAATCCTCTAATTTTATTTGAAGTTGAGTGTCCTTGATCACGATTGACATTGAATGCCCTTCATTATCATGGTGACTATAAAAATTAATATAACGCACGTGCTTCAGCACAATCCAACTATCGATTCACGTACTCTTGTAGTAACCATGCAAAGATTCAAGTTTTGTTATGAAGCACCCCCCACGTCCCGCACCGTCCACTGTCTACTCAACGTTAGTTCGCTAAAAATCCGCCAGTTGCATTGTGGTGAATCTTTGCGGGGCCAATAGGCCACGTTGTAAAACTCAAAAAATTGCTCAGCACTCGATGAGGTTTTGTTTTCAACACATGTAAAATAAGACGGAAGGATTAATCGCAATTAATCGTGTTATAGTTTAACAACGAGCCCATAGTAGAGAGATTTTGCAACCAGTCCCGTAACCGCTGTAGTTAATTTTTGTGTACGCGTTGCTAGGGTAGTAAACATTTCGTTGGTTGAAATGTGAATAGCGTTAACGTTAGCGCTAGCGGAGTTGTTTGCAAAATCTCTCTAATATGTTAAACTTCTGAGAGTACCCCTATCTGGGCTAGTAAGTCATAAACGTAAAACAATGTTTTATTGTACATGTTACTAAAACCAAATTTTACAACCACGAATGAGTCCCTCAAGTGTCTCTTTTCTCGCCTAGGAGCTAAAGTATTTTATGTTCAACCGGACAGTAAAGCGCACCTTTTGGTTAACAAAACCTTGCGATAAACAGCACGGTTACTCCCGTGGGAGTAAGATAACATTATTCCCACGAGATAACATTACTCTCTGATTGATAACATTATTCCACGATTATGTAGGAGAAAAGAACACAAGACGCATGCAAATTGAAAACTCTGTCAGCTCAAAACCTTCCGTACTTCGTGTGAACAGGGCTTTAGTTCTGTAACATATCCATCGATGAATTGAGGAACACGTCCTATCTAAACATGGAACAACTTTTTCGAATCGCCAAATACTGTTTTCCATATAAATATTAAAGCCCCGTTCACAAACCATGTATGCTATGTGTCAGGGGAGTCTACACGCAGCCTACCAAACTGCTTCATTTTCCGAGGGAGTTAATTTGTTTGGTTGCACAGACTCTACAGACGCATAGCACAGAGCTTGTGAACGGGGTCTAAAAATGTATTATTACGTTTATTGTTGTAGAATAATGTTTGAGCTTTTCATCTGTACGCACCTCGGCTATCGCCTCGTCCGCCCATCTCTCCTCTCGTCTCAAAAAGACGCACTTTAGCTCTTATTAGGTATACAATGTACTATTAGTTACTCTGAGCAATGATATTGTAGCCACGTTACTTACTGCAGTCGCATAAGAAACCGATGACCCGTGGAGTGGACAACATCTCGTACTTATTGCGTCCTGAGTAACTCCATTACATCGGCATAATGAATTGTTAAGTTATAGCAGATTCTTTCTTAGATACTGGTAAGTCGTGGTTAGGAATGTTTTTACATTGTGCGCACATCTTTGGTTTTTACGCGGTTTTCATGCGACCCCTTGATTTCCGATGTAAATCATCCTGCAAGCTTTTGAAATAGGGAAAGAAGTAAACTCATTACTGAAAACTCATGCATTTAAAATATGTATAATTATACAGAAATTAGGTATTGAATTTACCTAAAATAATTTCACTCTACCCTGTAAACTAATACATGCACAGTCATTCAAGGTTCCTCGACTTTTTATAATTTTCGGAGGAATAGATTATGGTGCGATGGCTCCCCCTTAACACTGTTCGTGGGAAATATTGAAATATCGCTAAAAGCTATTTACCAGAGATCCTTTCGGGAAGATTAATAACTTTTTTTTGGTCAAGTAATCGGGAAGGGCCGAGATAATTAATTCTTAATCATTAACAGTTTAAAATTAATCCAGTTTAAAGGTTTTTTCTCTCAGTTCGCTCAAAAGCACCGAAGTAACTATAAAAAAAAGGAAAAGACAAAGTAGAGGAGAAAATTCATTAAAACTATAGGAACAGGAAAAGAGGAATGGTGGGATAAGGGTACTTTAATAGTAGCGGTTGGCCGTAGTCTAAACGACACCCTCAGGTGCTTTTATGATAGGCTACTGTTGTGCAAAACCCATCGACCCTCCCTACATCATCCCTGTGGCCACCGAGCTCTTACCCGTTTGAATCATTCAATGTTGAGTTGGTGAGATAGGGTAGATATATTATCTACGGCATGGAAGTGGGTTGGGAAACCATTACTTCGGCTTGAAAACAAGGGGTCACCTTCCACGCTAGGTCGTGAACCGTATATTTTGGTTGAAAGGGGGAAATTCCAAAGAACTTTGCATATTCCTAACCTTCAACAGGGCGTGTGAAAACAAACTTCGTCTGTGTTTATAGGAACATCTCTTGGATGAAAAATAGGAAAAAGGAGAATAAAGAGGGTTTTAGTGAAAAAGAAGTACCTACCTATATCACGAAAACCAGATAAACCAATACAAAAGTGAAATAAATGTAGGTTTCAGAAAACCATTAATAACGTATGGAGTGACAGCACAGAGGCATGGATTTGTGACGGTGGAGGGGGGAGATGAAATAAATTGAAGGCATCCTCTTTTTATTGAGGAGCACAATTTTTCCCATAAGCTTCAGAAATTGCCTTCGAACTTTGTCCTTTAAATACTTTCCTAAACAAGAACAATGTGATCTTCCGAGACTCACCATGATTCATCCCTTCCTTGTCCAATCACAAAGCTTTACAAATGTAGAATGGAAGACAGGGACAATTAAAGCTATCGAGAACTCGTTAGGAATTCGCCTTTTTCTTTCTTCCTTTCTTTCTTTCTTTCTCTCCCACCCTTGCATTGTCTTTCTTTCTCGTCCTCCTTTTCTGTTTCAAAATTAATTATCCCTCGCTTCATTTGTTTTAAACGCGACCTTATTCTTGCTCCAATCTCTCCTCTGGGATATCAAGCGAGTTCTTTAACTACCCTGGGCTATGTTTTTTAATAAACTGTTCATGGGGTCCCGGCACTTTGCAATTAATCAGGAAAATTCTTTATTAAAGAAGCTAGAATGAGATAGAATGAAGATCCTTATCAAAACAGGAGTGAGGCGAGTTGGTAGGGAAGTTATAAAAACTGTTCCTTTTGAACAAAAATATTAAATTTTTCAAAGTATTTAATAGAAAACCAACAAAATGTTTTTTCTTTTGTTTTTTTATACGCTAAGCTATATATAAGAAAAGAAGGATCTAACATAACTTCAAGGCAGCGATAATTGAGTTTCAAACCGCGCGATGTGAAAGGCAAATGATAATTTTACTCATTTCTTATTTATGAAGACATTTTATGCACTGAGACCATCGCATTGTTTGTGAAAAGTCAAAATTTCTCCAATCACTGAAACCATTCTTGATTTAAAGAAAAACAACAAAGAGAAAAATTCAAAAAATTGTCTTATATGGCTGTATCATAGAAAATTCCCGCTACTTCCTCCGACTTTCGTTGCCTTAAGTCGTTAAGAAAGTTGTTGGAGGGTGTGTGTTAGGAGAGGAATGTGGTGGGGGAAAAGGAAGTTGTACGGTCAATACTAACGAGTTGTAAAGTGCTGGCAGGATGGTAGGAAGATAATGGTGAGGGAAGAAATGAATGACCGCGGGATGTTCAAGGGGATGGCGGTGAGGGGTGTAGAAGCTCATAAAAAGAGATCCTCTCTGGAATCTCCTTTTTCTTCGCTTTTTCTCAACCTCACAACGCCATGCTTTTCACCATAGATGTAGCCCGTCCATTGTACATTGCTTGCTTCACAAAATGCACGCTTAAACCCACTCACATCATCAACATCATAAACACAATCTTGTCTTATTTGCTGTTGAAGTCTTGTGTGAGTGCTCGAAGAGTTAACATCGTAGGTGCTCTCGCGAAAAATAAAGTTTAAAAAAGACATTATAGCAGTTTCGTGTGCGGGAATGTTGACGCAGCGAAATGACTGACCTGGACGGTGTTGAAAGTGAGCTATCAATTGAAAACATTGTTTTAAAAACAAAACAAGAATTGTTACAACATCGGGAGGTCACTGGCGCGATTCGGAGCGTAGACCCCCATGTAAGTAGCGCATTTAATCAATCATACGATGTCGTAGCTTCATTGTGTGGTATCTCTCACAAGCTAATGAACTAATTTCGAAATTAAATCAAAATATACAAGTTTTGGAGAGCAAGAAAGGGGCATCTAGCTCGACTCAGCCCCTTGTCTCTCATGCTGACCAGGTTGCTGTAGTAGGTAGTCAAGGAAAAAACGCCACACAATATGAAACCGACGAAGAGGAGCTTGCTAGAGAAACTGATTGGATTCTCAAGAGGAGCAGCAAAAAACGTAAAGCCAATTCATCTCCAGAAATTATTTCATATGGTAACGCAGGTAAACCGAAAACCTCCAACTCATCGCAAACTGGAAAAGTAATAAATCGCAATAAGATTGAAATTAAAAAGCCTAAAAGGACCCACCTCCTCCGCCAATAAATACAACGGGAATAAAAAAGTACTCGTCCCTCAAAGGTGTTATTAAGGACATTCCAAAGAAACAAATCAAAATCACGGCCCTTAGCAACAACGTTTGGAAACTGAACCTGGATAACCGAGAAAGCTGGAAATTAATTACGGAAAATCTGCGAGAAGGTAAAAAACAGTGGTACACATACCAAGAAAGGGTGATAGACCTATAAAGGTCACTGTCAGAGGACTTCACACTACCTGCGAGAAAAGTGAGATCATGGAAGATCTTAAAAACCAGGGGCTCAAAATATTGGACGCGACCAACATAGCGAGAAAGGAAAAGAAAGAAAATGACAGGGGGGAGATTGAAACCGTCCTGAGACAACTCCCCGTCTTCATGCTCTCATTCGATAAAGATGAAGAGGTTACAAAAATCCATGAAATTAGATCTATTCTAAACTTAATTGTGAAGATAGAGCCAGTGAGGAAGACATCGAAATTGATCCCACAGTGCAAAAAATGTCAGAGCTACAATCACACGCAGTCCTATTGTGGTAGGGACCCTGCATGTGTGAAATGTGCTGGACAGCACAGAATATCTGACTGTACCCTAAAGGACGAGGATGCTTCAAAATGCGTGAACTGCAAAGAAAATCTGCACCCTGCAAATTACCGGGGATGCGAAGTGGCAAAAGACTTGCAGAACATGAGGAACAAAGCAAATAAGCCGCAACTTACTGCTGAGCCTCGCAGCCACTCCAATTCAATCGGAAATAGTGAAAGACGTAAATCTCGTTCTGCACTACGCTTCGTTTTTCTCAACATTTTGCTGAGCAGTTCAGGGGTCTCTGCAACTGCCCAGTCTTCCCAACGGAGTCAAAACTGCGCAGTTTTCCAGTCCATACGCAGCGTTTTACCTGCAACGTGCTGAACTGTGCAGACAAAATGTTATGAAAAAAGTAACATGTGGACCGGCCCTTTACACATGCTCGCGTGTTCTTTTAAAAGTTCTCTAGTGGTGTAAGGCCTGTTTTACACGAGTAAGTTTTTTGTTCAAAAATATGTTCAATCTGATCACAGCCAGACGATTTGAGGCAGGGAACATCTGTCCATTTTTTTCAAAATGGCTAATTTGTTCAAAAAACTTACTCGTGTAAAAGGGGCCTAATAATTAGTAGATTACATTACAATATTAGTAAGTGGTGCATTACCTGCGAGTTTTTTGTTTGGAGGACGAGGCTTGCCGAGGCCGCTAATTAAAAACGAGCGGGTAGTACCACTTAATAGTCGAGTGATGTACGTTGTTTTTCGCGCAACCGTCGTCGAATATTACCCAGTTTTATTCTTTTGATATATATATGTATAAAGATAATTTCTATAATCACAGATGAGGTGACATTTCAACAAAGGTTGCATAATGTTTTAGAAAACTGACATGTAAAAAACTTCATGTCAGTTTTAAACCTTTACTGTACAATTTTCAAAAACTGAAGCTATAAAGTACCAGGTTATGAAAAATTCAACTTACTGGAGTTATGTTATCGTGATGGGCAACTCATAGAGATAATATAACTACTAGAGGGGGCATTGGATGCGCAAACAAGTAAATACTGGGACAAGGATTGACGTCATCCGAATATCGTTACGGCTCCGTAGGTCTCTTCCCATTGGCTGTCTCAAAAGGTGGGGTTTCATAAAGTCCCCCTTCACACCATCCACGACCCCACAGGTACTTCTTCAACCAATAGCAAGGGATTTTCGGAGCTAACTCAAGCTCTTGGTGACGTCAATCATGGACCGCTGCGCAATAGACAATACAAGCTCTAGTTATATTATCTCTATGGGGCAACTTACGAAGCAGGTAGCGCGGAAAGGTCCTTTTACGTGCGATACGAATTGCTGGGAAATTGTGTTAGGCCCCTTTTACACGAATAAGTTTAGTTTTTTCATCAAAATAGCCTTTTAAAAAAAAAAAAAATGAACGATGCACACGACAGGACTTTTGTGGCGTTGCTTCAGTTGGGCAAATTTCTTAGGCCGGAGTCGACCACATCACTCAAATCCAATAGTTCTGTTTAGGTTTAGCGTTAAGCTGAGCTTACGAGCTTAAAATCCAATCAACATTGAGTATTGCATGCCTAGAATGACAACCGAAGACAGAACAATTTGTTAGGGATGGACGATTCACAAAAAGAAAAAAAAAAAAAGAAAATGTATGTAATTGTAGATCAATACATACTTGGCCATGGAAAACGTCTAGTAGCTGCAACAAAAAAAAATAGTTGAAGCAACAGTAAAAAAAATGCAAAATAGTCACTCAAACCGGCCCTTTTGTGGGCGATATTGATAAAAGAGTACTTTTTCTAGTAGTTCACCCGGAAATCCGCCAGACATCGTACCCGATAGCTTGAATGCCCAATAGTGAAAGCCGATTGGACTTGGGCTAGGAGTAATCAAGAGAAAGCAGATTTATTTGCGGATCACTTGTTTGAAACGTTTCAGCCGTATCCGACGCAGACTACAGAGGAAATTGTTAGTCAGACGTACAAAACTGACGAGTATGAAATACTCCTCAAGCCAAATGAAATACTCATCCAGTCAAGCTGAAAGAAATCAAGAGCGAAATAAAAGACAACATCAACGCTAAGAAGTCCCCTGGGTACGACCTGAAAGAGCTCCCAGAAATAGCATTAAGGAAATTACTTCATATTATTAATGCTGCGTTCAGATTGAAGCACGTACCTTCTCAATGGAAGGTAGCTGAGATAATAATGGTCCCTAAACCAGGAAAATCAGCGAATGAACAACAGGATATCGTCCTCTATCTCTTCTTAAAAGTCTTTGCCCCTATTGATGGCACAAGGGGTGGAGAGAAAGGGGCAAAGGTCTTTTATTCTGGTTTAAGGACTTTATCTCGGAAGGGGTTGGTTTTTTACAACATGAATGCGTATACAAAATTATAGCTCACTCAATTTCATACATATTTTAATCTTACGGGTTTTTACCGTCTACGTAACCGTTAGTAAGATACAGGGTGGAAGGGTTTACGTGTAAAGAAAAAAATTGGGTAAAATTATACCTCATTTGCGATCGAAAACACCCCATAACCCATGGCCCGAAAATCAAAACCATTCGAGATATGATTTTTCTAGCATCTTTTTAGGATAACATCATTTTCCTGGACAAAATGCGAGTAACTCGCTTCCCAGCGAGTGTGGGGTTGGAGGAGTTAGAATACGCCCACCGTATCCTCTGCGTGTCGTAGAAGGCGACTAAAAGAGGCGGGGAGGTGGACCCGTCAGCCTGGTAAGGCAGCCGTCTAAGGGAGACAACCCCGACAGAAAAACCACAGTACACTAACACACATCCAGTACACACCACACAACACACATGAGGCATTACACTGACACAGCTACACATACCCACACCCACAGTACTCACCCTAGGGTTACGCTTTCCTAGGAGCCTACACCGAAACCCAGGCGCGTCTGTTCCCATATTGGGCGGCGTCCTGGTCAGCGTCTGGTCCTCATGTTAGAGGCGGCTGATTGCAAACCTGGCAGGAGGTATAAAATGCATTTTTAAAATCAAAATGGCTGATACAAACGAAGAAAAAGCCGGACTGATTAACGTTAACCCAGTGGGAGGTCAGGCCCCTCTGGGCGACAACGGCGCGGACAAGGACTCGAAACATGAAAATGAAAGTAGCTAGGAGAATGGTAGGGGGAAGGCCTCTGCCAATTCTCTCTCCGCAGTGGAGGCTCCGGAAGACCCTTTCAGGCGTCGTTCTTTGATTTTGAGAAGCCCACCAACCGAGGTGAGCTTGTCAAATGAGAAGTGCCAACAAGTGACAGCGCAAGGAGAAAAATTAGGAAATGGTGGAAGCGGAAGAGAGTTGGTCTCCTCTGACTACCAGAACCAGAGAATGCAGGATGCGCAGCCTCAACCGGAGAGCACCTCAGAATCCACTGTTAAGCTTTCTTACCTGGAAAAAAGCCAGTATAACTACACAGGAAAAATAGTTACGCCCGAAAAATCAGATGGAAGTTGTAATACGCCACCAGTAGACATGGATGGAGCGAGAAAGAGGAAAACGCTCACATTCGAGCCTTATGAATACAGTTCCCGAATCTCACCGCCTCGAAAATCGAGAAGGGCAGATCGGAGATAACCAAAAAATGTTGTACCTGGAACACAGAAAAATTACATGCAGATCAGAAATTTAGATCATATAGAACGAGTATGGGAGAAGTTCATTGTACTAAATAGAATTGGAAGCACGTTTGAAAAGGTGTCTCCATTTCTTATAGCTAGGGAGGTTAATAAAGCTGTTGGAATGGTGAGTGATGTGAGGAAGCTCAGAAACGGGTCACTCCTCGAGGAAGCACTCACCGAAGACCAATCTAAAAAGATAAAGTCACTAACAAAGCTAGGAGCCATGGAAGTGCTGGCAAATGTGCCAGAGAGGTTCAATACAATGAAAGGAGTCATAACTGCAAAGGATTTAAAATACGCGACCGAAGAGGAATTATTAGAATTCCTTGAGGCACATAACGTCTGCTCTGTAAAAATACTGACAAAAAAAGATAGTAATGGCGTGGAAGAAAGGTTAAACACAGCCATCCTTACTTTCAAAGGGAACGTTCTCCCAAAAGAAATTACAGCGGCCTATCAAAAGTTTAAGGTTCGGCCCTACATCTACAACCCACTTCGGTGTTTTAACTGCCAAAAATATGGACACACATCAAGCACATGTCGGTCAAGCCGCATATGTGACTGTGGAGGCACGCACGAAAGTGCTTCGCCATGCAATAATCCGCCTAGATGCATTAATTGTGAAGGTATGCACAAGTCCAGTTACAGAGACTGTCCGATTTTTAAATTCGAAAAAGAGGTTCAAAAAATCAAAGCTACTGTTGGGTGTAGCTACTTCCAGGCGAAATCACAAGCGAGAAGCTCATCCCGTGTAAAAGAATCCATATCATACGTGGAGAAGGTAAAAAGGATGCCGGCTAGAAATGAATTGGGCAAACCGAATGAAAGAAAAGAGACAAACCAAACAACACAAATAGCGCGAAATATACCACAGTACTCCTTCGAAATCAGGAAGAGGCAAGTGGCCAGTGTTGGTAGTCCTGGTGAGGATACAGGGTTGAGAAAGGAAAATGACAGTACGAGCACAATTATTGAAAAGGGGAGGCATGATAAGGTGCAGGAAAAGAGCACTGAACCTATCCCTGGAAACGTGGCAACTACCGAGAACACGCCAACTCAGAAGGGAAAGGAACATGACTCGGCATTTTCCACTCCTAAGACCGTGGATCCCCAAAAGGGAACCGTCAATGAACAAATCAACGCGGATAACGTGGAAGAAGAAAATGGAACTGCGTCCAACGAGAAAAAGAAAAAAGGTTGGCCGCAGGGAAGAAGACGGGGAAGCTGGGAAGAGCAGCAACAAAAAGGCAAAAGGAAATAAACGAATAACAACGAAGAATGGAACAAGAAAAAGAATTCGGAATATTGCAGTGGAACCTTAGAGGACTACGACATCACTCCGATGAGCTTAAAAACTTAATTGAAAACTGGATGCCTTTCGTTATTGCCCTGCAGGAGACTCACCTGCACGCAAAAGACGAGTATACATTGCAGGGATACGATGTCATTGCGAAATCATTAACACCCGAGATCGGTGGAAGACGACATGGAGGCGTCGCGATTTTCATTCGATCAGACTTTCACTACATCAAAATAAACTGTGTGACTTCGTTACAAGCAGTGGCAGTCAGGCTAAGGGTTCCATACGATGTTACTATATGCTCGCTCTACCTGCCAGATCAAAGATGGGCCAAAGAGGAAGTCGAAAACCTTATCGACCAGCTCCCTCGTCCAGTGCTGCTATTAGGTGACTTCAATGTCCACAATAGCGCGTGGGGCTCAGAAACAACGGGATCTAAAGGAGAGGAAATCGCGGATATTGTAAACACCAGGGGCCTAACAATTTTGAATGACGGGTCGCCAACACATTTCATCTCCGCCAGCGGAAGATTCAGTGCTATTGATCTTAGTATCTGTTCTCTTAGTTTGGCCCTTGGCATAGAATGGAGGGTTCTGGATAGCTTACTTCTATCCGACCACTTTCCGATCGTCATAAATTTGCCTTTCTACCAAGTCGAGATCTCGGTGCCACCAAAATGGAAAATAGAACAAGCGGATTGGGACGCCTATCGGCAAAACGTTAAACTCCCAGCCGCTACGGGAGATGTGATAAGAGATGTACAACAATGCACGACAAGTCTGCTAACGGCAGCCAGAAATTCTATTCCAAGAACAAGACCGTCGCGCCACAAACGGCAAATGGTCCCCTGGTGGAACAGGCAATGTAGGGAGGCAATTGAAAATAAGAAAAGAGCTTTTAATATATTCAGGCGACACCCCACCGAGCAAAATTTGGCAGCTTTTAAAATATTGAGAGCGAAAGAAAGGCTGGTCAAACTGGCTGCCAAGAAGGCATCCTGGGAACAATACGTTTCCACAATCAGCTCTAATGCCGCCCCTAAGGAGGTCTGGTGGAAGTTGAAGAGTCTTCAAGGTAGACAGTCAAGTAAAGCTCCTCCAGTGTTACTCGCAGATGGAGGTACCGAAACCGATCCCTTCCAGGTAGCTAACATTCTTGCTAATCACTTTACAAGTCCGGAGGAACAGTCTTCTGATCCTGAAAACCATAACTCTGAGATCGTCTCAGGCAGCAGTGTGATGCAAGAAAGTGGCATCGATCAGATAGAAGTCCCCGTCGTCGAGGAACTGTATAATGCTCCTATCACTCAAGAGGAACTGAATGAGGCCCTGAAAGCCATAAGGAACACTGCCCCCGGCCCAGACGATATACCAAATGCGTTTTTAAAGAACATCCCTACTGAGCAGCATCCTCGTCTGTTGGAGATTCTCAACTCTGTGTGGAGCACAGCCACGTACCCGGCAGAATGGAAGGTTGCTGAGGTAATGCCGCTTCTGAAACCTGGAAAAGACCCTCATAAACCCTCCAGCTATCGCCCAATATCGTTGACAAGTTGCCTAGGAAAGCTTCTAGAAAGAATAATAAGTAAAAGACTTCTTCGGGAACTCGAGAGCAAACAAAGACTAACGGGAACCCAGGCAGGGTTCAGAGCGAATAGGTCCACCACAGACCAACTTACTTATCTAGAGGCTTACATCCAGGATGCTTTTTTGGACAGAAGACATGTAACAGCCGTGTTCTTCGACATCAAGAAGGCATTTGACAGCATAGATCCCAGCGCAATACTGGCTCAACTTCGACGATGGGGAATACAGGGACGCCTCTTGCTCTTCATCGAGTCATTCCTCACAAGCAGGAAATTACGTGTCAGAATTGGGCAGATTGTATCTGATACAGTTCCGATTCGAAAAGGTATCCCTCAAGGATCCGTGTTGAGTCCTACCCTCTTCATAGTAGGGATCAACCAGCTGGTATGTCTGGCGACCCCGAGAATTGAAGTCGTGGCATACGCGGATGACATAGTTATGCTTTTGGCGCACGAGAGAGATGAGGTGCCCATAGAACTGCAGCTGGGTATAAATGAATTGGTGGAGAAGGGCAGAAATATCGGATTGGAATTTTCGGTGCAGAAGACAAACGCTGTGCACTTTTGCCGACTCCGTAAGGCCCATCCCCATATTCCGCTAACGTTGTACGGGACCGCAATACCATATCGCCCGTCAGTGAAATACCTCGGAATTATTTTTGATGAGCAGCTTCGATGGAAGGAGCATGTTCAATATTTGTTGAATAAGTCACAAAAGGCTCTTAGAATATTGCGGATAGTATCAAGGCACAGCTGGGGAAGCGATAGAAAAATGCTAGATAGAATCTTTGAGACGCTTCTGTGTAGTAGATTGGACTATGGAGCCACAATATACGGATCAGCCCGCAAGACATGTCGGGGGTGCCGGGCTTTGAACCCGGCAGACGCCTAAGCCTCACTTGGGCTCCTACGCCATACCCAGATCTAACTGTGCACTTCACACCCGTACTACGTGGGCGTTTCGGTCGGTGCGCGGTTTGTTGAACGCACATCGCCGGGAACGCCCACACGAAGCCGAGTGTGCCGTGTCACAGCTCGCCGCAGCCTTATAGTGTAATGGGCAATGGCTGGATTCGAACCCAGGCCCGCTGGGTTGCGAAGCGAGCATTGTATCCATTACACCATCGAGGCTCCCGTCCAGGACGCGCCATATGGGAGTTAGGGCAAATGCCATAATGAATAGCGTTGGATCTAGTGTGGGGCCTGTCCTTCCACTGAAACTAACGAAGAGCCCGTGGTCAGAACTAAAAATACGCATAGATTGCAGCCTCATGCATAAAATCAAAGAGCGAACCTCAGTCGAAGAATACAGTGTCTTCTGCAGGGAAATGTTAAGTAAATATGCAAACTATGAGAAATTTTATACTGATGGGTCCAAAACTTCGACTGGCGTTGCATGTGCCGTGTTCAAATCACCAGACAATGAATACTCATGGAGGTTACCAGATCATGCGTCTGTCTATACAGCGGAGCAGTACGCCGTACTTTATGCGCTCAGAATGTCCTCCGACCTCAATAAAAACTGTATTATTTGCACCGACTCAAAATCTCTGATTCTCTCACTTATGCAGGGCTCAACCAGAGATCAAATGACGGAAAGGATAAGAGAGGAGTACAGTAGATTGAGAAATAACGTTGTTCTTACCTGGGTACCGGGACACTGCGGTATAAACGGGAATGAGAGAGCTGATTACATCGCCAAAAGAGCGACGGAACTCCCAGTGACCTGCGAGACCCTGCTTCCGCTCGTGGATGAGCAGCGAAAGTTGGAGGAAGCCATCTGGAGTAACTGGCAAATGCAGTGGAACGCTACAAGCACAAACCTGAGTACGATCAAATTGGATGTAAAAGGGACATACGATCACCCGGAACTAACACGGAAGGAAAATATTATGCTTACCCGCATTCGAATTGGCCGTACGAGAATAACTCAGGCATGCTATTACACCCGGAGAATGATGCCAAACTGCACAGACTGCGGCCTTCCAGCATCCCTGGAGCATGCCGTCGACATCTGCCCTATCTTCGCGGTCGAGAGGGGTCACTACCTAAAAAATAAAAAATTAAAAGATATACTAAGAAAAATTAACTACCCGATTTAAAAAACTTACTGAATTTCCTTCGAAGCGTCGAGATTTTCAACCTGCTGTGATAACCTAAGTGTGATTAGAAAACCACTGTGATATTAGATTAGTGAAATGTGATCAATGAGATGTGATGATTGACTTCAATTCAACTATGCAAAGCCATAATGCCATAATGTTTAAATGAATGCAAAGACAAAATGGGATCAAGGCGAATGACCACAGCAGTCGGCGCCCAAAAAAAAAAAAAAAAAAAAAAAAAAAAAAAAAAAAAAAAAAAAAAAAAAAACAGTCTTTAAAGCCCCGTTCAGAAGCTATGTGCTATGTATCTGTAGACCCCATAAACACACTTCCATCGAATCGACATCGAATCAACGTCATTTATCGAGTCGATGATCGATCAAAAATCGAGTCGACATCGCGTCAAAAATGTCCCGCGATTCTACGTTGATTCAACGTCGATAGGTCGAAAAGTGAACGAATCAAATGAAATGAATAAATATGTATTGGGGATTCGAACCCAGACACTTTGCGTTGGTATATATTATGTGCTATACCACTAACACTTTGAGCTATTGTAACCGATCTGGCAATTTACGTAATCTAAAAAACATTAGTTTTAGGAAGCTCAATATAGTACAGGGAACTTGTACATTATTTTTCAAAATTTGGATTTTCTTGAAGAGGGTTCTTCTACAAGACCATTGCTCGCATAAAACATTAAAATCAATCTAGGATCTATTTTAGCAATGTTTTTAAGAAATGTCGAGTAGCTGGTGCAATTATGTCACGATTTGTTTAACGGAACCCAGGAGTGTGGGGTTTTTACCACGGCCTAAATTGTATTTAAAATTTATTGATTCCATTCAAAATTATGTTCAAGTTTGAGTGGATGCGGTCACATAAATGAAATGTACTTTTTCTGACAGGCTACAGCTGTCGGAACAATAGTTAGTGACTTCAACGTAGATTCTATGTCGATTCTACGTAGAATAAAACACGCCTACAGCTCAACGTCACATCGATGTCGCATCTTGATCGATGAAACAACGTATTTGCATCGATTTGATTTCAACGAATATTTTACGTCGAATAAAACACATCGATAGCTCATCGTTGCACCGATATCGTATCATGGCTGATATATCAACATTACGGTGCCGAGGCAAAATCGACGTCAATTCTACGATGAACTATCCTCTTCAACGAAAAAACGTCTATCGACGTTGATTCGATGTCGATTCGATGGAAGTGTGTTTATGGGGGAGTCGTTTATGCAAATAATAAAATTAATTCCTTCGAAAAATGAAGCATTTTGATAGGATGCACAGACCCCACAGACGCATAGCATATGGTTTGCTTAGTAAACTGAAGTGAACACGCAATCTAGCCAGCGAATGGAAGGATGACGTAGCTGATACAGATAGAACTTTAATCACCTCTCAGCGTAATTTAAAGTACTTATTTTTGGGTTTTTATTGCTAATGTGCTATTTAAAAACAAATTAGGAAGAACAATTTAAAAAAACAACAACAACATACCTAAAAAAAAAAACGCAGCGGGCTGATATTTTTCTTTACGCCCGGCGGGCGGAATGAACCTCATATCTAGAGAACGTATACTACCAGGTGAGCTCACGGCCATATTGGGGTAGATAAAATTAACATAAATTTAATAAAGCCTGGTGGGACACAGTCGACCACTCCATAGTACTTCCAATTCCATGCACCCCACCTACCCACTAAATATCAACTTTACCTACCCCAAAATGCCGGATGGGCTCACTCGGTTGTATAGTTACCTTACTCATACCGCCCGCCCGCTCATGGCTCTCCCAGCGGGCGAATTTCAAATATTGTGGAACAAAAAACTTACTCAAGGTCTGACGGTTGATAATCGTGCTTTATTTCCCTCTAGGGAATAACGATTCTTATTTCCTAGTGAGAGAATTTCAAGTATTACTGAGTAAATTCGATTGAGGTAAGGACCAGTTTACTTAACGGAAAGTAGGTACCTACATTAAAACCTTACAAACACTTCAAAAGTTCAAAACAGACATTTCCCCTCACTTTTATTTCGTCAAAATGAAAAGCATGGTAGTGGAAGCCTGGCAAATAATAAAAATAGGAATGAGTCAGAGTTATGGGAGAGGGAAAGAGAAGGCTATTCTTTCTACATCATCGAACATTTGAATTTCTCTTTGGCACAAACACATACAATGGTGGTTTCATAGGACTTGAAGCCGTTGGGTTGGGAAGTGAGAGATAAATGATAAAAACCAATTTTCTTATCTGTGCCTCAACAATGCATACAAGTGGTATTTTCGAGATGAATTCATCCCTCCTTTCATAATAAGCACGTACCTATATGACGTGTGGGAATGAATCAATTTCACAAGGATATTGAAATCAATAGTACGTCTAGTTATAGGGTTGCTTGTGTAGGAATGGGCAGAGTGTTAAAGCCCTGTACACACGGAGACTTTTCTATCCTGTCTTCCACTGTAGCTGGTGTTCAAAGTAGTTAAAAACATTAAAAGTGAAGATTTAGGTTAATTTGGTTGAATGCTATAGTCGGATCGGCGAAAGAATGTGCATGAGTGGTGGGAGGCCATAAGCCCACTTTTTCCCTCTCGTAACGTGGTTCTTTATACTTCTCCTCTTATTATAAAACAACTGCAACCAATAACAGAGAGTTTTACCGATAAAATAGGAGATGCTCCTCTCAGGTGATGGTGTGGTAACGGTAATTCATGTGGGTTTAGGAAAAAGAGAGAGGGTAATTTCATGCACATTCTTTCACCGATCCGACTATAGTTCAAGAAATTAGAAGCGTGCGTCTCTATCTTTCGGAAGGCATTCGTGTTATCAGTTCAGTGTTTTCTCGGTGAGAAGTGGAATAAATTTCAAGTTTTTTTTTGCTTTTTCTACGAACAAGGTAATTTTGAAAGCTGAGGCACATCATGGGAGAATTCCGAGTCCACGGCTGAACTTGGGTCGAACCCTCCGACGAGGGCCCACAGCTCTCCGAGCCTCTCCTTCACTTCAACTATCATCTAGAAGTTAAAAATGTGTTAATTTAATTCTACAACTAGCATACAATAAACCATAAAAGTATGCGATTTCAAAATTACCTTGTTCCTAGAAAAAGCGAGAAAAACTTAAAATTGATTCCACTTCTCACAGAGAAAACACTGAACTGATGACACGAATGCCTTCCGAAAGATAAGACGCATGCTTCTAATTGAATTATTTATTTTTTATTATTCCCATTTTGAAGCCCATGGAGGGGCTTAGTGTGAAATTATTCGCACATATTTGAAGCATTTTTATTACCCCCTCTCTTAAATCCCTCTACTGAAGTGAAACAAAAAACCAAAATGCTTCATTTGAACCAAGTTTGAACACTGAAATATATTGCTATATGGGCAGACAAGTACTTGAGCAAGAAATGTCCGACTTTTTCCCAGATTTGTTTCAAGACCTTTTTCCAGGCAATATTCTACCTTCTAGGGGTTTGGGGAACTGAACAGATGTTACCTCGACCCCCGTCATATCACCCCTCGTCTTCTTTTCTCTTCTTAATCCTACATTTATTAAATTACCTACTTAATTAAAATGTGGCCATTAGTGTGCGTTTTTTTCAAAGGGTCAAACATTAAAAAATTGCGTCGTGTGCCACCCGCACAGAATTCTTGGCTACTATGCAGGGTACAGGGACACCTTCCCTGCGCGGTTTCGGTCCATGGCGCAAGCCATCATCTTCAGCTCTGAAAGACCCACCTCCACGTGGTGCCTCTCGGGCGCGACTGGCTGGCCATCAGTCGCGGTTAACGGGTCGAACTGAGTGCTGGGGATTCCGGGCCAAGGGTGGGGTACAGGCCAGGTAATGGCCGGCAACGGCCCAAGTACAGGCCACATCTTAAGGAGATCCGCAGCAGGGTACAGGGCTGTGTTTGCTGTCATGATAGGCGAAGCCTGCGCCATCTGATGGCCTCAATGTTGAGGGTCTGGACTTCTGGACCCTCAACTTGATTAGTCGTTGAAAGAGTATTCATTGTTCAGTAATTAAATATATTGAACTTGACCCAATAAACTCTACATGCAAAGAAGCTGATGTTCCGTTCCGTCAAGTCGAAATTTATTATGTTCTGCAGAATGAGCTCGAGGAGCTCGAACTCGTGACTCGAGGACTGAATCTCTCCTTCATGCCCTCCAAGATTCCTTTGATAAATGGTACGAATGCTGTGATTCAAAGAAATCTTCAACATTCTCAATCTGAAGATCCGGTCGATTCTTCATCCGCTGAGTACAATGCGAGGCAGCGAGGCCCCTTGGTTTCAATAGATTGTGAGTTCAACAATACCTTGTTTCTTCAAACATTATTTTAAACTCTCGATTCGAATTTATTTTGACGGATTCATGAAAAATAATGCTTCCCCGGCTCTTTTTCCTGTTTGTCACATTCAATTCAAAGCTTTGGAATGTACGCTCATTGTAGCGCCGCTCGAAAACGCTTCCAGTGGACGACCGTCCTGAGGGAAATGGCTACAAATAAAGAACGCTTGCTGCGACAATGACACTCTATACTCCTCCATGATCAGGATTTGATGGGCTCGATATTATCCTAGTTTGGGCTTTAGGCCCGGGTCGACCACATGGGTTTAAGAAATATCTAAGCGGAGCTTAGAGTTAAACAGGAGATAAATGAAAAAACCCGGTCGACAATATGCGTTTAATCTTAATCGGAAGAAAAACGCAGGATAAAGTTCCGATTAGTTGAACGCTGCTCTGGGTTACGTTTAGTACAATATTTATACATAAAATTGAGAAATTGTGATCTTCAGTTAATTATTACCTTGGCTCGAGGGCAAGATTATTCGATATCATTCTGTTTATTTCAATTGAACTTGAAATGCTGGACCGTGATTTAGCAGAGATGGAAGAATTGGAAGAGTTAAGCCGGCTAGTAGGGTACGGTCGGCCTCTACCTCGGCCCCGCATCTTCCGTGACCGGACGAATTATTTCGATATTTTGGACGATTGGGAGTTTTTACGCAGGTTCCGGCTCGACAAGAACTCTGTTAAGTCCGTCCATGACCGAATTGAGGATAAAATAAAATCCCCGTCGAATAGGTTAGGACTTATTTTTATTGCTTATGTACATTTATAGAATATATCCATCAGCGAGTGTTCTATACTTGACGTTTATTTCTTAATTTATTTCAGAAACCATGCCGTATCCAGCATGAATCGTCTTCTGTTATCATTACGGTTCTACGCTACTGGGTCCGATACATTGTCCATGGCGGATTTTATAGGGATCAGCAAAACCTCGGCCGTTGATTTTATCGGGTTGGTCACAGATGCTATTGCAGGCCTAAGAGATGCGGTTATTTACATGCCTCGATCCCAAGATGAGATTGCCACAGCGAAGAAAATATTCTATAAAATCGCATCGTTTCCTAGGGTTATTGGAGCGATGGACTGTACGCATGTGAAGCTTAGTGGTATTGGTAATTTGTATATGATGTAGGCAGTTGCAGTTTCCTTTTGACTATAGTTGGATTTTTCCATCATCTATTTCAGGGTGTGACAGTGCAGAAGTTTTTAGAAACAGAAAAAACTTCTTTTCTATAAACGTCCAAACTATTTCGGCATCCAATTTAAAGATCTTGGACATCGTAGCCAGATGGCCAGGGTCCAGCCATGACCAAACCGTTTTTAATATTTCAAAGATTATGAATAGACTTGAATCAGGGGAATTTGGCAACAGCTTGATTGTAGCTGATGCGGGCTACGAGAACAGGAATTATCTTGTAACACCTTTCTCCAGTCCTCAAAATGCCGCAGAAAACCTTTACAATGAATCGCAAATTCGAACGAGGAATGTCGTCGAAAGGCAGTATGGTGTATGGAAAAAGCGTTTTCCTATATTATCAATTGGGTTGAGAACGAATTTGGCTAGAAGTTTACGGGTTATAGTTGCTACTTCTGTCCTCCACAATCTTGCTATTGATATGAGAAGCCCTCTCCCGGAGTACGATATAACCTACATCGAACATGATGACCATGAAGTGCCAGTTTCTACTCTGGATAATAGAAAAAATGACCGTACCCGGCAAATATTGGTCAATACTTATTTCCAACCTCTTTTACATTAAAATAAATTACAAAAATTTATCATTTTCTTTGTAATTTGGCATTAATAATTTGAGCTTTCAACAGCTCTTTTTCGAGTTCATGCTTTTCTCTGGCCCGTAATTCCTGCCCAATTTGATGTTCCAGCTCAGCGTTGAAAATTTTCAATTTTACCTCATGCAACTCTTGTGCCATGCTTCTTGCTTGTTGCTGCAAAAATCTTTCGCCTTCTTTAAGGTCTATTTCGATTTTAGCCGAAACCGTTTTATGAGAGACCATTTCCTCGAATCCCGCATGACCATCTGACGTATTTTTTCCTCTTCTTGACGCTGAGGAAAGTGAAACATTAAGGCACAGCGCTCGCTTAATTATTTCGTATTAGTTTTTCTACTTTCTAACGAGCATGACTTAAGATTCCTGTTAAATTTCCGAGCTCATTGCTCAAAGATTTTCAGGAATAATGAGGCTTGTTCGCAGTACAGTTCCGAAAAAGGGCCTTATTACGAATGGTCGGGAAGAAACGCCGCAAGCAGAATCCAAAGGCACAAAACCGCATCTCGCGGCATTTTCACGCGGGTTCGTAATAAGGCTCCAGTTCGTAACATTCTGAGCCTGCAGTGATGGGATTTGAGCTTTCTACAATCTGTAAATGCCCATTGAAAGATCGGTGGGTTACAGTAAGATGATAGAAAATCCTACGATGCTTTATATAATTCCGGCCTGATGTGTTCGCCGAAGCAGATCCAGCTATCTCGGGAACTCCTTCCTCCAGAGGGTCACGTGGTGCCATAGCCGACTCATCAACAACTTCTGTGTCTAGACAAGTCACACGAGGCCTTAAATTATTTTCACAAACATGTTTCGTCTGGCACAAAGAATTATCGCAACCTTCGGTGATTGTCGATTGTTTTAGCGCGGGATGAAGGGGTTTCTTTAATGACACGGGATGCCAACTACTCCAATCGTATCCTTCACTTGGCAGATCGTTCCCCAAGTTTGTAGAAATATGACTCAAACTTCGACCTCCATTCTCGCTCCTCACGACCTTGTCATTCAAGAGCCCTGAGTTCTCATTCGAGTGAGCTCCAGAGGTCAGAGTTTCATAATCTGCAAAGGCGGTTAAAATCAAACGGGAAAGTGTGTGAAATATACAAATGGGCAATGCCCGTTCAATCCATTTATTACTTTCTGGCACTGCATCTGAGTCGGTCGTATTGTCAAGCCCCTCGGCGCTCAGAAGAATCATTTGTAGGATCTTCGACTCTATTTCAGACAGCGGCTGGGCATTGTTCGAACCACCTCCAGTACTAATGGCTTCTTGCCGTAGTTTTGCTTTTTTTGACCTTACAATTTTCTTCAAATTTTCGTACTTGTTCCGTAGCTGAGTGTGATTTCTTGCAACGTAAATTTGTGCCTATTAAGATAAGAAGGGCCTACAAAAATAAATTTTTTATTGATACCTCTGGTATCCTTCTTGTTGGAATCTGTCCGCAATGCCAATCCAGCATTTCTCCTTTTCCCTCCACATGACTGCATCAGTCTTCTTGTTTTCAATAATTTTTTTATTTTCAACGACCAGTTGAACCAATAAATCTTCTTCTTGAAAGGAATAATTTTTAACTCTGGCCCTTTTTGGAACCCTCTTCTCCAGATCGCGGTCGTTTCTCTGGTCCATCCTAGTCTAATAGCATGAATCTATATAGTCAATGATTTTCCCTTCGCTTAAATTATTTAACCTCGCAACGAGACAGTTTATACGCCCTAAGTTTTTAATTATTCCAACTCGCACAAGAAGAAAAACTGTAAGCACCCGTTGTAGTATGAAACGGTTTGAAATAAAAGTTTCGTAGGCATAGAAACAATAACATTTTCGAAACTAGAAGCAGCATCAGAAGCTAATTTCATTATCTAACCTTAAACGCCACTTTATTATTATTCTAACATATTGAAACCATTGTCGACCGAAACTTGATATTTCATCCTCCGCTAAGTGCTAAACCCAGCATTGCATTAATCGGAGCATTGCAATAAATTGTCGACCCAACCCTTAGAGTAATTGATTTAACCATGGAGTTGGGAACAAGTGGAGAGAGAGAAAGGCTTTTTTAATGTAGAAACATGTGAAGCCGGTTTTTCCGCCATTACACACCCACTGTTATCATTCACCTAGAGTGGACGGGAGGGGAATTTATCACTTTTCACTGATCAAGTATCAAATTAGAAGCGTGCGTCTCTTATCTTTCGGAAGGCATTCGTGTTATCCGTTCAATGTTTTCTCTGTGAGAAGTGGAATAAATTTCAAGTTTTTCTCGCTTTTTCTAGGAACAAGGGAATTTCGAAATCGTATACTTTTATGGTTTATTGTATGCTAGTTGTAGAATTAAATTACACATTTTTAACTTCTAGATGATAGTTGAAGTGAAGGAGAGGCTCGGAGAGCTGTGGGCCCTCGTCGGAGGGTTCAACCCAAGTTCAGCCGTGAACTCGGAATTCTCCCATGATTTGCCTCAGCTTTCAAAATTATCTTGTTCGTAGAAAAAGCAAGAAAAACTTAAAATTTATTCCACTTCTCACAGAGAAAACACTGAACTGATAACACGAATGCCTTCCGAAAGATAAGAGACGCACGCTTCTAAAGCGCCCCATACACTATGCGATTACCTGCAGGCCGTCGCCTCAAGAGGCGACCGTCCGGCCAAAATCGACGGGTACCATACACTGTCAGTCAACGATCTCACGTCCGATCCTAGCCGGTCCTACGGTCTCACGCCTTCAGTTTTCACGGACTGCAGGTGGACTGCAGTCCATGTCCTTCAGATTAACTGAAAATGTGTGGGTAACCCCGATCGACGGCCTCACGATTGCCTTCAGTTAAACTGACAGTGTATGGGGCGCTTAATTGTCAATGTTTTTGTTCAGTTGAGGCCTGATAACAGATGGTGTGTAGTAATGGTGACCGGCTTCACGAAAAATGCGTTTCACTCCCTCCACTTGTTCCTTCCTCCATGGATTTAACATTTGTTTTTGTTGTGTCGTTCTAATTATAAATTAAACAAATTATTCTAGTAGCCATAACATTTTTTTTTTTTTTTTTTTCATTTATTTTTTTGACTAGTTTCGGTATAGAGCCTTAGTTTCGGGGAAGCTCCCCATTCTCAAGAAACCAGCAGCAACGTGTCTCAAACGAAACTTGATACTAGAGAGTAAGAGTGGTAAAAGAATCACAGACTCAATATGACTTTGCGTGCATTTCCCCTCAATACTCTCTCGATGTGTTATTATAATATGAATTCTCTTTCAGAAGACCTCCGCCGAAACTGGCATAATTCCCATTTTTTAATAAATGAAACTTCATTCGCCGCTTTTCACTCTACCCCATCACTAATATTAACATTATTTTTTCATCGTCGGTTGACCGATTTTCAATTAGTAATAATAAATGATTGATCTGAAGAAGTGCTGTTTTGATGAAACGAGTGTTGCATAAACCAAAAAATGTATCAAATAAAAGGCAAAACAAGTGGGGGAAAAAACTGCGCCAGGTTCAACAGGTAATTGTTTTCTACATCACCATCACTTATTTGATTAACCCTTCCGGTTCAAGTCAAACTGGACAGGATTTGTAGCTCTAACAACTGTGTTCACTTTCCTCCTTTTGACTTATTGGGGGTACTCAAATAAAAATCAGTATTTCTGTAAACCAGTAAACAGATGTTATAAATCTCGTTTCTTTAGTAACGCATAGACAGGGGATGTGGAATTTTACTTAATTACAGATAAATACTCCTTTACAGGTTTACAGGCTGATTATTTGAGTACCCCTATTATTTCTCAATAATACGTCTTTATTGTACGTTTCAAAGTGCACAGAATCAAAATCTGAAATAAAAAAAAAGTCCGTCCGCCGTCCGAGCCATATCTTGCCCTAGGATTGCTCGAAAAAACTCGTTCTTTCGCACATAGACTCCATTTGGGGTCTAGTTGGCCCTAAGATCTGATCAGTTTGATCAAATAACTCCCTGGGGTTTTATGGGCCAAAATCGGGTCCAAAATGGGGAGTTTCAAAGGATTTGGAATCATAGGGGTGTGGGGTGTCGATTTTAATGTAATTTCAAGCCGGATTTGACTACATCCATGAATAATAAATCCATAAACAGTCTAAATAATAAGGCATTGTCCGATAATTCGCAGCGTTTTTCAGGAGTACTCAGCCAGATATCACAGCAACTGCTCAAGCTACTGTAAACAGATTTTTCCCATTATTTTTGTAAAATATGTAATGAGTTTCAAATACATTATAAATATATTCACGGTTCATTTAATTTCAAATATTTTCATAATGAACAATCGAAAATCGTGAGTAAGAATTACTGAATCGTTTCAATCAGTGAGGGATTTGTGATCATTAATTGCTCTGGTTGAATAGAGGGGGGGGGGATTTAAATCCCAAGTTTAAGGGTGAAACATTGGGACCTAACTCAATTTTTCATGATTTCACTTTTATCCAATCCATGAAAAATATAAGGAGGATTTTCAGGGGTTTTCACTTTACCATACTCAGTCTTGAGTCTGGTAAAGTAACTTTACCATACTGATGAGTACATATGGTAAAGTACAAACTCTTCCGTCCTAAACTAGTACAGTAAGTGGCTATTTGCGGGGCATGAAGTGCGAGAAAGAAAATTTTTTTCTGGTCGATCACATAAATATAGAGAGTGTTTCAGAATAACTTCAAAAAAAAAATTTTGTGAAAGTAGACCTGATTTGCGATTGAAAAGACGAAATACACCGTGGTCTGGAGTGCAATATTTTTCAAGCTATGATTTTTTAAACTTTTTAAAAGGCATATATCACTTTTTGCAATAAAATGGGTTTTGTCATTTTCAAGCGATCTGTTGACAAATTCTGGCGCAAGAATCGAAAAGAACGAGACATGAATGAGACAGAGAATGATTCATTTTTTTCTGAGGCAGAATAGACTTTTTCATCGGATGTTTTTGCCCCAATTGGAGTGGGTGGCCTCTACGAGACCTCACAATGGCTCAAAAGGGATATCCAAATTGTCAAGCGGGAAAGGGGTACTAGTAACACCCACCCATATCTTGGTCACCAAAGCTTGCACTGGGAAAACGAGTCGGGTTTTTGGCTCGGTCAAAGTGAATACTTGGTTGGGTTAACCGAACTTTTTGACCAAGTAATGACCGTCTAACTGCGTTGAATCAAATACTGACCGAGTTCTAGGCCACAATAAGCCATGATGACCAAGTGGACCTGTGAATCACACGAATAATAACCGAGTATCTGGTTAAATAAGGCACCAACCGAGTCCGTGGCACTCGGTTAAAGACAGCGAGGCGTCTGCGTTACCCGAGTAAGAGAATAATCCCCCCTACTTCTCAGTGACCTTCGGATGATTTTACCGAGTAAACAGGTTATGGTACAACAAACTCTGTCGACTCGGTTAGAAAATGAATGAATATGGCTGCTCACCCGATTTTTTGACCTAGTGGAAACGACCGTTAATTTTAGCTGACCAAGTAGGTTTGTCGGCGGGAAACAAAACTACCGAGTAGCACGTGTCTAGTTGGTTTTCGTATTGCGTCAGTCGGATTCGGGCTAGTCAGTGCTCGTTCAGTGATGAGTGATTAAATAAAAATAACAGGGTTCCATCTATACTGTGCCAATTTCATCATAATAACAATGACCGACGTAGCCGACTTACTTCGAGAGTGGAAAATTCCTGAAGCGGAAATTAAGGAAATTACAGGTAAGCAATTTTTTTTACTGTCGCATGTTTTTTTAAGTTTCCATTTTTAATTATTATATAATAATTTATTAGAACTATAACTTCGGCTTAAACCAGTAGCAGAGCTTAGCCCTCATGCCTGATGATGAGCCTCTCAGCGGTGAGCAATTTTTCCTTACTTATTAACTTGCATTGAAATTATTTGAAGCCCGTCTGTTCCTGCCCTATACGTAGGTAGTTCTCGGAAGTAAATTGAGCATCCAAAAAAGGCGTCGCGATGAAACACTGCTGTCTATTTGATCTACCTTTCAAACAACAAAACGGACCGGGAGCTCGGACCCGGAAGAGACCGGGAGCGAGCAGTTTTGGGAATTCAACCGTTCTTCTCCAGCAGAAGACAGCTGGGAATCAGTCAGGCAAGCCTACATCGATACAGATGGTTTCTTATATTCATTCGACGACATTTTAGAAGCGGTCGATATTTGTTTTCAAAGGCTTTTATATGTGTTTCATCAAAGTTACCTGAATAAATGTGAACATATTTAGCAACTTCTGCAAACGAAATTATTGCTGGTTAATAATGCAATTCCTTGTTCGCTTTAATACCTTCATTATAGAGCAGGTACGGTTAATTCATTGCAACAACCGAGCAAGAAAATGATAAGAAACCTAGTGAGATTGGTTATTTTTTACCAAGCTTGGCTAGGTCATTTCTGTTAAAACAACCGAGTGAGTCGGATAAAATTAACCGTGTGTACTCGGTATAATATGACCGAGTAACTCGGTTAATAATGTTATGATTTGGTTGAATACTTTTTACCAAGCTACTTGGTTGATGATGAAATGACTAGGGTGCAAATTTTTGACCGAGTAATCAACTTGATTTAACCGAGCACATCTACTAGGTTGAATCTGCCAACATACTTGGTTAAAATCAAACTCGGTTAGAAATTGTGTTTAACCGGAAAATGGTACCAGGTTAAAACGACCGAACTTCCTCGGGTGCAAATTATTAACCAAGTAAGCTCAGTTAAATTCAACCGAGTTTTGAGCTGTTTTTTCTCCCAATGTGTATTTTTACCCAACTTTTTGCGGTCGATTTTGGCAGGAATGTTCTACGTGCCTGTAAGATGATTTTAAGACCACGTCCCCACCAATGCTCACCTGCAATCACAACCTACCACACCCAAAATGTTGAAATTTTATATTACTAGGTAACCAGAGCTGAAAGAGTGATTCCGCTTGTGCCAAAATGTGCGTCTGACTCAGAGTGAACAACTATATCGGATCTGAAGGCCAGGCGGGGGTGCTTGGTTTGGGCTCCTCGAGAGCCAAACGACGCTATGCTAGACATATACAGGGTGGAACAGGATAAGTGTGACAAAAAAAAAAATTGAATGAAAATAGGTCTCACATTTTGTGATCAAAAACACCATCCGAAAATCAGGAAAAACAGGTCCGAAAATCAAAACCCAACAAGATATGATTTTTCTATCGTTTATAATGACTTACATGCATTTTCTTAACTAAATGCGAATAACTCAGTTTCCAGCTGACATTTCGCAAACTTTTACGATGGATTCGGAAAGAGCACACTTTTTTCTGCCAGGATTAGCCATTTTCGATAAAATTCTACCATTTTCTATGGCCTCAAGAGCTGCTAAAAGTTTTGCAAATCGAGGGTTTATCATTTTTACAAAAAGTCAACCCCCACTTTTCGGAACTAAATCTGAGCGTACCAACACCCAATGGGTCGGAAGAACTTCTTGTATGCGTCCTTTTCAAATTGGCCATGAACGCTTTTCAGTTAATCTGTGATTTGTCTGTAGAAATAGGCATTTGTTTGAAAAAAGAATGGGCTTTCTCTTCAAAATCGCTTGTTTTGACCTCCAGCATTTGAATTAACTTTGAGATTTTTAGCAGGCTTGACGTCGTTGATGTATCATTCAAAGTTTCTCTTTGAACGTGACAGACTGTGTACGCATGTCAAAACCAAAAAAATATCGCTGCCGCAGCTAGCTTTCGGATAGAGTGCATTTCAATACTTCGAATTTCGATGTTTTTAGCTAATTTGCGATCATTTAGTGGAAATGTCTATCATCTCAATGTCATTGTTTCTCGATACTCTAGGCGTTTCTCCATATGATGAAGGTAAACCTCGCCAATGTTATTATTTCATAGATGTAGTTCGATAGATAAGGAAAGATATTGTTGCCGGTAATTAATAAATAAATGGAATGAAATTCATATCTTTCGGTCGACGATGGAAGAGCATAGCCCAACCCTATTCGAGTTTCGAGAAGAAAATGGGCTCCCCTGCGGGATTTGAACTTGCAACCTCTGGATAACTAGTCCAGCACACTGTCAATTGCACCACGGTGACGCCGTTGGCAGTCGTAATGCGAGGGATCAGCTAAGCAGAACCCACGCTTGCTGGGCAAGTAATCCAGTGATCGCGGGTTCAAGTCCCGCCGGGGAGCCCATTTTTTCTCGAAACTCAAATCGGGTTGGGCTATGCCCTTCCATCGTCATCCAGAAGATACCAATTTCATATTATTATTTAACCAAATACCGGCGACGGCATCTTTCCTCATCTATCGAACTACACCTATGATATGATAAAATTGGCGTGGTTTACCTTTCCGTTAAGAAGAAACGCCTAGAGTTTTGAGATACAATGGCCCTAGATGGGGCCCATTGTAACCCCTAGAGGGGGTTTCTTAATAAGAAAATACATTTTCCCCAAAGTCTCGACCTGTGAAACTTTCTTCTGTCTTATTTCATATAACACCCCTTCGTACTTCAGCCCCAGTTTAAGAGTAAACAAATACGGTAATCGGCTACTTACCGGCCGGGGCATGAAGTGCGAAATATACTTTTACCGTTCTCAGTCTGGTAAGGTATGACTTCCGGTTCCAAGTCAGTTGTGTAATGTGTACTACTTACGAGGCGCGAAAAATAGTTTAAAACAATTATAAGGGGTATTCATTCTCAGAAATTTAACATGTGTGCTATCGACATAAACCCTATTATTTCGTATTTTTTTGTTCAGTTTCTCCGTTTCGATGGACTACACCCATCTGTTCGGAATTTAGCATATAACCAAGGTGACTAAACTTTCTATTCGGGCTATTAGTGTGACGTCATGAAGAAGGAGGTCTATAACCAGTGGCTCCAAACAAACTTTTACTCACACGCGTTTGTGCGGTGTTCATCATATTAGAAGATTTCGAGCGATGCCTAACACACATTTTTGAAATATCAAACAAGTCCAAAAAGTTTTAGAAGCCAACAAAAGAGTCTAACGTTATCTTATTGAGGCTTACCCATCCTGTTCCTGAACAATGTTAGGTACACCAGGCTTCGCTCGACTAACAGTTTTCTTTTTCTGCGGTGATTGGAAAGTAAAACGCTTTTCTTTGTTGTGTTCAAATATAACAAGACCAAGGGATTTGTCTCCATTAGGGAAATGACAGCTGCACACATATGAAGAATTAGTTGGTTCTTCTCGTCTCCTAAAAAGTACAGTTACAAACATTGTTATAGACTACACAGGGAGTTATATTACCCAACTTACCTCAATAATTTAATCCAACGGCGCCTGATTATGGTCTTTTGGAATTCTAAAAAAAATGCACGTATCTCTGGTGCTGTAATGCTTGCAGTCTGGAGCCCAGCACATACCCATTGCTAATTAACCACTACAACTTTCAGTTTGAACCGATCTCTGCTTAAGTAGTACCTCCTTGCCCTCTCGTTCAGAAATAATGGGGAAAAAAAGCTTACAAAATGACCACTACCTACTAAAAATAGTATATTATATATCGAGGGAGTAAAGTTGTGGTTTATTTTCTGAGAGACAAGTGTATCGCTTCGCTCGGGCTGTAATGTCTCGAGGAAAATAAACAGATTTACTCCAAAGTTATATGCATAACTTTATGTACAACCGGAAAAGCGGAATCAATGGAAATTCCGAGATAATAATTAGGAAAGCGGGTACGCATCAGGACAGTTAGCGTTATCTCGCTGCTCGTATAGTAATACATCGCTCAACTGCTCATGTGAAGGAGGTTTGAATTGATAGAAGAGCGGTGTGATTGTTGTGGTTGAATCGTTCGCAAGACAACAGAAAATATATTTGTACGTTGAATTATTTAAATGAACAATGTAGGTAAAGGCGCGTTTACATGGTTAGGCGCGTTTTCACGGTTCAATCTCATTGCTCAATTTCATGGCTTCAATGAAATTGAAACGTGTAAACATCTTTTCCATGAACTTGCTCCATCAAATGTCCGATTGAAAGAGAGTTGAACTTGTTCGAGTTTTCATGGCACAATGTCATGGAAAGGGTCAATTAAACCTTGTTCAACTAGTGTTCAATTTGAGTGAAGACATCAATTCATTTTTGAGTTCATCAACGACTGTTCTTCTCGTAAAATGTGGAAAGGCGAAGACACATTTAAGGCCCCTACAGCCCTACACAAGTTCACACGACCATCCTATACCCTAGGACGACCATCTGTTCAACTAGCGCCGGACGAGGTGCAAGAACAAACAAGTTGGTGTTAAAAGGAAGACCGACCAATGCAGCGTGAAGAGGGGTGACAAACAGAATGGAGGTTATGGAAGGACGGGCTCTACACACACATTCAGACAAGTAGAAATAGGAAAATAGACCGTTGGGTGTAGGAACTAGGAAGGTTGAGACATTCCTACAATCCTAGCCTAGGAGACCGACCATTTTGACTCCGACCATTTTGACTCCGACAGGCCTATACGCACTTTCCGATCGTATAGCTAGGATCCCAGGTAAGGACGGTCGTGTCGGAACGTGTGTGGGGGCCTCAACTATTCTGAACCTACTGAGGGACAATATTGCACAAAAAGGGGGGTCAGGTTGCAATAATTGGTGTAGATGATTTTTTTGTTTCATGTCTGGTGTGGGGTAAAATGATATTCGAACGGCGTCAAACAATTTCAACAGGTGGGTACGTTGGAAAAATCAAATAAAAATGCTTTCTTAGTTTGATCCGTTTGAGGACTCGGCTAAATTGCCTGAGTGATGAGCCCAGGACCAAGTGCCTCTTATTATAGCTGTAAGTCCGAAGCCGAAAAAGACTGAAGTTCGTGCAGTCTCCTATCCTACGTATTTCGTCCTATAAAGGACGAAATGCCGAAAAGTAACGTTTTAAAGTGCAGTCGGAATCCGGCAAACCGGACCTATTCTGCCCTTCCACTTCAGTGAGTTTCCGTAAAAAACACGACACTGAAGAAGACGGAAAGTCAAAATCCGTATGTCCGTTACAATCCTCTACGGGGTGAAATTCACAATGTAGGCAACTACGGCTATATCCCATATGTAAAACTGGTAATCACGTTTACTGATCAAATAATGTCGTCAGATAACTCAGAAATCGTGCGAACTGGAGTTCTCAAAATCAATGAGGCTGTTCGAGTGTACCTCATACGAATGTTGGAAAAAAAAAAAGACGAAAAACGAGACGATGGTGGGTCAAACAATGGATTGGGCGAAGAAATAGTTTGGGCGCGTCAGTAACTTTTTTAAGTGAATGGGAAAATGAAGATATCAAAATGTTTGAAAATCACTTAAGAATGTCGGTGCAACAGTTTAATAGTCTACTTCGTCGTGTGACCCCAGTGATTCAAAGACAAGATACTGTGATGCGCGAAAGCCTTCCAGCAAAGCTGAAGTTACAAATCACATTGAGATTTTTGGCAACTGGAGACTCTTTCGGTAGCTTAGCTAGCCTATATCGAGTTCCGAAATGCACCATTTCAGCGTTTTTGCCGGACGTATTGACTGCCATCGAAGATGCACTACAGGAATACATAAAGGTAAGCAGTGGGTACACTTCTATATTTGAATGAGGTGTATCAAATAAAAATAAGTGAACATTATTTTGTATCACAAATTAATGTAATCAAGGCTATCATATTTGGATTGTTCTTCGGGATCAATTTCAACATGATACGTATGATTAGGTGATGACATAACGGTGAAATTTGACTTTGATTGCTGATGCTGGTTCAAACGTTCTCTGGTCACCACTTCCAAAAGGTTTTGCTGGCATATTAAAGCACGATCTGTTGGCATTTTTCTTAGCTGCATTGCTAAATTTCTGCAGAAATGGTCAAATTCGTCATCTTCGCGAGGCTTGTTTCCATCTGAGATCCTTTGGAGCTTTTCAATAGCGTTCTCGATGGGGCGAAATTCATTGGCGCGCTTTCTGGCACGCGTAACATTTCTTGAGTGTTGTGATTCTTGTGTGGCCTGAATATCAACTTCGTTAACCATGTCAACAGACGTGCTTGTTGTTGGTACGGTGTTGTTGGAGCTGGAACCGCTGATGGTTTCCTCGAAGTCCTTCATCTCACCCCCAGGAGTCTCCTTGGGGTTTATCTGAAATCATGCAACATTTCTATAAAGTTTATGGTTTTCAGGTACCACAAACGGAGGAACACTGGTTGCAAAAAATCCAAGAGTTCGCAAGGATATGGAATTTTGAAAACTGATGTGGTGCGATGGACGGGAAACATGTCGTCATCCGTTGCCCAAGCAAAAGTGGATCATTCTTCTATAACTACAAGAAGACGTTTAGCATAATTCTGTTTGCTATCGTTGATGCTAACTATAAATTTATTTATATCGATGTTGGGCGCAACGGGAGAGCAAACGATGCTATGGTATTTTCAGAGTGTACGTTCAGTCAATCCCTTACACGTAACGACTTAAACATACCCAAACATGGTTTGTTCGTGGGAGATGACGCCTTCCCTCTGAGGCCAAATCTTTTGAAACCATATTCTAAACGAAATTTGAGCGTCCAGGAAAGAATATTTAATTACAGATTGTCTGGGGCCCGCCGAGTAGTATAAAATGCGTTTGGCATTCTGGTTTCAAGATTTCGTATCTTTGAAAGGCTCATTGCTTTACACGTCGAAACAACTGAAACACTGATTAGTGCTACGTGCGCTCTTCACAATTGGTTACGGCAAAGCTCACCAAGTCACGTTCCATATATATCAGAAGGGTTGGTCGATGTTGAGTCTTGGGAAACTGGTACAGTTATTCCAGGAACATATCATGAAAATTTTTCAACTGGGATCAGGGATAAAAAAATAATCGTAAGCAATAATTGTCCCAAGGAAGCTAGTGCGATCAGGGTGCCGTGGCAATGGGGAACTTGCACATTTTTCAAAAGTTGGTGTTGCTTAAAGAGGGCTCTTCCACAAGTCTATTGCTCACATTAAACTTTGAAATCAGTCAAGGATGCTTTTTTAGGGAATTTTTAAAAATTTTGAGTGGGAGTTCGATTACGTAAAAACTTACTTATTGAAATGGATGATGCGGGGAAGAGGGGGTTAGACGAGTTTAATGGGGCGACATTTTTCACGTTATTTGTAAACAAACAATTTTAGAGTTCCCTCAAATGCTTCACAAGTAAGTATTTACGTCATTTCCTCTCGCACCATCCATCCTCTTCTGAAGAACTTTGAACCTTTTTTAAAAATCTTAAAACGCACCAATCGGGTTGCAACTTCCGTTGTTATCCTTCAGTTCACGGGTCAAATCACCGGTATGCTTTTCTACCCAATCTGAGATTCATGCAAGTTCCCCATTGAAAATGATTTCGTAGCACTATTACGTGCAATTTATTATAAATATAATTATTATATTATAATATTATGAAATATTATTGTTTGTTTACTTACGTGAGTACTTCTACTGTTCTTCATTATGCAAACATTTCTCAAAAACGAGTCTGCGGCCTTGAACCAAAAAAAACTTGGTACGTATATGTCGTCGGTTCCAGCGCCCGATTTTTCGGAAGACAGTACTTTTTTAAGCTCGCACAAATAACTGGTCCGAATGCTCTTTATTTTTGCCTTTAGAACTTCAACAGACAGGCCATCAATATTCATTGCCCGCCGGGACTTGATTTCGTTGATCGCAGCATCCCTTTTATTCTTCATTTTATACTCGGCCGATTTTGAGTTCCACAAACATGGTTTGTCCCTCAGTAGGTTCAAAATCGTTAATGTGTCTTCGTCTTTCCACATTTTATGAGAAGAGCAATCGTTGATGAACTCAAAAATGAAATTAAAACATGTGTTTCGGATTCAATCAAATTGAACACTAGTTTACACGGTTCAATCGACCCTTTCCATGACATTGCGCCATGAAAAGTCGAACAAGTTCAATTTCCTTTCAATCGGACATTTGATGGAGCAAGTTCATGGAAAAGATGTTTAGACGCTTCAATTTCATTGAAGCCATGAAATTGAGCAATGATATTGAACCGTGTAAACGCGACTCTAATCTTATTGCTCAATTTCATGGATTCAATGAAATTGAAACATGTAAACATTTGTACTTATCATAATCTTGCTCTATCAAATTGCCTGAGCCATTCAATGAAATTAATTCCATCATATTGAGCAACAAGATTCAACCGTGTAAACGGGTGTAAGTAATACTTTTTGGTCAATTTTTATATTGATTCGGCAATTGTTGCAATTTGAAATTGTAATTTACTTCTTTCGGGGTGACATACAGTAAGTGTTCTTCTTCGGGTTTTCAGCTATCTATTCGTACTTTGTGCTGGGCCCCGGTCCCCGGTAAGTCGTCGACCCCTGGAATTCTTCTTGCGGTTTACTTTTTACTTTTCATGGAGTTTCCAACGTACCCTTCGGCAACGCTGGACGCTAGACTTCCAATCTCCGTGACTCTTCACAGCGAGGAGGTCGCCGCCCGAATTTATGGCGTGCCGGCGTTCACAACAAGACAAATGAAAAAAAGCCAGGGGAGTGGAATGCAGAGTAGCCAACGTCATTCAAGTAAATCACTCTAGAAAATCAATATTTCTTGTCTTTCATAGTTGGTAACAATGACCTTTACTCCCGAAAGATGAGGGAATAAAGCTGGTGACTTTCCCTAGGGAGTAATAGGCAGGCTTACCCATGGAGGAAGGAAAAGATAGGAGGGAGCATAAGTTGAAAAGGGTGACGCCGATTTTCGCCATATTGGTGGTCCCTCGGCCTTAATATTCAAGATATAGATAACAGAGGAGCAGTCGTGATGAAGTAGTCCTCAGCACAAATCCTGATGCGTTCCGGGACTACCAATGTGGCGTATATTGACTTCACCCCGTTAACTTGATTTTACATCTATCGCTCCCTCCTCTCTCTTCATACCTCCATGGGCTTACCATAAAATTTTGAAATTGATAAGGACTGCTTTATCTCCGGGTTGTACATAAAGTAAATAATTGTGAGGGCCTGAGTAAATCCTAAGTGGGTTCCTGTTTGTTTGGAGTCAGTGATAAGGAATCCGTACAATAACCCGTGAGCTGTGACGTAGCCACTAATGGACCGAATAGGCACCGCAGATCTTCGGCCATTACTGCCCTTTACCTACGTCACGAGCAGTCTCAACCACCTTTGCGCTGGACCCAGTATATCATTAGTTGTTATTGGGTTGTGATTTTTGAGGAATCATAAACTTCAATTCCAAAATTAACTTGCTCTGCTGCTCTAGGATGAGCAATCGGGAGCAAAGGGCTGCTGGTGACGTCAGTCTCCACCCTCCCGTCAGATGGGCAGTGGGAAATCTGCGGCACCCCGATTATCATTAGACCCCCTTCACAAGCTTTGTGCTATGCGTCTGTGGAACATTTATGTAACCTATCAAAATGCTTCATTTTTCGAGGGAATGGATTTGTTTGGTAGCATAGACTCCACACAACGCATACATAGAGCTTGTGAACGGGGCTTTAGTGTTGTCAAAATTTCGACGTGCTGCTCAACAATAAGTTGCGTTTAAATTTTCCCGCTTTTCAATCTTTCATCCTTTTTTTGCCTGCGTCCTTTGAGTGTCACCCGCAGACATATTAAATAAATCTCGTTCAAAATTTGCATAATACCCAGGAATTTTAATTGCGGGGTGGAGATGGGTGAAGGGGTTTGACCGAGTGCGATTTCTGGGAGAGGGGTTGCAGAGATGAGCCAGGGGAGTGTCGAGAACGTACGATTTAAAATGCAAATATCCGTTACCCCTTGCTCCCGCACTCTTTTGCGTCGGGAATCCCTTTTTTCCATCTCCTTCTTTCTAAAGTAAATTTGAACTGACGGGTTGCGGTGTTTCTTTTTGTTCGTTCAGTCCATTTCTGCTCTCACTCAACGATATTGTTGCATTGTTACAACGCTCTCTTTTGTGTAGATACTCCCCTCCCTGCTACCTCGAGATTTACTCTTTCTTTACTGTTGGCAGGAACTCAATGAGAAAATCGCCAAAACCAGAAATTGAGTGTAAATAACTCAGAGCTATTGGAGTGAATGGAATCGTGTTATTTCAGCTGAAATAACCTTATCTTTCTTTGCCTGCCAGCGTAAAGTGTCTAAAATGGGAGAGAGTAGGACTTAACATTATGTTTTCCAATTCAAGGGAAATCTGTATTCTTAAGGTCAGTACAGACTATTCGGACGTAACGTGGGAACACGCTGTAACACGTGTGATATAAAAGTCCGACATAGGCCTTGGATGTTAACGTTCACATTGCTCAGACACGCATCGTCCCACTTGTTCCCACGTCACGTCAGAGCAATGTGAACACAAACAAACAAAAGCCTTTTCTGGAATTTTGAATCACACGTGGGACAGCGTGTTCCCACGTCACGTCCGAACAGTCTGTATCGACCTTTAAGTTACGTTAATGAGTAATTTAAAAAAAATTATGGTACACATATTATGTAAAATTAAGGGTTCCCTACCGGCCGAAGTGCACGATCGGAAGAAGTCCATTTCTTTACATGAACTTCCTTAAAACTTGCGCATTTCGAGGCGTCCTCTTCCTCATACAATCACCCCACCAATTGATCAGTTTCGGAGGACTTGTACCTTGGAGGATAAACACTGTTTGTCTGGAATTTTTTCTCACTTTGTTAAAACTTGTGAATTTTGGTCATTTAGTCAGCCTTCTCCTTAGATCTCATCCTTTTACTTCCTTGTTTTTGTTTGCTTTCCGAAGTATTAACAACAATCGAAATCCCAGGTGGGCAGAAGAAATGAGTTATTATTTTTGATCGACCAAACATGGACCGAACTGTGGAATATAACAAAAGTTGTTATTTCTTGAATAAATCTTTAAATCATTGATTCACCCAACCCTCTCACTTTGAACCCACTGGGTCTAGATCCTCAGGGAAAATTGAAATTCCTTATTTTATCATTGTGTGGAACTTGGCCAAATTATGTTTGGAAGTCGTCCAACACGCTGTGTAGCACGAATCCTCATGTACGCCCTTTCATTTTAACTTCCACTTCTTCCTTCAAACTTTTCCTTCCCTTTCACTCAGCCCCAAAAGAGACGTTGTATGGGATGGAGTAAGATTTCAGCAATAGTTGGAATATGAGTCGGTATAAAATACGAGAGGGGAAGAGTTTAGTTTAACAACACTTGCGAGAAATGAGGCATTTGGAAGGTGCGGTGAAGTGGGGAATAACCTCAAACTTTCAATAGTTCATTCCTCGAAAGATTTATACAACTGAAAGGCATTAGGGTTGGAAGGTATGAAACAAGAAATTATGAATATGATGGTTTCGTTACACAATTTTAAACGTTAGTAGAACCAGTTATAAAAATGTCTCGCGAACAGTGTTGACAACGTTCCCAGATGAAGTCAATAGTTTTCCTCGGAATTCTTTCTCATGCCATGGTTCACCTTACCGTGATTAGTGTAAAAATGTATTTAATGTGTGTAAAAATTATAACTATCTTAAAAATAGTGGATAAATGGGGCTTTGTAAATAAGGAAATAGTGGCAATTGAGCCACGAAAAAAGTACCTATAGTTGAACCAAACTCTGATGGAGTTTTTAAACAAAGTTTCCAGATGTAAATGAACTTAATCATATGTAAAACAAATTAAATACGATGGGGAAGCGAGGTTCGATTTTTCAAAGGTAATTCGACTCATAACAAATAATAAATATATAAATAATAATAATAAAAAAGAAGGTTAGAATCCACCTCACCTCCTTTCAATGTTTAGAAGAAGTAAGGAGGAGTCTAGTCTCCAACTTCTGCCGTTTCGTTTAGATATTTTTTTGTTCAGGCTCACAAAGAAGGAGAAGCCAGCTTTAAAAAAAAAAACATGTTGATATTGTTCTACGATGATCGTTGTAGATTGCAGTCATCGCAGAAAAACTGTAGCGGCTGAATTGAATACGAATATGTCAAAGAAGAAAGGGCAGTCGTTTCTGGTACACCGAACACTGAATCCCACCAAAAACTTTAAAAAAACACACACGGTGTAGTGAGCTCAACGGCCAGAAAATAAGTTTTCATGGGTGATGGTGATACTCACAGTTTCACAAGTTCTGTACACCGTACCCTGTGTCTCGAGTTTGCTTGTCAACCGAAAGTCATCAATTTCGACTAATCCCGGAAGAAACCAAACCAGACATTCGTATGCTTTTGACGGTGCTGGAGGGTGTAAATGTGTCGAACACGTCTGTTATGACTTCAAAAGCATAATTTATTATAATCAACTCATAAATAAACGATTCAATTTGACTACACGAAGTGTTTTTACCGTGAGCTGCGCCGGAGTGAAAAGACATTTTGGTTATCTAGAATTCTAGAGAGAGGTGAGGAAAATAATGTTCACCTGAAGCCGGACGGATTCAAAAAATCCAGTAGCCCCTGTCGATTGCGAATCAGGTCTTCCCGACACTAATTATTACGTAGAGAAACTTAAAAAATATGTGAAAAACACTGAACTGCCTTAAAACGTGGGTTTTGTATCAATAATGTCAAACTGTCCTAGGGGTTGATGATAAGGTGATACGGTTTATTATGAGTCGAAACTTCCCCGACTTATTGGTTTTATTGATTTTTAGGTTCCATTAGAATGTGGTTCAACTATAATAAGATAATTGTTTATAGATAAGGGTGCTTTCATAGTGAATCACCTTCACTGCGATGTGATCTTCGTTACCTCGCGACTTTCATCGATGATTCGAACCATATGGTTCCTCGACCCCCCTTCTGACCGTTGCCTTTTATTTTTTATTTTTCAAAATCTTTCAAAGTCCACCTTCACTCAATTTACGTAAGTCACGCACACCTGTCAAGCTTTAACTCTTATTTTGAGAGAAAAAAAAAGATCATCGATGAAAGTCGCGAGGTATCGAAGATCACATCGCAGTGAAGGTGCTTCACTATGAACAGTCCCAAACAATTATTGATGTTTGTTCCTCAATGCTGTTTCGTCGGGTGGTATAGATCAAATAAAGATGGAGACCAAACCAAGGGTCGAGACGATAAGAGCAATGAAATGTTCGTATTCCTCATAAAATATAAAAAACGGGCATATCAGAAGAGTCATTAGAGAACCTATAGATACTCACAGGTACTGACATTACCCGCCATATGTGGTCCTTTAGAGAGGGATGGTCTTATGATTGGCTGGTGAGCGTAACCTACATAACCGGAGCAGCGAATGAGATATCAAATATATTTGATCCCTATGTGGGGGGGGGGACCAAACATGGCCGACTGTCAGTACTCGTAGGAACTTATGGAGCCTTAGAGTCATAAGTGCGCAATTGATAACGTTATTTTCCGTGGTGTTTTTTTTCAAAACTGTAAAAGATAATTGATTGCCTTACACATTATTTTATCGATGGCTCCCTCTTTTTGTCACCTAAGTAAACCTCTAGGGAATTTAAAGTTTGGTGTTGGTCGCATCCTTCACCTTTGAATCCGACCACTCTTAAACTGGGTCACCCTCATTGGAGCTCTTTTTTCTGCCGTAATTTATGGGTTGGTGGTTTGCGTCACCCTTCTTTTTGTTCTGCGGTGGATTGAGCTCCGAAGGGGAAAAAATAAAAATTGAAGTAAACACCGGCTGTGGGTACAAAGTCTTGAGGAAAGACCATGAGTTTCGCCTTATTGTTTTTTGATAGTTATCGTTGTGTATACGCACGGAGTGATGAATGGGACTCCTGCCAAGGACTTCTCTGCTTTCACCAAACAAACAGAGTTCTTTTTCGTAAATTTGAAGAGAAAAATTGTTTAACCTTTGAAAAGTCACGTGAAATACCGATTTGATATTTCTTCCAGGGTAAACGTTTTTTCTCAAGATGGCATACCCCAACTCCTGTCATCCCCAGTTGCATCTAACACAGTTGAAATACTCTACTCTCCGCCCTTTCCCTATAAACTCGTAGCTAACGAGACTTCTCATTTGAAAGCCTCCTGAAAAGGATGCTTTCACCCGCAAGGCATGGTGTGTCATGCGGGAACTGTAGATCTTCTCAATAAAGGGAAGAAAGTAAATAATAAACAACTTTCCCTTTGCTGAAGGCTGTTTTCTTTTGTTTCAGGTAATTGTTGCATATCGTGTTTAAAACTTGTTGGAACCTGCGATTTAAGCAACAACTCAACAATGGTGAGAATTTAAATAATGAGGGACTCATGTAGAAGCCCATCTTATTGTTGGACGAGTGTTTTGAGGTTGAATCTTTTTATACATAGACCTTTCAGCCTACCCGAGTCCGAGGCTACGAAAACAATGCTTCTTGCGTGTAAGTATAACAAACTCAATTCTCCGTTAATCACATATTTAGAAACCCCTAGGAGCCGCTGTTCTATAAATTTAATGACAATAAATCGTATGCTTTCATTAGTCAGTTAATTCGATAAAACAATGAAATTATGTGATTGATTGTTGATTTCAGCTGCTGCCCTTTGTTTTCACTCAATTTCATCAAATCAATTATAATGAAAGCTTTTGATTTACTGCCGTTAACTACTGTTTTTAAACTTACTAAACAGGCTCTCGCACACAATCAAGTCGATCATTTGACAATGTTGCTTGTTCTTTTATTGCGTTTTTGTCCAGATGATGACTCGATAAGAGTCGACCACCTGTTTGGCCCTCCTGTGATTGTTGATAAAAATATGAAACGTGAGTCATACCATTTCATCCTCACAATACCGTCCAAAATAACGATGATTACCACCCATTGTAGAAAATAATTATGTAGAAATCTGTGCCGATGTATAAGCCTATTAGTCGAGTTAAATGGAATCGGTGTTTATCCCAAAAATTAAAAGAAGTTTACCAAAGTTGTCTTCAGTAATTGGAACTACCAATAGAGAAGTAAGATAAATTTTGTAATATGTTTTTCCTCTCCACCACAGTTTTGATAGTATTATCAGATCATTTCGCCCACTTCTCGTTTTCCCTCCGTTACAGTCCAGGCTGTGTTGCAACTTTTCGATTTTATAAAACGACTGAACGGTGTAATAGAGCAATAAATCAATGGCAGGAGCTGAATGAGAGGAACCGTGGGAAGGGGAGCGCTTATCGCGAAGCCAAAAACCGAAGGGAGGTACAAATCTTCACGGTCATTACTCGAAAATGTTTCAAGATAAAACCCATTACTAAAACCCAAGGCGCTACCCATCCATTTTTTTCGTTTAGCCTTTAAAGCGCAGGAGAAACATAAACAACGATAGCAAATGAGTTTGGTGATGTGGAGTCTAGGTGGGGTTTGACGATGGGTGGTGAGGGGGGTAGCGGTAGAAATGTGGGGCGAGAAAGGAACAAAGTGCCGGCGGAACCAGGTACAAAAGTTGGCGTGACTATAGCTTAGGCACTTTCCCTTCACTCACTCACACCCTTATGATGCCTTCCTTTCTTTTCAATCGCATACTTAAAGAAAGACTTGAGAGAAAACAGGGCTGTGTAGGAAAGGTCTGAAGGAGGGCATTTTAAAGAGTGGCTGGAGATAGAAGCCGCAAGTGAAAACAAAAAAGAAAGCAATGTGCGCTTTAATCCCACAACAGCCCTACACTCTCAAAGAGACGCATGCAACACTCAAGAATCGAACTAGTGTTGGTTTGTTTGTATTATATGTATTGAAAGCCACATTTCGTAGAACACGTTCTATTGGGTTTGGCGAAGAGAAGCTACGTTAAGACGCGTATAAACTGGGTGATCCGAGCATGTATTGCAACATTGCAAGTGCGGAGCGGTTGAAAACAGTCGACCGCTCCGCGATTGCAACATGAGCGCTCCATCTTTTCGTGCGAACATACTCCGCACGAAATCACCCCACCCCCATATCCACTTTTCCTCCCACATATTCGTTATAGTTTACAGTTAAATGGGTTCAGAAAAATAAACATTCCATTATTACTGTATGTTTAGTATATCGTCCATGGTTTTGGCCAGTAATAAGGGGAAAATTCGAAAACAACGACGATGGTGCGGAGAACAGAAGTATTTTTAAATTTTTCCATTACAGGTATTTTAATTGTTTCTACAGTCTCTACCACTCTTAAATGACTAAGGGTGGGTTTATCAATCACCGGATTCTCATGAAATAGCAATCCCTCGGATAAATTTGCATTACTGTTTACAAAAAGGCCCAAAGCAAACAGACTTATCCCAGCTTTGTCTAGAACACAATACGTATACAAACCAAACAAAATTGTACAGCCGTACGGGGAGTGTTTAGAGAAAATAAGAAAAAATTATGCAGAAAAGTCAGACCTGCAACGATGTTGCAGATGTTGTTGCAAATCATGTTGCACGTCGAGCCATGAACCGTCCACACTGCTCCAGCGCTCGAAAAAACAACAGGGAATGGATCGCCGCGATCTGTTCGCGAGCGGAGCAAAAACCCCGTCCAAACTGAGGCGCTCCGCTCCTGCAACGTTGCAATGCATGTTCGGATCGCCCAGTTTATACGCGCCTTTAAGCCGTTGGGGCGTTTACCATCCTAGTGAGAAGAGGAAGCTGTATTTGCGTTATTAATGCTAAAGGATGCGAGAAAGGGGTGATCTGGTAGGATAATTTCTTAGGGAGCTTTATAATTTTACGCGGATGTGCTAATGAAAAGAATTAATCCGAGTAATTCTAAAGCATTAAAATCGTGATTACGTGTTTCAGAAAGTTCGAGCTGCGACCCATCCAGCTGAGAAATCCACCAGTTTGTTGTCTGTTTTAATTTATAATTACTTAGTTACCGAACAGAGGTAATCTAATCATTAAATATGAAATCAAACTGAACTTTAATTTCGATAAAAGAGCCAGTTTCGACGTTTTCCTTCTTCACATGCAGGAAAATCGAATGCCAACTTTTATTTATGAACACTTCCAACCATCTCCACAGCCCTGCACCCATTCCCTTTTGAAGTTCGTTAGTGTATTTCCTCCTGACAAAGCTCGTTTCGCGGCCCGTTTAAATGGAATTTGTATAACTATCTCCCAACTTTAACTCATTTTCCAATTTATTGAAATCAAATATTTGGAAATTTCCTTAATTCGGCAGAGATTACGACTCATTGTTTGTCGTAGGTCGAATGTGAAGCTGATTAATCCGCTCTCAAGATTTGTCCCCCCCCCCTCCCCCGGGTTTTAGTATGAAGCGCCGCATCAATACCTCCCAGCGCTGGTGCCTTGGGTTAGAATATGGTACCTTGTACTGATACGGTAAGCAGTCAAACAATAAGCAAACATACAATGCAATTGTATTCTACGTTCACTCGTATAGGCGAAAAATCAGTACTGCCTGAACTTGAGTCATGAACTACAGGATAAAAGTTGTATGATGGTAATTACCATTTTATTAGATTAAAAACCATTTTCGATAGACGAAAATTAGATTTGGTAGGTTTTTATCTTCAACTGAAACAAGTAAAAATGGAAAGTAAATTGATGTTGGAGAAAGTGGTTGTCGCCCCCATAGACGCATGACGATTACCTTGACCTTCGCCCCAATTGATCGTAAGGACCAGGCTCTCTCACAGACCGATTAGGAATCCAAATAATGGAGATGTTTATATGACAAGGAAAATGTTCCCACTGTTTGATTGGTAGTCTGCAGATACCTCTTGCTGTGCTGCCTATATATCCTCAGTGGTTTTAGATGCATGCACCTTTTTGACCTATCAACCTAATGTCTGCCTAAGCTATAGTCTATTATTATTGTCCAAATTATCGCCCATCGAAGTGCACTCAATATACGGGTGTTAACATTAAGGTCGCACCACCGGCCAGGGTTCGATTCTGCAACTCATTTGCGGCAAAAGTTGTCCTCTGCAAAAAAAAAATTTCACCCCGCACGAAGTCCGACTTTTTTCACTTTTAAGATTTTTTTCGTGTAATAGACATTGCGTTACTAAAACGACTGTAACTCGCTTATTTCTGGCCGAAAATCAAATCTGAATACACCGTTGGAAAGAGCGTTAAATTTACCATTTTCCCAATGCAAAATAATATTTCAAATGTAGGATTCAGAGGACGAAAAATAAGCCCGAGTAGTAAAATGTGAGAAATTACGAAAATTTGCAGAATTTTCAAACGTTTTCAACTCCGACTGAATCTGTCGGTTAATCGTACACTGCAATCTTAAAAGTTGGTGTAGAACCTCAGCTTTCTTTAGGTCTAGTCATTTTTTTTAATTAAAAAATCGAATAGGTGAGAAAACCGCGTCTGATTGAAAAAATAGGTGCTTTTTTTTATTTTACTCAATTATTTAATGACTGCCAAATCTTCACAGTTTGGTGGAATAAAGGGTGGGATACGCCTGTTTTATGTTTGTTTTTTCTGTGGCTGAATCGAATGGTGGTGCTAACGATGTTCATGAATTAGTTGAGCTAGAGGAATAGGGGTAATACGATGTTTAATATTTTAAAAAGGATTCCGTTTCTACTAAGGGACGCAATTCAGGAATGGACCGTCTGATGGTAACATCTAGAAAAGACAAGCAAGAGCTATTTTATTCACTTTGGCATATTTTCGGTGTGTCCTTCGTGTTGGTTCCCTCTATCCGTTCTAAAACCCAATGATTCTGCCTGATTTGATCGCCGAATACGCTAATCCTCAAGCAGATCCTCTAGAAACGCTTTCTACCTATTTGATAAACTATGCTTGTGTACGATTAACCGACAGATTCAGTCGGAGTTGAAAACGTTTGAAAATTCTGCAAATTTTCGTAATTTCTCACATTTTACTACTCGGGCTTATTTTTCGTCCTCTGAATCCTACATTTGAAATATTATTTTGCATTGGGAAAATGGTAAATTTAACGCTCTTTCCAACGGTGTATTCAGATTTGATTTTCGGCCAGAAATAAGCGAGTTAAAGTCGTTTTCGTAACGCAATGTCTATTACACGAAAAAAATCTTAAAAGTGAAAAAAGTCGGACTTCGTGCGGGGTGAAATTTTTTTTTGCAGAGGACAACTTTTGCCGCAAATGAGTTGCAGAATCGAACCCTGGCCGGTGGTGCGACCTTAACGTTAACATCCTGTATACCTATCTTTATTTTAGAAAAAGTAATAGTCCAGGAGCCCACTGTATGAAAAATCCGGGTCATTTGGTCGTGTCTGGCACCGGCGCAGGAAGTTTTTCACGGTCTAGGGGATGACACTCCTGAGATCGCCAGACATTTTCCGTGGAACCGGGGCTCACAACAGAGCTAGCTGTTGGCAAACACCACGCACGCGGCGACTGGAGAGTGTAAAAAGACGTTTCCCACGACAAAAACGTTACGAAACCAACAACGCCATCCAATTTTACTGTGGACAGCGCCTTGCTTCGAGGCTCACTAGTAGCAAGGGCTTCATCCGAAATTGGATGGCGATGGTGGTTTTTTAGTTTATTGTTTGCGAAGAACCTATTTTTACACTTGCCAGCCGTTTTCCAAGCAGCCAAAAGGTGTGTTTGCCAACAGCTAGCTCTGTTGTGAGCCCCCGTCCCACGGAAAATGTTTGGCAAACATAAGTGAAGAAGTGAGTGAGTTTCAGAAGTGTCATCTCCTAGACCATAAAAATCGAAAAAACGTCCTGTGCAGGTGCCAGACACGATAAAATGATCCGGATTTTTCATATTGTGGGCTCCCGGACTATAATGACAAGCTAGGTCAATGAAAACACGAAAACACGAGACGCAACGATTTGCCTGGTATTAACGCTGACCTCATCAGTTAAAATTAATATTCGCTCAAGTCAGAAAATAAAAAAGAGAAAGAAAGACAAGATAAATCCCTTCATGCAAGTGCTGCTAAACGAACAGTTATGCAGTAATAATAATCCTTTAAAAACAACACTACAAAATCTAACGAAACTCGTGAAATACGTCGACTTTGACAGAAGCACTTCAGAACTAAAGGCTATGTTTACCCCAGATTTTAAGAGTTATAAGGGTTCAACAAGGTAGTGTGCGCCCCCACCCCCGTGCGGAAGTCACACGTACGAAAGTAGCATGACACACGAGAGATAATTCCCTACGTAAACCATCACAAACACTATTTGGGGTTTTTGCATGTTGTTGGCTCGGTATCAGGGCTCACTGGGTGGAGGTTGGGTACTTAAGAGGGCTTTCAACCAGCTTTTAAAGTTGCTCTAGGTACGTTCTCATTTTCTTACGCATATTGTTTGAATTTCCTAACTTTCTATAGAGTCAAGTACTACGTCTGGGCCGTGCATACTTTTTTATTTAATTGTACTGTGCTTTCATGAAAAAATTATTTACTTTGATTTTACGAGTGAATGTGGTCGAGGACGGATCCGTCAAGAACATTCGCTTTCTCATTCGATTAGTTGCAACTTCTCTGTCCTCTAAATTAGGCCCGAGAAGGTACGGTACCATATGAAACTGTTTTTCATACCCGATGGTGGGTTTATGGTCTATAGCCGTCGCCTCTTAGCTTTATTGACTTTTTAAACAATATCAAACCAGATCTGAGAAGGAATTTTTCAAGTGCTATTTCATGTTTGCTCTGATAGTGGCACAAACGCGAATAAACAAAATGACGATGGGTGGGGGCATAATTTAGGAACGTAAGGCACGCGAAAATGGGATAATTTTTATTTATGTCTCGCCATGGTTCGCGCTAGTGTTTTTTTTAGCCTCCGTAGCCCAGTAAAATATGGTATTGAAGGTTGCAATAATTAGGGTAGATGCTTTTTTTGTTTCATGTTGTTGGGAGTGGTGTAGGTATGATGTGTTCAAATTGTTGACCTCAAAAAACCTCGGGATCATCCTTGAACTCGGGAAAGAAGACGCAATTTTTGGATTTTTTTCGGATTTAGGCACTTTTTTTGGTTAAGGAGCCATTTCTCGGCTGTGACTGCGAAGTAACATTTCAAAGCAGATAAAATTTTCGACAAAACTAGTCCAAAGCGGGATCTGGAGGTATCACAGTATCTAAGATAGAGATCGTCAAATGTACGATAACTTTTCAAAATTGACAAATGATATTGATGTTTCCATGTCTTCATCATCTGTAACCACGTGGAATCATTTTAGTGGTCAAAATGGTACACGGCCTTCAGATTTAGGTTAAATGTTCCAACAAAGAGAAGGCAAAACGATAACTGTCGACCAAGAAGCTCCGTAACTACATATTGATCAACATGCATTGTTGATAGAAGTAGTTCCTAATTTTATTAGTTGGTACGGCCATTACTTGTAGTAGGCTGTAATGAATGTTATCGGTTTTCGTTATTCGTGACCATGTAGGATTCGTTTAACGGTCGTTCTCACAAAATTAGACCAGGACAACTTCTGTAACACCAATGTTTCGATAATTATTAGGTATAGTTAGTTTTCAGCATTTCGCCCTTTATAGGAAGTAGATCACAAACGCATGTAGCTCATCCGGCAATGGCATAATTGTGATTGAAAATGTCTGATAAACGAATACTTTAGGACTGAAAACTGAAAAGTAATGCACTATTTCAACTAAATGATAGCATGGATGTCAAAAGTAATAAAAATGTATTACAATCCACCCTTTATCTCTTGGAAGAGCCTGACAGAAGACGCGTCTCTGTGACACTTGTAACGTCGTCTATAAGAAATGTCGAAATGTCTTCCGTGTCGCCTTCTATATCCGTGGGGTCTTCTATATCTACACAGTCAAAACCCACGAGTCGATGCACATGACTCGCCACTGCAATTAATGCAGAGCGTAGATCACTTGAGGCCGGCTTTTCTGCACCCACGTGCATTGGTACAACCCTTCTTACAGGCGCAGGAAACCATCTTCAAGAGTAGGGAGGGAGCCGGATCATAAGACATATTTTTCGGAATGAGTCCTTGCAGTGATTGAACCCATCCCAATTTCAATGGGCTCTTCTCGTTTCCCAACCATTTTTGAACCTGGTTGAACAGATCAGGCGACGGGAGATATGAAAAATCTCGAAATTATATAGAAAATAAGGAGATTATGGACCCCACCACGGGAGTATTTTACTATGCGTATTTCGTCCTATAAAGTAGTGGTTTTCAATCTTTTGCGGCTCGCGACCCTCTAAATTCGGCTATAATTTCTTCGCGACCCATGTGCATAATATACTATTTAGGTGCACCATCCCAGACAACATAAAAAAAAAGTATCATCTACCCAAATTATTGCAACCTGACCCCCCTTTTTAGTTCTTATTTTACTGGATTACCGGGGCGAAGGTGAATTTATTGCCCTGAAGGATTCTTTCCTCCTCCCTTTTATACATACTCTATTCCCCCTACTCAAGACTTTGGTTTTTTGTTTTTATATCAATGTGACTCCATCGAATTAGGCTGGAGTATATGCAAAGAAAAGCTAGTGGTTATTGATGGTTTGTTTTAGATTTTTAGCAATATGAATGACTAACGAATTTGAGTTATTTTCGAGGATTTCCTCCAAAACAATGCCCCACTCAAGAGCACAACCGTTAATTTCTATTGATTAAGCCTTGAACTGGAAAATTATTCGCAAAGGCCTATTGCAAAGAACACCCAAAAAAGCACTTTTCGCTCGAAATGTGTTCAATTCTTCCAAGGGGTGCGATACTCTGAGTTTGGTATTTCAATCCTCACTAATCAGGCAAGTTTTTTTTTTTATTTGCTAAACCTGAATAGCATTTCAAGATTCTTTATCATGCGATGAAGTAACGTCTAAACTGCCTACAATTGATACAAACCTCCACGTTGGTGAAAACGGGGCTTAAACAAAGAAAAAAATGACATCCGAAAAGTTGCTAGTCACTTTATTTATTCCAAAGGAAATGAAACAGTTTTAATAGGAGAGACGTGAAGAGAAATTTGGACGTGATGGTATGGCGGAGTTTAAAAATTAAATAAGGTAAAGGCCGGGTAGGAAAAGTTCCCTCTGTATATCTAATTGAAAATAAGTTTTGATGTTGAAAAATACTCCACTTAAGACATTTTTATACAGAAAAATTAGCGGAGTGTAGAATCATATATATAAAAAAAAGTTCTCTCCCTCACAAAAATCTCTTTATGAGGCTCGTCGGTGATTACGCCAAGAGAATTAAGTGAAGGGTGGAGCGAGAGTTAATGAAGGGCGCGCTTAGGCAGGAAACGTTGCGTGCTTAGCTACTTTTACACGATAATTCCCAAGTCTACCATTCGCTTTAACACTTTCCAGAGACCTGTTTTTTCTAGCAACGAAAGCGAGGAGTGGAAAGGGTAGTGAAATGTCTCTTAAGAAAAATTCTTCAGAAATAATGTTCAGAAGTGAAAGTAACTTCCCCCTTCTCGTCCCCATACACAAGCCTTTAAATGGTAATTGCAGGGCTTGACGAGTGCCAAGACTCTCAGGGGTGGTAAAAAACCGAGCTTGAAACTGAAGTTCCTTTAACTCCAAAAAGACCCCTTTGAAATGTCCCTGGATAAATTAAGGAAAAAAAAAAAAAATTAAAAGAGAACAGTTTACAAGGAGGAAAATTGTACTTGCCTTCATCACAGCCGATTTAACTCCCCCTTCCCACCTACCACCACCTAACCGATTATACACTTGTTTAAACTTCAAATACACAGTAATTTATACCCTCTACATTTTCATCAACCTTTTATTCTTTTTAATGGGCAGAATTCAGTTTTTTCTTTTAAGAGCCAATTTATCAGTTCAGAGAAGAAAAAAACAGCAAAACATTCCCCAATTTACAGTCCAACCCTCTTTTTTTGAACCTTTTAAAAGTGTTAAGGGACCGAATCTCCCAGCCCCTATCCTTTTATTTTAATTTTCCCAGTTGAACTCGTCTCGGAAGTTGGACGCCCTGTAATCGTCACTTTGACGGGGCAAGACGAGGAACAGGGGTGATGGAAAGGAATTCGTGAATTTCTAAATGTGTGGATTAATTAGAAGGAAGAAGGGTGCCTCTTTGATCAAAGAGGATTCATTTAAATAGACATTCAGAAAGGAGGGAAAAAGTTGAGGGACTATTAAAATCTGTTTTATTAGGGAAATGAACGAATAATCGTTTGATGGTGGAGGGGCTTACACCATTTTTCACTGACAGCGAAATGGCCGATAGCTTCATCTTTCTTGGGGGAAGATGAAGACGTTTCTTGTTACTTTTACACACTCCTATTTCCATAGAAAAGGGAGGAATGACAACCGGTCAACTTATGAGGAGAAGACAGCACTCTTTGGAGGAACGTCAAATATTTGGGGGGGGGGGGGTAGGAGTGAAATCGGTTCCGGTGCGGTCTTTATTGAAAGACCGGACCAGACTGAAAAATAATAACGTCTGACCGGACTGGAGACCAGACCTATTTTTTTTTGGTGGACCCGGTCCAAAGACCGGATCAAAAAAAGTCTTTGGACCGGACCAAAGTGGACCGATTTTAGTTTTGCGTTAACGTTAAACAAAATATCGCTGGAACAGCAGAATTATCCCATCCCCCAAGAGGCTAGTCAAATTGCTCTAGAAAGACTGGAAGGCAGGGATGGTAGGTGATCGAAGGATGCCACAATAAGGAGGATGCGCCGGGGTTTTGCTGAGGAAGGGGAAGGGGTCTGATCCCCCCTCCCATGTAGAAGGTCTGCGATCCGGCCTTTGATGCTTGTCTGGGTGACGGTATTCAATAAACAAACTTGATAAATTTGTAGCACGCGGTTCCTGCACGAAACTAATCCCTAAGGTATTTACGTGTTTCATTTTTGCGGTCCGTTCTTCGCAAAGTGACCGAACCGAACCAGAATAAATTTGAGCTTTGTCCGACGACCGGCCCGAAAAAAAAGAGGATTGGATCGGATCGAGGACCGAAGCAAATTCGGTCCGGTCTTCAGTACGGTCCGGGATTAAGACCGGTACCGGTTCCATCCCTACTTCGGGGTCATATTGGATGAGAAGTTGAGGTGGAAAGAGCAGGTAGACAGCGCAGCGTTCGTAGGAAATCCGTGGTGACCTTTCACCAATGTAGGAAAATTGTCGTGACCTGGGGCCTGAAATCACGGGTCATGAAGTGGATATTCATGCGCAGGGATCAACCGATCGCGTATTCTGTACGGTGCGGTGCGGAAATAATTATCCCGTTGGGGGAACACTATGGTTTTCCAGGCCGAGCCAGTAGCTATCGATGCTTGTATATGTATATTCCTGAGCTACTAAGGTGGAAAGTGAGAGGTAAGATAATTATTGGTATCGATCCTGGCACTAGGGTGGCACTGGGTGTGATAACCAAGCCCATAGTGGACTGAGCGGCCGTCGCGAGCTGCAGAGCAGGGATACGGGACCTTCAGGGCGAAGGAAACTCAGACAAAAGAAGATTGAGAGCTGAAACCGGGTGCAATCAAGCAAAACTGGGTAACTGGGATAAGGTAGGTCATCCACCAGGAAGCAACAGCATGGCCGATGTGACTGACGCAGGTAAAAAATCAGGCGTAGAGTAGGGTTGTATACGGGACATACAGGGTGTTCACGAGGATCCGGTAATACTTGCACATGGTGTACTACTAAGTAGGGCGAACCAAAATTACTATGTGGACATAGGGTCCGCGTAATAAATGGGTGGTGGATTAATAAATGTACACACTTTTCCACGAGTTGTAAATGGCAAAAAAAGAATTAAAAAGACGTGAAAACAATCCAAAATTTAACATACCGCTTACACTATCGGTATCACTAGTTTCCCTTTGACCGGCAGACAGCGTCTTCCTTAGCTGCAATCGCCAATGGGTTGAGCAAAATTCAATGTCACACTTTTTCGTTTTTTCAAAGAATAACTAGACGTACCTACTTAAATACAATTATGGCGTGTTATTCTTAGGTTTTCTAATGTGAAATTTTGCGCTTTTTTCAGAAATGTAATTCATCTTGTTCTATTTTGAACGGTTTGTCCGTTAAAACAACTTTTTGTGGGAAAGAGGTGGTATTGCTTAAAAACCACAAAACTCTCTGAAACGAAGCGTTTGCGACCCTATGTCCATAGAGTAATTTTGGTTCGCCCTACTTAGTAGTACAACATGTGCAAGAATTGCCGAATCCTCCTGAAACACCCTATATGTATAACGCTCTCAACAGGCACTTGTCGACCATGGGGGCAGTCAGTCAGGCAGTCTGACTGCGCCAAACTGAGGAGATGAGGAAACTGTGGACTGTGGAAAACGTCATTTTATGTAAAAGTGACGGAACGCTAGCTACGCTGTTTTTGGTGCCGCTTAAAGCTCGCTGTATATAAATCAGGATGATCAATACAAACCGCTATCTTGAATACGACGAAAGATTTATTTCACTTCGGCAATAGAAGCGGGCTGAATGTCTCGCAATTTGAATAATCCCTTTCTCACACAAAAACATTGTTTAAACATTTTTAGCCCTTTAAGCCCCAGAGGAAAATTCGAAATTACTGAGATAAATTGATAATTAAAAGAGATGGATCGTTAAAGGAACAAAAGTTTTAATGAGTAATGCAGGGAGCATCCCCGTCCGTCTCTAGTTTTCTTTCAGAAACCAAGGATAAGAAGCGAATCCTTCTCTTTTCTAATGAGAAGTGACTTGGACTCCGTCCGAGTTTTGCTGACACAAACCCCCTCAACCACCCATATCGTCTCTTTCTCACTCAACTTCTGTTCTAATGAAAATGTACTTGCGCAACCCTTGGATTTAACGGTGAAAATGGTCGGCCCTCATCGTCTAATCAATGCTCAAATTGAGTGATTCAAAGTGATTGTAAAATATAAGATGTCGGGAACTTGAAAAACGGAATTTTAATTCAATTCCGACTTCATCTAAAATACTGTCAAACTAACGCCATGCTGCGGTTGATTGCGGTTTCGTTCCTTCTGAAAAAGGAGAGTCTAACAAGGGGGCTGGAACAAAATTAAACCCTTTGATGTACCGGGAAGAGAGGACGGCATGTCAACCCCTCCAAACCCAGTGTGGTAGTTCCGAAAATTATCTCGACATCCGATCGAGAGTCCCGTTTGCACAAACACCCTCTCACGTTCTTTGAGAACAAACAAGCTGAAGGGCAGCTTTTTAGATTCGCTCGGAGAAGAAGGGCTTTCGAAAACAGGAGGAGGAGGAGGAACAAAACAAAAAAGAAGTGGTTTGTTGCTTTACGTCAAAGAATGAAGGAGGAGGGAACTTCGTGCAAAGAATAGGTTTAGATGCGTGTTAGGGGTACTACAGTGATAAAATGGTGAGTAAAGAGTCAAAGTGAAGCTTTTTGAAGGCAGGGGGTAGGACAGTTACGAAGAGTGACAACCCACTCTTTATTTTGAGGAAACTCTTTGCACCAAGCGTGTTCTAGCGAGAACGTTGCCTTTTGTATCCTGGACTAAATACCCTAGCCCCTACCGAATAGAAAATACGCATCGTAAGACGGCATCTGCGGTCTTCTTGGGACGTCATCTAGGAGTGGCTTTAGTTGATGACAAATTGGAAATCAAGATACGTTTTCCCCGTAACGTAGGCTCGCAGCAGAGTTGGTCGTTGGTTAAACGTTTTTTAAATACTGGAAACGACTGGCGAGGTAAGAAACGACAGCCAGTTCCTAATGAAAACTCCACCGATCAATTTTTAACAGGATGCTTAAGGCACCGCACACGCTTTTTTTAGACGCATTTGTTAGCGTTTATGATTTTCTTCCATATTTGTTTCCATTGGCCAGCCCCCTCCCCTTACAGTTTCACGTGAAATGTCTGACCATTTTAAATGTGTTATCTCGAAGAGCACACAAGAAGTGTCCCAGGCGCAATCATGTGAAACAGGTTTTTCATACGGTGGGGCCCCAGATTAGTTTTTTTTTTTTTTTTTTTTTTACTTTACACAATCACATGTGCGGTAAACGCTGCAACAGAAAAATGTCGTCTGAAACCAACGTACCAATCTATTTCGATCAACACTTAACGACTGGGGTAGAGTGATGCTCATTTGTTTGGTCTCCTCGAGTTGATTACGTTCCTCGTTTCAATCCTTGCCCTCTCGTGCTTCAGACGACTATAATAGCCCTGGAGTTCAACGGAGGCGTCATGTTTGGAGCCGACACCAGAACTTCGGCTGGTGTGATCGTCGCTAATCGCTTTGCAGACAAATTGACCCGTATTACCGACAGTATCTATTGCTGCCGAGCGGGAAATGCAAGTGACACTCAAGCGATTGCTGACATTGTTGCATATCACATGGATTTCTATAGGTTGTTTCCTGATTTTTTGTTTCTTCTTATCCTTATCATTCCACCTCCTTTTCAACTGCAGTAGTTTCTGCTTATTCAATTTTTTTTTCTAACTAACTTTGGATATTAGAAATGAATCCGGACAAGAACCAACTGTGAAATTCGCTGCGGAAGTTTTCCGCGATATTTGCCACAGAAACAGCAAGCAGCTCCAAGTCGCAATTATTGTGGCTGGTTGGGATTCGACGAACAAAAATCAAGTGTACACTGTGACGCGGGATGGTGCATATATGAGGCAGAAGTGTGCGTTTCTTGGATCGGGTAGTTTGAGTTTATGCGGCTATATGGACGCTAATTTTAAGGAGGAGATGTCTTGTCAAGAGAGTGAAGATTTCATTAAGAATGGTAAATTTTGAACCTTGTGCACAGGGACTGAAACTAAGATTTATTAATAAATTTCAGCAATCGCACTGGCCATATCACGTGACATAAGTTCTGGGGGTGTCATTCGGCTTGGAATAATCGACAGTAAGGGTAATTTCGAGGCGAAGGTATTTGAAGGAGAGGGTATCCCAAAATTTGCCAATGTTAGCAAAATGATTCGAAAACAATCTTGATATATTTCTAAATTTCTTTAATTTCGGCTATAAAGCTGTTCAAAATTACATGAAAAGGTACAATTAATTTTTAATGTCTGAATAAATAACTAATAAGCCACATCCACAATCCATGGCCACATTGCACAATGGTGCAGATGTTCATTACGTCAGTGCGTATCGGGGTGCTTATTTCTCCTCGCATTCACATAAGTGCACATAATTATATCCGGTAGTTAAATATTCAAGTCATTAAAATGCATATTTTTCACTAATCCCGTTATAATCCTATCACTTTCCATTTACTGAGGGAATAACATGAATTTCACTTTCACCTATTCAGACAAAAGAGAGAATAATTTTGTTGTTACTCCAAGAACCGACATTAAGCTCTTCTAGGAAGGGACTGAAAATATAAAACGAAACTAAATAAAAAATAAAAAAAATTCGCTCCGGCAGCTGGCGGTCGGAAAGAGTGCATTTCATTCCGTATGCGGATATAAGCCGTTCCAGAAGTAATAATTTTGATTCCATAATTTGTTTCATTAAGCCGAACTTCTTCCTGTATTTTCACCACCCTCTCTTCAAAAATGTCGAAAAGTTTCGGTAGTTTTCCAAGGGCTTTGTTATATTAAAATTTTGTGCCGTATTTTATAATACCTAAACGTGTGAATTTAAGCGATTTTTTTTGAAATTTCATCCCCCTTTTCACCCTCAACCATCAAAGTTTCCGATAAATCTCAATGGAACCCAGGTCTTTCGTTACATTAAATTATTGAGTCGAATTGAGCGCTAAGATGAACTAGTGAAGTTCAACGCTATTTTTACACTTCCAAACCGGAAGGACCACCCCCACCACCTTGACTTTTTCGAAAAATTAAAATGGGAATCAAAGGCTACTATAACATGGAGTATACGTACCGAATATAATGCTTCTAGAATCAACTGGTGAATTATAGTGATTTTTTGACAATTTAACCCCTATTCCCCCCCTCCACTTTGACGGATTTCGCCCAAATACAATACCGACCGGGGTCTATGACTACTGATTTTTGTGCCAAAGCGCGATCCCCTAAATTGATTTCTTCGAGAGTTATCGTGCTAACAAGAAAACGGTCATATATATATATATCCTGGAGACCACTGCATTCGTGTTCTAGAGGTTCTGAAACGTGAAAAAAACATGACATGACCCATGTTTGCCACCATCACGACGAGACCAATAGTGCATTTTCAGAATGAAATGCAATAAAATAAATACGAAGAGCCTATGTTCACAGAAAGATAAATTACAGAAACTAAAAGCAAGGATGATGGAGAGGGGAGAACCAACCCTTTTTGTTTGGCGTCTTCCTTCCCTTTCCAATTCTTGACCCCCACGTATACCAGGCTGGTTACATAAATAAAATTCTGGAAGAGACGGTGAAACGCTCCCTCCCTTTCATTCCTCACCCATCCGCACATACATATACGTTTCTCTTTTTTTGGAACGATTGCAGAAAATGTTTCGCGTGGAGTTAGAACCTCCAACGTCGAAGGCTGTGTTTTAAAGGTTAGGATGAGGGAAAGTTCTCAAAAGATTTACGGGACTTGGATGCGTGTCTCAGGGTGTATAAGCTATGCTGGACTGCAAGTGAGTGAGTGCCCCCATTCACCCCCTTTCCCATTTCACACCAACTAAGTAAGTATAAGCTATTGATTGAGCCGTCCCTTCCTTCGCCTCTTCGAGGGCCAACCCTCGCCACACACTAAAGGCATAGCGTGAGACCAACCAGAATTCTAAAAGGTCGCAATGCAGACAACAAACTCAACTTGAAAATGTGCTGTAAAGCTATTGAGAACAACAAGAAATGAGTAAAAATAAAGTGGAAGAAATTATTTAAAAAATAAATGGGCAGAGAAACAAAGCTTTGTGTAGAAATGCCGTGCCCTAACTAATTCCATCAAGGACCCTAACACACAACCCTAAGCGACTGTGTTTTTTTTTCTATTATTGTTACTATTCCTTTTTTCAAAATAAATAAAATAAAAATGTTAGATAAGACCAGAGAAAATGTGAAATAAACAGATAAGCGTAACACAAATAATTGAAACGTAGAAGTAATAGAAAACTAGACGAGTTTCTAGACCGGGCAGAATAGCTGTTTCAAGGAAATGATCACCCAAGAAGAAACCATACAGGCACACCATCTTACCAATAAAAGAAACTCATATTTATGAAAAATGGGTTAAGCTTGACCGGATCGAGGCATGCCTCAATCCCCTGTTCTAGCCGTTCTATTAGAGCTTCAAGTTCTCGTCCGCTCACACCAATGAAGAAGAAGATTGAGGACGAAGATAAACTGTAACTGGAGGGCAGAATTTTCCTTCGCATTAATGAGGAAGTAACATAAAAAATCAAAATCGCTGGAAACATTTTTTTTCGAAATAAAATGACTTAATATGACCAGGAATTGAAATTTCAAATGGGTCCCGCAACCCAATAGTTTGAAAAATTAATAAAAAAATATAGGGCCTGATTTTATTTGAACGGGTCGTGTTTTGATGAGTTTTGGTAGCCAAGCTATCACGGCAGCATGATTTTGGAAGTGTGTTACTTCCTCATTGTGTCTTAATATTCTGTTGTTTTTTTGAAAATATTTCTCGCTTTTATGCTCACCCCTCATTTTTGCATCGTTGGATCACACAACATCGCACATCATTGGAACACCACAACATCGTTGAATAATTTTGAATTAGGCTAGATCATCTACAGGCCCGAAATTGACTGTCCAGCAGGCTAGTAACAAAATATTTAACGGTACGAAAGGTGTCAGTTCCCTTCGTACCCCTAGAAAAATGAAATAAAATATTTCAGGCCCGTATTCAGAAACCAACCTTAACCTTCACTTCTCTTTTAAGCGCTTCAAAACAGATGACACATTTTTATAAACCATCAGTTTTTTCAACTCCTTTAGTAAAGGCATCGTAAAGGTGGGTTTCTGAATACGGCCCTTAAGCTTTGGTTTCCTAGAAAAGCGGTGCCGTAATATAGCGTTAGAAAAAATCCCCTTTTAAATCACACCAGTAGTTGCCTAGAGAGCGGTCAACAGACAGCGGCACCGCTTCGAATGAGACGGCCGTTCATGACGGTGATGAACTGTTCATCAACGATTTTTGACGGTGACGGTGAACGTTTTTTGTTTACAATGAGCGTGAAAACTGCCTGGACGCTGGATGGTGGCGAAATTGTAATTAATACTGTCCGAAAACGACTCTGTTCTGTTGTTAAAAGAAAATACTACCAAATAGTTGGAGCCACGAGGAAAAAACGTTCATCACCACCGTCACGATGGAAGCGGTGCCGCTCTCTGTTTACCGCTCTCAAGGCAACTATGGTTTGATTTAAAAAGGAAATTTTCTACCGTAATATTACGGCACCGCTTTTCTAGGAAACCAAAGCTTTAGTCTATAAAAACAACTTATTCATAAATTAATTATGAACCTTGTAGTTTCTTAATTTATAAACAAGAGGGGGAGGTTAGGTTTTTTTGAATGATTGTATTTACTACATTTTATGTCATTTCTTAGATTTTTCAAGCTGATGCCTTTTTTGTATTAAATATTGTGTTAATAGCCATTATGTTATTATGATGTTATTAGACAGTCAATTGAGGTTCTGAAGATCGTCCGATCTAGACCGAAAACTGGTTCACCGAAATAATAAATAAATATTCCCGTGGAGAGATTACCTCTTTCGTTTAGCTATTACAAACGAAGGGGTGAATGAATCGATCAGTCGGATTAAAAATTCAATTCGATACCCATATCATAGTTTGATTCAAATATGTCATGAACAGAACACTTACAAATGGTGGTTTGGTTGAGGGAGAGACGCTCCCCACAGTCACGAAGCTGAGCAAAAAATATTATTTCGAAGTTTTCGCATAAATTTTGCCCTTGATTGTTGCACTTTCGCCTAAATGAAGCGTTTCTTCTTAATTGGGTGTACAATTTGGCGTGTTACGTGAATTACGCTTTGAATGTGACATTTCGCGTAAATTCCCGTGAAATAGCCCATTCACTCTGAGTTTGCTCTGAGCACTCTAAACACGACAAAGCTGACGATTTGTCCCCTGAAAATAGCCCAAGTGACGATCCACGCCCTAAAAGTAGAAAACCGGAAATTAAGGCTTGAAAGATTCCAAAACCCCTCTTGGCCTGACTGACTATCCACGCCTGGAAAAGGGCTGATCAAAAGTTGCTCCGAGGGGCGTTACGCTCGGACCCACCTGTATTTGTCATTTGAGAATATTCTGACGACTGTGAGGGGCTCATAAACCGCGTCTGGCTGAAAATTGAAATATGTACATATTTCCTATTTCGGTAGATTCGGAAAAACTTCGGCCGATGCTCTCGAAAAACTTGAGGAAATTTCCGGAACATTCTCCTTACTCGTATTCTAATCGGTTGAGCTCCACATCGTTTTTCTTGAAAATGGAGTGCTTTTTTCTTCAAAATCGTTAATTTTTATTTGTGCACCCCTAGCTAATGCAGCATTGGAACGAAACATGTGAATATGATTGATCTTTCTATACATGCTAGATATTTTTAACGCCCGTTCACAAGCTCTGTGTAGTGCGTGTGGGGAGTCTATGAATCCTATCAAAATGCTTCATTTTTCGAGAGAATAAATTTGTTTGATTCTATAGACTCCTCACAACGTAAACATAGAGCTTGTGAACAGGGCCTAAAGGCCCGTTCACGGCCTGGAACGAAGAAATTCCACTTTTGAAAATTGCAGATATAGTATATAACTGATTGGTCAACGGCATTGATCGATTCGAGTCAAAATTTACAAATTTGAACGAAATAATAGAGAGTCATCAATGTAATGGACTACGAACGAGTCGAATGCAAAAACTAAATTGTTGCCTAAGTATCCCTCAGGCTTTCGTTTTTGTAGTCACCCCCCACCCTCATCAATAAATGAAGTACGCCTCTCAAAAGGACCCGTTAAATCCATACGAAGAGAGGGACCCATCGTAGTACCAATCAACATGGCCGGGATAGGATAACAACAAGGCCCTTTCTCCCCCACCATGGCTACATCTTGTAGATTTGCCCTATAAATAAATGTTCAAGTTCCCTTCTTGGGTCATTCAATTAACACACAGAACAGTTTACTACGGGGCTTCAAAGTGAGAATGTCTGTGATGACGAGGCCACTTATGGACAAACGTGGATCACATGTCAACCCCTTCAATTCGGTAAGCCTCACCCGTTATCGTAAAATGAATTGAATGAATCTTCCATAGGACTGGACATTTCAGCACGTTCAGAACGATATCGCATGGGGCCGTGCCACTTGCTGGAGTAGGAGCTAAGATGACATCGATGAAGAGAAAGAAGGGGACGACTGGTTGCCAAACAAACAATCCTGGGGTTCTTCATCCCACTTTGTTCATGACGTCAACAATAACAGTGACGAAAACAACAATGGTGAGGAGGCTGAACCCAATTCTTGTGCGGTGGTTGTTCCGGCCATCATGAATATGTTCATGGGTTGGGTGACCGTGTGGCCTGTTCACCGTTGTTTCTCAATGTAGTTGTCCATGGCTCACAATAATCTCCAAAATGATAGGAAGTGGCACTATCAACTTAATTTAAACAAAAAGAGCAAAAAATGTTTGATATTATTGTGGCAATTTGGAACTGAATGTGAACTCTCACCAAAGCTTGAAAAGATGTCGCTTCAGCAGCTGGCTGTCGTCGCTGTCGAATAGAGTGCATTTCACTACAGATTTAGCAAGGCGAATAATTGCTATCTGGCAACCGAGTCTGGAACGGGTTTTCCAGCCGTATGTCGTACGCTATTTTCTGGGAAACCTTAAGAATAGTTTAATCAAGTAAACCAAGATTTAAAAAATTGAAATACTCCTAGAGGGAAATGGAGAAGGTTCCCCTTCGGTTTTTAGTGTTGTAAAGATGTGAGGGGCCGGGCTTCCTTTCTGGTTCGGGTGGGTGATGGGATGCCGCGGTGCCAGGCGTGTGTTCTGTGTTGCCAGGGGGGCCGTGGTGACGCGGTGTGAGGAGGGCTATGGGTAAGAGTGCGAGTGAACAATCTTTAAATAAGTGGGACCGAATCGTGAGTGGAAGGGAAGCGGCCGAAAGAATAGCTCTTGAGGCAGCTGAACTGTACTACAATGATGTGATTATAGTACAGTTTCCCAGAAAAATATTTCTGAAGGATTTTAATTTTTGGTTTATTATTCATTCTGAATAACGCACCCCGTTCGTATGTTTCCGGTCAGGAAAAAATTTTTACAACCCACAATCAAACTTTTTCTGTGTACGTTTTAACATGTCCAGATTCCATTTCTGGAATGTCGGTCCGCCGTACGCCGTCCGGGTCATAACTTGCCCTAGGATTGCTCGAAATAACTCGTTCTTTGGCACATAAACTCCGTTTGGGATCTAGTTCGTCCTAACATCTGATCAGTTTGATCAATTAACTCCCTGGGTTTTTATGGGCCGAAAGCGGGTCCAAAATGGGGATTTTCAAAGATTTTGAGATCATAAGGGTGTGGGGTGTCGATTTTCACGTAATTTCAAGCCGGATTTGGCTACATTCATGAACAATAAACCCATGTGTAAAATTTAGAGCGTTTTTATTTATATTTTTACATGGATTGATATTCCTCATCGAAAACATTTTTTGGAAAATGTTAAACTTCATCATAGGTGTGATATCTAGTTCACTAATTGGCGATTGTAACTAAGCGAGATGATCTCTGGTGACTCCCCCGAGAACTACCGAAACTGGAACTTTTTTCTTTCTCTCTGGCATTGGTGGAGGACCGTACAGCCACATGGTACAATTATTTAATAAGCTTTAATAAGATGGCTTAAACTTTGAAGACAGCTACAGTGAAATTGTATAATGCCTTATATACCGGGATGGAATTAGACGATAAGATTATGCTGTAGTTAAAGGGACAGGTGATGAGATTAGTAATATTGCCAAGGAATAAGGTCCTTTGGTTACGATAGCTGCTGCACTCCATTAAGCCCTGTGCACACGGAGACAGAAATGTCATAACACAAGTCATAACATCCCGAAGCAAGATATTGTACGCCATTTCTGTCAAGCCCCTTGTGTTCACACGAGGACATTTATGTCATGACATGGTAGCCTGTTGGTAATCTCTGATTCAGTGAATGAATCGAATGAATTGTCTCATTGCTTTCTAGTTCTTGTGTTCACTTTGTTTTTAATTTTAACTATTCTTTTCAGAAAACGAAATCCCCAATTCCATTTTCTTTCGTTCGGAATTGAAATTGAAGTGCAGACCTTCTTTTTTTTTTTTTTTTTTTTTTTTTTTTAATTGTCCGCTCCTCCTGTGCTCCAAAGTTCAATAGTTTTGGTGGAGTAGTTTGCTAAAATCGTGTTTTCTACAAGGACTATTCATCATTCCAATTTATTTGGTGGTGTTGAAAGCGGTAGCTGGCACCACGGCAGCTAGTTCTGCTCTTCACGCAATAAAGACTGTCCAAAATAAAAGATAAGGATGAACAAATAGACGGCATAAGAGTAGCTGTTTCGTGAAATTCTTAATGCAATTTAATGAAATACATCTAGCTGTTTTATTACAAACTTGTTTAGTTCAAGTAAAGGCACTCACGCATCTCATACTCTATGATGAGTGATGCCATTACTGCCTCCACGACTCCAATCCATTTTTTTCCAAACTTCACTTGAACATTGAAACAACAGAACGCTCAACAACAACAATTTACAAGCTCACTTCCACGGTTTTAATAATCCCTATTCCCTTCCCTACCCTTCGGCTTGAGCATGAAGGTTGGGTTAAAAGGGAAGGTTACTAGACATTTCTGTCTAGAAAGATGTCACCGTAGAATTCTCAAAATCTGTTGTGACAGGTATGGCATAACATCAAAAATGTCATACGTTTTTCGTGTTCACACGAAGACTTTTCCGCCATGACACAGATGTCATGACAGAAAAGTCTCCGTGTGTACAGGCTTTTATAGTATGTTCTAGGGTGCCCTGTGTCCCACATACTTCGCAGTTACCTGTTAGGACTGTTCCCAGTCTATGCAGATACTGTTGACTCAGACCGTGGTTGGAACTGGAACTGAAAATTCAAAAAAATATCTCTAATTAAGCCGGAACATCTCCCAACCCCTCTATTTTCACCAGGGTTCTTTGTTGCCAACGTGGAAGGGCTAAGTTGACTTTGAAAGTTGTCAACATAAAGCGAGTTCCGTGAAAGAAGTAGAGAACAGCTGTAAATCACATTGAAAATTGCTCAGAGCAAACGATCAAATAGTATCACAAATACGGAATACAGGGTACAGCCCCCTCCCACCACCCACTAATATCTCGTGAATTGTCATTTATTCTTCATATTCGCATGAAGCTTGAATTATGTGAAAACCAATATTGATTGCGCAAACAATACAAAATTAAAAAGCACAGTACGTCGCTCACACGTTACACAATTTGCTGTAATAAGAACGATAAATGGTAGGAAAATAACTACCTATTAGAAAATAAGTATATTTCTGTTTGTGGCGATCCCACTTCCGTGGCTAGTCGTGTAGCTCGACTTTCTCGTAGTAGTATACATTTCAAATAATGATGCTAAGTTAAATAAAGATCTCGTTGATGGCGCCGAATCGTAGAAATGCACGATCACCCTATCGGATGCCTCTTCCCCATCTTCCCCAATGGTCCAAGCTCAAGGTAATAATTTAAGGTTTGACTTCACGTAGCATAAGGAAAAATGCCTATGTCTAATTTACGGTTAATTCACACAAAAACTATCAGTGGCACTGGGTATAAGCTTCGTGGGGCTAACCGATTTGTCCAATAATTTTCAATATTCAGGGTACCCACGTGAACCTTCGTAAGCTTTGATTTTCTTTCTGGTTTAGTTGCTAATCCTAAAGAATTCAAGGTACGAAAAATTTTTCAATTCATTGTACGAAGGAGTCTTCTAAACATTTTTTAAATTGATTCATTTGTAACTTGACTTCTACAAACTGAAACTACGTAGCCTATGAAGGTTGATGTGACTATCCTTATTATTTTTTATTTATTTTTTAATATTTGCGCACTAAATGCGAAGAAAGTATCTTGTACTTTGAATTCACTATGATTACACTGTATTATTCGTTAATTACCGTGGATCGTGATCAGTGCGGAGTATTTCCACTTTTATAAACTGAACTCAGTAGAGCGTCTTGAACTCTTGATGTGAAAGACGCAACAACTGTACTTTTGCCTTGAAGTATAATACGCTTCTCCTAAGAGAAACAGCAGATACTATCATCTCCTGGGTGTACTCAACCTTCAGCGAGGAATCATGACTTGGGACCAAGTACACCGTGGTGGTGAAAAGTTCCAGGGTTTTATCCCCGAAGAAAACTTCTTGAAGAGTCCGTGCTCTATCCTGCAACTCCAAGACAATCTGTTTCATTCTTTGTCCTCAAGGTTTAACCATTGAACCGCTCCTATTATGATCTTAACTCAACAACGCGGGGGACGTGCCTATAGAGAAGGGTACGGGAGAAGGGTGGCGTAGCAATACGACGAAGCTCTTAAGAGGCTTTAGAGATTTCTTGGGCAAACTCCCTCGCAACTCTCATGCGCGGTTTTTTCTTATTGCAGCTAAAAGCAGCTTAAATGACGCGAGTGTCTTGAGAAAGGAGAGTGCGGATAAATAAGCTTGAGTAATCTTAAACACCCCTGTCTGCAAATAGATTTTCTCCCTCTTTAAAAACAGAGGGAGAGGTTTATTTATTCATATTACTAAAGAAATATAACACAGTTTATTTTATTCTCCTCTACAATTAGCCGGTGTAGAAACAAAGAAACAGTGAAATTTTTCTCAACTTCGACGGTGATGAACGAGTAAGAAAAAAAAGTGTCAAAACGTTTAACCACTTGAAAAACTAGAAGGACATCTTCTCCAAAGGCGGCTTAAGGTTTATAAATTCCCTTTCTCTTTTTACCGATCGTGCAAGTGTGGCTTTTGTGCTGAGTGAGCACCACGCAATATCACAGATTGCAATAAAACGAATGATCAAATCAAACGTCGCTTGATTTCTACAAAAATATTTCCAACCACCATTATTCAAAAGTGAAAAATAATCAATTGATTATGTGTTACGTACTTCACCTGTTACTATTCTATCATATTCATAAGCGTTGCTCGGTGGCTGCTTGGAGTACATAGCAAACAAAACACAACAGTTTCCGTGAGCAGTGGAGGAGCGTACAGGTTATTTGTGGAATCAAACGCTTCATCAACAATTAAAACGTGACGCTCAGCTATTTTTTACCTTAAAAAACAGGCAATTTTTTGATACCCTTCTAAAATCTTTCTAATGGTATCCAAGGCGGGACAGGCCGAAAGTCAAAAAAAAGTATCACAACCCATATGTGCGACCATCAGGGCGAGACCAATAGTGCATTTTTTGAATGAAATGCACTAATATTATCTTTCAGAACAACGTGCTGTTGCGTAGTAATATCACTTGGGATCCGCTTGATGGGATTATAACTAAGTCCTTCCCCTTGCCCCGCCTTTTACCTAACTTGTAGAGGATGCTTCATTTTTCATTCTCGTGCTCGGCAAGACTGCAGCAGTGCTATTATATTTATCCTGTGACTCTTTTATTTGAAATGAGGGGGCTCTTATGGTAAGGCTCTATAAGTTCCTACGAGTACTGACAGTTTGCCATGTTTGGTCCCCCCCCCCTCCACATAGGGATCAAATGGATTTGATATTTTTCATTCGCTGCTTCGGTCATGTAGGTTACACTCACAAGCCTTTCCCTCTCTAAAGGACCACATAATATATGGCGGGTAATGTCAGTACCTTAGTGTAACTACAGGTTCTCTACTTATGGGACCGATAGAGAAGTTAAAACAACAGAAGTGCTGAGGTAGATAAGTCAAATCGTCATTAGGTTAATGTATCTTTCCCTTGTTGAGATTTATGACAGGCTTTATAATAGCTTTTCGCATTTCCCTACAAAATCATAAGAAAAGAGTGTACCTCTCTTAAGTTATCAAAGATAATGTTTTCTATTTCTATTGAAAATATTTAATTCTCACATGTATCGCCCCCATAAACACACTTCTGTTGAATCGACACGGTGCCAACGTCTATTCATCGAGTCGATAATCGATCAAAAGTCGAGTCGACATCGCACCAAAATTCTGCGATTCCACGTTTATTCAATGGGCCGAACAATGTACAAAATAAATTAAGGGAAGCTCATTCTACTAAATTTAAGGGTGGGCGAGAGTCCATCCCCAAGTGGACAGGCTTTAGCGTGTTAGCGTCATACGTCGTTCTTTTCAATGTCATATTATTCCTCTTTTGGTTCGATTTGTCTTGTCCTCCTCCCCGCCACTTACAATTTCTCTAATTGTGCCGCCCCTCAAAATGCCGCCCAGGACTGTAGCCTCGGATAGTCCCCCCCTATGATCCAGCCCTGCTTAAGAGTCATGCTATGATATTGTTTTGTTAGAAAAAAAGAAGCTATAACAGAATGAAAACTGGACAAAACAAGATAACCCGTAGAGAAGAACGTAAAACCTCGCAGATGTAGAAATTTACTCACGAATATCGTCCACTCTATTTATCGCAATGAACGTAATACAACTCAAAAACGTGGAAGTAAAAAGACTCGATTACACGGGGCTAGTTTACAAGCTAAAAGTGAGCGAGTTTAAAAACTAGCGAGTGAGCAAGTTAGCGAGTGTCGATGACACAACTTTCCACTCGCTCAGTAGCGCGCTATTAATCACGCTGTTGAAACTGCGATGATGACACACGGCTACTTTACTAGCTTACAAGCTAATACGCCAGCGTATGGATTCGCGAGTATATTAGCCAGTCTTTCTATTTATTCGCAGCTTTTTTACAATCGGATAGTGAACAAACAGATTGTAAAAAAAGACGATGACACGGGGCGAGTTTACAAGCTGGTAGCGAACTCGCTGGCTTTTAACTTGTAAACTAGCCCCGTGTAATCGAGCCTTAAAAATGGCTAAATGGCCCACAAGACTGGAAAATTATCATCTATGGTTTTTTCTTGTATTACTGAAAAGCATCGATGTAATTAAGGCAGCTTTTAAGAAACAAGATAAGTTAGAACCTAAACCTATGGAAAAGTATAGAATTTCCTCCTTTTCATTGTATCCACTAATTTTCCTCTGAACAAAACAAAGAACACCACAAAACTCCACCCCATCCCATCAAAGGTATTGTCTGCCCACAAATTGAAACCCGGTGGGATATAATTCACCTTCTTTTCCCACCATCGCCTCTCCCCAGAATCCATTCTCTGGTTTTCCGCTACCCCCCCCCCCCCATTCATTCCCAGTAACCCTAACCGCAAACCTCTCTGGGGGAAAAAACATTAATTAAAATTACGATGCATGCCTAATGGCTGGGGCTTTGATGTGAATTGGTTGACGGTGTATGTTAAAATGAAAGAACTACAGGATAATGGCTAGCTCGAGGACAAACTAGGAAGCGGGGCACAAGCTCGCTTGACAAGCAGGTTTGATCGTGTGTGGTGTCATGTTTGAAGGTTTGAGAGCACGTTTGACACGTGCACGTGCGTTTGGCACGTTTGACGTTTGACAGCAAGTTCAGTTCAGTAGCTGCCGAAAATTTGTTCGCTAACATGAGGTTTGACCAACAGATTTGACCGTGTGTGTGAGTTTCAAACTATCAAACCTTTCGAATCATCTAGAAAAAAGGGTATTGAGATGATTTACTGTGAATAACAGAATTGGATCCATAAATCCTTTGGCTATAGAAACACAGGGTGTTTCAGGAGGATAGGACAATACGGTGAATTTCACCAACGAGAGTAAGGTTGGAGTTACCAAACCTATGCACCTACTAGAAAAAAATCAGGGCAACCATTTTTCGGACGTCACAATAACCCTACTTTTCAAGGTAATGAATTACCAATTATCAATGTTTAATGTCAATCAAATAATCGTTAAAAATTAACTGGTTAGTTTCCTGCTAGCCATCGTCCGTCGCCGTTTCTCAGACGTTTCCGTATGACAATTAGCGCCTTTTCACACTGCGTGGGTATAGAACAGTTAAATTAGGATTTTGCTCAAACACCCAAAAGAACAGGAGAAAGATTGGTGCACACTGTTTGATACCCTTCCCCTAACACAGCACAAAATTTCGATCGTCTTTACGAAATAATTTTTGAACCAATTGTTTTAACGAAAAAATGTTCCAGGCTAAAATTGAAGAGCACAAAATTTTACACAAGAAACTATCATACCACTTTTTTCCTCCCCTTCGTCCTCTGGTAGAAACAGGCGAAGGAAACTAAAAGCTGACGTAAATTGGCTGAAGTCTGGAAGCTGGAAAAACTGATACATATTTGGTGAAATCTCTTTCGGACCCGCCTCCCACCATTGTGTAAAAATTTCCCGAAGATTTCTCGTCGAGTGTTGCCATTACTTGATCTGGAGTTTGGTTTGAGGGTAATTTTGTTCGTTTTACTGAAATATCTCCCAAAATCATCAGTGCTGACTAATCATTCTATTAGCCTCAATTTGAAGGCCACTACAAGGTCACATGCATGTTTTTCCTCGATCGTATGGTATAGTGGAAGCCGCGTGAACAACGATGCAAAATTAAATAGGCGTGCCTAACTTTTTCTTTGTCAAAACGATATCATCGAAATCCGGAATGCGCAAAAAAAAAAAAATAGTAGGAGGGATTCTGAACGCATCCATTTGAAGAACGTTTAGAAAAAATGAGCGCCTTACGTTATGAACTTATTCTACCAAATTTTCGATGGATAGTTCAGCGAAAATATGAAGAATCCTATTTAACGCAACTTTAAACCTTTTTTGAGAAGGCTTATGATGATTTGTGCCGTTGGATGCCACCGTTCCCCAATGAAAAAAGACTCCTCTTCTAGGATTTGTCGTCAAAATTACCATAACAACAGCTGGAAGAAGAGATATTTCAGTTATAATCAAAAAACGCTGCAAATTATCGAACAATGCCTTATTATTTCGACTGTTTATGGGTTTATTATTCATGGATGTATTCAAATCCGGCTTGAAATTACATGAAAATCGACACCCCACACCCCTATGATCCCAAATCCTTTGAAAATCCCCATTTTGGACCCGCTTTTGGCCCATAAAACCCTCTACATCCCTTGCGCCATCACCAGGGGCAAGGACTTTTAATATGTCAAACCTCTAGGCACACCAAACAACGTACCGCAGTTAGTTTTTGAACGTTTTGACTTTCCGTCTAGACCCCCATTTTTGGCATTCGTTGACTAGACTATTGCGGTCATTCACGCACGCGTATGAATGGATTGTATCAGAAAAAGTAATTTTGAATTATAATAATTACAGAAGACAAACTGTCAACTTTGAACAAGTAAGAGTGATGGAGAGGGGGTGATGATGACTGACGTGAAACATTAATTTATATTAAATTTGTCGGATCCTCAATCACCCGATTATGACGTCTGTAAAATTGAAGTTGAACTTGAAGTTTGTGACGACGTGTTTGAACTTATGGGTGAGGCGTCAAACGTCAAACATGCTTGACAAGCGCGACTTTCAAAACCATGCTTGACAAGCGCGACTTTCAAAACCATGCTTGTCAAGCATGTTTGATCGTGTGTGACCCGCTTAACACACGGCATATCCTCTATTATAGCACGATATGTGCTTCTGGGCAGACTGAGGAACCGTACAGAGGTTTCACATAATGATATAGCCCGATGCATCATCATTTTACGAGTGTTTTCATTCTTCCTTGTGTTTTAATAAAAACTTTCCCATCCTTTTGTTCGAGGGGGGGGGGGACTCGAAGCCTCCGTAAAACTTTTCGCGGATTACCAAGTCAAATTTCACGAAGACCGAAAAAACAGGAGGTGTTTCGTTGGGAAGGGGTCAAACTTTTCCCTCTCATTATGCGGTTTTTGCTGCGTAATTAAATGAAAGTGGGCGCGCGAGCCCTTTTTTCTTCCCCTTCTTCTTCTTATATGTATAATCAAGCCAACTGGATTTTTTGTATATTTAAAAAAAAGAAAAATGTTAATTTTTGGACAAGGATTTTTTAATATTTTCCCTTTGGAATTGACAAAGGAGGCAGTCAAGTTACGAGAAATTCCAAGATTTTTGACAATAATTATGCAGGAGTCTCCTCCGCATTTGCAGTCTCTGCTACCCTGGATGAGGGATCATCAAAAGATCACGCATAGATAGGAAATATTATACAGAAGGAAACAAAATCACAGACAGGACAGGACATCCCGGGACAGTCCATAGTTTGAACAATTGGGTCACTTGAAAGAATGCTCAACAGTTCTCTAACCGCGTTCCTTCATTCACGTACAATTTTGAGAGGCATTCCCAAATAAAAGCATCGAATTGACAAAGTATTTCTTGCTCCTGTCTCTTTAGTCAAAAAGTCAGTTTCTTCAAGTTGAAAAGTCCCTCACAGTTTCGCTTCCTGACGATGTTGACGAGCTCCTTCTAATTGCTCAGTTTCATTCTCACTAATGGAAACAAATTCAAAGCAATAGATCATTAGTGTAGAAGCGTGTTGAGTGAAACGGCTGTGAGGGCGGGTATTCCAAGAAAGCTTTCACTCGAAAAACGACCTCCTCCTTTTAAAATAGGATGAAATCTCAGGGAAACTGAGGTAATTGGGGGAAGGGGAGGGCTTGTCGACTAAGAATTAACCCTTTGAATTACTCCCCCCTCGTCCCAACACATCAACGTTACTTCATGACCAAAGTAATAAATAGACAACTGAGACACATAAGGTGGGGACTGGGGAGGTGAGTTCGATAAGTGTTAGGAATAAAGACAGCTGTGAGAAGTTGAAGAGACAGAAAAGAGAGTGGAAATGATGTGTTGGAAGGAGAAGGGTAATTAATTTGCAATCAAGGACAAAGGGTGAACGGTAAAGAAAAAGAAGGGTGTTCGAAGAGGGTAAAAAGCATGGCGAACTGTTGGGTAAGGGATGGGGAAGGGATTGTCAAAGTGATACTTAATGAATGTCATTTTTTCTTTCAAGAACCCTGAAAGTTAAGAAGCCGAGTCCGTCCCATCTTAACGCCACTACTAAATACCTAACTAGCGGCCTGAAGGATCCCCAGTCTTTAATGTCCTCAATTTTTTTATTATTTTCGACTTCTTTCCATTAAGTAACTTTATTTTCATTTCACTTCATTTATATAGGCTCTATTTACAAGCTTCAAAAGTGCGTATTTTAGAGTTCGTGCGTCAATAGAAGTTTTTCTGAGAAAATACCTCGACCGTAGTGAGTATCATATACCACCCGTGTATCGTATTACTAAAATTTCAACCTTCCTGACATTTCATGTAGAAACCAACGTCACAACTACTCCCATACAAAACATGTTTCAAAAAAATTGCTTAAGGGGCCCATACACGATCAACCTGGGTTGTCAACTTTGTTTACAACATTACATGTTGACAACCAAGTTGACTGTCTGTGGGGAAGTTGGCGGTTGAAATTTTGAAACAACTTCCCCACAGACAGTCGACTTGGTTGTCAACACGTAATGTTGTAAACAAAGTTGACAACCCAGGGAGTTGTTTCAAAATTTCAACCACTAACTTCCCCACTGACAGTAAACTTTGTTGAAACACGCAATGATGTAAACTAAGTTGACGACCAGGTTGATCAAGTATGGGCCTCTTTAGTATAATGTAATAGATACCAAATTAATTCGACTGTTGATTACCTCAGTGATTGGTATTTTCAACTCTCAATCAAGCATGGTTGTTACGTGGTTCACCTCACAAAAGTCCATGGAGAAGGTTTACAATAAGTGGGGGGGGGGGTTACGAGCGTATATTTTCAGTTTACATCAGAGCGACTCGGTAGGGTTGAAAATGAACTTTGACCAAACTTATTATCTGAAGTGGCTCAAGCCCTGATTCACTTAGTGAACATCGAGGAAACTATGCCCTTTCCCAGCAAGAATGACTGGTCGTGCAGGATCCAGCCTACACCTTTCACTGTCAAAATAGATGTGTGAAAGAACTGTTTTACGTCTGCTGCAATGCTCTCATTTGGGTCAAATACTCATTACTCACGGAAGAAAATACGATAGCATTCCCAACATCGTATTATTGGTTTGGTAGGTTGGGAGATTCGCCCGCTGCCGTTGCAACACACCTCGACAAGCAAACCAGAAAACACATTTTTCGCACTCCATGCCCCGTAAGTAGCCAATTACTGTACTAGTTTGGAACGGAAAAGTTGTACATTACTATACTTAGTCTGTTAAGTACTTTACCAGACTCAAGACTGAGTAGTGAGTACGGTAAAGTGAAAACCCCTGAAAATCCTCTTTATATTTTTCATGGATTTGGATATAAGTGAAATCATGAAAAAATGAGTTAGGTTCCAATGTTTTAACCTTACACTTGGGACTTAACCCCCCCCCCCCTCTATTCAATCTGAGCAATCAATAATCAGAAATCCCTCACTGATTATTCTTCTGAGCAGTTATTCACGGTTTGCAATTGTTCACTATGAAAATATTTGAAATTAAATGAACTGTGAATATACTTACAATGAATTTGAAACTTATTACATATTTTACAAAAACAGTGGGAAAAATCTGTTCACAGTAGCTTGAGTAGTTGCTGTGATATCTGGTGGAGTGCCGAACCGAAACCGTCCTCCTCAAACTCCACAACCATGAAATTAAAGACACCAAACAAAAAAGACAAAATTAAATCTCAATTCCTAGGAGTAATTGAACAACAATTTACCTAGAATCTAGAATATTTGAAGTCTAAAACACAGCCCTTACGATCACGAACAAGCTGAAGCAGCAGCCAACGATTATGAGAATACAAACAAAAAGATATCAGTGCATAACCTTCTTGTATGGTTACCTGCGATTAGAATCACGTGACGGCTTCCTAACTTTCAATCCTTCTCATAAAATTATTGTCCCATTATTTCTAATGTAGCGTGAAAAATGCCGTACATAACTCGTCGTACGTGCAATTCACCTGCTCATACTTATTTAGCAGCCTCGGCTTCGCCTCGTCTGCCAAACAAAGTACTCGCAGGTAAAGTGGCACTTACCAGTCTCGTTTTGTAATACACTATTACCGCTAGCCATCATAAGAAAGTTAAATTTTTAATTATATGGGACGGATTTTTTATCCAGGTCTCATAAGTTTGGACAATTTTCTCTAAGCCTGCAGGAACAATACATTAACTTCGGGACACTTTCCTCAACTGAATGGTTTATGTTTTATGTTTAATATTTAAATTCTCGACTTCTTCATGTTGTTGTAAAGAGGAGTTAGAAAAAATAAGAAAAAAACTGAAGAGAGAGATAGAAATAATGGAAGCCACGTGATAACTCACCGTCTATTAATTTTTTTGGCGGAAAAAATAACAAAAAAGTAAAAATTGGAAGAAAAGTTGTAAAACTGGAAAGAAAACGTTTCCCTTACCCACAGCAGAGCAAAATTCGTAAATATGCGGTTGGATTTTCAGCATCTGTTTGGCAAACTTTTCATATAGCTTCAACCCTTGCACTCAATTCCAGCCACGTTGTAATCTTTTATACTTATTCCCAGCACAAAACTCGTAAATTGGAAACCTTCCTATTTGAGAAAAATGTATTTCAAGACTCGTGATCACGAACTGTACGATGCCAGTTGAAAATGGGGTCGGTTCCAATCGAATTAAGATAGCCTGAAAAGTTGAAAAAGAGACAGGAAATTATCATCCTTCCTCTTCGAACACTTGGAAAGTTCTCTCCACCTACAGTGGAGTGTGTGGAGTGAAAAAAAGTTGTCCTGCTATTCGCCGAGCCTCTGTTCAAACATACGCCTCTTTCTCTTTCCTATTAATATGTACCTTTTTCTTCCATCTCTTCTCTAACCTCCTCGCCCATCTTTAGATCGTGTATTGTAGCTGTGGCAGGAAATTACCTTATTCTTCTTGTTTGGCCTCATCATTCCAACCCCTTTCAGCTTTTACCTTTTCCGATTCCTACCAGCTGACCATTACCCACTCATTCTTTGTCATCATGGCTTCTGGGTAGTTGAAAAATAGTATTTTTCACAACAAGTGAAGAAAGCGTTACTTAACGCGCGAGTTGTGTTTGACAAACGAGGCAAGGCCGAGTCCGACCAAGTACATGTCACTCCACATTGAACAGCGTCGATTCAATCTAAACACGTCACTTCAAACAATGCCGAAAAGTGCTTTACATCACTCCTAGCAGTGACGTAATACTTTCGTTCACTCCGCAACGTAAACTGAGGGAATAACGTGCTGATATTATAGTATATTACGACATACGCCGGAATGCCAAGTTTGTTTGGCCTTATGTCGTACGCTACTTTCTGGGTATAGAATTACAGGTTTTAGATTACGTCCTTTATTCTTCAAAAGAAAAAATCTCTCAACCAAAAAAAACTTATGTTTTTTTTCTTTTTTTACATATGTATGATTGATTCAGTCATTATTTTTACACTGGGAAACCTTAAAAAATAGATTGATGTGATGTCCGTTCATTCATGAACGTTCCTTGAGATTGAGGAACCCTTGAAATTATTTATGACAGATGATTTTATAGGGATCAAAACTGTTCTCAACGGTTCTTTGACCCAAAGAAACGTCAAGGAACGTCCATAAATATGGGCATAAGATTTAAAAAATTTAAATACCTGGTCCTAGAGGGAACTAGGGAAGGTTGAAGGTTCCCCTTCGGTTGTTAGTGAGGTGATGGTGTGGAGGGGCAGGGCGTCCTTTCTGGTACGGGTGGGTGGTGAGCATGCCGCGTTGACAGGCGTGTGTTGCCAGGGGAGCCGTGGCGGCGCGGTGTGAGGAGGGCTATGGTGAAAGAGTGCGAGTGTACAATATTTAAATAAGTGGGAGCGAGTCGTGAGTGGAAGGGATGCGGCCGGAAGAATAGCTCTTGAGACCGCTGAGCTGTACTATAATGGTGTGATTATAGTACGGTGTCCCAGAAAAGTGTTTATTTCGTCGTCAGGTTACCATGGTGAAAATAGCCACTTTACCCTTGTCAAGCAAGAAATAACCATTTAAGGACGTATATGTAAAACCATTGAATATAGAAGGGTTCCTTGTTTCATCAGTGTTTTGTTCCTTTCAACTCGCACATTGCACAGATGTGTAGCAGAGCCTCAACGTAAAATGTCCGCTTCCGCACTGCTCTCTACTTGTCTGTAACATTCTTCGAATGGACAAGTATTCGATTTAAATGATCATGTCTTGGTCTTGTTCAAAACTTGAGTTAATGAACTCATATTTTATCTATCCATACGAATAATAAATACTATCACAATACCTAACTACCTTTTATACTTGAAGTTTATAATTTGTAACATAATGCAAGTCGAAGCATTATATCTATGCAGATCGATATAATGAATCGTTTCTGAAAGTGGTGGTTGCCTCTTGAATTTGAATGAATTGAACAAGTTCTTGAAAGGGCGAGGAACTCGGGTGACAAGTTTTATTAATGAAAAGCTTTGGAGTTAGTTTGCGAATCACTTTAATGGCAAAGACCGTCTCTCCCTACACCTTCCGCTCTGACTCAATTTATACCTACCACTATTGGAATGATTAGTGTACACGAAACGTAAAATGCTGTCCAAAGTGTGGGTTTTGATGAAGAAGTTGGTTTTGTTTGGAAACGACAAGAGGTATACCAAAGGAAAGGAAATTGACGCGTTAGATGAAAACAAGTTTTGATTATTCTCTCAAGGGAAATTAGTAAAATGTTCAAGAGTCGTAACCATTTCCCTGCCATCGTGTCTCTCTCTTGAGTTACCATGAAAGCCCGTCTCTCTCGTGTGTAGTACTCTCAACTGAACAGTTCTCTATTTGTCTTTTTTTTTCTCCACAAACACCTCTGACCTCGAACCCCCAAAAAAGTATTTCGATCATTTCTGGAAATTGACTTACCTGCATAATTTCTTATCTCCCCCCCCCCCAAACTTAACTTTTTACGACGTATTGAGAAGTTAATTCTCTCCCATTGTACATTATTTCCGGAGTGAGAGTGAATTCTTATAAAATATACTTGATCTTCTTATCTTTTCCAGAAGGAGAAAATTGGATTTTCAAGTAAAATCTAGCATGACTGAGACAACAATAACGAGATGAGAAAAGAAATGCTGTTGAGGCTTCTTTGATGATGGCTGGGAATAAGGAGGGAGGGAAACGAAGGGTGTCGAAATCCCTCGAGAAGAAAACACCGCAGGCAATTATAATATAAAACCTTCGGCTCCACCGCATAGACATAGTAAATCTTTTCCCTTTTTTCTTCCCCTGGCTCGATCCAATATATCATCTTGGCAGTTTTCCTGAATAACCCGTCAAGAAGAGAAGGAAGCGATCGGAAACCTATACTTCCCCGCCGTACCTATGCATTGCTACGCTTCACTTTCGCCACTCCTTTTCCCTTTTTTTTCGCGAGGCACACTCTCCACGCTGAGAAAAAAAATCACCCATTCTCCTGTCAACCGTCTCTCGGGAGAGACCTAGAAATGTATTGTTCCCAGATCAAACAACGAGGATCGATTTTTTTTATTTGTTTCCATCCTCCACCACGAGCCCCGTCCGAGGCACCAACAACATCCTGACAACAGTGTCTCTTATTTTCTCCTTTAGACACCCAGAGCTCTTTCTTTCCTCTTTCCTCCTACTTTCGTAGCCATCGTCGTGATAAATATTTGCTATTTTTCTTCTTTTAAGCACTTTACAAAAAAAAAATGGAAGAGTGGAACAGGTTTCTTGTCTCGTGGCAAGGGGATTTCACAAAAAACTCACAGAAATGCCCTCTTCATTTGAGATTTGTTTTCAGGAGTAAAAATATTTAAAAAGGGTGACACCTATTTTATCTTGCCCATCTGTTTTTTCTTAGCGACACCTGTAATGATTCGAGGTTTTTCTTCGCCCCTGAAGGAGAGAAGCAATTTCAAACGTAAACATTATCCCACAACGCTCTTCCTTCTTTTTGCTAGGAAAATATCCCTTCTTTACAACGTAAACAAGAATGTGGGTACAGCCAGTAATGACTGTAGTGTTTCGTGAAGCTAAGCTGCCATTAGACACGTATTGAAGCAGTTATAGCGATTTCCATTCAACACACTACACAAGTGTGGTGCAGCGTCCGCTCCATAAACATATGTTTCAATTCAGAGAGGACGGGTGAAAAAAAGAGTGTATTGCCTTGAATGGAAAGGAAAACACCATTAATTGCTTTTGTTTTTCAAAAGGAATAAGCATAACAGATATATTCTTGCTTTGACCCCAAATTAGATATAGTACTGCGAAGGTTCTAATAGGATTCTAAGGGTTTCATCAGCTTTTGTCCTTTTGTAATGGTTCTTCTTGTAGACGATGTCCCCTCGTTGCTAGCATCAGTCCTTACGATAAATGGTTCTTCTAGGTTCGGAAAGTTAAGCACTGGAGCTGTACACAACGCGCGCTTGCAGTTACCGTACGCACCACTTCCTTTGAAATCTTAAATTTAGCTCCCTTTTCCAGAAGTGCTGTGAGAGGCTCCGTCATATGAACAAATTGTGCTATGAACTTCCTGTAATACCCGATCATGCCTAGGAAAGTCTAACTTTCTTGACGATCTTGGGAATTGGCATGCTCGCTATTACCTTTTTTTTCCTCATCAGGGTTGACTCCTTCTCCTGAAATAATGTATTCCATGAACCGAACCTCTGACATGAAGAGCTTGGATTTATTTTCGGACATTTTTTACCAAACTTTCTTAGTTTCTTCAACACTTTCGTTGTTTTTGTTTCGATTTTTTCGCTGAATATTACTAAGTCGTCCTTGTAAATTTGAACAACATGTTCTTCAAGACCTCTGAGAAATTCGTCCATCAATCGCTGAACGTTCCAGGAGCGTTTTTTGAACCAAATGGCATCCTTGTGAACTCTTAATGTCCTCGTTCGAAAGTAAATTCAGTTTTTTCTGCGTCTCGAGGGTCCATTTTAATTTGATGGTATCCAGACTTTAATTCCAACGTTCTGAACAAGGTGGCGCCATTCATTCGGTCAAGTATATTTTCTAATCGTGGTAATGGATGCCTTTCCAATTTTCTCTTTTCATTTAAGGCTCTAAAGTCTACGATTACCCAACATTTGTTGGTTGGCCCCTCTCTTTTGTCTGTGACAATACATCCGGTACTTCTCTGCTCACTTAATCGTAAATGAGGTTCCTCCACTGTATTTCGACTTTGTCAGCGTACGTGCCAATAACTCGGCTTTTCAGTTTAACTGGGCTGTTGAGTCTGAGGCGAAATTTGAAAGCGACTCTTTCGACTCTTTTCTCATCTCGAGCTCCAGTGTAGCGTTCCGTAACCGTTAATTTAATATCTTCCCACTCTGAGATAAATGACCCTACTATATCGATCATAATCAACATGCTGATTCTAGCCTGTATTCTGTGAATCTCTCTCATTCGTCCAAAGCAAGTAGCAAGTCTAGCATGCATTTCTGTCACTTTCGCTTGTGTTTTTCCATTCGAATAATAAAAAAATGCGCTAGGGGGACAAGTATGAGCCATTTATACTTGTGTGTGTTTACTTTGACGAGAGCTGCATACTAGTAGCCAAAAAAGAGGAAATCTATTTTGTATATTCATCCAGCAGTTTGTATAATAAGTGTTTCTCGCACCAACCTGAATCCACGATTCCGTAACGAAATCGCGGCGTAAAATTCGTGTCAGGTGTTTCAAACGCCATGTGATTTTTTCCGCCGCGAATTCACATTGGAACCTCTATAATCAAGGACAGAGGTGTAAAAGTTCATTCGTTATTTTTAATTGATCAGCACACACCGTGTGCTTTTTACACCAACACATCGCAGCTTATTTAAAGAAAAATATGCGTAAACGCAGTGGCAATAAGAAGAGTAAATTCACGTAACTGATTAAAAAAAAAAAAAAAAAAAAAAAAGTGTGCCAGTTTGAAGAGATATGGATTATTGCGTGGGAAAAATTGTCTATTTCTCAATCTTAAAAGACCCCTTTCACAAGTTTTATGTTTTGTGCCTGTGAAGTGTATGCAACCAATGAAATTCATTCCCTCATTTTTCCCACATTTTGATAGGTTGCATAGGCTCCTCAGACGCATAGCATAGTGCTTATGAAAGCGTATCCAGAAAATTCTTTGAAAACAATTCTTCGAAAACCAATTCTTCGAATGCACAATTCATGGAATGGAAAATTCTTCGAAAAAAGTTCTCCGAGGTGAACATCCCTTTAAAAAGAAGTCTTTAGCCTACTCCGTTAAAAGTGATCTGATTGTAAAATAAATTACGTCTTCTCTCTGTACTGTAGTTGAGGGCGTTAGATTTCTATAAAATTACCCTGGCTTCCCTTCACACTTGACCCAGGCTTAGGACAGGCAGAAAGAATCTGGCGTGTTTAAAAGCCGGGGCAAGCCGGAATTTCATCCATTGTCAATGCCAGTGTACTGGCTTATCAATAAGATGAATTGTGTGCTATTTCTCGAAGGTACTCGCACAAGTCATCTTCAGGATTCAACACAGAAACAAGGCGTGTAATTCGCGTTGTGGAATCCTTGTATCTTTTGCGAGCTGGTGGAGCTTCGCAGCCACTGAAAAACTTTTCTATGACGAGCTCGTTGAAGCTTTGTTCCCGCTGAATGGCCTGGATAAACCTCCAAATATTAACGTGCTCGGCTCCTATTTGGGACTCGAACTGTCGATGCCATCCTTCAATTAAATTGTTGGTTCTTGATAGACCGTGTTGTACTCCGTTATGGCAGTTCCTCGTGGCGTGGGGGAATTTCGAAGCTCGCCGACTTTGCCGCTGAGGTCTTCCAATCCACGTGTCCTCAAAATAATCAAGGATGGGTTGAGCTTCTGGTGGAACATTATTTTTTTTCGCAAAGTTCCTCGAAAGCTTCCACGACCCTTCCAATAGGGACGAAAGCCAACGTAGCCATTAGACGAAGCTTTAGGGCAAAATCAGCGTCCGTTTCATACTGCCGTTGAAGCCCGTGTAGTTGAATTTGCCGGTAAATGCACTGAGAGAAACGAAAGAGGTACCCTCGATGGTTACTTGCTGGATATTCTTGAGCAATCGCACTGATCATGGCCGATTCAAAGTCAGTCAGTATGGTGACTGGAGATTTTCCTGGCAAAAGTTCCTTGAGATGTAGGTGTTTTACATACGTATTTTTCGTCGTATCCGGTAGCAGTGCATATATAAGTGGAATAGCGCTGTCTTGATGTAAGCCATGGACCGTGTATAACTGATAGAAGAGGTGAGGAGCGGCTGTGAATGTTCCATCGGCATACCAATGATCTGACTTGGATAAGAGCTGCAGATTCCGTTGTGTAGTGAAGATCAGTATTCCGTTGTCTTCCGAGCCGGAGTTGAACTGCAGGAATAGTTCTCCTCGTAAAGTCTTCTTGTGCTCATCAGGCAGAACGATGTCTCTGTGATGAGATGGGAGCGTTGGAATGTGATCACTTTTCATCCCGACGTTGCGAATGGCCCTCTTGATGCTGCTTAAAGTTGGCAACTTCGCGGCCGCGGGTTGAGAAATGCTCGTAGATGCGTTTGAGAGAAGGAGATGGGGCGAATCCTTTGTGCAACGAGCGGCTTCCCGAATGCGGTAGTACGCTTTGGCCGCTTCAACATCTGCGGTGTCTGCAGTATGGTTGTGTTCATTTCTGTGTTTGACTGCGCAATCCATATCTGTCGTCACGCGGGCCCGACACTTTAACTTTTCGAAATGTTGACAAATCCAATAAACTCGCGTTTCAACTTGTTTTTCTTTATAAAACAAATAACCTTCTAGCAAGAGTTTTCGGTTCCCCTTCTCACTAACAACAAACTGCAGAGACAATTTTGGTTGTTGATGCACGAAACTCAGATTTTACACTGATGTGGCTAATGAAATTGCAGTGGCCATTTATATGTATACTGTGAGGGAGCTTGGGAATGCCTACCGTATTTGTTATTGAAGTCAGTTTAACGGATTACAGTCTGCTTTATTTGCCTATGCACTTTCAACTTCATTTCATCACACGACTTTTTTCGGGTAATTTCTTTTTGGCATTTTTTCGAAGAATTGTGCATTCGAAGAATTGGTTTTCGAAGAATTGTTATCGAAGAATTTTAGATTTTGTTTTGTTATTTTCCCCCATTATAAGAGACGAGTTCCTCCTGTTGGTTATGGGGGTGAATAAGAAGTGAACGATTTGTTCGTGTAGTACTACAAGCGCTTTTTCATTCAAGATTTTCCCCGCTCCACCATCTCTCTTCGAAACAACCTTTTGTGCGTTCAACTTATAGTTTCCCACCCTGACCTCCTGTATGCTATTTCCCTCTCTCTAAGCGCGTGAGGTGGGTCGAGTGTGTGGGGTTATCTCTTTGTTGTGTTGGAGGAACGGAGGGGATCTGCTTTTGGGTTAATCCCTATTTTATAAAACTCCTATTTTATAAAAATCCTCCTCGCTGTTACTCATGTGTGAATGATCAAAAAGAGTCCACGATTGCGCCGTTAAATGCCTCTCGCTGAGACTCTCCGGCAAATTAAATGAAATTCGAACGATCGATACCGAAACGTCCGATAGAAGGCAACGTGACAAGACTGGTCAGGGGAAGGGGATAGTACTGTAGTGTTGCTTCTATTCAACTCTTTTCAGTGGGAGTTCACTCAATTTTTAGTTTCATGTATGAGTTTGTAGCGTCATAACGGAAGCCCTTCGCAAGAGTGTTTTCTTGTTCAGTTGATTTTCGTTCCTGCTCTATTGCTCACTTAAGCCTTTTACCAATGAAAGGAGTCTGTTAAGCCGATAGGACGTTTTCGCTCTAATACTTATCAACCTAGAACTCTTACCTCTTACTCGTGGTGGCAGATGGCCCAGCCAACCTAGCTCACAGAATGTTGGGAGAGTTCGTCTCTCATTCGTGAATTTTCTTCGCACAGACTTCATATTCGTGATGCACAACCTCAGAAATGTTGAAGAAAATGGTGATCAGCATGCTGTCGGTCTGTCGCTTTTTTCCGATAAATTGCGTGACAATGAATACTTGGCCATTTCTTGGTTTAAGAAGCACAGATATCACTATATTTCATCAATCTGGGGGATGATTCTGTATATAACTTCGAGGTGCTCAACATACTAAAGCGATACGATATCGTTTCGACATCTCCGATGCATCGTAACAGCGTCTAGGCCAGGTAGAAACAACTGGAACAGTGTGAGAGTGATGTAGAAACAATATCGTATCGCTGCAGTAATTTGCTGTCGGAACTCAAGTGATTTCCTTCATTTTATTGAAAAATTCCATGAAATCGGGTCATTTTTCGAATAAAAATCCGTTAATTTCCGAAAAGAAAGTACGTTGCGAAATATCGACAAGAGCTGAACCTGTCGCTCTTTGGTGGTATCACGCAGGGCACGCCTGTTCATGACGTTTTCACTGTTCGTATTTATAGTTTGGAATCGGACTACGCTTGCATTTTCGTCGTATTTTCGCAACAATTAATAGAAGGCTCAACCACACTCAATCACTCAACAAAGGTATCACACTCAACGATACGACTGAAGGACCTATCGATCTGCTCTTAGGTGCAGATGTAACGGGGTGTCTAATGACTGCTCGAAAAATATATGTGGACTGTGGTGTCCCGGCCATGAAGACACCATTCGGGTGGACCTTAATGGGCAAGACAAGAGCGGAAACGTCTCAGGCTGGCGCAGCTTTACTGACTTACAGCCTGTTAAAGAATACGGATATGTCTTTTCACTGTTCTGGGTCTTGCGTACCCTTGAGATTATGAATCCGTCCGAAAAATAAACCGAAAAACCCCTCAGAGAGACGAAAGCGTCGAGTTTCCCGAGGAGATCGTACGGCCAGTGTTCACCATCTTTTACGTCGATAACTTTTTGCGCAGCGTCAAAAATTCGTCAAAGTTGCAAGAGGCTCAGGCCACGGCTGTGGAAGTCCTAAAGCGAGTCTGTTTCGACATAAGAGAGTGAAAGAGTTCTGGCGTTGAGAGATCACTCAAAGCTCCGACTTCAAAGGTTCTGGGCGTGATTTGAAATCGACACGACGATGCTCTTGCCATTTCTTTGTAACATTTGGATGGCATAGACTAGACGTTGGAAGAGTAGTAAAAAGAATGATCTTCGATCCAAATAGGGTTTTCGGTACCAATGACTTTGACCCTGATGATCTTGTTGTACAGTCTGGCAGACTATAAGATGCGTTGGAATGATGAAGTCGACTAAGAAACGTCAAAAACGTTCTTGCCTAGGTTTAAAGGACTATATCATCGCTTGCGCTTAATCGGATGTCTCGGTGGGCTTTTGGTTCTGAAACGGATGAAATTTCGTTCCACGTCGATGCCAGCAAAGAAGCTTATGTCGTGGTCGTATCTGTACGAGTAGACCCCAAGACAGGACCTGTTTTGCAGGTTTGTATAAGCTCGAGTAGCTCCTCTCAAGACGACGACTATCCCTCATCTAGGCTCCTTGACCTTGCCGTTACTCCAAGGTCTCTGCTCTTAACATCGTTGAAAAAAGCGCGATGGTTCACAACTCTATAGAGGCAAATTTTTGGACCGACTCAACGGTGGTTCTTGTCTGGATACAACAGGACCGCATTCGTAAAGAACCGCGTCGAATTGATTGGAAGGTTGACCCCCCCCCCCCCAGTTGGAGGCATGTTAGTGGCGTTAATAACCCAACAGGCTTGCCGACTAGAAAATATTCACCAGACCAGCTGCAAGTCTCGATGGTTGGAGGGATCTGGTCTGGTGGACAGGGCACCTCAGTTCCTGTGCCAGAAATTTTGACGCAGAGGAAGTACTTCGAGAGAAATGGAAAAACCTAGTCCGTCTTAGAGTTCAAACCAAGTGAAGAAGCGAGCTATCGACAGAGGAGGTTAAGAAGTCAGATAAGGTGTTATTGCGTCAGGTTCCTGCCTGCGTCTCTCCCAGACACGTCGAAGGCTGGTTTTAAACACCATACTCGGAGCGGACGATGAGAGCGAGTAACGATCTATTCAAATGATGAAGACCAAATTTGTTGTGAGTTTTACCTTTGATGCAAAATGAAACTCGGTTGGGCGAAATGTTGTGACAATGAGACGACGAGCCCGAGGAGCTGAATACAAGGTCGTTTTCACACTACATAAAGACACCGGTATCCGATTCCCCTATTGAGGATACTAAAAATACACTACGTCCAACGCGCTCCTTTCGCTCCTTCTGATAATTTTGTATCCGATACCGGAATCCCGTCAATTATTCTGTACTAGCGTCTATTACAGTCCCCACGCCTATCCAAAATGCATGATCGGTATCGGATCGGAAATGTGCATGGATAGGTGTGAACCGGGCTTAAGTCACCGCTCCTACATAAACATACCCTAATTAGGGTAATCATCAGGGTTCTTTGGTGGAGGGACGAGGGTGGTGAGTGGCTGCTGGGGAGACGCTGTAAACAGAGGAGTTACCAGTGGAGTCGCGCGAAAAGAAAGACATATTTTGTGTAAGAGGCGGTAAGATTAGGTTAGGAAACAAGGAAAAGAAATGAAACGACTTGATTAATAGCGTGTCGTTACGCTTTAAACAAGACAGGTTGCTACCTCCCTTCTCCTCTCCAAAACTTACCGCTGTGAACGCTAGTGGAGAGGTCATTGTTAAATCTCATTATTTCCCCTCCTGCGATTGTTAAAACCTCGTATAAATCAAAAAGTTTCCTCATAAATGAAAGTGAGTCATCGAGGGTGAGGAGGAAGCGGTGTTGTATTGTTTCAACTTTTATTAGTTAAAAACTCGTAAAACTTCAAGTTTCAAGCGAAATCTAATAGTTTTCGAAGTAAAACTGTGCACTTTCGATTCTACAGTTAATCCCGAATGTGTGATGTTAAGGGATATTATTTTTAATTCCATTCGTCTTCTATGTTTTTAGCAGAAATGGTGGTAAATATTTGAAGAACAATAATGGCATTTTCCATTTCCAAAAATTCAGCTCTGGAGACGAGCATTTCAACCCGTCTTCTCCGTTACCATAATATGATATATGTAATTCATAGAAGTCGGGTGGAAATGCTTGGCTCCAGAGCTGAATTTTATGCAAATAGAAAAGACAATATCCCCACCTCCCTCTTGGTCAGCAACCTAGCGGTCACACTTTCCACGTGGTATGTTAGAGCCCCCCTCCACTCATGATAATTGTTTTTCTTTTTTGGAATCGGTCTCACTGAAAGATTTCCCCGAAAACACTTCTAATATGTTGGTGTGTTGCTATGTTACAAAAAAGACCACTACACAAATGAGTAGGTTATCGAAGCGCGTGTATCAAAATACAATCTCACTGCTCGTATGCCGATTATTTTACTTTAATTTATTTTATTATTTGCATAAAAACATAATAATCTTTAAAAACACCTTCATGAATCAACTGATTTGATTGAAAACGAATTGAAAGCTACCACTCCTCCAACGCCAGAGTGGGTAAATTATGGGCAGCATTAATGTTAAAATGCCGCAAATTATTCTTAAGATTAGTAAAGACAAATAAAGGAGCAGTTATATGGTTTAATCATTAGCGTCATCATTAAATAATTTGTTCAACTAAGAATTTACTCTCATCGCTCTCGAACAATCTCCTTATACATTATAACTTCGAATCAAACTCCATAATCTGCTTTAGTCACATGCCGGTCACATCTTCTAGCACGATTATTGTGCAGCTGTCAACTGTAATAAACCCGAATATAAGAAAATCCTCCATGGACGAGAATACTTCAAAATCATCGGAATACGCGTGTCTGAACTCGTGAGGCCCCAAATCAAAGAGAAACAGTTAGCTACTCTTGAGCGATTAAGGAGCCTAGAGGGGACCAGATGAGGAAGATTAGGTGGGGTCGGAACAAGACTCCATTGGAATAGTTCAGTTGTTATAGTCTGTCCACTTAGGGATGGACTCTCGCCCGCCCAAAAGTTTTGAGGAATGAGCTTCCCCTTCGCCCCTTCTTCTAAAAATAACGCACCGGGAATAATTTTGGAACAAATGATCACCCTTTAGCGTCTACACGTAACCATATAGTGCCCGTAGGAAAAGTTTGAGAAGTGAACAAATCGAGCTATCGAAATGAAGCAGCCCGTTCGAGAGTCCATCACTAAGTGGACAGACTATACCTTCTTCAATCCATAGCAGCTATTATCACAGTCCTATGTTTTTAAAAAATGTCTTCTTGCTTTCCCAGCTTTGTTAGAGCTACTCCCGCTAAACTGTACGAGCCGCACAGTAAGCTTGTGCCCCAGTGGGACACCGTCACCATTAAACCCCAAATAATCTAGTTATAAATTAACAATTATGGCTATACAAAGTAATTTTGAGCTAAAACCATCTGGGTAATATGTTATTTTTCTCTGTTTGTTTCAGGAAGGGAGCGCCCGCAACACAAGGGGCAAAGGGACTATAATATTTAAAAAGTCATGACACTGCTATTAATCAAAATGTGATATTTAAATTTTAAAAATGAAACTTTTAATATAACCTTAATTATGTTTTGTACTCAATTAACGCGATAATTGTTAACGGTAAAGAAAAATATTCATACATATAAGGACCCGCTTCGATTTTGTTTACCTGAGTTCGTTTTTACTTTTTTCCTAATCAATTAAAATTACGGAGTGAAAATAATAATAATATAATAATAAGCCGAATAAAAATATCCGCGACCGCAACTGACGACCCCTTCTCTTCACCAGTGTCTTCAAACAACAAAATCAACAATCGGCAGGTAATTACCTAAAAAATCGAGCATTCTCACCATTCGCAGAACGACCGTATTCGCATGACTGAAACATTTATTTTATGTGCAGCAGTGTAAAACGTTTCCCGAACGGATAGATCAAATTCCACCTTTTGAATTTTTTGATGCGGCCCACACTTTTCCTGAACACAGTTCATCATCTAATACTTATTAAATCTTTAAAATAAATGAAAGAGATGGGATATATAGGGGTTCCCTGCAGCAATCAATATCAACTGTTGACTTGGGATAAATTCTTCCCTTTCTCTCTCTCTCTAGCTAGAAAGTCTAGGCGACTTTAAAGGGCAACAGGTTCCATTTTTGCTCTTAAACGTTGTTAAAAGTTAAGAGTTTGGGAAATAGCAATTTTTTCTCTGGGAAAATTGCTCTATCTTCGTATAGGTCATTTAAGAAAGACTCGTGTGTGATCGCATTCGAATTTCAACGTTTTTTATAAAAATCGCTTATCATTCTACCTCTTTCGTTTCTGTTTCCGTTTTTTCCTTATATTTTCCAGTTGAAAATAAAGGGCAGTACGTTCAAAATAACCCTCTCTTCCCTGTCACATGATAATATGACCCTTTTCAAGGATTATGTAATAATTGGTCTGTTAGCTCTCTCAACTTGGACTGTTTCCCTTCGTTTTAGTTATCATAGAAACTTAACACGAGTCATGACGAATCCGTAATCGCTAGAATCCATTTTGTATGCAAACAGTGTAGAAGTGTCATCATTTTTGGTGTATACAAGGAAGAAGGCTTTTAAATTGTCATCTTTCCACGATCTTCTATTATTACAACCACGATATTCCCTCTCTCACGCTCTCAACGCAATGGTCATTTGCGAGATCTGCAATGCAGTGCAATTATTTCTTACGCTTTCAAAATGTAGGATTACTAATGAAAATACTTTGTCAAGAGTGGGGAGCTGTGGTAAAGAGGTGTAAACGTTTTTCGAAGGTGTCAAGTGATCTTCAAAATCTGAAGGGAGGGAAGAAGGATCCGACCATTAAAGAAAAAAGGAGAGTGGGGGAGTGGATGTAAAGGGTTATGCTACAAAGCAATAGGAAGAAAAGACTATATTTGAAGAGCAAAAGGGGACTGAAGTGTTTCTTGACATATGATACCCAACCCCAAGGTGACTAAACGTTACTATAGGTGCCGCAGATTTCCCCCTGCCCATCGGACGGAGGGGTGGAGACTGACGTCACCAGCAGTCCTTTGCTCCCGATTGCTCACCCTAGAGCAGCAGAGCAAGTTAATTTTGAAATTGAAGTTTATGAATTCTCAAAAATCACAACCCAGTAACAATTAATAATGTACTGGGTCCAGCGCAATGGCGGTTGGGACTGCTCGTAACGTAGGTGAAGGACAGTGATCTGCGGCACCTATAGAAAATTTAGTCACCTTGCCCAACCCCTTTCCTTACTCAGCTTTGTTGTCAGTTCTTTCATCCATGCTCTAATGTATTAAAACAAGTCAATTATATAATATTCATTCCCCCTCACTTATTCAACGCTTCATAATGAAATGAGAGTCAATGACACAAATAGTGTGATATCATTACAGACTTGGATTTTCCTTGGCAGCTGGTCGAGTTCATGACAGATAAAAATAGAGCAATCAAGACTAATTCATGTTTTCGTGGATGTGAGCCTGTAGGTGACCACTCGTCATACACGGACACGGAACTAGCCATCCGTATTGACCATCCGTTTTCATTTGACAAAATGAGTAGCAGACGAGGTGTACACTGGTGGATTACATTTGCAATCCAAGCTGTAACAGTAGTAAGCGGGAAAGTCGAGGGAGGTTACACACAGAAGTCATTGTACCGACACATCGTGTTGAGAGGTGCTGTGTAAAAAGAACAAACGAACAAACGCGTAATCTGTGTGCCTTAATATCACGAGTGTTTAATTAATGACCAAAAGAATCAACACGATACATGGTACCAGGTGTGAATTGTTGTTTGATAAAGTGAGCGACCTTTTCATGTCTTTGTTTGTGCGTGATTTGATCGTCAATCCCGAACCATGAACGACGCCAGGTCACTTCCCTTGTTTAATTTCGATGCGGATAACTTAAGCCACGAATGGGAAACATGGTCTCAGCTCCTCGACATATACATGACCGCAAACAAACGAAATGCGGACAAAGACGCTGTAAAAATAGCCGTTCTTCTTAATCAATTGGGGCCTCGCGGAGTGGCCATTTACAATACCTTCGAAACGGAAGACGGAGAAAGGATTTAGGTGTTTCAAGATCTAATCACTGCCTTTAACTCGCATTTTGCTCCTCTGAAAAATGTTTTGTACGAGCGATTCAAATTCTTCAAGACTGACATTTCATCTGGCCAGAGCATTCTCGAATACGTAACAGTCCTCAAAAAGGCTGCCTCAACCTGTGAATTCCTCGAAAAGCACAACATGATCCGGGATAAGCTCCTGCAGCAAGTGACAGACAAGACTCTGCTCGACAGATTGCTCAGCGAGGGTGGCTCGCTCACCTTGGAGGCCACCGTCAGGACTTGTAAAGAACGTCATCTGCGCTTACAGCAAGTCAAGGACATGCAGGGCACCGATCGGTAAATCGAACTATTCCAGAAAATTTAAATCTCCACGACCATTGTCCCCTAAAAATCATGAAACCAATGTAAATGTCACCTATTTATGCCGAAAATGTGGGTATGAGCATGCTAGATCCAAATGCCCAGCCTTTGGGAAAACGTGTAACATTTGTAAAGGTCCTAATCATTTTGCCATTGGTTGTAAAAATAAAACTACGCCGCGAAACTCCTATAAGGGTGGATATGCAAATAACAATATCGAATATGACGTGGCTGGGAACAATTCCTCTGATCACGACGGTAGTATTTCAATGGACATGATCAAGATTGATATTAATTGTTTAAGTAATTACAAAAAACCAAAGCTGCCGGAATGGAAAATAAAAGGAACAATCAGAGGGGTTGATGTCAATTTCAAAATTGATAGCGGTAGCCAAGTGGATATACTACCCTTAGAAGTAATTGAAAAAATTTTTGAGAATAATTACCCCCCTTTTAAAAACACAAATGTTAACCTTGTGGCCTATGGGAATCATAAAATTCGTCCCTTAGGTTCTTTAACGCTTGGAACTAAGATAGCCAATGCTGACTCTCAAATAGAATTTCTTGTCATTAAGCAAAGCGACAAACCCATTCTAGGCCTCGAGACTAGCGTGGAGCTCGGACTAATCAAAAGATTATTGTCAGTCAAGGCGCAGCCTAATTTTCACACTAGGGAGGAAGTTATTCAGAGGTACAAGTCTGTATTTACTGGTTTGGGGGTTTTTCCTGCGCCTCCCTATCGAATCCATCTTAAGCATGGATGCCATCCCATTCACCTGCGCTTCAAGGAGAGTGGCTCAGCGATTACAGGTTCGGTTAAAGGACAAGCTTGACCAACTTGTTAAGTTAAAAGTATTAAAAAACATAGATGGGCCTGCAGAATGGCTACATCCACTGGTCATAATAGAAAAAAGTGATAAAAGTCTGCGTCTGTGCCTAGACCCTAAGCATTTAAATGAACAAATAGTCGACGATAAGTTTCAGATTCCGTCTCAAGACCATTTACTAAGTGATCTGAGTAAAAAACGATTCTTTTCGATTTTGGATCTAAATGATGGATTTTATCAAATTCCTATTGATGACGAATCTCAGAAACTCTGCAGTTTTGCTTCGCCCTTCGGAAATTATTCTTTTCGGAGATTGCTATTCGGTATTAAGTTATCAGCGGAAGTATTTCAAAAAAGAAATACCGAACTGTTTGGGCATATAAAGGGGGTAAAAATATATATCGATGATATTGTAATAGCAGGAGAAACCAAGTTGGAACACGACCAAATACTCCGTCAAGTTTTAGATGTGGCTCAAAAACATGGAATTACTTTCAATAAAAGTAAATTTAAATTTTGTGAAGAACGAATAAAATTACTTGGGCACATTGTTTCGGGTGAGGGAATTCAAATTGACCCGTCCCGACTCAGAGCGATCATTGATATGCCCGAACCAAGTGACAAAAATTCAGTTTTGTGGTTTTTGGGAATCACGAAATATCTAAATAAATTCATTCCTAATTTGTCTGAAGTCTCAGCCCCACTAAGAGAGTTGACTAGGGTTGGTGTTCCTTGGAATTGGTCCAAAGAGCACCAAACTTGCCTGCGTCGCCTAAAGGACCTAATTGTTCATGCCCCCGTGTTGGCTCACTATGATGAAAAAGAGCCATTAACTATTCAAACTGATGCCTCTAAAGATGGTTTGGGCTCGGTATTAATACAGAATGGGCGACCAATAGCATTTGCTTCGCGCTCTTTAACGAAAAGTGAAACTCGGTTCGCACAAATTGAGAAAGAGCTGCTCAGTGTCTGTTTTGCAGTGGAGAGATTTCACTATTACGTTTATGGTCGAAAAGTAACGGTCCAAACGGACCATAAACCCTTAATAAGCATAACGCAGCGTAATATCGATAAAGTTCCAAGTCGCCTGCAAAGGATGTTATTAAAGTTGGTGAAATACGACTTCCTCCTGACCTACCTACCCGGAAAAGATATGTTGATAGCGGACGCCCTCTCGAGGGCGACGACGGAAATGCCTAAAACGGATGACCCTGAATTGGCTTACGTCATCGTGAATTTGTGAGAGAAACGACTAACGATAAGACACTTAAAGGCCTCGCCACACCGAACGCGAACTGCCGCGCGGGCTGGTCCGCTCGCTAAAAAACCATGACCGCCAGAAACCAGGACCAGTCCGCGCGGCAGTTCGCGTTCGGTGTGGCGAGGCCTTAAAGCTACTTAAAACACGCATAACTACCCAGTGGCCAAGGTCTGTCCCGAATGAACTTAAGCCGTACAATCAAATTAGACAAGAGCTCTCGGATAGTGAAGGTATTCTGTGGTGGGGGAATAGAATAATTGTTCCTCGAGCCTTACAACGGACGGTACTTGAAATGTTGCACGAAGGACATTTAGGGGTTGGCAAAACTAGACACAAAACTAAAAAGTCGCTTTATTGGCCGAATATGACCCAAGACATTGACAACTTCATTGACCAATGTATGGTTTGTAAGTACACCAGGATGAATAATCCCAGGGAACCAATGTTAACTCCCGATCTTCCCGAACGTTCGTGGTCAATTTTAGGGATGGACATCCTAGAATACAATAGAAACAACTACTTGATCGTGACTGACTACTATTCGAAGTGGATCGAAGCAGTAAAAGTTAATTACAAAACATCTAACGAAATCGTGGATAAATTGAGAATTATGTTTTGTACCCAAGGATTCCCAGATAAAATAATATGTGACAATGTTCCATTCAATAGTAAAGTCATTAAGGAATATTTTACGGCCCACAACATAAAATTAATAACAAGCAGCCCAAATTTTCCTCGAGGTCATGCAATGGCTGAAACCGGGGTTCGAATATTTGAAAACATTTTAAGAAAATCCAAGATTTCTGGTCAGAATCCACACGAGCTTTTATTCCACCACCGTAACACAGTGATCCCTAGCATGGGTTACTCCCCAAGTCAGCTTCTATTCAATCGAGAACTGAAAGATAATATAACTTTCTCTAAGAAAAATCTTATACCGTTGATTCCTGATAAAAACGTAGTCTTGGAAAATATGATGAAAAATAAAACTAAACAGAAACAATATTTTGACCGCGGTACAAAACAACTAAAATTTCTGAACGAGGGGGATTTGGTTATGTTCAAACTTGGTTTGAAGTGGCTAGCAGGTAGGATTAAAAGTCAAGCTGAAACTCCAAGATCTTGGTGGGGCTGGAGATGGAAATAAACTTTATCGTCGAAACCGACAAGACATAATAAAAATGGCACACCTTGGAGCACAGGACGTTTCCCCACCAACCATTGTTCCTAATCCTACCCTAATCGATACTCATCCCACCCCTTCTTCAAATTTGAGGAATAGGACCACTATTAAAAAACCAATGCGTTTTAGGTTGTTGTCTCAATAACTGAGAATTAGCCTTCGCCTGACAATAGCAGCATATAGAAGTACTGTACTGAACTTGAGTACTGTACTGTAATGAGTAATAATAATTATGTCGTTCGAGAACTCCACATTACCTTTCTAACGTTAATATGTTGATGTATAAATGTTGTTGATATGCTTGATTGATTTTATTGTAAAATACATCACGTATGTGTTAAATGAATAATAATAATTTTGTCGTACCAGAATTTCCCATTACCTTTCTAAAGTTAATATGTTCGTATACAGGGTGTTCACCTGTGGCGTTGACTATATTGCACACGGCGAAAGTACATGCTAAGAGCTGTAAAATTTGCCCTTTCACTTTTTTAAAATCTCCAGCCGTTACCGAGATATGATTTTTTGAACACTTTTCATGAAGAAAAGCAGTTTTCATGAGAAAACCACGTTTTCTCGGGTTCTATGTGGTGCGATTAGAAATTGAAAGACAGATTCGAATTCTGCACAAAATTTACCATAAGATGCAATGCGAATCGTTTCGAAATTACCTTGACACCCCCATCATTCTAGGTGTCAAAACTTTTCGTTGCACAAAGTGAGAATTTTAGTTAATTTATTCCCTTGATTTTCACTAGTGAGAAGAAATCGCAGGTGACGCACCTGTACTCTAAAAACATCTCTAAGCAGTCAGCTTTCGAGTGATGTATGACAAAACCAGATTCTGGCTTATTTTGGCCACCAAAATCAGCTTTATTTTTTTAAAAAAAACTACCCTCTGAGACAAATGCTCTCATCCAGAAGTTGAGACTCGGTCTGGATAATATGCCTATAGCTAAAACCTGGATAGGGATAATTGGCAATTGTATATCACATCAATTTATCTCTCTACATGTTTCTCGATTTGAATCCACTTATTGAAGACCTGTTGGCTCCCTCACGGTGTAAGCCGTCAGCAGAAATAATGGGAGGATAATGTACAACTTTCAGCTCATTAGTGGAAGAATTATCTCAAGAACTCATTTTGGGGTCAGCATGAGGAAAAATGATCTGACTCTGGTATCACTGGACACTGTCCACATCGTGGGCTTGTTTGATGAAGATCTCTCGCAAGAACACAAGAGTGCAGCTCATGCATACTGGACTATTACGAGCCCATTTTGAGGCCAACGTGAGGATATCTGATCTTGATGCTACCGGATTTCTACATTTGGGAGTCCACAGCGTGGACTTTATTGATGAAGATCCCACACACTGAGAATTCAAGATTGCTGCAGGATGGCTACGAGGCATAGCTTATGAGAGTAACGAGTTTAAAAAGTGGCTTAGGGGCTTCTGGTATTTGTCTCAGAGGGTAGTTTTTTAAAAATAAAGCTGAATTTGGTGGTCAAAATAAGCCAGAAGATGGTTCTGTGATACATCATTCGAAAGCTGACTGCTTGGAGATGTTTTTATAGTACAGATGCGTCACCTGCGATTTTGTCCCACTAGTGAAAATCAAGGGGACAACTTAGCAAGAAATCTTATTTTGTGCAAAGAAAAACTTTAACGCCTACAATGATAGGTGTGTCAAGGTAATTCCGAAACGAATCGCATTGCATCTTACGGTAAATTTTGTGCAGAATCCGAATCTGTCATTCAATTTGTACGCGCACCACATGAAACCCGGGAAAACGTGGTTTTCTCATGAAAACTGCTTTTTTCCTTGAAAAGTGTTCAAAACATCATATCTCGGTAACGGCTGGAGATAATAAAGAAGTGAAAGGGGAAATTTTACAGCTATTGGCATGAACTTTCACCGTGTGCAATATAGTCAACGTCACCGGTGAACACCCTGTATAATATGCTGTTAATATGCTTGATTGTTAGTATTTAAGAAACATGTGTCTTTGTTAATTCGTGAATAAATAAATTTTAAGGGCTTATAATAATAATAATAATAATAATAATAATAAATGGACATTTTAAAATTAGTATTGTTTAACTTCTAAAATAGGTACATTGAAAGGAAAAGATGTAACAGTAGTAAGCGGGAAAGTCGAGGGAGGTTACACACAGAAGTCATTGTACCGACACATCGTGTTGAGAGGTGCTGTATAAAAAGAACAAACGAATAAACGTGTAATCTGTGTGTCTTAATATCACGAGTGTTTAATTAATGACCAAAAGAATCAACACGATACACAAGCTTAATAATAATAATAATAATTATGCCCAATGAGCAAATAAAGCGCATGCCTAAAAGTGTGAAAACTCAGTTACTAGTTCTGTATAACTCTCTAAGGGAAAAAGTTATTACCCAAAGGCATGGAAACTCGCGCACATTGTCCCTGTCCTTAAGCCGGGAAAAATCCTCTCGAAGCTAACAGCTACCGCCCAATATCCCTGACATGTTGCCCCGGTAAACTTTTTGAAAAAATGATAAATTACAGGTTAATGACAATTTTAGAACACCGACAACTTATTAACCCTTGTCAAACTGCTTTCCGCTACAAAACGCATTTTTGAATAGAGAGCATGTGACCGCGATCTTCTTCGATGTGAAGAGTGTCTTTGATAAGATAAGTCGGGTAGCCATAATGGAGCAATTGTTTCAGTGGGATATAAAGGGAAACATGACCCTTATACTGGGTAATTTCTTAACAGACAGACTATTCTCAGTAAGAATCGGAACGGCACATTCATTGCCCCGAGAACAAGCTAACGGCATCCCACAGGGATCGATTCTGAGTGTCACCCTCTTTCTAATAGGCACCAATGGGGTTACAAACGGCCTCCCTCCAAGTACGAGGGCGTCAATTTACGCCGATGACTTGATGCTTTATGCAACGCACCCTGCGAGAACACAAGATACGAACTTACAGGATGCCGTGGACGGACTTGTGGAAAATGCTGAGCGAATCGGCCTGCGTTTCTCGAGTGACAAAACGTGCGCAGTCCACTTCTGCCGACTAAGATCACAGCACGATCCCTCATCCCTGATTCTGCAAGGTGCCAGTATTCAAGATAAAGATTACCATAAATTTCTGGGGCTCGTTCTGGACAAGCAGCTACGCTGGAAGGAGCATATCCATCAGGTAAATGTTAAATGCTCCAAATCCCTGAATCTCTTAAGAATTTTGGCCAGCCATCAATGGGGCTCAGACTCTGCTACTCTCCTTAAAATCCTCAATTCCCTAGTTAGGTCAAAAATGGAATATGGTATACAGGCTTATGGCTCTAGAACGGACTTATCAAACAGGCCTCCACATTGCACTTGGACTTGGAGCTTACCGAACCACCCCTTGTGATAATCTCTATGTCCTGTCAAACTGCCTACCTCTGAAATATCGTTTCCAAGAAATTATCTTAAACCACGCAATTAGAGTACAATCAAAACGAGACCATATGTTTCACTCGACATTATTCAGTGCGGCCAGCATTGCAGAATACCGCAACCTCCCTAGTCTTTCTCGGCCCCTTCCAGTATGACTGGAAGAAGAACTATTAGGATTTGATACTGCTCTTAATCCTATAATGCCTATCAAAAGTTATGGAATACACCCTTGGTTATACCCAAGGTTCAACATTGATGCCTCTCTTCTCAAGCATTCGAAGACACAAGTGCCAACGCAAGTGTGCCTTGCTCAATTCAATAAACTTTTACTTAAATATTCAGGGTTTACACACATCTACACAGATGGCTCGAAAGTGGCTTCGGGGTGGGATGTGCATATTACGTCCCGTCGGGGGGAACATTTATTTTCCCTCTTCCACCATATTTTTCATTACTCTGCTGAGCTGTATGGGATATTCTTAGCTTTGGATTGCTGCATGACCCACGGTTCCTCGTCTTACCTTGTGCTGGTGGACTCGTACAGTACGCTAGCTGCTATCGGAGATAAATTCAATGAAGACCCCGCTGTAACCTGCATTCACCAGAAACTGTGTCAGCTTAACCTCACAGGTAAAACAGTTGTGTTCCTATGGGTGCCCATCCATGTCGGTATACCTGGGAATACATGTGTCGACCTGCTGGCATAGGCGCCGCACATTCATGTCCCTGCAGCATCTTGATCCCTACTAGAGCGGACGATGAAAAAGCGCGAGTAAGGCGAGTGATTTGGGATGACTGGGTTGAGCTGTGGTAAGGGAGCAGCTCACAAATTCGAACCTTGATTCCGTACGCATGAGTAATGAACATTTAAGTCGGAGCGAATCGATTAAAATGGCTCGGCTTCGGATTGGACATAGTAGGCTGACGCACGACTACCACTTTACTGGAAGACGGTGATTCCTGACCCAAATAAATACTCAACACCAGTGCAACTGTCCCGAAAAGACGCCGTAGTTATACTACGCCTTCGAACGGGCCACGCTCGATGCACAACGAGCCACTATTTCACCCATCAGAATAGACAGACGTGTGAGTTCTGCGGCACCGTGCCCACCATTGAGCACGTATATTATTATATACTCAATGAGACTTCTAAAAATGATTTCCAATCATAAATAGGGAGCTGACGTGGATCTACTACTGAAGGTGTTTGATCATCTTATTAGAGCTAAGATAGATTATGGATCAATCGTATATGGATCGGCGAGGAAATCGTGGCTAAAGCCTTTAGACAGGATTTATCACATGGGATTAAGAGTTGCCGTTGGAGCTTTTCATACCACGCCCGTACATGACTTGTTCGCACTCACCTCGCACCTACCACCTGGATATCACCGGAGCCTAATTAATGTAAAATACGCCCTTAAAATGAAAAGAAAAGAAAAGAAAATCATTTTGTCCAGGAAGCAATATTTGACGAAAGTAGGGTGGAAGGTTTTTCCGAGCAAACAACGCGGACTAGACCGTACGCGACAAGACTGAGGGAAGACATGACAAGACTTCAAATACAGCTACCTCTAAAATAATTGGTAACCATGGCTATTTGATGACGTACACTTGGATCTCACCCTCCAAATGGCAGAAAAAAAGTGCCTCCCAAAAAGTGCCATAGTAGCTCTATTCAGTCACGCTATTGAGAAGTATCAAGGATATCGCACTACATACACCGATGGCTCAAAAACCACTAATGGAGTGGGGTTTGCCTGCTATTCCTCAGAAGACACGTTTTTTTCCGAGTCATTGCCACTGTGCTCCTCTGTCTATACTGCGGAACTGTATGGAATTTATCATGCTTTAAACTTCTGCATAAATTCATCATGGAATAGAACGTTGATCGTAAGTGATTCGCTTAGCACACTGTTAGCACTGAAGAACAAGTTTTCAACGGATGAATTGATCATTAAAATATTGATGAAACTGAAAAGACTGAGCGATCAAAACAAAACCATAAAGCTCATGTGGGTTCCTAGTCATGTAGGGATATTCGGGAATGAGCAAGCGGACCGGCTAGCTGGTGAAGCTGCTGCACGAACGTTTGACAGAATGGATCGACTGGCTTTGAAGGCAAGTTACGAGGACAGCAAGCGATGGATTACACAAGCTGTATGGGAACGATGGCAGGAACAATGGACGAACACGAATTCCCAACTAAGGGAGACAATCCCCAACGTGATGGTACGCATGAGTAATGAACATTTAAGTCGGAGCGAATCGATTAAAATGGCTCGGCTTCGGACTGGACATAGTAGGCTGACGCACGACTACCACTTTACTGGAAGACGGAGACCATTTTGCGACCAATGTAATTGTAAACTCTCCTTGAAACACATTGTCACGGAATGTCATACGTATCAAGCACAGAGAATGAACTTCTTCAACTCACAGATGCCAGAATATAAAGATTTATTAGTTAATGCCGATGGTAACATGAGAATAATATGTTTTTTAAAATCAATAGGTATATATAAATTAATATAAAACATAGGTAAAGAATTACAAATGAATAGAGTATGATAATACCTAAGCACATACCTCAGCTGAAGATAGCAGGTTAATAACCTCGTTGTTGATTCCCCTAAAAAAACAAAATAATAATAATAATAATAATAATAATAACAATAAAAATAATAATAATAATAACCTGGGAAAGACCCTCATAAACCCTCCAGCTATCGCCCAATATCGTTGACAAGTTGCCTGGGAAAGCTTCTAGAAAGAATAATAAATAAAAGACTTCTTTGGGAACTCGAGAGCAAACAAAGACTAACGGGAACCCAGGCAGGGTTCAGAGCGAATAGGTCCACCACAGACCAACTTACTTATCTAGAGGCTTACATCCAGGATGCTTTTTTGGACAGAAGACATGTAACAGCCGTGTTCTTCGACATCAAGAAGGCATTTGACAGCATAGATCCCAGCGCAATACTGGCTCAACTTCGACGATGGGGAATACAGGGACGCCTCTTGCTCTTCATCGAGTCATTCCTCACAAGCAGGAAATTACGTGTCAGAATTGGGCAGATTGTATCTGATACAGTTCCGATTCGAAAAGGTATCCCTCAAGGATCCGTGTTGAGTCCTACCCTCTTCATAGTAGGGATCAACCAGCTGGTATGTCTGGCGACCCCGAGAATTGAAGTCGTGGCATACGCGGATGACATAGTTATGCTTTTGGCGCACGAGAGAGATGAGGTGCCCATAGAACTGCAGCTGGGTATAAATGAATTGGTGGAGAAGGGCAGAAATATCGGATTGGAATTTTCGGTGCAGAAGACAAACGCTGTGCACTTTTGCCGACTCCGTAAGGCCCATCCCCATATTCCGCTAACGTTGTACGGGACCGCAATACCATATCGCCCGTCAGTGAAATACCTCGGAATTATTTTTGATGAGCAGCTTCGATGGAAGGAGCATGTTCAATATTTGTTGAATAAGTCACAAAAGGCTCTTAGAATATTGCGGATAGTATCAAGGCACAGCTGGGGAAGCGATAGAAAAATGCTAGATAGAATCTTTGAGACGCTTCTGTGTAGTAGATTGGACTATGGAGCCACAATATACGGATCAGCCCGCAAGACATGGCTTCGTCCGCTAGATCAGGTATATAACACCGGGCTTAGATTGATAAGCGGGGCTCTAAAGACCAGTAGAATGGAAAGCCTCTATGTAGAATGTGGGAAACTGCCACCCCGAATACGGAGAAACAAGAATACGCTGATGTGCTTCGCGTCGCTCAAAGCACGGACATTGGTTCCTACTTCATCAAGAGTTGATGAGTCACCCCTATTTGATATGTATGCTAGGCTCCCGTCCAGGACGCGCCATATGGGAGTTAGGGCAAATGCCATAATGAATAGCGTTGGATGTAGTGTGGGGCCTGTCCTTCCACTGAAACTAACGAAGAGCCCGTGGTCAGAACTAAAAATACGCATAGATTGCAGCCTCATGCATAAAATCAAAGAGCGAACCTCAGTCGAAGAATACAGTGTCTTCTGCAGGGAAATGTTAAGTAAATGTGCAAACTATGAGAAATTTTATACTGATGGGTCCAAAACTTCGACTGGCGTTGCATGTGCCGTGTTCAAATCACCAGACAATGAATACTCATGGAGGTTACCAGATCATGCGTCTGTCTATACAGCGGAGCAGTACGCCGTACTTTATGCGCTCAGAATGTCCTCCGACCTCAATAAAAACTGTATTATTTGCACCGACTCAAAATCTCTGATTCTCTCACTTATGCAGGGCTCAACCAGAGATCAAATGACGGAAAGGATAAGAGAGGAGTACAGTAGATTGAGAAATAACGTTGTTCTTACCTGGGTACCGGGACACTGCGGTATAAACGGGAATGAGAGAGCTGATTACATCGCCAAAAGAGCGACGGAACTCCCAGTAACCTGCGAGACCCTGCTTCCGCTCGTGGATGAGCAGCGAAAGTTGGAGGAAGCCATCTGGAGTGACTGGCAAATGCAGTGGAACGCTACAAGCACAAACCTGAGTACGATCAAATTGGATGTAAAAGGGACATACGATCACCCGGAACTAACACGGAAAGAAAATATTATGCTTACCCGCATTCGAATTGGCCATACGAGAATAACTCAGGCATGCTATTACACCCGGAGAATGATGCCAAACTGCACAGACTGCGGCCTTCCAGCATCCCTGGAGCATGCCGTCGACATCTGCCCTATCTTCGCGGTCGAGAGGGGTCACTACCTAAAAAATAAAAAATTAAAAGATATACTAAGAAAAAATGAACTACCCGATTTAAAAAACTTACTGAATTTCCTTCGAAGCGTCGAGATTTTCAACCTGCTGTGATAACCTAAGTGTGATTAGAAAACCACTGTGATATTAGATTAGTGAAATGTGATCAATGAGATGTGATGATTGACTTCAATTCAACTATGCAAAGCCATAATGCCATAATGTTTAAATGAATGCAAAGACAAAATGGGATCAAGGCGAATGACCACAGCAGTCGGCGCCACAAAAAAAAAAAAAAAAAAAAAAAAAAAAATGTCCCCTATGGCTGGGGGTGGAGGAGATAAAATACATCCACCGTATCCTCTAGACGACTAAAAGAGGCGGGGAGGCGGACCCGTTAGGCTGGTAAGGCGGACGTCTAAGGGAGCACCCCCTGACAGAAAAGCCGGGGGTCGGGCCTCGTTAGCCACAGGCGTCCCGGACCTCGCAGGGTGACGTCTCGGCGTCATATGGGCTTGGTAAACCCGGGGTCCTGTAGCTCTGGTGCAGGGAAAAATTCCAGCCCAGTGCCTGCCCCCAAGGCCTTTGGCCTCCCTTCTCTCTCCTTTTCCTTTCCCTTTCCACTACCCAAATAGTAAATCTCAACACCAAAAGACAGATGACGACGTAGACTGGACTTGGACTTCTCTTTTGGACACAGAGTTGAGAAACTCCCCGACCTGGCGGAAGGTTAAAATTTCGCTCCGGCAGCTGGCGGTCGGAAAGAGTGCATTTCATTCCGTAAACGGATACCCTAAGCCGTCCCAGAAGTAATAATGTTGATACCATAATTTGTTTCATTAAGCCGAACTTCTTCCTCTATTTTCACCCCCTCTCATCAAAATGTCGAAAAGTGTCGATAGTTTTCCAAGGGCTTTGTTATATTAAATTTTTGTACCGTATTTTATAATACCTAAAAGTGTGAATTTAAGCGATTTTTTTGAAATGTCATCCCCCATTTCACCCCCCCCCCCCACAAAGTTTTCGATAAATCTCAATAAAACCCAGGGCTTTTGTTAAATTAAATTATTGAGTCGAATTTTAGAGCGCTAAGATGAACTAGCTCATCTTAGCACGAAGTTCAACGATATTTTCACACTTCCACACCGAAAGGACCACCCCCACCACCTTGACTTTTTCGAAAAATTAAAATGGGAATCAAAGTTAGAGTACATTCGTACTGAATATGATGCATCTAGAATCACCTGGTGAATTGTAGCGATTTTTTGACCATTTCAACCCCTATCCCCCCTCCACCTTGACCGATTTGGCCCAAATGCAATACCGACCAGGGTCTTACGACTACTTTTTTTTGTGCCAAAGCGCGTTCCACTAAATTGATTTCTTCGAAAGTTATCGTGCTAACAAGACCACAAACTTACTTCCACTCCGGGGGCAACACCCCTTCCCCCTCGACTTTTTCAAAAAATTAACGTGGGAATCAAAGGCTACTTTAACGTGGAGTATGCGTACCGAATATGATGCTTCTAGAATCAACTGGTGATTTTTTGACCATTTCAACCCCTATTTTCCCCCCTCCACCTCAACCGATTTGGCCCAAATGCAATACCGACCGGGGTCTTACGACTACTGATTTTTGTGCCAAAGCGCGTTTCGCTAAATTGATTTCTTCGAGAGTTATCGTGCTAACAAGAAAACGGCCATAATATTATAAATAAACCTATATACATATGTATATATATGTATGTCGCATCCACTTGGAGAAATTGTCCACATCATGAAATGAATGTCCATTTCACCAAGTGGCTACATCTGGACAAAAAAAATATCCATTTCTTGAAAAGGAAATCGCGTTTGTCCAGTTGCTGAAATTAAGCTTCCTTACTACAAGTAGATGCACAAAGTCATTTTTTAGCGGGTTTTTGAGTGCTCAATAAAATAACCTTTTTAAATAAAACAAATCTTGTTTCAGCATCAGAGATTCCTCACTTATCCATTTCACGAAAAGGATAATATTGTGCATCCACTTGCAGTAGGGAAGCTTGATTTCAGCAATTGGACAAGCACGAATTCCTTTTCAAGAAATGGACAATTTTTTTGTCCAGATGTCGTAATTTTTTCAAGTTACGGCAAGTGGAGCCACTTCGTGAAATGGACATCCATTTCGTGAAGTGGACAATTACTCGACATGGATGCGACATATACAGGGTGGCCCAGATAAACTTTACCACCCCCTTATCTTCTAAAATATTGGAAATTCGGGAAAACGGCTGGAAGCAGACTCCCCCTTATCTTTGACACAGTTTTCGAATCTGCAATTATTTTTTTTGTCAAACGGCTGGAAATATGATAACTTGACAAAACTTTCTTATTTCAAATTGGACCACTACTTTTTGAGCACACGAAAAAAAACTACATATTTTTCTGAGACAAATGAGCCCTTATTGGCCAAAATCGGTTAACATCCGGCTGCGAATAAATTACATTAGTCGGGCTCCTGAAGGACGGGTCATTTTCAAAAATCAAGCCGCTAATTTTTCTAACGATTGCCCTCTCACTCACTCTTCCTCTTTCTTTACATCTGATTTCATTTCTAAAGCTTCACTTCACCGAGGAAGCATTTTTATGCGTCCTCTCTACAGCACGATTTTTAAGCGGGATAATTCCTTATCACCTAAGTGAAGCTTTAGAAATGAAATCAGATGTAAAGAAAGAGAAAGAGTGAGTGAGAGGGCAATCGTTAGAAAAATTAGCGGCTTGATTTTTGAAAATGACCCGTCCTTCAGGAGCCCGACTAATGTAATTTATTCGCAGCCGGATGTTAACCGATTTTGGCCAATAAGGGCTCATTTGTCTCAGAAAAATATGTAGTTTTTTTTCGTGTGCTCAAAAAGTAGTGGTCCAATTTGAAATAAGAAAGTTTTGTCAAGTTATCATATTTCCAGCCGTTTGACAAAAAAAACAATTGCAGATTCGAAAACTGTGTCAAAGATAAGGGGAGTCTGCTTCCAGCCGTTTTCCCGAATTTCCAATATTTTAGAAGATAAGGGGGTGGTAAAGTTTATCTGGGCCACCCTGTATATGAATCCTGGAGACCACTTAATTCGTGTTCTAGAGGTTCTGAAACGTGAAAAAAACATGACATGATCCATGTTTGCAACCATCACGACGAGACCAATAGTGCATTTTCAGAATGGAATGCACTAAAACTCACGAAATCAGTACTTATGGCTTCAATACAAAAAGAAATAACCGGACTGATTCTTGGAAATCTGCAGGGTGGTCAGGCCCCTATGGATGACAAACGCGCGTACACGGTTGATTCAATACTGGAAACCGGCAATGACGGGAAAGGGGTGGAGTTGGTCCACACCTGTAACCAGAGCCCATTTGATATTGCAGGTAGTAGCTCTGCTACAGAAAGTAGTAGTTTAGGTGAAAGTAGTCAGATATCGGGTAAATATGAGGATTGGAAAAGCATCCAAGAGTGCTTTGTTGTCGAAGCACCCTGGCCTGTTAAAATCAATGACTGGCCTTGCTCGGTCTCTCAGTAGGACTAGTAGTGTGTGAGGTTTTTTCCTCCATATCACAACATAATTCAGAAGGAGACAGAAAGAGGAAAGAAATATCCCTAGAGCCATACGATGCTTACGACGTAGATAGTATGTACTTGGGTGGGAAATCGAAAAAACTTAAAAAGCGAAGCCCCATAATGGCTCGTTTTGATGTTATTGCACGCCAAGGAGTAGGTTATAAAGAAGATACCTATGAAGTGATGAAAAATGAAGAGCACTGGGAAAAGATCGTTGAAATAACTGGAATTGGCACGTCTTTTGGAAAAGTATCCCCTTTTGCCCTAGCGAAATGGGTTGATGCGGCCGTTGGAAAGGTAGAGATGATCAGGAAGACTCGTGTTGGGTCACTAGTGGTAGAGGTTAAATCCAAGGACCAAGCCGACAAACTGAAGGCTTGCGAGAAGCTTGGAGACATCCAAGAAATAGCGATCGCCCCGGAAAAACTTAACTCGGTAAGAGGAGTTATCTTTGACAGAGAATTAAGACATGCCACTGAGGAGGAGATTAAAGAGGCATTTGAAAATGATAATGTAATATCCGTGAAATTAGTCACTAGGAATAAAGAAGGGTCCATTGAGAAAACGGGTGCGGCTATTTTAACCTTCAAGGGATAAACACTCCCAAAAGACATATATGCGGCTTATCGTAGATTTAGGGTACGTCCGTATATACCTCCCCGATGCAGTGCTACAATTGCTACAGATTTGGTCATGTGGCTGTTAGGTGTCGATCAAAGGTAATGTGTCCCTGTGGGAAAGAAAAACATGATGACCAATGTGCTTCACCATCCAGGTGTGTCAATTGTGATGGGCCACACGCTGGGACGAGCAAAGAGTGCGTCACCTGTAAAACAGAACGAGAGATACAGAGAATAAAGGTTATTCAAAACTGTTCATACTTCGAGGCCAGGGCCTATGCTAAGCGTGGCGGATTTGTTAGTGAAGAAGTGACCTATGCAGATAAGGTCACCAGTATTAAAAGCGTCGAGGGCGCAACTTCAATGAAGAAGAAAGGAATAGACAATGGTACACCTGCACCGCTTGCAGAGCGAAGAAAACCGCGGCGAACCAGGGAGGCCGGAATTGCTCAGATGGCTCTTGAAGGAGTTGTTCCTTTTGTCGAGGACCTTGAAAAGAGTGTAAAAGAAGCAGCAGAACAAAAGCGTACTCACCAGGAGAAATTAATCCAGGAAGGAAGTGGATCGCCCAACTCGAGGACTGCTTCTAAAGAGAACGCAGGTAATAATATCTTGAAGCCTACACCCAGTCTAATGGCGCTTTCCATTCAATGTAATACCCTCGTGGGGTGTGAGTTTTTCCACTCGTCCTCTCTGAATTGAAACATATGTTTAAGGAGAGGACGTTGCACTAAACTTGAGTAGTGTGTTGAATGGAAATCGCTATAAGAGGTGAAGAGGTAATCGAAGGGGTGAACGCTCTCATGACTCCTGAAACAGAATACACAAAAAACGGAAATGAGTGGCATCTAGTGCAGCGTAAAAAACCACACCCAAACAAAAACAACGGAGGAACTTCCGGGTGGTTCGGAAACCACCGGGGGAAAGAATGCAAGTGAAGTCCCAACACCTAATGCTGACCATGAGTCAGGAACTTATGGCGAAGGAACTTCTTCTAAAGGTAGCGGTGAAAATGAAGAAACTTCAGATACCGGAAGTAACCAGTCGAAACGTGGCAAAGGATGGGAGAAAGGGAGAAAACGTGGAAGCTGGAAGGAACAAAGACGTAGAGGACAAAGAAAGTAATTAAAATTTGCCATGAAAAGTGTATTCAAGATAACAAGAATACGTAAATCAACAATATAACAATAATTAATATAACATGTCCTTAATAAAAAACTACTTTATACACTGGAACGCAAGAGGATTACATGGCAAATGTGACGAACTTAGACACCTGATAGCTAAATATAACCCAAACGTACATTCGACAAGTGAGTGGGTACAACTTATTCCATAAACCCACAACGATAGTTCAAGGAGGACGTCGACATGCGGAGTGACTATTTACGTCTCAGAGGATGTTAAGGCTGAAACCTTGATTTTAGACACACCGTTGCAAGCTGTTACCGTTCGAATAAATGTGTCTGTCCCTATCACGGTGTGTTCTTTGTACCTTCAAGACCCATCATGGCGACAGAATGAACTGAAGGTATTGTTTCGAGCCTTACCAGCTCCCATACTGGTACTAAGTGATACAAACATCCACAATGTAGTCTGGGATTCTCGGCAAACGACTAACGCATGTTGCCTATTGGAATCTGTAATAACAGAGTGTAATCTCATAGTTCTGAACACTGGGGAACCCACCCATTTCACATCGAGTTCAGGAAGCTTCGATGCAATTGACCTACCCCTCATGCCAGTGTTCACTACAGTAACATGTTGCAAGGGGGTTATAACAGCTTACCGGTCTTTGTTTGACGTATTGTGTGGGTTACACCAACATTAATTGTATTTTATCTTGCTGCCCCTTTTTGACCGGCTTACAACCTTTTAACAGTACCTCCGGGAGAGTGGCAACTACGAAATAGCGCAGAAATCGCACTTTTCAAAAATTTGAGGGTTACAACCTTTTACCTTTAACCAGTCGCCATGTAACCGCGGTGTTCTTTGATTTACAGAGCGCCTTTGACAAGGTTTGGCGGCCTTGGGTACTTCGACAATTGAGTGAATGGGGAGCCGAAGGAAACCTTCTAAAACTTGTGGAAAGCTTCTTAGAAAACCGCAGTTTTCAAGTTCGTATCGGGGCAACCTATCCATCTTCGAGGAAATCAGAAATTGGCATACCTCAAGGGTCTGTACTTAGTGCAACAATGTTTCTTGAAGCTATAAATGGGCTGACGAAAGATGTACCTGCATTCGTGCATAAATCCTTTTACGCGGATGATTTAGCCATATTTCTGGAACATTCCAAGAATTGCTCCTCGGCAAGCACGATTTTGCAAGAAAGTATAAATAGACTGATGACCGAAGCTGCCAAAAGAGGACTTACATTCTCCTACGAGAAATCAGCGGCACTCCACTTTTGCAGGTTAAGGACGCCCCATGACCCACCGGGACTAGCACTAGGAGAATCAATAATACCGTACAAGGAAACACACAAGTTTCTCGGGGTGATCTTTGACACCTCCCTCAGATGGAAAGCCCATATCTCGTATTTGACAGGTCGCTGTACGAGGGACATCAACTTGAACCACAGATGGGGAGGCGACGCAAAGCTTTTGCTTCCGCGTCCTTGATGTACTGATAAGGACAAAGATTGATTACGGGTCCTTAGTATACGACTCAGCCCGAACATCGTGGCTTAAGCCTTTGGACCGCATCTATCAGGCCGGTATCCGGCTTGCCACTGGAGCATTTCGAACTATCCCGTGCGAGGCCCTATTCGTGGTTTCAAACTTATTACCCCTTGAGTATCGGCGATACAGCTGAATTATGCTATCAAACTCGAAACTAAAAGAGATCATTTCTTGAATACAAAAATTTCCCAAGAGAGTCATGCAGACATCTACAGATTATTACCAAGCCGAACTCTACCCTCTTTTATTCGAACTAGAGAACTGCGATACACGTTCAGACATCTACCCGTTTTATGTGAAATGGCTCTTCATGCCCACCCATGGCAAATACCGGACCGCAGCGCAGATTTACAACTCTCAATATACCCGAAAAATATTTTACCTCCCTCTAAACTACGAGCATTATTCTATTCGCAAGTTGAGAGATATTCTGAGTATTTACATGTATATACAGATGGATCCAAAATGGAAGGTGGTGTGGGATGTGCCTTTTACATCCCAAAACGAAGTCTGTTTTCCAAAAAGAGTTTGCCAGGACACTCGTCAATCCTTACTGCCGAGCTCTATGCCATTCTACATGCACTAGATACGTTGCTATTAACGATAATAGAAGAAGAAAAAAAGAACGACCTACTCATAACAGACTCCATGAGCATTATACAACTTCTGAGGGACAAGTTTAATGCTGAGCAATTACCTCGATCAACACATATGAGGTTGCTAGACCTTCACCAGAAAGGAGTTCTTGTCACCTTCATGTGGGTTCCAAGCCACATTGGAATAACAGGAAATGAGCGAGTGGACCTGCTGGCGAAAGAAGCGGCCACCTCTCCCGGTAGCTCTTCTAGACGAGAAGCATCGGCTGAATTATGGAACACCTGGCAAGAGAAATGGGAACGGAGCAAAACCCAATTAAGAAATATCTGCCCTGATGTGAGGAATGTTGAAATTATCGATGCTAAAGCTACAAGAAAAGAAAAGGTGATATAGTATACGAGAGTGTGCATTGGCCACACGAGATTGACATATGCACATCATTTGTTAGGATCACGGCGAGCATTGTGCGATGTGTGCAATGTCAGCCTAACAATTGAGCACGTTCTGTTTCATTGCCGGCTATTTTCAACAGCGAGGGAACAGTATCGGCTTCCAACAGATATCAGGGAGCTATTAAAATAACCTATAGTAATATAGAACTCGTAATGAGATATTTAAAAGCAATTAATTTATTCAACGAGGTTTAAAGAATACTTACAATGTCTTGACAAAACACGACTCCGACTGTGATAAAAATCCGACTGTCTGTGATATAGAACTGTGATACAAACGATCAGTGAAACTGAAGCCTGAGGACAAAACCGAAAATACACAAAGTAACAAGTTAACAAAATAGGCACGTAAATCATAATACTTATCTGAAATAATGAAAACCCGAAGAAACATTCTGTGATACAATAGTGTGATATGGCTAACTTGGTGAGCCATAGAGATCAGCAGCATCTGGAAAGAAAAGTAAATGTAGTAGCTAGAGATAGTATGATTATACTTTATTGATTAGACTTTATAACCGCGTGAATACACGTAGAAGATAACCCAGGCTTTACAGGGCAACTATTTGAATTTAAAAACTCTTGTACGGAGTAATAGTAGTTTACTTAACTAGACGAGGAAGTGAGGTTTTTCCTGCGAGTCTTTGGTTTGGCTGGTGAGGCGGAGGCCGAGCCTGCTAAGAAAGACGAGCAGGAAAATTCACTTTCGACGAGTCAAGTACAATATTTTTCTCATGACTCTTTATTTAAAAAGGCAATAAATACTTATTAGTTAATGATAAATTGTTGTTTTAAAGATATGTGAGTCTAGGTTGTTTTATTGAAGTCTGGAGAAAAAAAAAAAAAAAAGAAGGATACCCTTTGCATCCACAAGATGTCAAAGAGGAAAAGTGTATCTTCACTGAGTGAAAATAAGAACCACTTTTTTTTTTTTTTTTTTGTATACAAGATGGGGAAATGCATTTACGTACGCACGCAACTGCACGCCATAAACATGCAGACGCGTGCAGTGTGGGGCACCCCGGACCTCTAGTCAACGAAAGGCCGGGACTACCCACTAAAACCCTAACCTGTTCGGCTTCGACTACTATGGTCAAACATGGCTATGGCTTGGTCTACTATGGTCAGAATAATATTTTCTCAGTTTGAAATAACCTCAACTTCCGAGTTGGAAAATGGCGCAAAAAAGTGCGGCTTCCGCACTAAGTAGTGAGAAAAAAAAGTTTTCTTGTGGAATCCCGAGGAACCAGAGTGTATTTGCCTTGTACTCATGCTTAGCCTGGGGTAGGCACAGATTCTCGGCCGAGCGTGTTAGTGTGAAGTCGAAATATCACTCAAACTGTCTAGATATTCCTGTGTGCGTTACGTACATGCATACGTGGTATATCACCAAACAAGGAAAGGGAAGGAGTCCGCAAAGCTTGCAGATTTCACGACATCCAGTCTGTCGAGAGGAGCCCGTCATAATCCTCACGGATCTTCCTTTAGCAAAATGAAGATCCTTCGAACACAGGGCGAGAAATCCCAAAAGATGATTCCACACGTCATAAAAGACACACATTTCGACATGTAAACAGTCTTTAGCACTTGAAAACAATAATAAATGGAATTGTTGCAAAACCTAGAACTTTTGTGGCTATGGTTGTTAGCTTGTTACAGAGTACGACCAGTAGTAAATTTCAATAAAAAAGATATATTTGAGTGAAATGATCCATCTCGATAGCGGAACTAATGCTCAATCATTAATTCAGCACTCCAGCTGCATAATGTCTGGTTATACGCTTGGATTCACCGTTTACAGCCGTTCGCCGTTTATTTATATAGCTTGTGAATATTGAAGAGGAATTGTGATGTGAACGTGAATATTACGAAAAACGTATGAGTGTGTACCGAGAAAGAGGTGCCTCTAGGTTTATATGAATGATAACGAAGGCATAGACGAGGGCTAATAAACTTGGGTTGAACGTTGTCCTAACGAAATTCCTCCCATGTTATTTTGTGTACAATACAGCTGACAAATGGCGGGGGGGGGGGGTTTGGATTATTTTTCTTATCTTCACTTTACTTCTATATGTATGTTCCCTTTGGGCAAGGATGCATTGAGTTCGTGAAAACATAGTCTTTTTTAAATGTATGTGCTGTTGTAACCACTATAGGTTCACACTTCAGGAATCTGTCGTCCAAAAAATATTTCATATCCCCCGTTTCTCTTTCATTAAATTTCTGGCATAGACATTGTGCGACTAGTAATGCGCGTTTCATTTCGCCAACTCCCACTTACACTTTGGAACAATAGCCTTGTACAAACACGTGGGTAGAGTTCTCCTTTTCCGCATGCCTTATATCCTTAAACTTGTTTACCAGAAAGCTTCAGCATTGTTACAGAATTGAAGAGGCAGCGATATTGGTTTCCTTTCCCGTTTATGTTTTTAAGAGGAAAGGGAAAATGAAATTTTAGAGTCTATAGTGCTTCTTGTGTTTTTCAATTATAAAAAAGAGGATTCTTTTATCTTTATTGCGGAAATAAAAAAGACGTCTCAGTGGTTCCCAATTTCCATAGCACTCTCCCCTCGGAAGCATATTAACAATCCCTATATCCTATATGTATACCATTACAACGCCCTTCAGAGCGCTGTACAGGCGTAGAGGTTGTTCATCACTTCCAGGGAACGATTTCTAGTCTCAGTACTGTTGTGTATATCAACATATGATTGACTCATCCTTGTTGTTCGTTTGTAAAAAAAAAATACAATTTAGTAGAACCGAGATCTTTCGTATTAAATAACAGAAGTAATCAAGGTTACCCGATGGCCCAAGAATCTCCTTCACTACCTGCCGAAATTGTTGATGCGCTCACCGGTCTTCTCACTCGGGCTCTACAGGTTGCGTCATCCAACATTCACGTGTCCTCCGTGGCTGCCAACGATATTAAGCCACCGCCGTTCACTTTTTCCGAATTCCTGAGCACTCGAAGGTCAATGACTATTTCACCAGAGCTGATTGGGCTTTTGAGCTCAGTAAGATCCCCAACAGTCTCCGTGCAAACTATATTCTTGTCCACATGGATCCGTATCTGAATGACGCGTTGAAATTTCTCGTCAGCCCTCGCCAACCCGACACGCTTGGCCACGAGGACATCAAAACTACACTCATAAATCATTTCGACAATTCCACTAACAAATATGCCGAAAGCATTCAGTTTCGCCTCCTTCATCAACAAGATAATGAAACCAGCTCTCAATTCGCCCTCCGGCTCAAAACGAAAGCAACACGTTGTGATTACGGAGAGTTTCTCAATCGGATGTTGATAGAACAGCTACTTCACGACCTCAATTCGAAATAAATCTGTGACGAAATCATCACGAGGAATCCTGCCACGTTTCCTGCGGCATTTGACATAGCGACTACTCAAGAGGCCGCGCTGCTAACGACCTCACAAATTCAAAAAAATAGGTCCGAGTGGGAACACGAACCTACCAATAAACTGGGTTTTACTCAACCAAAACTAAAAAATCGCCAGAGAGGTACGTCCATCGAAGACAACGCCGGTAATGGCGGGAACTGGTCGAAGTTGCTACGGCTGCGGAGGTTCCCATTCTCGTTCTGAATGCAAATTTCGTAACGCCGAGTGTCATGCCTGTGGAAAAAAGGGACAAATCTCCACCGTCTGCCGTTCTAAACCACCAAAAAAGAAAGTCAATTCTCTGGATGACTTTTCCCTGAATTACGAAAAAAAGTCGAATTGAGAAAAAAAAAACAATTCAATTAGAACTCTGAATTTTGTGCCATTTTGTGCCGTCAAGCTTGAGTTTTGTGCCCATCGGGAAATTGTGGAAAATCGCTTCCAAAGTTCCGCGGTAGTATTACAAATCGAGGAATTTTATCTGTTATCAGTAAAGTCATCTCGCCCGTTGATGCCCTTATTAATGTCAAACAGCCTCCTTCGGGTAACAGTTTATTACAACCAAGGAGGATAAAATATATTAACATAAGAGAGTTAACAGTGGAGTGGGGGACAGAACAGCTAGCGCTGTCTCGTTTTCGCAGTCGACAACATAAGCCGTACGCGCTTGCGCGTTGGTGTTTCCCCCCTCACCAATCCCCTCTAATTGTCATCATTGGAGCAATAATCCTAAGTTCCTTCTTCCCACTTCTCGAGCGAAATAGTGATTCAATGGTGTAAACATATCATCTCATTTTAGTCAAAAACAAATAAAACAGCATAATGTGCACCAATGAAACTCTTCTTTCGCCAACAGGAATTACCTCACCTCAAGTCTTCAGTAGTTATTGTCCCTTACCTTAACATAAAACCTTTACCGAATAAAGGGAAGAGAATGACTCGAAAATTCCGAACTTCTAATAATTGCATTATTTATTTGATTCACGTAAATAAGTTCAATAATTAGATACATTGACATTAACATGAAAAATTGGAAATTTATCCAATGCCTAGCACAACCAACTTTTGAAAGCCGATATATGATATGGCTAAATAAGATATGACGGTGGAAGTACTCCAAGTAAAAGTATGATGTTTTATGTTACTATAAATTGACAACGGTATGAACCGGCCTGAATTATCAAGTCCACAGAAGATGGTCGTGAGGGACCGAAAGCTGGCTCTTGACAAATAAATATATTAATTACATAGTGGAGAGACAAAGACTTTTATTTCCAAATTTGACCGGAACTCCACAATGATGCCGCCTCTTCCCTACAGTGATAAATAATAAAGATAAACAATAAAATACATGGAATAGTTACTTGCAAGAACGGAACCACTGATAGTTTGTATGTTACGTTTTCTGAGATTTTTCGCTGTTAAACCCACCCCAAATATCGTTGCTCGTGTGATCCTCGCCTCGAGAGTCTAAATACGCTTGCACGATATTTCTCACTTTCCGTACCCGTTACAAAATGTACTATTCTATTGTTACACGAGAACCTTTACTACCCGGTGAACTCACGGCCATATTGGGGAAGATAAAATTATCATAAATTTCTTGTTTACAACAGCTAACTCGCTTGCTTAGCGACTGCCTTTCGACCAGTAGAATTCAGTTGAGGTGTAAATTCCAGAGAATATTTTGGGCTCGCTTCAAAAGCCTCGTGGGACACTCCATGTATTTCCAATTCTATGCACTCCTGCTACCCACCAACCCCATAATGACCCCCCCCCCTCCCATTATGGGGTAGATCAACTTTATCTGCCCCATAATGACGGATGGGTTCACTCGGTTATATAGTTACCTTAGTTCAACTTGTCAAAATTAGTATATCAGATCATCTGGTTTTCTGCTTTGGTGTTACCAACGATAGAAAAACCTGTAGTGCTCACAGCGGACTGGAGGGGGCAGGTCGTCCCCTGACAAACAATTACCCTGTCCCTCTCCTTGTGTAGTTATGGCAACACAACTCTCTTCGCGTATTTACTTTGAAACTCCACCCCTCTCATCCACTTTAAGCTCCACTTGGAGCTTATTTGATGGCTATTCTTTATCAGCAGTGATGAGCAATCCAGTTATTCTATACATCGTTGGGTGTAACACAAGTGGAGCAAAAGAACGAAACTTAAGACAAAAAACGAACGGGAATAACAGACGTTTTATTCAATTATTTTTATTTGATTTTAAGATAAATGGCATGCAAATGCAATATTTACCTCGTGTGCTACGATGAAACAGTTAAAACAGAATCCCCCTCCCCATCAAAGGCCCAAGCATGGTGGTCTGTTAAATGAAAACACACTAGCAGAGTCCGACCAGAAATGGATAAACTCGTCTACTTCAATCCAAACTTTCTCATGTAAAAGGGGCTTAATACAAGGAGAGAGTATATAAGCGAAAATGTCAAACCCTATTTGGCGGGAATTTGAATAATCCTGTTTTGAATAAGTCTGGCACTTTCAGATACTTTGCACTGTACAAGTCATTCGAAAACGGGTTTTTTGTCACACTGCCTAATTATCACTGATGCACAGTCATTTCTGACTGCGATGACTGCAGCGCGAGTCACTCAATCTGCCCGATTCAGAAAACGTGAAGACCTTAATGATTAAAAAACAAATATTTTCAGAAGATTCGTTCGTATACATAATATTAGTCCTGAGAAGTATCCACCATAAAAGATTTGGCCCAAATGCAATACCGACCGGGGTCTTATGACTACTGATTTTTGTGCCAAAGCGCGCTCCGCTAAATTAATTTCTTCGAGAGTTATCGTGCTAACAAGAAAACGGTCATAATATTATAAATAAATATATAAATATAAATATAATATACGAATCCTGGAGACTACTGAATTCGTGTTCTAGAGGTTCTGAAACGTGAAAAAAACATGACATGACCGATGTTTGCCACCATCACGACGAGACCAATAGTGCATTTTCAGAATGAAATGCACTAAAATACTTCCGGAAAAAAATAAGACATCCGAGTTGTCAAGAAATCGAAGTTTTCAGAATTGAATTTTACATAAGTGAAAAGCATTGAAACCTACTAGAAAAATCAGTGGTATCAGTTATGTGACAAAAATCGCGAAAAGGGGCAGCCCAAATTCCACGTTTTTCTGCACACTTTTGCCAGTAGCTCGGGAGTTAGTTGTCCAATTTTTTATGTAAAAAAACGATCTGAAAGCTGATTGAGTTTTCTACCAGACCTATTATATGAAATTTCATTGGAATATTAACGTAAGACAGGACTATGACGTCAAACAATTTTCAATTTACTGCAAAAAAAAAAAAAAAAAAAAAAAAAAAAAAACGGTTTTCGTCACATTTCGGCCTATAACTCAAAAACTATCCATCCGATTAAACTTCAAAGGATCTCATGTGAAAGCTCATTAAATTCCCTTTAATAAGTCTTGCATGGCGTTTTTATATAAAGACCCGATAAGTGACAATAAAATTCAATGAGAAATCCGAAAAATTAATAATTTTTCAATAACTCCTTTCTTTATCCAGACGGTCTCGCCTATAACTTTCGAACGAAGCATTTGATGAAAATTGCATTTAATTAATAAATTAATTAAACTGATGTTATCCGGACCATGATGGAAGGGCATAGCCTAACACAATTGGAGTTCGAGAAAAAATGGCTCCCCGGCGGGATTTGAACCGCAACCTCTGGATTACCAGTCCAGCACGCTGCCAATTGCGTGACGGAGACGCCTTTGGGAGTCGTACTCCGAGGGATAAGCTAAGCCGAACCCCACCCAGGTACATTGTTTCTCGAAACTCTAGGCGTTTCTCCTGATCGGTAAACCACGCCGAAATTTATCTTATCTAGATGTTTTTGAGATGGATATAATGAATATTTCTGTCGCCGGTATTTTTAATTAATAAATTAATTAAACTGATGTTATCCGGACGACGATGGAAGGGCATAGCCCAACACAATTGGAGTTTCGAGAAAAAATGGCTCCCCGGCGTCTCCGTGGCGCAATTGGCAGCGTGCTGGACTGGTAATCCAGAGGTTGCGAGTTCAAATCCCGCCGGGGAGTCATTTTTTCTCGAAACTCCAATTGTGTTGGGCTATGCCCTTCCATCGTCGTCCGGATAACATCAGTTTAATTAATTTATTAATTAAAAATACCGGTGACAGAAATATTCATTATATCCATCTCAAAATTGCATTATTTTTTAGTGAAAGCTGGTAAAATTTACGGTCAGAAACCATATTTGCTAGATTTTTCAGGGCTCCGAAAATATTCTGTACAGAGCGATGAAAATCGGGTTTGTTTCAAAAAATCGCTGCAAATTTTACACATGGGTTTATTATTCATGAATGTAGCCAAATCCGGCTTGAAATTACATGAAAATCGACACCCCACACGCTTATGATCTCAAAGCCTTTGAAAATCCCCATTTTGGACCCGCTTTCGGCCCATACAAACCCAGGGAGTTAGATGATCAAACTGATCAGATGTTAGGACGAAATAGATCCCAAATGGAGTTTATGTGCGAAAGAACGACTTTTTTCGAGCAATCCTAGGGCAAGATATGGCCCGGACGGCGGAAGGACCCATGATGGGTCAAGATAAAGGACGGTTAGAGCCGATGGGTTGAAGAATGGAGTTTTCCAGGGGTTATATTATATTGGCTGGTATAATTGTGAATTTAAACTCATGGAACTGTGAGTGTCCAGTTTCAGATTTGGGACAAATTAGAGAATTGAGTTCCCATCCTTCACACACCCCAACGTTCATCCTCCTATACCATTTCGTTCCCGGGTTCCATTGCCACCCCGAACCCATTGACAGCTAACAATCCACCTTCATATTATCATCCACTATAGTACCGTCATACGTGCTCGCTCATCACTCACTCTTTCTCGCTCAGTCGCTCACTCACTCTCTCTCTATCTCTCTCTCTCACTCTCTCTCTCTCTCTCACTCTCTCTCTCTCTCTCTCTCTCTCTCTCTCTCTCTCTCACTCTCTCTCTCACTCACTCTCTCTCTCACTCACTCTCTCTCTCTCTCTAAAACAGCACAAACCCGCCAAATATAAATTGATGGAACAAGTCATTCCACATTGTTTGACAGTGAGTTGATGATGAGGAAGGGGCAGGAGGATCCCTTTCCATTGTCTTTTCGATTGCCATTTCAATAGAAAATCCGGTTCTACCCGTACAAAGCTTGGCAGGGAGGGTCCTGGTTGTTGGAAAGTGTGGTGGATGTAAAGAAGGGATACTCGATTCATTGATAACGACCCGTCAATTAAATTAATCAGTCAAAGAGATGAACAAATTATTTTTTTGTTCCGTTTCATTCTCACTAACCGGATTGAAAAAAAAAAAATGACAAATATTATAGCATTATTTCCATTTACAAAAAAATCTGCTCTGAAGCCGAGCATTTCCATCCGTCTTCTCCGTTACCACATGATATAATTCTGAGAAGACGGGTGGAAATTCTTGGTTCCAGAGTTGAATTTTATGCAAATGGAAAACGCCATTATTAGTCCGGGACCCCACAGTTTGAAAAATCCATATCATTTGACCGTGTCTGGTACCTGCACAGGACGTTTTTTATGGTCTGTTTTTTATGGACGTTTTTTAAGGTGTGTTTGACAACAGCTAGCTCTGCTGTGAGCCCCTGTCCCACAGAAAATTTCCGGCGATCTCAGAAGTGTCATCTCCTAGACCATAAAAAACGTCCTGCGCAGGTGCCAGACACGATCAAATGATACGGATTTTCCATACGGTGGGCTCCCTGACTATATTGATAGTAATCGGAAAATGGAATGCTTCATATTTATTTCGTCTTCATTTTTCTGATGGTTGTAATTTTTTTGAAAAATGTTTTTGTACAATTTAATTTGCTGTAGCAATGTTGAATAATCCAGCAACATCAACAATCCAAACCTTCTCAAATCACTGTACAAGTGTACACGCAATGTGGCACCCATAGGACAAGAAGTAGGAGGGTCAACGCATTCCGAAAATAAATGCACATTCCCCCTCAATATCTTTTGTTTCCCACAAGAGGCTCTACTTCGAAAATACTTCCCCCTCTTCGTTGACATTAGCATGTCAATTCCTCTTTGTTTTCACTATTCGCCCCGATCTTCCTTCCATTCCCTCTCAATTCAGCATTAGCATGCGGCTCCTTTCTCGAATCAACTTCCCCGAGGGCAAAACTACTATTCCTTCTCTTCCTTGAGTGTTGTCCACAAAGCCGATTACTAGCAACTCTCTTTTCAGCGTGAAAATATTTGTTTTATTCCTAGAAAGGACAAAGGACGGTTGGGGAAAGAGGATCGAGAATGAGCTTAAAGGAGAAAAAACTGCCTCCTTTATTGTATACTCAGGCTTGGACAGTACTTAAGCGAAAAATAATAATAAATAATTAATTATGTAGGCACCAAAGTGCTTAATACTTGATTCTTAATTTATTAGTACACTGAAAAGTAGTAGGCATCGGAAAAATTACCTCACCATCAGCTAAAAACGTTGAAATCGTTAGAATTTGTTGTGTGACAGTATTTCCAAAAGTCAATGCTATCCCAATACCCAATATGAACGCACCCCCCCCCCCTGTCAATCTCTTGTCTTCTCCGAAGAGGATCCAGGATCCACAAGAGGCGTAAAAATGCATGTATGTAAAATATGCGTTTACAGAAATTCGTTTCTTACTTCCTGTAAAAACTCGTTACATTCAACGCATGACTCCACCTGTAATACAGGGTGGGGCAACATTTCTTCCTTACTTCAACCGAGGACTGTGCCACACATCGCTAATCATCATGAGTAACTGGGCATGGTCTCACTTGAAAGGGTGAACCTTCAAGTTTTATTATCGAAAGGACAGTCGTCATTGTGTGGTGGAGTATCGAGGAACAAGCGTTCGACGAAGAGGTCTACTTTTCCAGCGGCGGCTCAGTGATCTCAAATTGACCTGCCAGGACCACCCGAGTTAAGGGGGAACAGCCGTGATGGCAATCGTCAAACTCCGTGCCGCAATGCACAAACTCCGTGCGAGCCTCAGAAGGGTCATGTACCGTTTCCGTGCGGCTATGAAATGACACATGTACTATCTCCGTGCAGCTCGTTTAGCGTGACCCAGGGTACACCGCGTGGAGGCGAACTGCTTCACACCCCAAAAGCCTCCACGAAAATTGGTGGAGTTGTCAAAATTTGCAACCTCAAAACACCTATACAGCAACTGGTAAAAATTTGAATGAAACTGATTTAACAAAGTCCATCCGGGAAATCAGACCGCTCTCAAACGCAGCCATTTGCTCGCGAAGGAATTCTTCCTTCTTGCGAATCGTCGTCGATTTCTGTTGTTGAGACCGCATTTTAACATAAGTAGTGGCCTGTATGTCTTTCAAAACTTCAATGAACTTGAAGATGTGTGGATGGCTAGCATAAAACATTTGATTTAGCTTCGAATGGAATGCTTCACAGCTGTTCGTCGTCCTCATCGTACTGCAGGAAAACTCGCTCCACAAATTTGGAGGGTACGTGGCATCCTCGGAAATGTAAGTCTCAAGAAGGTAGTCCAAAAAATCGTCAAGGTTCTTGGTTACCGGGACAATGGACATCAAATCGTCGGTGAACCAGTCACTCACATCGTAAACCATTTTCGTCTCTACTGTTTCATTTTTTGAATTTACTTTGATGAATGACTTACAGTTTTTTTCAATGCACGCCCATCTCTGTACTTCACCTACCAACATCTTCTGAAAGTGGAACTTGTAGCCGTCGACAACGCGCAACACTTTGCCTCGATCACTTATCACAGATAACGTGGCGCTCGGACTCGGATCCATCATACTGACTGACAATGAAACCTTCGCACGCAGTTTGTACACATTCCCTCTCGGTCTCCGCACGGAATTTGACCTAAGTCATCGGTAAACACTCATTACCGGAACGGAAATTGTACACAGCCGCAGTGATGATTCCTCGACCCCCTTCCAATCTCCCTCGTCTACTACACGGCATACATTTTCTCGCCCTATTTCTTCACCAATCCTGGCTCTTAAAGGCTCGTTTTAATCTTCAAGAAATTGCGCATATGCAGTAGTTTTCCTTTTTTCAAATAAGTCGAAAAAGAAACGTGACATTACAAGGTAAAGGTTCAAGGCGAATTTAAAATAACTTCAGGGACGAAATTTGAAAAAACGAAAACTTCTGCATATGCGGAATTTCCTAGAGATTAAAATGAGTCCTTAAAAACCAGGATTGGTGCAGAAATAATGCGAGAAAATGTATGCCGAGTAGTATGCGAGGGATGATTGGAGGGGGGTCGAGGAATCACCCGTGCAACTCTCCCTTAACCCCATGCGACTTTTTTTTTAGGGGTTATCTGAAGTCCCGGGTCTTATGCAACCATCCTTGGACTCTTAAAGGCAAGAAGCACCGCATTCGAGAGAAAGTGCGGCCAACATATCGGCGACATGTTGGAGAGGGATGATGGAAAACATGGTAAATCGGTTCGTTCAGTGCATCGGCTGTGGAGAGCGTCACTTGCCCGATATTATTTTCAATAGAATGTGACAATTAACTTCAAGATATTTTCTACACTTAAGAGAAAAGCTAACACACAGATCCCTTGGGGCCTATTCTCTAACGAAAAAATAATATGTTTTTCATAGCAATTTCATTAATTTTTTCGAACATGGGAATGAAATTTACATATTGCTACGAAAAACATATTGTTTATTTGTTAGAGAATAGGCCTGCTACAGTATTTCTTGTTTTATTCCTCGTCGTTGTCCTCGTCGTGGAGGAGGGGGGTGATAGGGCTTAAACTGGTAAACAAATCACTACAAATCACCAGTTGATTCCAGAAGCATTATATTCGGTACGATGATTCTATTTTAAAGTAGCCTTTGATTCCCATTAAGTTCAGCTTAGACTAACCTGGCAGGAAATAGAATGAGGGAGGTTCAAACATTAACGAAACAAATTATGGTCTCAACATTATTACTTCTGGGGCGGCTTAGGGTATCCGTATACCAAATGAAATGCACTCTTTCCGACCTCCAGCTGCCGGAGCGAATTTTTTCTTTCTTTTTTTCTTTTTATTTTAGTCTCTAGTTTTCTTTTTATTTTTTCTCTTTATTTTAGTCCGTCTGCCAAAAGTTGATACTTCCTTTCGTCCCTTTGAGCCATCTTTTATGCCGAATAATGAAACTTAATTAGTAGCGCTTTTTTCTTCTTTTCATGCATCTACCGTGACTTTTTTCCCGCTTGATGCGAGATGGGTGGGAACGAACAGAAGGGAGAGAGGGGAAGTAATTTCCTATTTTAAAAAGGTTCATCAGAACGAGGAAGAAACTTAATTAATAGCAAAAAAAGAAGAAGATCGTAATAAGCTACAGAGGTCGTTAACTGAGGAAATAAAATTGGTGTGGGGATGAGCCACACTGTAACTCAACTCAACGGCCGTCCAATCTAATTAAAACTATGTCTTCTACTTAAATTAAGCTAACTCAGACACAGAAGAAACTGTCTTCTCAAACTGACCTGGTGATTCCGCTTTATATTTAACTCTAACGTTCACAAATCTAGGCTACATTCAATGAGCGACTGAAGTTAATCATTTTGATTGCAGATGAGTCCTAATGAGACAGAAATCGGTTTCGAGTAGTACATATTCATCCCCCCTCATACATACGAAATAATTGCTGTGAACTAACGTAACCTATAATGAAGAAGGAAATGTATACATATACTCTATTCGTACTAGTACACTTTAGGGTCACCTGAGCAACTATTCAAACCCACCAACCACCTATGCGTAAGTAACACACCGCCTCGAATCCGCATCCGGGTCATTTCTGTAAAATACAGGGTGTTTCAGACGGAATGATCAGGACTTTAACCAGTTTTAGTACTAACAAGGACGAACCAAAATCACCATGTGAATGTAGGGTCGCAAACGCTTCGTTTCCGAGTTACAGGTATAAATGTATAAATCCCCGCTGCCCGTCTATCCCACAGCAAGAGGGGTTGCCTTCATATAGACCCCGCTGCAGATAGACCCGGGGTCCATACGCTAACACTGGATTCAGCGCAATCGTGGGAGCCGGCACATGAACCCCGGAGCTGTTAGTATACAGATTCGGGGTCTATATGCCGAATTAGATTCTCTTCGGCTTGCTAGATAGTAGCTAAATAGCCGCTAAAAAACGTTAGAAGACAATTGTACTAAATGATCCCACTTTCCTTTTGTTTTTAGCAAAACGTAAGAAGACAATTTGTACAAAATTGCCCCACTTTTTTATCGCATTAAGACCCACTTTGATCGCATTAAGACTCCTATAACGTAGTCATTTGAAAAAAAAAATCCTCTTTATGACTATACTGTCTTGACGTTTCAGAAAAAACAAATTGCACGACCAACAGTAATGTATACGAATATACATTACTGAGAACTTTATTTATTTTGTGCTTGATTTTATAGGACGATATTGTGGAGTTGTTCAATAAAATATCGAAAAAACAAGATGCCTCTCCACGACTTTACGTTTACTCAAACCGGTTTCGATGTTTTTACATCATCATCAGTGAGCTCTATTAACATGATCAACCATCAAACTAGATTAGTTTTCTTTAAATTGAAACGTCGTCACTACTTCTATACTAAAACATCAACACACATTAAACTGACGGTACAGGGACGGGATTGGTATCATCAGCATTATTGGTATCATCAGTGATTTATCCATGGTTTATTAGGATGGTGCTCCGCCCCACTACAGTTTAACTGTTCGGAGGTGGCTGAACGAACAGTTTTCCATTTGGATAGGGCGTGAAGGAGTCATCCCATGGCCAGCAAGATCTCCTCACCTGACTCCCATGGACTTTTTTGTCTGGGGGTTCCTGAAACAGAAAGTGTACACACAGTACCAATCGGAGATGAGGGACAATTGAGGGATGGAATACTAGCGGTGAGTTGCGAAGTTACAGAGGAAGCTCTCATTCGATGCAACGGTGAAAGAAATCCGAAAAAGGGCTAGGGCATGCTTGAGAAGTCAAGGAGGACATTTCGACAATTTTATTTGAGATCTTTAGTGATCATTTTCTGCCAATAAGCTATTCATTCAAGCAGTAAATAAATTAATTTCATCACAGTTCTTCGCATTTGAACACAATTGAAATGCCTAATCTTTCTCGTGTGCTTAAGCCATGAAATTCGACCCATGCCTCCAGCACAAAGAACTTTGGGATGTAAATGCTATCAATGAAGTTCCTAATGATGACTAGCATGAAAAAATATGAATCCAACTACAAAAATTGTTGCAATGCTTCATTTGGCACAATTCAAAACTTGGTTTTCAAAAGAAAAATCACTATTTCTTAAGGACAATGATCACTTCAGCCGAAAAATTAATAATTAAGTTGAAATCTCCAATGAGTAATTTGGAAAAGGACACATTGGAGTAATTTGGAAGTAGGAAGTTTTTCTGAACAATGGGTAGTCGATAGGATGCGGTTTAGGCCGAAAAAGTGGGGGGGGGGGGGTAATTATTTTTAAAGATCAAAAATTCTTAGTGTGCCCAACATTGAGCCGCTGTTGAGGCCGGGCAGAGGGATTAATTTGATCCCTACAAAAAAAGTGTGCTCTTTCTGAATCCGGCGTCAAAAGCTGCCTAAAGATCACCTAGAAGCTACAAAGTGGCATTAGGTTGAGAAAAGTGAGGTCTGCCTTAAAAAACGTTTGAAAATTCATATCTCAGAAAGTATTGAGTTGTGGACTACAGTATATTTGGTGTTTTCGATTGCAAATCAGGTCTGATTTCACCCAAATTTTTTTTTCACACTTATCCCCTTCCACGGAAAATGTCAAACACCCGTCAAGGTCCTCAATTATTTTATTTTAGCCTACGTCTCACTTAAACAGAATTTGGTTCTCTTCATGTTTAGCTTTTTCTCTTAAAATTAGTGATTCTGTTTAATTATGTGTTGTTTATAACCTTGCCGATGCTATTACCGTAGCGAAACGTAGGTTGAAATAAAATAATTGAGGACATCGACGGGTGTTTGGCCAAACAAAACTCGCGTGCAAAATTCCACTTCCCTCACTCCTTGAGTAATATGCTATTACTTCATTCAAAATCTCACTAATATATAACAAATGCGTGAAATTCAAGGCCATCGGAGTTCAGGCTTTCTAGCCTATTATTAGCCTAGCTGAGTAGCTGTTACAAAACAATCAAACTTCCTGAGCAACCTGGATTGCTGACGTTCTCTTCGTTGTACCTACATATGTTTTTTCTGCCTACACGACGGTCTTTAATATGTTCTTGCTTTTAACAATTAAAGGGGTAGGTAGGTGGTTTGTGTGTTTCACTACCAGAATTTTGTCAAAATACTGAACTGTTTACCCTCAGGAAACATGGTTCCCTGGATTTTATTATTCTTCCATTTCAAATAATTGTGGCTGTTTCGAAACGGTCAATGCCGGAGAATTGCCTTCTCTCGTCCCTTTCAGCTTACCCCTAAATATACGGGGTGCTATTATGCTACAAGTCGAACAAATGGATTAGAAACAACCTAGAACCCTCTTTCAAGCCTTTTTCTTCGTTCACTCTAAGTAAGGTGTTAGTGATGTGGTCTTAGAAGAAGGGTCTTCTCATTGCCCTTCAGGGCGTGGGCTTCAAACCAAAATGTGTACAGGACAGAACGCAAGGGAGGAAGCTTATTAGACCCGTTTAATGCTGCTTTTCAGCTTCCACATCCAGCCCGCTACCCTTAGCCACCACCCATTTTATCCTATAGCCCCCCATTATTGAGGGTAATAAGGAACATAATACACCTTCCTTTCCCTCGAATTACTAGAGCCTAACTCAGCATGATGATGCTGTGGGTAAGTTCATTTTATAGCTTTTTAGAAAAGGTGCTGTGAGATGAGAATGGTTTGGGAAAAGCACCTCTTGCTGAGGTGACATAATAATAATTTCTTTCTAGGCTATTATTTTTATTCTATTATTACAAAAATTAATAAAAACCGAAACCGCATTAGGACCTACCTACTGAAATACAAACGGAAATACGAAATACTTCGAATAAATAATAATTTAATAAACTTAAGAATATAAACTATCTCCTCTGACAATGAGTACTGTTCTCTTTCACAGTTTTTTGACTCTTTTGTTCTTTTCTATCTACTCTCTCTCTCTCTCTCTCTCTCTCTCTCTCTCTCTCTCTCTCTCTCTCTCTCTCTCTCTCTCTCTCTCTCTCACTCTCTCCCTCTTTATTTTATTTTATTTTATTTTTCTTCTTCGTCTAAGGAACCGTTATAAAAACCAAGACGGTAATTTTTCCTGGATTCACTACTGTTTGTCTCTGAATTAACGGACTACTACCACAAAAATGATACTTGAAAATGAGAAAGTTTCACATTTTTCAAAAGTATTTTTTTCTGGTCAAACACATGAATATAAAAACGTGTAAAACCATTTAAATCGTGCTAGAAATATTTTTTTAATTAATAAAAATAGGAAGCGCCTTATGACGTCACGAATGCGTACTCAGTCCTTGTCTTATTATATTTTGTGTCACTCGACATGAGGCACAGTTACCTACCTCTCTCACTTCATTAGACGGTGCAACGTGGTTATTATTTGTCAAGATGGTTTATCATTAAAAACAAAAAAAGGTTTCATTTTTTAAGAGTCCATTCTCCAATTTTTCAGTTTCATAATATTTTATTAAAGTTGGAGGTTCTCTTCGTTCGTTCTTATTTTCTCAATTAAAGTTTTGTGTATTAAGTTTTCTATTTAAAAACGTAAACAGAGGTCGAATGACCTAGTGCGAGAGCTAATTTTTATCCATGTAACATGATGACCGAAGGCAAGGACGTGTTGTAAGCAAGGTTGTACTGCGCTTGCTTCTTGTCTATACCGGCCTCCAAGCGTGCTGTGATGACGGGGCTTAATGTCGAAACAACGACGTGGATGATTGATATTACCGGGGAGAATAGACAAAAATCAAGGTGTGGGAATTATTCTGAAAATATGGGCAGGGAACAGGGTAATACATAAATGTATAACCACAACAGACATTAGGATCTAAACAATGAAGATTGAAGAATGACATCGGCTAACCGAGAAAAACTGATAGTTGAACAATTTCAATGGTTATGGCCTTGCCACACAGAACCGTCCGCTCGCCAAACAACCATGACAACGTGAGTGAGGTATGACCCCGTTACTACAGTTTTTCCGCATGCGGACCAGTCCACGCGGCAGTTCGCGTCTGGTGTGGCGAGGCCTTTACCGTTAAAGAAGTACATATTCAAGACGTGATTTAACTATAGTCTACAATAGTTCTATTTTACCCGACTATACCTATAATATGTCCCGGGTCGATAAAATAACCTGAAGATTATGGAAATCATTGCAACCGAGCAGATGTCAGGGTGGTGAAGTGGGGAGCAGCATTGATGATGTAGTTAGCAGGCGAGGGGGCAGAGCGGGCGTTCTGAGCAGTCCGTAACTGCAAACGTCAATTACAAATTAATGAACGGAGTTTTTGACGAACGAAAAACGATATGAGCTATATTTTTACTTCATCATAAAAATAGTATATTATACAGGGTGATTCAGGAGGAATGTGACAAACTTAGGACCGGCGCACACTAGGAGAAAAAAGACGCCGACGCATGAGTCGGCGTCTTTTTTCTCGGGGAAGAGACGACTCTCGCGTACGCGACCAATGTGAAAGGCCCCATAGAGTTCTATGTGTTTTTATTGCAAGAGTCGGACGCTGACGCGCGCGTCGGCGTCTTTTTTCTCCTAGTGTGCGCGGGGCCTTACACAGGTGATAGTGCATAGCATAGCCGAAAATGCTTTGGTTACAAGAAATGAGCATTTACCTGTTTTTTTCTAGTTGCATTACTTTTTACGGTAATTGCCGTGTTCAGGGCTCACCGTACGTAGTTAGACAAAAACTGACGGTGGATTCGGAAAGATGGCAAAATCCTGCTCCTGAAACCACCGTGAAAATCAAAAAATGTCGCTTGCGCGTCGCTTTTTCAGCCGTGAGAAAAGTGAAAAAAGTAGTTTTTTCGAATACCTGATAAATTTCACACCAGTATCAACCAGCTGCTAGTGCGCGCATCGACGGGTAAAGTTGTGTAAAACTACCCCGATCTGTGTACTTTCGAACGGTGTCCTGATAGATGAATTTTGCAACCCTCCGACCCGGCAATAAAGTTCCAGTACAAAAAAATGCAACTTGCTTTGATAAAACAAACCTAATTGGTCAGTTTAAATGGCCTTTCCTTAGGATATTGTGTTCCTCTGAGCATGCTCCCCTCAATGCCTGAAGTAAAAGTAAGAATTCAATTCCCTACGCGAGGGTCACCATGAGAGACGCCGAGGATGAACTGCTACGTTAGGACTTGAACGGGGACTTGGCCGTTCTATCTCATCAGAATCAGCTCAGCTCAGCAAATTGTGGGCGAGGAGGACCAATTTAGTTCTGCGAGGTCTCCTGACCTAACGTCCCTGGACTCCTGTCTCTGAGGGTGGATGAAGACAATGGTATACGAACACAAGCCCAGCAAACGCGAGGAGCTGATCAACAAAGTTTTGGCCTGTGCTGAATCGATCAGACAAGGAGATGCCGAAATTCGTCGAACCACCAGAGGTATACAGAAAAGAGCGTCCGAGTGTCCACAAGGGGGAGGAATTTTTGAACACTTATTTGAATGACGCTATGTTGTTATTTCAACTTAAGGTTGTTACTGTAAATTGATCTCATACAAGTTGGAGGGACGAACGATGGACAATGAACTCCGTGAATGAGAGATATGAGTGTACGTGAATGAGATATTAGGGTACCGGCTGAATCTGATAAGGTGAAATGTCGGAGTCCATAATTTTCACCCTAACGCTGTTCATCCACTACCTCTACTCACATTCCATACATGGAAAACCTCGTTGTCAATTGCCATAGTTCAAACCAATAGTTGTCAATCCTTACTTCAGGCATTGAGAGGAGCATGCTCGTAGGAACGTAATACCCCAAGGAAACTACATTTTAACTGACCAATTTGACTTGTTTTAACAAAGCAAGTTTACATTTTTTTGCATTTAAACTTGATTGCTAAAGTCGGAGGGTTGCAAACTTCAACTATGAGGACACCGTTCGAAAGTAGTTTTCCACAACTTTGCCCGTCGATGCGTGCACTAGCAGCTGATTGATACTGATGTGAAATTTATCGGGTATTTGAAAAAACTACTTTCTTAACTTTTCACATGGCTGAAATAGCCTCGCCCAAGCGACATTTTTGGATTTTCATGGTGGTTTCAGGAACAGGATTTTGTTATCTTTCCGAATCCACCGTCATTTTTTGTCTAACCACTAACGGTGAGCCGTGAACCCGACAATTACCGTAAAAACTGATGAAACTGGGAAACAACAGGAAAATGCTCATACCTCGTAACCAAAGACTTTTCGGCTATGCGTCCCTATGACGTTTTTTGTGCGTCCAAGTACGCACTATCACCTGTGCCGGCCGCATTGGGATGTGATGGGAGAGGTTATAATGAAAACAAAAGCCGGCGATTGTTCCTTCCTCATCGAACTTCGCTGATAAAGAAGAGGTGACGCGGTGTTGCCAACGTAATTTTTATTCCAAAGGAGCTCCATTAAGCAGATAATTGCTGTAAAACAATTGGCAACCGTGCTTTGTTTATTTGCCTTGGGAATAACGAGTCTTACTCCCTGGGAAGTGAATTTCGATCATAATAACACAAGTTTACCTACCGGTTGTACATGAAATACATTTCCCCCCAAAGTCTCGACCAGTGAAACTTCCTCATTGCAATTGCAAATTGTTTTTTAAGAGTAAATAAATTCTTCATCTTATTTCTGCCAGACTTCCTTCGCACATGGAGAGGCTTAGAGCTAAAGCAGGATAGAGTTCGTAGGGGATTGAGAAAGTAAAGCTGCGTACACACTTGCAAAAAACTGAATGGGTCAACAAGACAAAATTTTGTTTTTAATGCAGCGAAATCCACCAAATTAGGCTTTTCTGGTTTTTATGAGCCAACACCTAGAAATTTGGTTCTTTTAGAGATGATCCAGCTCCACAAAATTTCATTTTCGAAGAAGTCGAAACCGCAAAATTGGCTCTTTTTGTGAGCCAAAGCTGCGAAATAGGTCGCGACATTTCGTTCTATGAATGGACCCAGACCCGTGGCATTTCTCTACAAAATGAGCTAGCACCATAGAAGCTTCAACTTTAAAGATGTGAAATCAAGCCTAATTTTCAAGGAACCAACTCCTCGAAATTTTTTGAAAGACCACCGAAATTTCTTGTTTTTATAAGGACCCAATGGCAAAATTGGTTCTCAAATTAGCGCTACTGTTCTGTTTGTGATTATGACCAACGTATTTTAAAAAAGGGATTTTTTCATCAAAGAAGAAAATCACTTGAACGGTAAATTCGTTCGATTACCGCTAAATCACAATCGAGTGCAGCATTCGCAGTTCTTGGTCCTCAGCATCACAACGGATCACATGTTTAGTGTTTATCTCTGTTCGGTCATGTAGTGGTTTACAAGAAACAAAAAATAATAGTTATTCGTGTTGTGAATGCCACAAAATATAAATATCATGGCATGGACATAATATGCGATTCGCGGACGTGAGCGAAATGAAGATGAAACAGTGAAATGACGAATTGTCTTTCCAGAGACACAGTTCTTCTTAATGAGAAACTATTCGTAAGAAGATGGGCCTCCTTAAAACCTTCTCGGTTTGCAATGCGGAACACAAACAAGTTTAAAAAAGTAGCATCATCCATCGTGAAAGGGAGGGTGGTGTGGTGTCTTTAAAGATTTGAACTCTTTGCAGATTATTCCCCTTCTTCCAATGTTAACAAGAAAGGGGCTAAACTTTCTTAACTTGAAAGTTTGCATCACTCTCTCCTATTCTTCTCACGCGTGAAGAAGAGGGAAATGGGGAATCCTTTGGGACACGAAAATCTCGCACTTTGTACTCAAGCCAGAAGCACCATCCGAGGTAGGGGAAGGAAAGGGGTTCTGTTCTTCTTTCCATAAAATATACAAATCGGTAACTTGATTTCTCTTGTTTAAGTTTTAAACGAAGTCTAAAGCTCCTGGCAGGGGAAGCGTTTCAATCCTTTAGAACGGATGTGACAATTCAGTTGCCCATATTTTTTATCTACCATATAGAATTCAAAGGCTGGGTTCAACGCTTAAAATTAATGAGCTTTGGACTCAGGTTAGTAAAACTGAAAATGTAATCCTCTTTGGAAGTACTCAACTCCCTCTCTGCCAATACGCTGCAACAAGCCGCCTCAGCTACGCAATCGGATCTCCGCTAACGAGTTTTTCTGGCTCCAACCTCTCTCACAAAATCTTCATTCTGACTTACCATTGGCCAAAATCATACCCGTCATCTACATTGTATCCTCAACGTTAATGTTTTTCTGTCTTTTATTGCAGGAAAGCTTGTTCATCAATAAAGACAAAACAACAGAAGTGTACAACTGAGCAAGCAATGATGTATTTCTGAAACGCCTTTTCAGCAAAGGTAAGAGCCGAATTTTTAATTAAAATAACGCCTTTATTAGTTACTGTTGCACAGGAAATTAATGTTTTAAATACGCGAAAATTTTGTGGAAAAGCTGGAAAATGTTGAGAAAAATCAAACTATTAGTGAGTAGCATACTTATGAAAAACTATGATATCGACACACCAATGGGGAACTTGCGCATTTTTCAATCACTGGTGTTTCTTGAAGAGGGCTCTTCAACAAGACAATTGCCCACATTAAACATTGAAATCAATCAAGGGTGTTTTTAGGCGAATTTTTAAAAATTTTGAGTGAGGATTTTATTACGTCAAAGGGCAGTTAACGAAATGGATAGTGTTGGGAAAAGGGAGGAAGACGCGTTTTCTGGGGTTTAATTTTTCTTGTTATTTGTAAATAAAACATTTTAGAGTCTCCTCAAATGCTTCAAAACTGCACATTGACGTCATTTTTCCCTCGCACTATCCATCCCCTCCTGAAGAACTTTGAAATTTATTTAAAATCACCAGACGCACCAATTGGGCTGCAACTATCGTTGATATCCTTGTCCGCATGTTCCTGGTATCCTTGTCGCATGTCACTGGTATCCTTTTCCCCCAAATCGGGCATTCATGCAAGTTCCCCATTGATTTACTGACGCATTAAGGTTATACTATGGGGGGGGGGGGTTATATTATTATGGGCCGAGTAAACCGTTCGTTTAAGCATCGCTAAGGGTTTCAACGTTTTTGTGTAGAAGACACTGAAATTTTGATTGGCGTTTGATCGATTTTACACACATCGGCACGGCGTTGCCAGTATTTGGCATCTTTATAAAATAACAAATAGTATTGATAACAGTGTCGCGCCATTCGGGGGGGAATCCCCATCACCAGTTACTGCGCTACCGCCTCTTTACTAAGCTTCCCCCTATTATTGTCCCTTTGTTTTGCTGGATATACAGATTCGTCCCAAAAACGTTTAACATTACAATTGAATAGTACTCCTGTTACCAGAATTAAAGATGGTAATTGGTGCTTTATATACTTGATGAATATCTGCAGGGAACGATGAAAAACCAAACGCCTGCAGTGACTAATGAGAACAGAGACAATCTATGAATGATTGTACATGTGCACTGTTTGAAAGGTACCGTGATGAGTGAAAACAAACCAGGAGAAAGTTACTGTTTTCAAGGGTCACAAAAACAGTGAACTGATTTTTTAGATCAGTAAGGCTCTCCACACATGGGTCGTCTCGTTTTCGGCTCGATCTCGACGCGGAGTCGAAGCGCTCGACGCGATTCACTTTTTAACATTCTTTTCAATATAAATGAATTTTTCCACACACTGGTCGTCTAGTTCTCGTCTCGAACTCGAAGTGATTTTTCTCGTATGTATTAAAACCGTCTTCACACGGGTCGTTTCCCTCGTCTCGAACTCGATGCGATTTCGTCTCCATAGTGTTACATCAATACCTAATGAATAGTTTATCGTATAATCGCTTCGTTCTCGTCTTGGACTCGAAGAGCTCTCGTTTCTCGAACCGTGCGACTTGTTTGGTACGAGAAATCACGGATGCTTACGTTTTCAACCGAGCATGAAGGCCAGTCATACTCAAAACTACTAGACTCTAATGGTTTAGTGACTAGAAGAATCGAAAAGCCAGTAATTCCGGTGTCACCAGAAAGGTGATTGGAGCTGTACGAAGTCAGCTCAAGAAATGCTGAAGTATTTGCTGAGCACCTGCAGTAGACACATTTAGGCCCGTATTTATGAACGTTCCTTGAGTCAAGGAACCGTTGTGAACGGTTTTTATCACAATAAAAACATATGGGGGGTTATTGTCTAAGAAAAAAGCAATATGTTTTTCATAGCAATGTTTCTATTTCATTCGTATGTTTGAAGAAAATGAATAAAATAGAAACAATGCTACGAAAAACATATTGTTTTTTTTGTTAGAGAATAGGCCCCCTGTTCTAACGAACTTCGAGGGTTCCTTAACGTCAAGGAACGTTCAAAAATATGAGCATTAAACCACTACCACGGCAAACTCATGAGGAAAACGTTTGGCGGCATTTGAAGCGTATAGGTGATGCACCCATCCTGTTATGAAGCATGAACGTCGAGATTCGAGACACAATTAAAAAGAGCCTCAAAACTAAGAAAGCGCGAATTAGGCTACGATCTAATCACGGGTCAAGTGGTTAAGCAGCTGCCGGAAGAAGGACTACAAAATCTGCTGTACACCATAATGCCTCGGTCAGGCTGAGATACTTTCTGGCCACGCCGCGTTGTAAGTTGCTGAAGTCGTCATGGTACTGAAACCAGGTAAAGAGTCTATGCGACATAAAATCTTATTGGCTCATATCACGACTGCCGAATTGGTTGATAAACGGCTACTGAAACGAATAAAGTCCGTTCGAAGAGAGAATAGTATATTACGATCCAAGGGCGGTATGATGCTCATTATGGTCGAGGGCGACGGGAAATGCCCGAGGTGAAGCCGAGGCCAGCTGTCGCCCGACTCGTAATGAGGAATACCACCCTGTACGCTATTTTTTGTACAGCCGAAGCCCATAATTATTATAATAATAATCACAAAAACCAGTCTTTAAAGCACCGCTCAGCAACTTTGTGCTACGCATCTGTGGAGTCTGCTGTGCAAATAATAAAATTCACTTTTTCGAAAAATGAAAACGTCAATCGAAGGCTGTTATTACACCAGCTTTTTGTGCCAAATATGGTGTCACTAGGTTAGATTATTCTGGTGAATGGTGGCGAAGAAGTGGAAACTAAAAAACGTTGAAATTAAAAGTATTGGTATTTGTATTTTCGTTGAGTGTGAAATAAAAAATACTTTTGAAAATGTATTTCAAATACAAAGCCCAAGATACTTTCAAAAATGTGTTTTAAATACAGAAATACAAATACTTTCCCAAAAGTATTTAAATACAATTACAAAATACGTTTTTTGTGTTTAAAATACAAAGTATTTTAAATACTCAAGTATTTTGCCCACCCCTGAACTGAACGAAACTAAATCCCCACACACCAATTTTACATACAAATAAGTGCATCAATACCTGTACAACTTAACCGCCAGTCCATCACTAATCGATTGAATAAACTATAGCAGTTCCATTCAAATATCTCAGATTTTATTATAAAAGGTTCCCTTTACAAAACCGTGTTTAACGTGTCTTATTGTAAAATCTATGTATCTTAATGCACCGAATCGCTATAAGAGAATAATTTCCTTTCCCAGTTTTCTTTGCAAGATGATACTCGAAAGATATTCCCTTTATTCCTGTCAGCCTCTCACCCACTTCTCATCCTGGTGTGTACGTTTAAGGATGCATGTAAGTTTCTTATCAGTCCTTTTCGCTCAAATAAATAGGTTCTTCAACTTGGAGCATAAAAAAGGGGCTTTATACCCTTGCGGTTTCTTTAAGGAGAAAGGGTTTTTTAGTAATTCCATTTTGGAACACCTTTCTAAAAGATTGCGGTTATTGTCATAAAATGGCACTTCATTCTGTTCCTACTCAATTCACTCACAAAGCATGCCTGACAAACTTTTCATCATCAAATTTGCTTTTTGTACCACTCATCCCATTATCAATCTAACCAGGTAGCCGCGCCATCTGGCAAGAGCAGGCTGTGGGCATTTTATTGGTAAACCCCACTTTCATACGTGTCCAGTCCGAGTTTTGTTGACCTAATCCCAGAGTTTTTACGTTTTTCAAGTGCCAGAAGACAAAACTTGTGATTTCAGGCTCAAACCCCGTGTCATTTCGTGACAAAGTTATTATAAGCTAGCCGTGGAAATTAAGCAGTTTCTTATACTAGTATAACACGATACGAGTGCGGAACGCACTTCATTCTGTTCGAGTGTGAGAGTTAGAACACGAGGAGTAGCCAGGTACGGAGTGAGAAGTGCCGTACGAGTACCGTACACTATTTTTCCTACACCAGTACACCAGCATTAATAAACAAAAAATATAAAATAACAAGGCTCGAACGACACAACGTTTTCAGTACAACATAGCTTCCAACTGGCGGCGAGTATCAAAAGTATGGAGCGTGCGGGATTAGCGTGAGGAATAATTATGCAAGCTGGGAAAAACGACGGAGCGTGCGGAATGACATCAATTCCGCACGCTCTGCCGCCTTTGAACGTGCGTAAGAGGCTCATTCCAGACGGGGTGTAGGAAAAATCCGTTTCAAGCGCAAGCCGGCGTTTCTCAGAGAGGTTTGTAAAAGGTTGGTGTCAAGAATCAAGAAGGTTTAGCTGGTTATTCGCCTGTTTGAATTGAAACTTCAAAAGTGCAATTACTAGAATATTATATTGTGTACCTAGGCGGTAAATTGCGTGTTTGCCGGGCCGAGAGCAGCCCGGAAAATACCCATTTTCCCGTCCCTTCGGGGGCAGCAAAAACGATTTTTCTCCACGTGTAACATTTAAAGAAAAACAATGAATTCAAATGTGATGAGTGCAAAGCGGGAAATTCCCGCTTCTACACTTTCGTCATCCAATGAGGAAGTTTCATGGTTCAGAACTCAATCATAAATCTATTTTTTAATGTTAATTTATTTAATAATCGGGATTCGTTCGTAAAAAACCCCAACAGTTAATAAATACACGATTTGTGAAGTTTTAGGTCATTTCAAACACGCCTGATAGCATGTTAGTGTCATAGACGCCCTCCGAAAAAAATTCACCTGTAACGTTGCTGTCGGGGCGTGGTTTGTTGTGTTTTTTGCCTTATTTTATGGTAGAGCTCTTGGAACTAATGGAGGACAAACAGATGAGCTATTTAGAGGCAAGAAAAGGACAGGTAATACATGGGATGTTACGTTGCGGAAAATGTTCGTTTTGGCGGAATTTCAAATATGCCAACTATTGTTAATAAATGAAAAATATTTCTGAAGGGGGTTCTAAATGTTTATTTATCCATTTACACGGAAGGATTGATAGTTTGGGTTGAGCTCTCAAACGGTGATTAAGTAGCTAAAGTACACTATTCATTCTTGAAGGTTCACGATAGAAAGAGAGAGAAGCCGGTAGGTAAATTTTTATTTGTCTTTTCCCCTTTTGTTCTTTTTTTTTGTCTTTCTTTTTTATAAATACCTAGTAGGTGTTCTGTAAATAATTATTAATTAATTAATTATTAAGCTTGTGGAAATCATAAATTTATTGAACCACATCATAAACAATCAATACAAAAATGTTAATATAATCTGGATCAAAGCTCACGCCAATATTCAAGGCAACAAAGAGGTTGATCGGTTGGCAAACATAGCTAGCAACTCCAATAACTGGCTCTATTATAAGATACCATGCACATCAGATATTAAACCAATTATTAACAACAATATAAAATTTGAATGGCAAGCAGCATATAACGATCAACCCAAGGGATTGTTTTACAAATCATTAAACCCATTAATCCTCCCTAGATCATGGTTCAATAATTCAAACTTAACCCGAACCGAAAACAAACTAGAATAATAAACAGACTGCGTTCAAATCATGGATTGCCCAGGCTAATAGCCCTTTATGTGACATGTGCGGCTCAAACGACGATTTAGAACATAAAATAATGTCATGTCATAAATACACAAGTGCTCGAAATCCGTTCTTTCAATCCCTATATAAAAAATTAACAACCCCCTTCCACTATAAAATCGTTCTTTCCCATGTTGACATAACACGCAGGGATACATCCAACTTCATAGTAAATGCTAACTTAAATATTTGAAAGTTAAAACACCGCCAAAGTATAAAATAGTATAAAATAAAAAAAAATAAAATATAAATAATCTAATACTATAATAAAAATTATAAAATAGAAATATAAAAGCGTTAAAAACTAATACAATGGCTAATGGCTTTATGTCTACGCCCAAAAAAAAATACAATATTTTTCTCACGACTCTTCATTTAAAAAAGCAATAAATAATTATTAGTTAATGATAAATTGTTGTTTTTAAGACATGTGAACCTAGGTTATTTTATTGAAGTCTGGTAAAAACAAAAAACAAAAGAAGGATACCCTTTGCATGCACCAGATGTTAAAGAGGAACAGTGTTGAAATATTATTCTTATTTTCACTCAGTACCTGCTTCGTAAGTTGTCCATTACGATAATATGATAAATCCAGTAAGTTGAATTTTTCATAACCTGGCACTTTAAAGCTTCATTTTTTGAAAACTGTACAGTAAAGATTTAAAACTGACATGAAAAGTTTTTTACAAGTCAGTTTTCTATAACCTTGAGTGTAACCTTTGTTGAAATGTTATCACCTCATCCGTGATTGTAGAAATATCTTATTTATCACGAAGAGATATTGTCTTTCCACATGTCTATTCCTGATCGGTTTTCGGTTTACAAGGAAACCATCTTCGGGGAAAAAAGAATTGTGCAAATTCCATAAACAACATTAAGATTATGACTAGATTAAGAGTTGAAGGGGAGGGGGGAGAATCAAAACAACTAAGGACTCAACATCGATAAAGGGGCCATTTAAAAAATACATTACTATAAAACGTACCTTGTCAAAAACCTCACCAATCCATCAATTATCACCGCACTTTGTCATTTCATAAATTCCACAGGTATCCAAATATAAACCCATAATAAATGACATATAAAAACATATTAGTATAAAAGGTATAACTCATACCTCATAGATACCAAAATGAAAAATACACAAAAAATTCATGTCTGGCCAATGCGCACGTTATCTGTATGTAGGCTGTGATTATAAAAGAAGCGATGATTAATTGTTTTCAAGGGCGTTGTGTCTTATGAGTTCAAAAGCTCTGATAATTGGTTTAACCAATTGGACACGTGAATTACCTTAATTTAAAGTTTTTCCTTAATGTAATTCTTCGTGGTCTTTCCTGGTAGATTAAAAGAATGAATACAGCTTTTAGATCACTTTATTTATGGTTTGTATCATAATGTAGTGTAGAGGCCTTATTCACTAACTCATGGACGCAGGCCCCGTAATAGGCGTAACAGGCAAAAAGAAAACGCTCTTCGTACACGAGGTAAATTTACAACGTCTAAGATCGATATCGACGGGAAATGACGGGCATCCGACGAATTTCCACTATTGAATCTTTGAATTAGGATTGACGTAATGATTGAAATAACGTTTTTATTTATTACATGCAGGCTTGGGCAGTATTTAAGTGCTTTTTCTATAATTAAAGAATTGCAATCACATGTATACTTGACATTACCTGATCGAAAAAGTAATTGCAATTGGGACTAAATTCCTCATTTTATAGTAAGTATTATTATAATTACTACTCGCCTTGATCGCAGCGCTGTAGTTGGCCATTTAGATAAACAGTTGTTGTGGGTGATTTCAATTAGAAACTAGTAGAAGACTGCCCACAAGAGCTAGTTCCCAAGCGGCCAACGACAGCGCTGCCCGAATTATGAAATAGACGAATAATTCCTATTCGGGTGCTTCCACGAGAGCCTTAATTTTCCACCGTTCTTTCTAATCCTTTTTTTTTTTTTTTTTTTCAATAGAAGAAAACTGTGAATTAAAGCTCTCGAGATTTTGTTCTATTAGGTGCAGGTTATAGTATTGAGGGGGTGGTTAACATAATTTATGTTTATGATAGGTGAGAACGAAAGAAAAATGTCCAAAGTTCTCCAGGTGGGGATGGAAGGTAATTTGCAGCGAGCACAGATAAGAAATAGAGGGAGTGTATTAATAGAAAATGTGATGCAAGATATGCATCATTTGCCCCTCTCTTAGTGCCCAGTTTAGGTAGAGAACCTTTAAAACACAGGTACTGCAACACGGATTTCAGCGCCATATTTGGTCCCTCAGTCGTTAGGGTAAACAAAATATCATGAATGAAAACATTGTCATCGTAACAGCAAACAAACGCGGAACGCGGTGGAAATAAATAAAAATATCCTACTTTGTCAATGAGATCAGGTGATAATTATAATCATATGAGGGACCAAGTATGGCGCCGATTTACTCGTGTTTTATAGTGCCTTAGTTTAGGGAGAGAAAAAAAATTGTTGGATGAGGTTTCCCATAATTTTTTTTTTCTTACTAATTTGAAGCTATAATCTTCCGCAGATGAAACTTTCAGCTGTCAATTCCGTTTTACCGTTTGGCAAAAGCAGCAGTTTTTAATTTAAATTTGTGTCCAAACTTCAATGCATAATAGAGATAATATAACATGGAGGGAGTCTTGTTCCACTATGACGGCATATGAATAGGTTATACGACTGCCCCTTAAAAAAAATAAATTCAAAAAAAAATGTAAACCTCCCTTTTTTCTAGTCCGTGAACTTTTTTTTTTTTTAGAGTTGCATCTAAAACTTGATTCATAGCAGCTATAGCCATGTTTCAAAAAAACAAGGCGATTATTATTACATCAAAATTTGTGTTTTAGTTTTATTGAAAATGTATTTGGACCGCTCAAGAAACAGAGGAAATATGAAACATGTAGTAACTTCAGAGCCCGTGTGTCAAATTTCAGGGATCTTCTTCGGTAATAACACGTTCGGAGTCGAAGTCCACTTCGAATTATGGGTTGTGTACAGCCGAAAAGTGACTTTGAAACACGAATGGCACGTAGCGGGGGCTATGCCGTAGAGCGGGTCACTCGTCTCGTGTCCTCAATCTCCCTCTATTCCGTTCTACGCATTTCCTTGGAGCGCAATCGGAAAACCTCCAAAGCTTTTCGGATATACAAACGGTTCATTCTTGTTCGCAGCCCATACGCTCATATGGTAGCGGCTCTTTGTATCTCGCAAACGCCGCGATTCATGAAAGAGCGTCTGACCCGGGCGGTGCGGTGGTGGTTCGTGCGATACTAGCCGCTGTGCTCCACTGAAACCGCGTTCGTTTGGCCGACCGGAGCGCCGGCACGCCCCAACAGTGCAGAATAGGGACGAATGATCCCATATTGAGAAATTAAAGGAACCGCGTCCTTTGCGCCAGAAGAGTTCGGCCGTGAAAAACTTTTTCAGGTTCGAATAGAATGGAATTTTTCTGTTCATTCGGCCGAAGCAGGCGTGTTCGATCGTTCATCTTTCGTCCCACTGAGCGTTGAACTGACGAAACTCGGCTCCAGAGCACAAGCGGATGCAGTGTTGCTCAGGGTCGGATACAGGGGGTGGACGATCGGGCTGAGCCCGAAGGGCCAGTGCGGCCGGAGGCCCGATGCCTGCCCCCCCCCCCCAACTCTTTGACGGATCCCAGTCCTCCTGAGAAAACTGGTAACTACAGATTAATTTTTCTTGGTAATGGTACCTTACAGAATCCCGGAACTGGCCCATTAAGCATAGGTACAATGAGACAGATGAGAAAACCTATCAAGTAGGGTTTTCTTAAAAACGGGACACCCTTCAACCCATGATTCAAGACACAAGGCTGTTTTATAGCGTTTTTCGCTAATTTCAGCCGTGCTGATTAATTAGTGATTTTTCTCAATATTGTCCGCAATTTTTGTTTTTCAACTTTTAGCTATGGACTAGCGTTTTTTGTTTTTTTTTTTAAGGTTTAGGCCCGAAGTTGCCTTAAGAAGCAACAGATTATTGTTTTTTGCTGGATTTAGCCCCGAGCAAAGTCATATGGAAAACCAAGTCCTCAGACTAGAGAAAAAAAATGTTTTTTATTTTGGGTTGGGATTTTTGCTCCCGTTAAGAATAAAAAAGGAGAAAACCCGCCAAATACAAAAATTATTATATTTATTTTCGGTTTGAAGTTGTAGCGTGTTATCTATCTTGATACCATATGTTTTTTCCAACACTTAACTTTTGTATAATTTTTGAATTTAGTGGGTGATCTACTTTCACTTTTTTTTTTTTTTAACATACAAAAGGTCCGTTCCATTGTTTCGCGAGTGCCACACTTTTGAAAAAAATCATCTGGTTCCATTCAATTTTTCAGAATAAGTCAATGAAATCACATGGTTTTCTACACTAGTGTAGCACTAGCAAAACAATGGAACGGACTTAAATAATACAAAGTTTAATGACTTGGTTTTCCATATGACTTTGGCCCCGAGTCAGCGTTATGACTAAATTTTAGTCGTGAATTCGGGTTTTCTCTAATGTAGCCGTGAATTAGCCGATTTTTTCATTTGAATCCGTGAATGAACGTTTTTCTTTACTTTATCCGCAAATTGTCCGATGTTTTACAATTCTAGCTGTATTTATTATTTTCAATTAAGTCCGCGAAGTAGGATAGTTCCAAGTTTAGCCGCTAAGAAGCGCTTTTTGTCAATTTCATTATAGCGCATTAGCTTTTTTTCTCAATTTGCTGTGGATTAGTGTACCTATGTCCTAATTTGAGCAGCTCATTAGCCATTCTTCTCAATTTTAGTTGTGAATTAGCATTTTTCGAAAATTAGCTGTGAATTAGTGGCTTTTCACTTTTTTATCCGCGAGTGGGCGATTTTCTGCAATTTCAGTTGCGAATTTGTCCCGAATTAGCTTTTTTCTATCTTATAGCCTTAGTGGGTTTTCTTGCCTTTTAGCGCTTGCAGAAATGCAAAAACTGGGCCACGTCTCAATTTTACCAACAGTAAATTAGCGTTTTTTCTTCATTTTAGGCATAAAGTGGCATATAGTATAAACCGCGAATAAGCGATCAGTTATGGCCACGAATACTAGCGATTTTTCCCAACTTTTTGCCAAAAAAAAAAATCAGCTACACTCTTTGCTAATCACCTACAAGCACTCCATCCTGGGTCGGATGGATTGAAAATCGTCGAAAGGAGCCAATATCGCTGTCCAACTGCATGCCAAAAACTCGTTTTCACGTATACAAACATGAACATAGATCCTTTATATCCACATTTTTAGGCCCACATAGGGAGCCCGGGGCGATCTGGCCCCCTCGCCAGCCCTCGGCGCGGTCTCGGTACGCCGCTACTAATTCACGGACAGAAGTGAGAAAAAGCGCTACTTCGCGGCTACCAGTTTCCTTAAAGCTTCCGCGGATAAAGTACAGAAAAAGCGCTAATTCGTGAATAAACATTTAGAAAAATATCTCATTCTCCCAGGAGAACGCCGACAAGTGGAAATGCATAACTTGTAAATCACTTCCGGCTACTCCCAAAACGTCCACGGCTTCTGTTGCAATCACGAAGGAAGATATGGCATCCTTGTTCGGCGAGTTTGCCAATTCCCTAAGAGCCTCGATTCAGAGCGACATGAAATCTCTACTAGAAGAAACGAACAATCGCATAACAACGATGCAGCAGAATTTGGACTCTTGTCTGAAGAACTATGATGCCCTTTCTACTGAATTAACCAATTTGAGAAAAGAAGTATCAAACATTGAATGTGCCAAGCTTTCTGAAAGAATCGCCGATCTCGAAAGTAAAATTGTCACTTTGAACCCAATTGATGACGATTCATTTGAGAGCACCATGGCTGAGATTGAGGATAGAAGGCGTAGAGCGTCTAATATAATTGTTTATAACATTCCTGAGACTATCGGGTCGGTCAACCCAAATACGGATCTTTCTACAATCGCAGAGCACCTTGATCTTGTTTCCCCTGGCTCGTCATCATCTATCGTTCGTCTTTTTCGCCTTGGTAGATTCCGTGGAGATACATACATGTCGTCCAATCAAGGTCATTCTTGATTCACCTGCGAATGTCTCGAAAATAATTATGGCGAACAAAAATCGTCTCCCCTCTACTATGAGCATTTCTTCCGATAAAACTCCAAAAGAACGTGCGTTTCTAACAAAATTGCGGGCTTCTCTTAAATCTCGACTCGAGAAAGGGGAACAAGGAATAACCATCAAATACGTACACGGCGTTCCTCGTATTGTTCAGGGTCTAAAAAACGCAGTTGCCCGGGGCTCAATCAGTTCTTGAGTCCCCCTGCTTCTCGCTCTATCTCATTACTTTACCAAAATGTCCGAGGCCTAAACACTAAACTGTCTGAATTTCGGCAAAACACCAGTTACATCTCACATGATATTGTCGCCCTCAGCGAGACCTGGCTTTCCGAGTTGGTCGATTCCAATGAACTTCGGCTCTTAAATTACTGCGTCTACAGAACTGACAGATCGTCAAAAAATAATCTCTTCAAATCTCACGGAGGCGGAGTCCTAGTTGCTGTATCAAAGAATATCAAATCTTTCAAATGGGTTCCCCCTTCCGATTCAGCCGAGCACGTTTTTGTAATTCTGCCAGAACTTCGCATAATCCTTGGTTGCGCGTACATTCCCCAGTACCAGCCTCCTTCTCATCTCGAGTCACACTTCATCGATCTTGAACTGGTAACCTCAACTTACCCGGAATTCAGCGTCTTGATTGTGGGTGACTATAATATACCAAACGTTCCATGGGACTCGTGGAACAAAGTGATTCGTGTTGTCGGATCGAGGGCGAAAGTTGTCATCGAGGCTATTCGTCTTTTTCATTTAAAACAATTTAATTTTCTTCCAAATGTTTTCAATAATGTTTTGGATTTATGCCTTAGCGATATTGATTCCCTTGTATTGAGGAGTTGTCCACCCGTTACTAGTATTGATGTAGCCCATCCTCCCTTTGAATGTTATTTTCAAACTTCTTTGAATCCTGTTTCTTTGCATCTACCTCAGCAGTTTCAATACAACTTTAAAAAGGGTGATTACAAACTCATGAACGAATATCTGAGCTCGTATGATTGGGGTTATTGCTTATCCAAACCGTTGGATATGGCTGTTGAACTGTTCTATGAGGTCATTAATGATGCCATCGCTAGATTTGTACCCAGAACTAAATTAATTAATTCTAATTTTCCGAAATGGTTCTCCTCCGATTTAATTCATCTAGTCAAACTGAAAAACCTGGCTCACGCTCGTTACAAAACCTCTTGGTCCCATCATGATTACCTAGAGTTTTCTCAGCTTATGAGCGAGTGCAAGCTACTTTCTAAAAACCTGTATAAGGTATACTTGAATAATGTCCAACAGTGTATTTCCACCGATGTAAAAATGTTTTGGAACTATGTTAATTACAATAGTGGTAGTAACGATATCCCATCGCGTCTTACACATTCGGGGGAGACGGCAGATACACCTAATGAAAATAGTCGAGCTCTTTGCAAAATATTTTTCGTCTGTCTTCGAAGTTCCGAAGTATCGGTCCCCCAATTATCCACCTGAGGAGCTCGTGGAGCTGGGAGGTCTGAGAGTCTCTGAGTCTGAGGTCCTTTCCGCAATTAGCGCCCTTGTTATCGATAAGGGAATGGGACCTGATGGAGTTCCGCCCATTCTCCTGAAAAACTGTTCGAGTAGTCTGGCTACTCTGACTAACAATACTATTTAATAGGTCCCTTTCATTAGGAAGTTTCCCTGCGATTTGGAAAAAATCATATATTACTCCAATTCACAAAGGTGGGAGTAAAAGCGAAGTTTGTCACTATAGGGGTGTCTCTAGCATCTCTGTAATTCCCAAAATCATGGAAAAATTATTAGTAAACCAAATCACACCTCTTTTTGCCTCTACAATACCGGCTGTGCAGCACGGGTTTTTTAAGGGGCGTTCAACCGTGACTAACCTGCTTATTTACGAGGAATATATCATGAGAGCATTTGCGAACGGTTGTCAGGTGGATTCTATTGCTACAGACTTCTCCAAAGCCTTCGACAAACTGTCTCATCCTCACTTAATTGCCTTTCTAAGTTCTATTGGGGTGTTCGGTGACTTCTTGAGCTGGATTACAGACTACCTAACGAATCGTGAAATGATGGTCAGGCTTAAGGGTTGCATTTCACAACCGTTTCTTGCCCATTCGGGTGTCCCTCAAGGATCACATATTGGCCCTTTACTCTTTTCAATTTTCTGCAGTTTCCTCCCAAAAATATTTCCTGACGTTGAGTGTTTGCTCTTTGCGGATCTCAAGGTTTTTTTGAGGGTAGCATCTCGTGAGGACTGTTCAAAGTTGCAATCTAGTCTCGATTCCCTCGCAGCTTGGTGTACTACTAACTGTTTACATCTAAACATATCCAAGTGCTCTACAATCACTTTCCACCTTATCGATGACCCAATTATCTTTAATTATAGTTTAAATGGAATTTCTCTGACCCGCGTTCATACCATACGAGACCTGGGGGTGATTTTGGACCGTAAGCTGGAATTTCACCACCACTTCGACTACATCACTTCTAAAGCTCGTAAAGCACTGGGTTTTGTTAAGCGTAATACCCGTGAATTTACTGATATTAAAGCCATCACCCTTCTTTATACTTCCCTTGTCAGGCCACAACTCGAATACGCTTCAGTAGTTTGGTCACCTTATTATGCTGTTTACAACCACCAGATAGAGTGCATACAACACATTTTTCTGCGTTATGTTGCCTTTAAAACGAAAGTCCCTTTTGACCAGATCGACTACAACTCATTACTCAACACTTGTAATATTACTCCGCTCTCTTACCGTCGTATCGTTGCCGACCAGTCTCTTCTTTATAAAATCATCAATAATATCATCGACTCTCCCGATCTTCTATCTCTTTTCAATTTTAGTTTTTCTCGTGTGATTAGCCGGTCCTGCATCACCTTCCATGTTCCGTTCGCCCCTACTAACTATCTGCATCATAGGCCCCTTCTTAGGTTGCCCAGGGATGCCAATCTCATTGCACAGCAAATGGGTACTGATATATTTTTTGACCCCATTACTGTTTACAAAGGGAAAGTTATTGATTACTTGACTAGAAATTAAATATCCTTTATACACAACATCCATTATAATTTGTTATTACCTACATACTATAGTTTCATGTTTGATGTCATCTTTAGCTTAACATATATACTCCAACTTCTTACCAACTGTTTCCTTTTTTTGTACTATCATTTGTATTTGGACTATGTCCGTGTTATAAATAAATAAATTAGCGGTTAAAATAAAGAAAAATACGAAATCACCGCAAAAACTTAGAAAAAACGATGATTCAACGCTAAAATGGCGAAGAATAGCTAATCCGTGGCTAATTCACGGATAAAATTGAGAAGCGCTGAAGTGAGGAAAAACGCTAATTTGCTATTTAAATGGACCAGAAAGTGCCAGAAAGTGAAAAAATCGCTAATCCATAGCCAAATTCAGAAAAAGCTTTACGTAGTCCGCGACGAAGATTGGGGAAACCTCTAATTCGTGGCTGAAATCGAAATGCATACAAATCTATAATTTTAACGGCTAAAATGAGGAAAAACACTAATGTGTGGTTATAATTGAGGGTCAAGTTGAGAAAATTTGCTAATTCACAGACAATTGAGAAAATGGCAAGCCGAGGCTTCCGGAGGCAACTTTGCAGCCAATTAGCAAAAAGCGCTTATTTACGGCACTTTTTCACTTTTCACATGGCTGAAATAGCCACGCAAGCGACATTTTCTGGTGGTTTCAGGAACAGGATTTTGTCTTCTTTTCGAATCCACTTTGCCTATAACACGACAAATATCGTAAAAAGTAATGAAACTATAAAAAAATAGGAAAATGCTCATAGCTCGGAACCAAAGCATTTTGGGCTATGCGTCTACATGACGTTTTTAGGTGTCCAGGTACGCACTATCACCAGTGCAAGTTTCTCACATACCTCCTGAATCACCCTGTATATATGTATGTATATTGGGCCGATATTTTCCCAGTGCCCCGGGCCGGTCAAATCTGTGTATCCGCCCCTGGTGTTGCTGTTCGGACGTCAACCTATGCGGCCGAGTACCGTTCCAACGGGAGCGCCTCGATGGTGTAATGGATACAATGCTCGCTTCGCAACCCAGCGGGCCTGGGTTCGAATCCAGCTATTGCCCATTACACTATAAGGCTGCGGCGAGCTGTGACACGGCTCGCTCGGCTTCGTGTGGGCGTTCACGGCGGTGCGCGTATGACAAACCGCGTATCGACCGAAACGCGCGCGTAGTAGGGGTGTGAAGTGCACAGTTAGATCTGGGTATGGCGTAGGAGCCCAAGGGAGGCTTAGGTTTTCACCGTTTTTCGCCTATATCTTGAAAGCTGAAGGGTTTAGCGCGGACAATTCCCTTTGAAAAAAGTATTTGCATTAAATTGTGAACAAAAAAGTTTCACACAATACCCCCCCCCCCCCCGCCATCAACGGTTACAGAGATAGTACAGGGACCAAAAGTACCATTTTTTAATATTCTTGATTTTTTGTGAGAAATATGAAAAGTACACCTGTTTGCGATAGCACTAGGTGTTTGGTATTATAATGATGGGCATACGGAAGCTGGTGAAATTGGACTTAGCTTTGATTTTACCATTGCAATTTGTTCGACAACTTCTTGGTTCTCGTGATAGCGAACATGATCGTTGTTTATCCACCACCAATCTTGGTTTTTAAAGACTCTTTTCATTCTACAGGAAAATCCGCACATGCAATAGAATTCATTTGTTCAAGCAAGTCGAAGGAAGAGCATGAAATTTCAAGGTAAAAGTTCAAGGCGAATTTAAAGTAACTTCGGGGACGAAATTTGAACAAAAATATACTACCGCATAATGTGGAATTTCATAGAGATATCTTTAAAAACCCGGATTGGTGAATAAATAAAGTGAAAAAGTGTATGCCGAGGAGTAAACGAGGAATGATTGGAGGAGGTTCGTGGAATCATCACTGCAGTTTCCCTAAGGCATCATCGAATAATCCTACAGCCTTCAGATTTCCAAGCCGTTCAAAACAATTTTCGGCTCCATTTTACTTCAATGTTCCCGTTGGCAAAGTAATTATGGTGTTTTTAGTGGATATCGTCATGCTCTTGATACGTTTTTATCGTTTGGGAGTGCGCTTCAATCGATATTTTCGTTGTGCGATATAAAGTTAAACTCAGGAAACGCCACACAATTACTTTTAAAGTTTTAACTGACGCATAGATTATCTATTTACGGCAAAATGGTAATGAGGAAGTTTCACATTTTCCAAAAATATTTTGTTTCGATGAGGCATACCAATCCTTCCACGTAATAAATAAATAAATAAATATTTTAAACCCTTCAGAAATATTTTTTATTTCTTAACAAAAGTTGGTATATTTGAAATCCCGCCAAAACGAACATTTTCCGCAACGTAATATCCCTTTTATTCTCTGTCCTTTTCATGCCTCTAAATATCTCATCTGTTTATCCTCCATTAATTTATTATTGGAGAGCTCTCAAGGCGATAGATATAACAGGTGGCGCACCAAGAGCTCTTTTCTTGGAATTGAGTAGGACTGCCTACGTCACTCATAGACCAGAAAGTCTGATTGCCTGACAGTCTGTTAGGTTTTATAGTTACTTTTCTCTTTCTCAAACGGTGTAAAGGGCCGTTTTTAGGGGGTTGGCAACCGCCTAGGGGCTCCGACCCATGGGGGGGCCCCCGGCTTGGAATAAAAATAATTACAAAAAATCTCGATGGAGAGAAAATCCTAATTGGGGTTTTACAGAGCTAAAATCAGAATAATTTGGTTTTTGAAGAATTCAGCCCCGCAAATTTGGATTTTCGAACCACGAAAATCAGAGAAATTGGCTTTGAAGGTGCCAGATCCACAAAAAATGGTCTTAAAATATCCAGACATGTGAAAGTGAAATTGGCGTATTTGAGCCAAACACGACCCGAAATGTCTATTTGAAATAGCCAAATCAACGAGAATTGGTTGCCAAAGTGAACCAAATCGTGGATTTTAAAAGAAAATAAATCTGGCAAATTGAGGCTTTAAAGGGCCAAATCCTGGAAATTCGATTTTTAAAGATCTCGCGAAATTGCATTTTCGAATGAGAGCATCGGAATTTTCGAACACCCTGTATAGGCTGGTCCTAATGGTAAAGGTGGGTTTACACTGAAGTGTCCGAGTGTCTCGACATAAATGTAAAGTGCCAGATGTGAAATTTATTGACTATACAAATTCTGATAAAAATTTCTGGAAGTTTGTGTTTACACCAAGGAAATTTGTGTCTGACACTAAATTTCAAGCAACAAGTGTCGCGGGACACTATGGTGTAAACGCACCTTAAGAAATAATGAATCTTGCAAACTATACATTTTTAGATAATATAACAATTATTATCTATTGTGATATTGGTATGTTATTTTTAGATATAACATACTAACGAACTCTCAAATAGCCAAGAGAGTTATTAAACGTTCCCCTTTAGACTTTAGATTAAATTGATCGTGTCCCGGCCAAGTTTGTGAACATTCCGCGTCCAGCTCCTTCGTTTAAGCCGCTTATTAGGGCACTTTTAACGGCTACAGAGCCGACCAGACAGGTAATTTTATTGGCCGGACTAGCAAAATATTCTGTCCATATAGAAGTGCAAAATACTGTTCGATTTAATCTGCTAATAATTGCAAAAAAGCCCGTAGTTTCATGAATGAATCGCCTATTTTTTAATATTATCCATTTTACTGAGAAATAGTCTGTTTTGGGGGCTTTTCGGATCTTTTTGTAGGTTGTGACTGTCTTGGGGTTGCAGCTTTTTCATCGTGAAGGCAAAGTAAAGAAAGGAAGGTCTTCTCCCACTTGTTTTATTTGAACTATCATGACCGTGGTTCTCAAACAATTCAACGAATAAAACACTACCGGTGTTGATACTTCCAGGACACGAATCCGTTATTTTAGTCATTTGCATTTTCAGGGCGTGGAGCCAATTTAGCTGTTTTTAGGAAGTCAAGGCCACGTCGATTTAGCTATGTTTAGGGCGGGAATCATAAACTTTTAAGGCATTTTCATGGCGCGCTAATCGTGCGTCCAGCAATTTATAGGGCGCGAGAAGTCAGTTTGGCTCTTTTTAGAGCTGCAATCGCCAGTTTCGCTATTTTTAGGTCGTCATTTTTAAGGCACGAAAATCGTCAGTTTTTGCCATATTTTGCGACTGTAGTCATACCTAGATTTGAAGGATGCGAGTGGCTATCAAGCCAGTTTTAGCAGAGCAAAGCATACAATTTCTGAAGCCCCTCCTTTTTGAACAAAACCCGTCTCCACGTCTGTGTTTAGTATACATTTAAATTATCCACCAGCTGTTAGGGGGCCCCCTGATAGTTCTCGCCTACACGCCCCGCGAGGGCTAGAAACGGCCCTCGGTGTAGACAGATTATTAATTAATTTTTCACTCTATTTATGGTAATTCTCGACACGGCCCGAATATCGAGGTAAATAAGTTAGTGTGTTTGTGTCCTGATTTCAATTTCGAGCACACAGCACACATTTAAAGGAAAAATTAGACGACGTTGAATACATCCTGACAAAATTAGCGTTAGCGAAAAATTGCAAATTGTTGGTTTAGAGACATAAGCCTTGTTCGAAATCCAGCATGTATTCCTTCTTAACGAGAAATTGTAGAAAATGCTAAATGGAAAATGGGGAATAGCTAGCGCAAAGGAGCAGTCGATCGTTTTCTTCCTGTAGAGGTCTATGGATGACGTCAATTCCCAACCTCGTCCTAGTAGGGCAAGAGGGGAGCTGCGCCACCTCTACATAGCTCTACCACCTTGGAGAGCTCTAATACGATGGGGAAGCGAGGTTCGATTTTTCAAAGGTAATTCGACTCATAACCAGGGATGTGCGTCTACGCGTAAAGTATTATTTTCTACGTATACGCGTAAAAAATACGTAGAATGTAGACAATACGTAAACTATGTAGACAATGTAGAAAATTCAATTCGTCACGAAAAGAAGGTTACAAAAGTGTTACGGCTGATATCACCGATAGGTCTACTTTGTATTTCCCTCCTTCTTTCTCCTACAGTACAGAGAGAATCCTACAGGTAGAGCTTTTTTTTCGTTGACGCTTGCTTACTCTTCGTTACTTTCTATTTCTACCAGTCGGTGCAGTGTACAGTTTCAGTGTTCAATTTGAATTTTTTTTCCTGCTGGTGGCTGTTTTACGCCCGTTATTTCACGGAAGCGTCGTTTCTTCAGAGGAATCTCTTTTTTTCGCTTTTGAGAAAGCAGGTAAGCGTTATTTCTATTAAAAAAGAAAAATAGTCCACGAACCCCCTTGCTCAGATCTTCCAAATCCAAGATTGTAATTTGTAAAACCTAAACGTTAAACTTAATTTTTGAGTATGCGTTGCTACTTGCTAGGGTACTCAAAATCTGATTGAAAGCTTGAATAGGGTTAACGTTAGCATTTGCAATTTATTAGTGAGTTTTAGCACTCTCCCATTAAATCCTCCGGAAACTTTATTTTTAAATTTCAACCAATCAGATGTTTCGTAACCAAGCAACGACTGATTTATCGTTTGCGTTAGCGTTAGCGGGGCTGTTGCTAAAAGTCTCTAATGACAGATTTTGCAAACACATTCGCCAACGCAACGCTAACGTTGAATCTATTCAAATAACCAATCAGATTTTGAGTATCCTAGCAACGTATAAACAGAAATTAAGGTTACCGTTTACCGAGCTGATTTCAAAATCTCCCTAATATCTCCATAAAATTAACGAGTTATTTGACGTAATCAATTTCTATACCCACAGAAGAAAGTCAATCGAAAATTCGGATTTTGTATTGAATAATTGACACTTCATGGCTTCATTTCGACGAAAATTGACAAGCTTCAATCCTGTTTGAGGAGTCCTATCCGAATTTATTCTCTCTTCAAGAAGAAAACAAATTATTGTGATCACATGGCGGGAAGGAAGCACAACGTCGACACTTTCACGGACTTGAATTTCTCATTTATTAAAGGACAGGACAGGAAATACCGGGCTCACTGTAATGTATGCCAGAAGGCTTTGGCAAATACGGCTCATAGCCGGCTGATTGCTCATAGGTAAGTCGTATTATGTTAGAATTTATTTTCTTAGTTTCAAACTACGTTTCCTCGCGATTTTCAGGAATATTTGTAAACTGAAGACCTCGGTTGTCGATCAAAAGAATTTGTTCAAATGTCAACAAAGTACACCGGTACCAACAACTTCCGGGGAGACTGAGCGATCTTTTGGATTGGATTTCCCAAATGAGATAGTTTTTGGAGCAGATGGTTCCGAAATTACGACCACCGTATTATGCGCAGTATGTACTTGTTATTTGTAACATCTGACTTGACTGATCTGTTCGCCCGTATTATGTAACTCATAACGCGTGCGCTAGCAAATTTAACAGAAATGAATAATGGGGAACTTGCACATTTTTCAAGCACTGGTTTTTCTTGAAGAGGGTTCTTCAACAAGTCAATTGCTTACATTAAAAATTGAAATCAATCAAGGGTTTATTAAAAGCGAATTTTCAAAAATTTTGAGTGGGGGTTTGATTACGTCAAAGGACAGGTAATGAAATGGGTGGTGTTCGGAAGAGGGGGGAAGACGCGTTTTCTGACGGTCAGTTTTTCTTGTTATTTGTAAACAAAACATTTCTCAAATGCTTCACAACTGCACATGGACGTCATTTTCCCTCGCACCATCCATCCCCTCGTGATGAACTTTGAAATGTATTTAAAAATCGCCAGACGCACCAATCGGGCTGCAACTACCGTTGATATCCTTCTGTCCATGTGCCAAATTACCGGTATAATTATCTCCCAAATCGGGCATTCATGCAAGTTCCCCATTGAAAGTAATCACCCACCCCGTGCTGTAACTCTTAACGCGTGCTTTAGCAAAATAAACAAGATTAATAATTAAAAGTAATCAGCTGAGCAATCTCGCTAACGCACTCGCCAAGAGTTACAAAGTAGGGGGCAGGTGAGGAATTAGGTTGACGCGCGCGTTAAGAGTTTCAAAATAAGGGGATTGATCTCGTTAAAACTACAACTAGATAATTACACTTTTGTTATCAATTTTAGCATGATGGACCACAAACCGAATTTAACGACACCGAACTACAACCCCGAAAGGAAGCGACTCCGTTGTACTCAGACACGTACGCAGCTGCGGCGCCAACGTCATCGTCATCTTGCAATATTAGCGCAACCAGTAAGTTTTATGACCTACATACCCTCGTAAAAATAATATGCATGTTGCAATAAACTCTTTGCAGGCAAATTTCCCTCCTCTACATCTAGAAAAAGGAAAATCATGTCCAGCTTTGTTGATTCGGTTTCACCAGAAGAAATTCGACAATTGAATGAAACGGTTGCCAAATTTTTTTATGGATGCAATATTCCCTTCAGTGTGATCGAATCTGACCTTTTTAAAGAACTTATGACGAAGTTGCGTCCTGCTTATGGGCCATTGGTACCAACTAGAAAGGTGCTATCGACCACTTTGTTGGACAGTGTGTACTCATGGTGCATAGACCAGAGCGCTAGCACTATGTCCAATGAGTCAGTGTTATTAATCGACGGCTGGAAAAACTCGTCCAAAAACGCGAAAACCGTTGTTTCTATGATTCACAACGCGGCAGGATCTCAAGCATTCGTCAACGCATGGGACCTCAGCGGTGAGTCCGAAACGGGCGAAAAACTTGTTGAAATCGTGTCTGAATCCTGCTCCCTGGCAAAGACTCTCTACGACACAACGGTGTTTGCCGTTGTGTCGGACAACGCAGCGGCCATGAAAAAAATGGGCCGTAATTCCGGGCTCTGGCACAGCACATGCAACGCTCACACGGCGAATTTGTTGGCCAAGGACGTCATCGACGTAAATTTGAACAAAGAGGTGTCGTCCATACTCAAAGAGTTCAAAAACACGGACTTCGAAAGCTTGTTAGTTAAACATAAGGGGTCTAGAATTCAGCTCCCAGTCGATACCAGGTGGTGTTCCCACAGGGATTCCTATAAATGTCTGGTAAGCAATTTACACATCATGAAAACTATAATAATAAACGAGCCAATGCTTAAAAAAATAAAAGTAAGTGTTAAAACATTAATTTTTGATGACGACTTTATCGAACGAGTCCAAGAAAACATAGGTCTCTTGGACCCAATCTGTGAACTGATCAACAGGACACAAAGTTCTGATTGTACGGTGGCCGAAGCTGTAAGCCTTTGGCTAAATTTAAAACTGCCACATAATTTTTCTAAATTTGAGAATCAACTGGAATTGCGAAAAGAGATGGCTTTGAATGTGTATGCATTAACGGCATACTATTTGCATCCATATTATAGAGAGCAGGTTTACCTTCTGTCCCCAGCTCAACTTGACGTCATTAACGATTTTCTAATTGAGACCCTTGACGCCTCCGGTCTTGAAGATTTACATAATTTCAATGAAAAAAAAGGAATATTTGGACCACTTATTGCCAAAAAACTGAATAATGCGGAAGTGTTCTGGAGCTTGGCAAAGCATAAGCACCCCAATCTTTCGTCCCTCGCCGTCAAACTCGTCAAACTTCCCGCCTCGTCCGCTCAAATTGAGAGAGTTTTCTCCAACTGGAGTTATGTGCACTCCCAAATTCGGAATCGACTTACATTTGAGCGGTCCAAAAAACTTGTTCACGTTTACTATACGCTTAAAGTGTTGGACAGAAATGAGAGTGACGAGTATTAATGGAAACCTTTTCTTTAAAAATATCTAAGTTTGTTCAATAATGTTTTTTGTTTTTGTTTTGTTCGAAAATTCAATTTTAAAAGTGTTCAAAATGGGGAGAGGTTGAAATTTTACCAAACCTTTAAGACGAAAATAGCGGCCTAGTCCTAGTCGGGTCCTAGTCTTTCTTTTTGTTACCTTCTACTTTATTACAATATAATACGTACAGTAAGTTTTTTTTTGTGATCATGCGTGAAATTTATATATTTTTCACTAAAATTTGTTTGTATTGTTCCTGTTTCTTTAAAAATAGTTAAGTTTGTTCAATAATGCTTTTTGTTTTGTTCGAAAATTCAATTTTAAAAGTGTTCAAAATTGGGAGAGGTTAAAATTGTACCTAACCTTTAAGACGAAAATAGCGGCCTAGTCCTAGTCCTAGTCTTTCTTTTTGTTACCTTTTACTTTATTATAATATAATACGTACAGTAAGATCTTTTTCGTGATCATGTGTCAAATTTATATACTTTTCATTAAAATCTGTTTAATATTGTTCCCGTTCAATTTTATTTGGGTGCACGCGTATAATACCAAGGAGGGGCTCAGGCTTGTTCGTTAGTAAGGTCTATTGTATAAAGCCTCTTTAAGGCTCATTTCAGACACACGCGGTTTCCCGAGGCACGGTAGATACGCGGTGTGAACGCAGAGGATGCCTCGCATGTGTGAACCGAGAAACTTCTTCAAACCGCTGCCGCGTAGCAACCGAATTTCGGTTCACACATGCGAGGCACCTACCGCGTTCGCACCGCGTAGCAACCGTGCCTCGGGAAACCGCGTATGTGTGAAACGAGCCTTACACGAGTAAGTTTTTTTTTATATCAAAGTAGCTATTTAAAAAAAAATAAGCTGACGACCCCTGCCAAGAATTAACTGTTTCAATTCAGAGACCCTATTCACTAAAATTAAGCGCCCGTGCTATCCACCCGCCTTGTCGAAATACACATGTTCTATTCCGGGGAGGACGGGTGGATAGCGCCTGTTTGAACATATTTTTGATCAAAAAATTTACTCGTGTAAAAGGGGCTTGGTCCCATGTGCGTGCGGAGGCCTTAAGGCCTGTTTTACACGAGTAAGTTTTTTGTTCAAAACTATGTTCAATCTGTTCACAAACAGATGATTTTGAGGCAGGGAACATCTGTCAATTTTTTTCAAAATGGCTAATTTGATCAAAAAACTTACTCGTGTAAAAGGGGCCTAATACTGGATTTTCCAGCGTGGTTGGTGTAGTGGACTAGTGGGTTCTGGGCTGAGGGCTGTGGCTGTGGGTACGCAATACGAGTTACCTCCGACGGTGATGACTGAGGTTGAAGTAGCACCACCCTCCACCTTCGATGAAGCAGAGGCATAATTCCAAATCTCGGTTTTGGCGTGAACACGTCTTCAAAATAGTTTGAGCCTTAGGGCCGTATTCAGAAATGCTCCTCTACGAAGCCTTAATTAAAGGCTTGGAAAAATGTGATGGTTTATAAAAATGTGTCATCTGTTTCGAAGCGCTTAAAGGAGTCCTAAAGTTTAAGGTTGGTTTCTGAATACGGCCCTCAGCCTCAGGCAAGTTAGGATTAGGACCCTTTTACACGAGTTACTTTTTTGATCAAAGTAGCCATTTTGGAAAAAATTAACAGATGTTTCCCGCATCAAATCGTCTGTTTGTGATCAGATTGATCATATTTTTTCGACAAAATACTTACTCGTGTAAAAGGGGCTTTATAGAAGAGGATTTTTACTTCTTAGTTCTTACTACGAATTCTCAGATGACGTCATGGGTATATGACAGGTTGACAGGATATTTTTATTTACACACTCCTTATCAACCTTATCAAAATTTGATTTTCTACATATTCTACGTCGACGTAGAAAATTAAAAAATTTTACCGCGTAAACAATTACATACTTTACACGTAGAAAATCACGTAAAATACACATGTAAAGTATACGGCACATCCCTGCTCATAACAAATAAGAAGGTTTGAACCCACCTCACCCCCTTTCAATGTTTAGAAGAAGTAAGGAGGAGTCTAGTCTCCAACTTCTGCCGTTTCGTTTAGATATTTTTTGTGTTGGCTAAAGTGAATAGTCCCTCGCCTTTTTATTTATTTATTTTTTCGGAGATTAGAAAAATGGCTCGTGAACTTGGTACCCGGCGAAGTAAAGGCTCACAAAGAAGGAGAAGCCAGCTTTTAAAAAAACCATGTTGAAATTGTTCTACGATGATCGTTGTAGATTGCAGTCATCGCAGAAAAACTGTAGCGGCTGAATTGAATACGAATATGTCAAAGAAGAAAGGGCAGTCGTTTCTGGTACACCGAACACTGAATCCCACCAAAAGCTTTAAAAAAAACACACACAGTGTAGTGAGCTCAACGGCCAGAAAATAAGTTTTCATGGGTGATGGTGATACTCACATTTTCACAAGTGCTGTACACTGTACCCTGTGTCTCGAGTTTGCTTGTCACCCGAAAGTCATCAATTTCGACTAATCCCGGAAGAAACCAAACCCGACATTCGTGTGCTTTTGACGGTGGTCTCTGGAGGGTGTAAATGTGTCGAACACGTCTGTTATGACTTCAAAAGCATAATTTATTATAATCAACTCATAAATAAACGATTCAATTTGACTACACGAAGTGTTTTTACCGTGAGCTGCGCCGGAGTGAAAATACATTTTGGTTATCTAGAATTCTAGAGAGAGGTGAGGAAAATAATGTTCATCTGAAGCCGGACGGATTAAAAAAATCAAGTAGCCCCTGTCGATTGCGAATCAGGTCTTCCCGACACTAATTATTACGTAGAGAAACTTAAAAAATATGTGAAAAACACTGAACTGCCTTAAAACGTGGGATTTGTATCAATAATGTCAAACTGTCCTAGGGGTTGATGATAAGGTGATAAGGTTTATTATGAGTCGAAACTTCCCCGACGTATAGAAAATAAGGCAAAGAAACACAACAAACCGCTCTCCGACAGCTACATTACAGGTGAATTTTTTTCGGAAGGCGCATATGACACAAACATGCTAGCTGGCGTGTTTGAAATTACCTAAAACTTCAAAAATCGCGTATTTATTGATTGTTGGATTATTTACGAACGGAAAACGATTTATGCTCTATTTTAGCAAAAATAAAGCTTAATCTAAAAATAGATTTATGAATAAGTTCTGACCCATGAAACTTTCTTATTACCTCCATCAAACAGGAAATATGCAGTTTTAATATACACGCAGAAAAACCGAATAACCACAAGTTTTTCATTATTTTCAGTTTTACTTTCAAGTTCCCGTACGAAAAGGAAGTGTGATGTTCGTGTAAAAAATCGAGTCCCATTACTTCAAATTCTTGACGCACAACAAAATATACAAGAATGTTCTTCTTAAGGAATTCAAGATAATTCTATAAAATACAAATAGAGAAAGCCATGAGCTAACACCAAGGAATCCGTTTTGATTTTTAAAAAGAATCTAAATCCCCATAAACTATCTTCATATAAAAGTTCCCTTTGTATTCTCGGGTTTAATGTAGCAGTTCTAGTATAGAGGGAAACAAAAAAGGGGGTTTCTATTTCTCATTTTACGCAAAATATGAATTTTACCACAGTGTACGTATACAGCAATACTTTTTTTTGTAGTTCCTGGTTCACCTTGAAGTGTTTCTCCCTCTCTTAGGCTTTCCGTTCAAGAACCGTCTGCATTGAAGTTTGATTTTCTTACGCTCCATCAGTACGTGTTTTATAGACCGCGTAGAAACGTGTGTCTTCGTGTGTTTTTTAATTTAAAAAATCGTACTATTATTTTAAAGAAAAAAAAGAAAACCTCACTCAGTTACTCAATACATATACTACCTAGCAACGTTAAGTGAAACCTTGTCGGGCAATTTTTTTTTATTCGTGGCTTACGAGGGGACCCTGCTCTCAGTCTAAACGCGGTCAGCGGAGCTCATCGGGTGAGATAGACCGTTACATAATTCTTTGCATTCAAAAATAAAATTAAGTTTATAAAATGTAAAATTGGCCAATTGGCTCTGAATGCCCATGGTAAGTTTTTGGAGTTGTGAAGCTATTATTTACGGAAAAGATGTCACGTCTTTTTGAGACACGCATATAGTAGATCAAAATAATTGTTCTATTTCATCGCCTGGTTGATCTTTATTTTACGGATTGATTTTTCATTTTAATTACTGTGGGCACTCCTATTTAAGAAAAAAGGAACTTCAGGGGAAGATTAGTTATTTTATCTAAATCAGCTTTAAAATGTGCCCCCTTTCGAAACCCTTTATACTAATAGATGCGAACTTTATACTAATACATAGATGGACTCTCGCCCGCCCTTGAATTTAGTTGAATGAGCTTCCTCTTTGCCCCCCCCCCCTTTGCTTTGAATAATTTTAGAACAAATGAATCATTGTGTAGCGTCTGTACGTACCATAGTGCCCGTAGTAAAAGTTGTTTTGTTGATTTCTTTGAATAATTTTGGTGGGAGTGAACAAATGGAACTATCGAAATGAAGCAACACGTTCAAGATTCCATCACTAAGTGGACAGACTTTCGTTCACTGACAGCCCCAAATGACAGCAAATTTGGTGTTATTTTTGTAAATTGAAATAATTGTATTTTATTGTTTAACTAAGAAGTACAGACTAATACACTCAATGTGGAATGCACTTTGAAGTTCTGAATTCCAGACTTTTACGATTGTTGGACAAGGTTCATTAGCCTACTTTAAGTAGTCTAGTATAGGCGCAGTGCGTTGACCTTGTTTGTTACGATGAGGTCGTTTCTCGTTTGTAGTTTTTATTATTATTACTGATCACTACATTAGTGTCATTTTCGAATTTTCACCCTCAAAACTTCTTTGAAACTACGTGGGGGCACACATATAACCGTGGCCGTTTGTAAAATTCATGTTTGTAAACGTATGGATGGACACATACTTTACTTTATGGGGTTGATTTCAAAATGGGGATCGATACTGTCGCCGGACTTTCGATTTTTCCATTCAAATTTTTCAAACAAAAGTTTTCGACTCTTTCGTTTTTGCTTTCTTTGTATTTTGTTTTTTTTTCTTTTTTCTTCTATAAAGGGGCCCATACACGATCAACCTGGTTATCAACTAAGTTTAAAACATTGCGTGTTGACAGTGGCGGATCCAAGAGGGGCCACAGGGGCCATGGCCCCCCCTTGAAGTCGAAGTCACTTGTGCAAATAAATCATCAAAACCGCCTCCAAAATCCCATGAGTCAAATTTTAGGGTAATTTTCGCAAAAGTACTGAGGCCTTAAGGGGGAGTTGTACATGTGATTCCTCGACCCCCCTCCAATCATACCCCGCCTACTCCGCGTTACGGAAATTACTACCGTATTTCTGTACCAATCGTGGACTTCAAGGGCTCATTTAAATCTTCAGGAAATTCCGCACAAGCGCACGATCTTCCTTTTTCATATTTCATCCCTAAAATAACTGTAAAACGCACACAAACGTTTATGTTGAAAATTCACACTCTTTCGACGACTTATTTAGGAAAGCAAGATCGTACGCTTGTGCGGAATTTCCTGAAGATTTAAATGAGCCCTTGAAGTCCACGATTGGTGGAGAAATACGGCGGTAATCTCCGTAACGCCGAGTAGGCGAGGTAAGATAGGAGGGGGGTCGAGGAAACACATGTACAACTCCCCCTTAAGCGGCCCACGCACACGTACAATAAATATTGCGCAAACTAGGGGTTTCGCAATAAAATTGAACGTTTGTGGGCTGTATTGATGGGTTGCACAATATAATGACCAACCCATTTGGGGCTACCCAGCGAAATATTGGTTTGCCGGCAATGAAAATCCCTCAAAATTGATTTTTCCGTGATCAAAATCCGGGAAAAGTATGCGCGAAAAGCCACGTCAAGGTCAAAATTTACGCGAAACGTCACATATGGGTGAGAGAAAAACTGTTTCGAAACGGCTGTGGCGCACCAAGGGAGAAATTTACGCTAAACGCTCACATTTTGTGGCAAAACGCAACATTGGGGAAAACACTCACGTTCAACCCGCAATTTGTATGAGGAATTATTTATTTTATAAAAATTGTCAAATAAAATTGTGTTGTTCTTATAAGGAAATTGTCCATTTGCAGACGAAAATGTAAAATAATTCACGGGAAACCCAACAATAAGGCCTCATTCAGGACAAAAATCCGTGCAAAACCTCACATTCTAGGCAGTATTCACGAGAATTGTCGCATTCAAAGCGGAATTTACACGCAATGCCCCACAGTGGGCAAAACACAACATTCGGGGAAACACTCAAGCGAATCGATAATTTCAAGGAAAAATTCAGGGGAAACGCCTCACCTAGGAAAATGTTATGGTGAAATGGGAACTTGCACATTTTTCAATCACTGGTGTTAACAATTGCCCACATTAAACATTAAAATCAATCAAGGGGTGTTTTTAGGCGAATTTTTAAAAATTTTTAGTGGGGGTTTGATTACGTCAAAGGGCAGTTAATGAAATGAATGGTGTTCGGAAGAGGTGGAAGACGCGTTTTCTGGGCTTTAACCAGCGAGCACAGATACAAAATAGAGGGAGTGTATTAATAGAAAATGTGATGCAAGATATGTCTCATTTCCCCCTCTCTTAGTGCCCAGTTTAGGGATAAAAAAAAGTGTTGGATGAGGTTTCCCATAAATTATTTTTTACTAATTCGAAGCTAATCTTCCGCAGATGAAACTTTCAGGTGTCAATTCCGTTTTACCGTTCAGCAAAAGAGCAGTTTTTTATTCAAATTCGTTTCCAAACTTCAATGCTTTGACTAGTACGATCGGTTCCATTAGTTATCTTACGCCTTTATTAGGAGTCCTAGAGAAATTGAAGTGTGCCGAAGATTGCCCTTTTTTTTTTGTTTACGCTCCCTCCATTATTTATCTGTGCTCGCCATGTGCTCGCTGTTGTAAACAAAACATTTTAGAGTTTCCTCAAATGTTTCAATACTGCACGTTGACGTCTATTTTCCTCGCACCATCCATCCCCTCCTGAAGAACTATGAAATTTATTGAAAATTCACCAGACGCACCAATCGGGCTGCAAGGCTGCAACTACCGTTGATATCCATGTCCGCATGAGCAAATTCACCGGTTTACTTTTCCCCTAAATCGGGCATTGCAAGTTCCCCATTATGAGAAACAATGAAAACACAGTAGCAGTTATTTCACACAGTTGAACTAAATGCGCAGAAAAATTTAATGGGTCGTGAGCTGTAAAAGCTTAAAACCACTGTTACGCCAGTAGGGCCGCGTCTCGTCTCTTCAATCTAACGATTTAATTTCAGGAAATTCGGTAATAATAGGCGATGTAATTTAATAGCTGTGGAAAATTAATTTAGCTCGATGGTGTTAACAGGTTGCCTATAGTGTGGAGGTGGGCTTTTATCATTATCAACATCCTCTCTTGAATATGTGAGCAGTATATTCCAAAGAGTATTTTTGTATGCGTATAAATTAATTTGTATTTCCAGCGATATTAGTTTTAGTGTTGCACGTCTTTCAGCATTCCCAGTCTCTTGTTTACCTTCAATTTTCTCTCACTCGAAAAATGCTGCCAGAAAGGATCTCGATATTCCCTGCGGTTGCTGTTTGATCGCTTACCCTTACCCCCAACTTCCAGAAGATATACTTGTCACGAGAAACAAGAACGGCACTGTCAATGTCATAGCAAAGTTTATGTTGTTGCTAATATGCTAATCGATCAATCAATTTCAAAAATTCCGTTTAAGTTTCTTCAAAGTCTGGCCATAAAGGTTCAATTTTTGAAATCATCTCACGTAACATATAAATTAGCAAGGCACCTTTGAATCTGTTTGGCAAATCGTTGACTGTACGCAAATAAACGTGCATTCTCGCAGAAACTATAGCCATACCAAGTTAATGGCGTTTTCCATTCAATGCAATACACTCGTGTGGAGTAATAGAGATTTCCATTCGATACAACACACAAGTGTAGTGCCGCGTCCTCTCCATAAACATATGTTTCAATTCAGAGAGGACGGGTGGAAAAACTTACACCACACGAGGGTATTGCATTGAATGGAAATCTCTATAAGTTTTTTCTCCCATCCTCTCTGAATTGAATTGAAATACATGTTTATGGAGAGGACGCTGCACGCTGCGTAGTGTGTTGAACGGAAATCGCTATAAGTAACTCGTAAAATTGTGTACCTATACATACATAATTCAGGGTGTTTCAGAATAACTTCAAGAAAAAAAAATTGGGTGAAAGTACGAAACGAAGTTTGTCTCGCTTGGGTGTACCAATTCTTGTTGCGAGGCGTTGGCAAGGCGAATGTTTCGGACGCCTGTATGCAGTTGGAGGAGAGAATTATGTTTTTAAAAAGGAATAAGAGTAATAATAAGTAACCTTTGGGGGCAATAAATACGGCAAATTATTAAAGTCATGGTTGAGGAGTTTTATTTTGCAATGCAATTTACCTGTCGCGGTATTTTGTTCTGCCCCGACGGTATATTTATTTTCATGGAGGAAGGGGTTGCCCGGTTGCCGTAGATAGTCCATCAAGGGCACCGCTTCGTGACGGTAATTAATTCGGCGTTTGATGGGAAATCCCCGCTGCAGTGCTCAAGGCACCTGAATGTTGAAGCGTTCGAACAGAAAAAAAAAATTAAAAATGAAGTTGCTTACAGGTATTTTCCTGATACAATGTTTCCATAAAAATTAGAGCTATGGAATAAACGAAACTATGGCGTTTATCTCGTGCGGGTAGTTAAGAAGTTGAGATTAATATAACAGTGAAACTTAACGTTTTTTGTTTTTGTTTTAGGAGAGGAGGGAGAGGAGAGAGAAAGGTGGCTACCAGAAAGGAAGCATCATGGGGCTAATGAAGCTGCCACTGGAGGTAAACATGGAGCACTATTTTAAAACGATTGCCGTCTGCCCTGTATTTGTTGGAAAAGCTAAAAATAAAAATAAATATGAATGAAACGCGGAATGAATTCCGAGCACATTTTCACAATTATGCGGAACAATTAGGTGGCCCTGTGTTTAGCTGTTTAGCATGGTAAGAAGAAAGAGTCGTGAAGAAAAATGTGATTCGTTTGTACAAATTGCGAAAAAATGGAGGGGGTAAAAAACAAAAGAATGATGATAGAGAAGGAGAGGGGCTAGGTCCTGCGATTTACATAATCTGTCCATGTTGTCCCCCATTCCCCTTTATTATAGTCCCGACTTTTAAATCACAATCAGGGGTCTACAATTTGTTTACTCGTAACTGTCACTCTTAAGCCGGATACACACATGCGGTACTTGCCAAGTAACGAGCAACACATTTTTGAAATTCTCAGCTGGTTGGTTTGTAGACAATTGCTAGAAATTGATTGAATATTTGGCAAGTTACTTGGCAAGTACCGCATGTGTGTATCCGGCTTTATTAACGTGAATAAACACAAGTATGTAATTAAAATATTAAATGATATCTTTTTAATCTTTATTGTCACGTGGTATCTTGTCAAAAACGATATTTTCCCAATTCATCTCATTTTAAATCCATTTATGAACATTATCCGCCCCTTTTTAATAGCCTCAGAGTGTCATTTTGTCAATAGTGTGTCGCAATAATTTGTATCTCACATTCTCGATTTTTAAACGATCAGTTCTCGCGAAGAAACTGAATCTCAAAGATTTATGACTCACTTTCCCATGTTTACATCTTTAGTGTAGCGTGTAGCCTCGTGCTCAATTTTATCCGGGTTCAGCCCGAAAATCGAGTTCAGTGGTATTTCGCAGAATCATGGAACGGAAAGAAGTTGACAGTATTTTCCTTCTGGTGCGGATTCAAGCCCAAACGCACTGCCGGCAACTGTTGACAATTTTAAGTACGATACTAACCTTCCAGAGCTCTCATACATGCCTAGAAATGACAAAAAAACCATCATTCGCAGCTGCAATTTAAAAGACGCTAATTCGCGATCCCTGGAAGCAATTTCGTGGCTAAATAATACGCAAAAATCAAGAAATTCATAATGTAGCTAAAAGTTGAAAAATCGCTAATTCGCGGTTGCAATAAAGAAAAACACTTACTCGCGGCTAAAATTAAGAAAAAGTGCATATTCGAGGCTGAAATACAGGAAAAGCGCTAATTCAGTGCTAAACTGAGACACAGCGAAAATTTGTGTGTGAAATAGAGAAAAAGCGCTTGTTCACAATCATGGGCTTTCAGAGGGTCGGGCTTTGGGGGCTGTCGTGACCGGGTAGCCCAAGGTCTGGGCCCAAAAAAAATAAAAAATAATTAAATGAATAAAAATAATTCAAAAATTAAAGGAAGCTTGCAATTTCACGAAAATGAAAACTAAAAACCAGCAACAAAACAGATATTCAGACTCAAAACTTGCAATTTCACGAATATTTAGACCGGAAACTGGCCCATTCCGCGCACATTTGAACCTGAAACTTGCAATTTTGCATGAATTAACACGTGAAATTTGCACTAGCGCGTATATTCAACCAGGTCTCTTTCTCTTCCAATTTTAGGGATATTTGCCTACAAAGTTTTCCAACTTTGCGGCTATTCTTCAGGGTGCCGTCACGGCCGACTCGACCGCGTTCCGCCAACACCAGGAAAAAAAAGGTCCCGAAACGTGTGATTTCACGAAAATAAAGTCGTATAAACCTACTTAGCCACGAAACATGTAATTCAGTGGATATTTACAGTGAAACGTGGTTGTGAGAGACCTGGGTGTATTTTTTTTTTTTTTTTCGAAACAGCACCCACAGGTAGGAGGGTTGCCCCCCCGGCTCGGAATCCTGAGTGGATTATTGTGCCCCCCCCCCTGGGTCTGTGGATCTAGTCCAGGATCCCCTTCCCTCTGACAAGGTTTAGGAGGTCCTCGGCTAGAGTTTCGCCGGTCGGAGCACCCTCGAGTAGGTCGGCCCCGAAGATGCTGAGCCGGCGGCCCGCGAGCGCCTCACATTCGAACACGATGTGATAGGCGGTCTCGTCTTCTTCCCCACACAGTCTGCACACCGGGGACTCCGTGATTACCCCGATGCGGTGTAGATGATAATGGAGCTGGCAGAATCCTGTGATAAGGCCTACCGCCGTTCTAAGGTCTCTCCGGCTAAGTCGGAGCAGTTTGCTCGTAAGCCTCCTGCACAGTCCTTCGACCATGCGCTTACTCTGCTGATGTCCCTCCAGTCTCTGCCAGTGAATAGCCGCCTGGGCATTAACCCACTTGGCTATCGCCATCCTGAAGGTCGATGGCGGGACGCCGAGCGCCGGCTCCGGGCCAGTGAAGTCTCCATTCTCTGGCCAAGGAGTCCGCCTGCTCGTTCCTGTAGATACCTTTGTGTCCCGGTACCCATTCAAGGCTTACCCTGTTATACTGGGCCAGCAGACAAAGGCTTTGGCGGCAGTCCCACACAAGCCCGGAGCTCACTATCGGAGCCGTTAGTATCTTAATGGCAGCCTGGCTATCCGTGAGGAATCGTATATGGGCATTTTGCTCGACCCTACGTATATTCTGAGCAGCACAGGCCTTGATTGCGAAGACTTCAGCTTGGAAAACCGAGGTGTGTACCCCCAGAGGTGTAGACAGCCTCCATTCGGGTTCCACCCCGTACACCCCCGCACCAGTCCAGTTATTCGTTTTAGAGCCGTCTGTAAACCACAATCGCTCCTTGTGATTTCTTTTCACCACCTGCCCCTCACTGTACCCAAGGCGGACGGAGAAGGGGCAGCGTTCACCGAGAGTTTTGGGCATGATGTCCGGCATCATGCCCAGCACTGGGTCCCGAACCATGTCCAGGATCCCAGTGTGGGTCCTCCTGGAATTAAGGCGCCCACCCCTCCATAAACCACCCCATTTATGCCTTAGGGCCGACATTGCCGCCGCCCCCTTGATGAAGATGTCAACGGGTGGGAGTCCCGTCAGTATCTCCATCGTTGCAGTTCGTCATTTTTCGTCCTCATAAGCAGCATTTTACCCCTGTCGGCAACCCTGCCCAGGTGCTTGTTCCAGGTGAGCGTGGAGTACAGGGTTACCCCCAGATACTTCACTTCCCTCCGAAGAGATAGCCTGGTATCGTAGAACAGGGGTAGTGCCGTTTCGCAGGACTTTCCCTGCTGGTAGGCAAATTGACCTGGGTGTAGTGGCCTCGAAGGGAGGCAGCTTTCCCAGATATGCCTATCCACCAGTTTTTCCAACGTCTTCAGAACGAAAGATGTTGGACATATGGGTCGGTACGCCTTAGCCAGTGCATATGACGGGCGACCCGGATTTGGAATAAACACTACCCGTGCTTTCCGCCACACCTCAGGGACTCTGCCCATTGCCAGGCAAGCCCTGAAGATGCAGCACAGTCGTCTGGCAACCTCTGGCCCCCCCCTCCTGCAGGTGTTTGGGGATTATGCCGTCCGGTCCAGGAGCTTTGACGGGATAAAACGAGCCAATGGCCCATTGTATCCTTACCATTGCGACCACCTCCCTAGCCACATGCCAGTCCACCCTTGTCGCCCTCCTTCACGAGGGCTGCACTGGTGGAATGGACGATACAACCCTCACGGCCCCCGGAAAGTGCACCCCCATCAGGGTCACCAACGTTTCCGACGCCGTCGTAATATAACTACCATCCACTTTCATCAGTGTGCCACCGGGATTCAGCGGGTCCTTGGAGAAAAGGCGCTGAAGGCGAGCCACCGAGGAGGTATTTTCAGCATCCTCACAGAATCCCCTCCAGGACGCCCTCTTCGAACTCCTTAGCCCCCGCCGATACTCCGCCAGCTTGGCCCTATAGGCCTCCCACTGCCCGTCGCGGACTGCCCGATTAAATAGCCTCCGCGATGCTTTTCTCAACCCCTCGAGCTCCTCATTCCACCAGAGAACCTTCCTGGTCGATGAGCGCGAGCTCAAGGGAGTATATGCTTGATACGAGGTTACCAACACCTCCTGTAACTCCTGTGCTGCCCTCTCAATATCATCACCATCTCGTAGGTCCAGCTCGCCCCCGAAACTAAGCCTATCATTTACTTCCTCGGCAAAACCGCCCCAATCCGTCTTACGAGGGCTGTAGTATGTCTCTTGTATCCTCTCCACCCCCCGGATCTCCATGATGACATACCTGTGGTCCGAGAACGATGGAGCCTCGGACACACTCCAGTTCCTGACCCTACCGGCCAGTAAGGAAGTAGAGAGGGTGAGGTCGAGGACCTCCCTCCTACTTGATGTTACAAAGGTGGGCTTATTGCCCCTGTTCAACACGGATAAATCACTAGTTGCCAGGTACTCAAATAAGGACTCACCTCTGGAGTTTGTGTTGGTGCTGCCCCATGCCAAGTGATGGGCGTTGGCATCAACACCGATAAGCAGTTGTTCACCATTGCGCCAGCAGGCGTCGACCAGGTTGATCACCTCCCTCGGTGGCGGGCCCTGATCGCTGTCTCCAGGGAAGTACGCCGAGGTCGCAACAAGCTGCTCCCAGGTGGCCCCCTCCTGGTAGGTCAGCCTGACAGCTACCATGTCCCTGAAACAGAACTCGTTAACCGTCAATGATCTCAATCCGCTTCTAACGTAGATGCATGCACGTGGATTATCGACAAATCTAGAATAAATTAACTCACCTTCAATGCCGCTCAATCCCGCCACTCGTCCCCTTGAGATCCAAGGTTCCTGAATGAGGGCGACGTCGTAGCTGCCTGCTGCAAGCAGCCGGCAGAGGGTGGCAGATGCCACCCTACCGTGCTGCAGGTTCACCTGAATGACCCACAGCATCAGAAGAGGAGGCACTCCCCGCCACCTTGAAATTGACCCTCAGGAATGCGAAGTACGGTTTCCCGTTATCCTTCAGCCACTCCAGAGTGTCCTTGCTGATCCCGAGTACCAGCGTCATTCCCTTGGGGTCCGCCGCACTCGAGATCAATTGCCATCCCTCAGTTGAGAGCCCTTTGTTCTGGGTCTCGAAAAGAGGGATGAGTTTCCTTGGGTCAGATTCCCCAACGAGGTCTGTGGGCACCCACACGACCGCCTTGGTGACCTGAACCACTTGCCGGGCAGGTCCAACTCTCAGGTTAGCCCCGTCCCAGGGTTTCATATCTTTGACGTGGGCCTCCAGCCAGGCTTTCGCCTCGCCATCAGCGCATGTCACATATACCACCCCACCGCTGGCGTAGCTATTTGAGAACTTGGGGCCCTCCCCCTTAGGGCATATAAAAACTCCCTTCAGGACCTCCCTAAGCACCTTCCTGCCCTCCTCTTCCGACAGCCTGACCCTAGGGTACTCCCCAGGGACGATGGTCATCTTGGTTGAGGTAAGAGCCTCCTTAAAGTATTTTTTCCCGCCAGCCGCGGGTGTCTTAGGTCGGGTTCCTTGCCCTTCCTTGGGCCTCTTTAGAACCCTCTTCTGTTCACCCGTTGAGGGCGTAGATTGAGGGGTCCTACCCCGCTTGCACGGTGTTTCCCCACTCAATCCAGGTTTTGGATGCACATCACTATGGCCTTGCCGGTCATCCGTAGATGTCCCAGCACCCACCGCGTGTCCCCCAGCACCTGCCCCCGCCAAGCCGAACTTATCCCAATGGGTTCCGGGTATGCCTTCCGCGGCTCCTCGCCAACTTCCTCCTTTGAGCTCCGGAGAGCCTCAACCGAGCTGCTGGTCGCGGCTGGCGGGAAAAAATGCTTTAAGGAGGCTTGGGGGTTTGTCCCAAGGGACTGCCCCCCTTTGGACTGCCCATTTCAACGTCCTCTCTCTCTCTCTCTGCGGAACTCCTTAAGATGTGGCCAGTACCTAGACCTTTTTGCAGGCCTTTACCTGGCCGGTCCCCCATCTTTGGCCCGGATACCGCAACAGAGTCGGTCCCATCGCTCAGCTCAACCCGTTAGCCACGGCTGCTGGCCAGCCAGCCGCGCCCGAGAGAGACCACGCGGAGGTGGGTCTTTTGAGCTGAGGATGCTGGCTTCCGCCTTGGACCGAAACCGGACAGGGAAGAGAACCCTGCCCGGGTTGCCCGAGTAGGGAACCCTACTCAAGCATGGCCGGGTCCCAGCCCTCTTCGCTCCAGCCAGGAGCGGGAGAAGGCCAGGAGGCGGCCATACGCCCGCCGATCTCGGACAAGAGCCGAGTCTTCCGGTGGGCCTCCACTCCCCCATGTCGCCCGCCGCAGATCCCCGTGGAGGCTGCAGCGACGAAGCACATGGTCGGCGGTCTCCTCCTCGACACCACAAGGGCATGTTAGAGAGTCCCGCCGCCGGTAGAACAACAACTTGGCGTTAAACGAGCCGTGTCCAGTCAGGATTTGCATGGCAGCGTGCTCAAGGGTGAACCACTTGGCCGCTGCCAGTCTCGTCCGAACGTCGGGCACGAACCCGAATATACGCCTACCCGTTGAACTGTAAGTCCAACGCGCCTGCCAAGCCTCAACGACTAGGTCTTCAAGGAGGCGGAGGCCCCATGCGGCGCCCCACTCCTCGGCCAAGAGACCGAGGCGCTCTGCCCAATCTTCACGGCACCGTACCCAGTCCAAGTTTCCCTGAACCAGGCGGCGCCCGTGAACCCATGCGTCAAGCAGGAGAAAGCGCGTTGGAACTGACAGTCCGGTACGCCATGGTCACCCTTACCAAGGCCTGCCGCTGCAAGCTGAGGACCTTCGCCCTCTGAGCTTTCGTGGGCCGGTGCCACCACCACGTTGCACCGTACAGCAGGGTAGGTACGAATACCGCCCTGAAGTAACGAGCTCGGCAGTGTAAGTTCGTGCCCCATACGCTTCCCCCTTCCCCCGATCTAAAGAGGGCAAAGGTCCTCTCTAGCTTCCCCGCAACCGCCTCTAGCTGCGGGGTCACTGTCCTCCCCGGGTTAATCTCGACCCTTAGGTAGCGGCCCTGCCGTTCCCCCACAAGGCGTGATCCCCGATAGCGCACCACCAGGGGGCTACCCTGCGAGAGACGACCCCGCATTAGGACCATTTGGGTCTTCGGCACAGCGAGAGCCAGTTTGACCGCCCCGCACCATTCGTCCACGACCCGCAACAGCCGATCGATCTCCCTCGATCGATCGGCCTCGTCCCGGGAGCGCGCCGCGACAACAACCGCAAGGTCGTCCACGTACGCCACTCCCTCGAAACCCTTCCCCTGCAAAAGCCACAAAAGGGCGGCAAAGAGAAGGTTCCAAAAAGCAGCCGAGAGAACCGACCCCTGCGGGCAACCTCTGGTGAGAGGCTCCCGCACCTCCTCACTACCGTAGCGGAGCCGCACCTCCTCACTACCGTAGCGGAGCCGCACCTCCTCACTACTGTAGCGGAGCCGCATCTCCCTCGACTCGAAGTACGAGGCGATCACCCTAAAGATGTCGTTTGGGACACCAGCATCGCACAGCGCCATCAAGACCCCCGGCCACGACACTGAGTCGAAGGCCCCCTGCACATCCAGCAGGACCGCCACCTTGTACTTCCCGTAGGGGGCATCGACGAGGGACTGCACCGCGTCCAGTGCCGCGTCCGTCGAGCCCCCTCTTACCCCCCCAAACTGGCGCGGATGGAGCGCCTCCTTGATGAAGGGCTCCAACCGGCCAAGGAGGAGCCGCTCCAGGACCTTGCTCTCGCAAGGCAGGAGGCTAATCGGCCTATAGCTACCGGGAGACGCCGGGTCGCGGTCGGGCGACTTCAGAAGAAGTATTACCATAGCGACCCGCCATCTCACCGGGAAGTACCCTGCCACAAGACATCGATTGTAGAGCCCCAAAAAAAACTCCACCGCCGAGTCCGGGAGATGCTTAAGCATCTCAGGGCACACCCCGGTGAACCCCGGAGCCCTGCCCGACGCCAACCCACCAAGGGCGTCCCGAAGCTCCTCCTCCGTGAAGAGCCCACTGCCTGCCGTTTGTGGGACCACTGCCGCTTCCGCTCTGGATTCGCGGTCCGCGGCAGAGTCCTCCCCGGGTTCGTCCCGCGGGAAGATACGTCGGATGAAGTTCCTCAGCGTATCCTCCACAGTCCCTCCACCACGCGACGCTTCCAGAAACGGGAGGACGCTCGGAGACCTGATCTTCCCCACGGCGACTCTGTAGGGAATGCCCCAAGGGTTCGCCGAAAGACCATCCTCAACGAACGTCCTCCACGCGGCCCGCCTGGACCGCCGAAGAGCCTTTTTTAGGTCCCCCCTCGCGAGCGCATAACGCTCGCCTGCAGCCTCGCGACCCCTGATAGCCTCGAGTTTTTTGATAGGCCCGGCGCAGCCTACGAGCCCGCGAGGAAAGACCCGCAACCTCGGCATTCCACCACGGAACTATCCCGCCACGCGATTGGGGAACACGCGGGACGGTATCGTCAGCGGAGCCCATGACGATGGCCTCCATCGCCTCCACGGCCTCGTCCACGAGCTCCAATCCCGACGCCCCCGGAGGAGGACCCCATTTCAACGTCCCTGACGGTCGTCTCCACGGACAGTGCTGCCATACCCCCTGCGGGCACTTCCGCGCCCTTGGGGGTTCCTTCTGAGAGGAAGTTCTCCCGCCCCCCCCCCTCAGTCGTTTTCGAGTGTTTGTGTAAACAAGGGTCCATAAACGATCCCACGAGCAGCTAGGGAAAGTGTGGTCTACCGCCGGCAGAGCCGCGCATGCCGGGGTAAGCCTAAATACACCAGGGGGTCGGCCGATACCCTGGGAGTCCGTTTAAGGCGCACTTTACCCTCTGCGCCACGCAGGCCTTAGGCACGGACCGCACACCGTAGCCTTGAAGGATGAAAGGGAAGGGGTAAAGGTTAATACGAGCGATTTAAGGACTGGGAACGCTCGAATAGCTGGAGAGGTTCTGGTAGGCCACACCATCTTTCATCCCGGTCTCAGGACGCCTCCTTACCCTTGATTGGTCCACGGGTCCGTATTCCCCCCCTCCACCCCTCAGCCTGGGCGGCTCGCATCGCACCGTCCACGCTGAGGGATCCCTCATCCGCCACCCGAGGGACGCGCCCAATAGGGGATCAAGACCCCGTGAGGAAGTCAATCCCTCACCCGGAACTAGTCCGACACGGGGACCTGGGTGTAAGAGAATCCTGTTTGTAAGAGATGAAAAGCGTGGTCCCAACCCCTTGTGGCCCCGAAACGTCTTTTTAAGAGAAAAAGTTGCCTCCATATGAGACTAAGATAATTTTTTTCACGCTCAGTCCCCTCTGTGTAAGAGAATGGGGAACTTGCACATTTTTCAATCACTGGTGTTTCTTGAAGAGGGCTCTTCAACAATCAATCAAGGGTTTTTTTAGGCAAATTTTTAAAAGTTTTTAGTGGGAGTTTGATTACGTCAAAGGGCAGTTAATGAAAAGGATGGTGTTGGGAAGAGAGGGGAAGACGCGTTTTCTGGGGTTTAATTTTTCTTGCTATTTGTAAACAAAACATTTTAGAGTTTCTCAAATGCTTCAAAACTGCACATTGACGTCATTTTTCCCTCGCACCATCCATCCCCTCCTGAAGAACTTTGACATTTATTTTAAAATAACGAGACGCACCAATCGGACTGCAACTACCGTTAATATCCTTGTCCGCATGTGCCAATTCACCGATATACTTATCCCCTAAATCGGGAATTCATGCAAGTTCCCCATTAAAGGCATTTTTCCCTCCATACAAGAGACTTTTCGACTTTTCAATAATTTGTATCATGGGTGGGTGGGGAAGGGGTGTCCCATGACGATACTTTATTGAGATAAAGGCGCTTCGCTGCTCGTCCTGCATGTTTTGTCGAAACTTTGATATATGACCAAGTCATTTTTGAAAAGCTCGACGGAATAAAAAATCAAATAGAAAGAACAAAGTTCTGAAAAGCAATACGTGCTGACAAATTTTTTTGGCCTAAATTTAAATTAGCCACTCGACGTTAAACATGTATATATAAATATGTATATATATTTACACATAATAAATGATTTTATCATTCAACATTTTACGCATCACATATCAACATTTTACACATCATATATCAACATCTTACACATCACATATCAACATTTTACACATTTCATCATTTATCATAAATGATAAAACACGTTATACATGGGAATACCTACTTTTTCTTTTACCTACACCAATATTCCAAGTAAACCTGTTTATAAGAGACAACCTAAGATAAGACCTGGATATACGGGATACCTGTGGGCCTGTTCTATAACTTTTAACTGTCACTATCACTGTCTCTTTCCCCCCGTCTCCTCCCCCTCAACATGTGATTCATTCGGGTTGGACGGGTGGAAAAGGATATTCCTAGGAACACTGAATTCTTACAGAACAGGCCCCCTGCTGTTAAGGCCCTGTTCAGACGGTAGTCACTGACTACGTAGTCTCAGCCTACGGTGTGACTACGGTAGTCACGAGGGGAGAGCGCTTCCATTCAAATTACATTGAGACTACGGTAGACACTGACGCGCTGTGACACTGAGTCAGTGTGCTGTGCCGCTCCCCTTTACTTTACAAAGAGACCCGCATTTCTATTCAGACGGTAGTCAAGTCACTCGGTAGTCACCCGCGCTTTTTCTCGCACCCCCTTTGGGTAAAATGAGTTTTTTGACACCAAAAAATTTATTATATTATGTATTATGTTACAGTCATAGATTTCCTAGGTATTGTTGAGTTCCGTAGGTAAAGTTTAATTTTACTACTTGTTTCATTCAAAGTTGATAGAAGACAATCTCTAAGCAAAGTCGACTGTGAATGGCTCCAACTAACTTTGGCTGAAACGAGGAGAAAAAGTCAACTTTACCTAGGGAATCTCAACAATCCCTTGTAAATCAACTTTGACTATAACAATATTATACATATAAAATGTGAAGTAAGGAAGAATGTGACTACGGACTGACTACGGGGCTGTTCAGACGGTAGTAGAGAACCTGTACTACCAGGTGAGCTCATAGCCATACTGGGATAGATAATTATCATAAATTTAATAAAGCCTCGTGAGACGCTCCATAGTACTTCCAACTACATGCACCCCTCCTACCTACTAAATATCAACTTTATCTACCCCAAAATGCCGGATGGGCTCACTCGGTTGTATAGTTACCTCAACGGTAGTCACACAGCTTAAGGTGTGACTACGAGTCAGTGACTACCGTCTGAACAGGCCCTAAGAGAAGCCTCTTTGTAAGAGACTGGAACTGGGTACCCGTGGCTGTCTCTTACAACCAGGTCTCACTGTAGACCCAAAACTTTCAATTTCACGGACATTTAGCTCCGAATGATGTAATTTCTCTCAGTTCGGCTATTTCTCCCAATTTTAGCTGCGAATGAGCGTTTTACCTCTAAATTAAGCTGTGTTGCTGTGTATTGGCGGGTTTTTCTCTACTGTATACGTCAATTAGCGATTTTCCCCAGTTTTAACCATTGAATTAGCGCTTTTACTTCCATTTTCTCTACGTTTGTCAAAAGGTTGCTTCCAGAAACAGCGAATGAGCAATTTCTCAATTTTGACCACAACTTGGTGTTGCCTCAATTCAAGCTGAGAATTAGCGCTTTTTCTTAAGTTGAGCCGCGAATGAGCGCTTTTTCTTAACTTTAGCCACGAACTAGCGTTTACTATGTGTAAAATCTGTTTTTTGTTTGTTTGTTTTTGTTTTTTTTTTTTTTTTTTTTGCGATATTCCAAGATTTACTTTGTTTTTCAATAGTGGCCCATACACGGGCAGATAATTTTGACAGATTTGATCTGTCGATATTTTCAACAGATATCGTTAACGATCTAAAGCAAACGATGAGATCGGTCGTCGCCCCTTAACGTACAAAAGTTATCTGCGACCAATATCTGCTACCCGATCAAATCTGCTATCGTTAAGGCACTATAAAACACGAGTACTGCAACACGCAAATCGGCGCCATACTTGGTCCCTCATATGATTATAATTATCACCTGATTGAGATCAGGTCACCTGATTGAGATCAGGTCACCTGATTGTCAATGAGTTGACAAGTAAGTATTTTTATTTATTTCGACCGCATTCAGGGTTAGTTTGCTGTTACGATGACAATTTTTTCATTCATTATATTGTGTTTACCACATGGGTCAACCATGAGCTAACGTAAAAATCCCGTCAATCGCGGTATCTATGGCGTTATAACATTATTTGTGATAAAGCGTCCTTAGTTACCGCTTTCGTTACTTTTTAACGCTAGCTCATGGTTGACCACCTGGGCTCCATTAGGTGTAGGTCCGCCACTGACGTCCTTCATTCATTAATATTGTGTTCGCTGTACTCTTTCTACAGTCCTTTAATACCCATAAAAAAAAAATACGGGCTTTAATAGCGAATTTGCTTATGAGCAAGATGTCCTGATAGAGATGGACACGGAAACAAGTTTGCTCTTGTTTAAATTCAAATATGGAATTAAAGTGAAGATTAGCGATCCCAAAAGCCTTCAGGCAAACTTTTCGTTATACTTTTTTATGTTTTTTTTTTGTCCTGGGGATGGAACTTATATTTACACCTCCCTCTCCCAACTTGAACCGTCCTGCGTGTCGAAAATATAGTTGGGAAAAGAAAGTTTAAGGACGGTAGGATTAAGGAGAAATATATTTTCATGCTGCCATGAAGCTAAATAGAGTTGTCTGTTTAAATAATCGACGATATTTAAACTGATGCTCTCTATCTCTCTCTTTCTTTGTCATACCAACCCTAATAGTCCATTTACTCCTACCTTAGTCAGGAGACTGCGAGAGATATACATATAAAAGTGGTGGGAGGGCCTTTCATGAATATTAAAAACTGTATTTTGCATCAAATTTCATTCTAGATGACCGGAGGGGTTGGTGTAGTATGAGATAGAGGCGAGCTCCCTTTGTCTCGAAAGCGGGGGGATGCTAATCTGATTTTGTATAGGTACGCAGTTTGAATTCTATTAATTGTGACGTTCGCGTTTTAACCCTCTCCCACTTAACATTACGCCGAGCTATTACGAAATTCAAAAGTAAAGTTAGTAAATCGAAAAGCGGTTCAGGTGATGTTTTGCGGGGTGGGTATAGTAATACGTGATGCCTGCCAAGGTATACTTGTGATGTACGAGGTATCAGAAAATCAAGCTTTTCCCCTTCGAAAAGAAGTATCAGACTCCGCCTCTACCCGACCACTATTAACGGCACTGGCAGTATTGGTTTTGGCTGCGAACCCAACAATACCGTCTTGAAAACGGCAACAGTCTTTCGTGTCGTTTAAAACGAATTGTAATGAACAGTGTCACACTTCGGAAATGAGAAAGAGGGGAAACAATTTCTTAACTGTCATAGTATGGACGATTTAATTAAACCGTCTAATAAGACTAGTTGAAGGGAGAAATTTTCTGTAATTAAAGTACGGTAAAATGGAGTTTTCCTGTGGTTACGATGGGAATTAATATGAAGAGAAACGAGCTAGCATGGATATCAAACGTCTTTTAACGCATCGTCATCAAAACGAGCTGTTGGGGACTTTTGGGTTTCCTTGGCAAATAATGAGTCATTCCCAAGTTTCTTATAAAAAAAATTGAAGGGGGAAAAAATCGTGTCAATTTTCTGGTGAAACCAAGCAGGTAATCAAAAGTAAAGAATCGAACAAAAGCCTTCTTGCAGTCAATAAAACCCTTATTTTACCTCAATCCTTGAAGAGTATAAATAAAAGTGAAATAGCGGGAGAGGTGGTTGTAGGCGAGAGGTGTAGGGGGAGGAGTTCGAGTAAGAGAAGGGCCAGACCCCTTAATAGCTTTCCGTAATAGAATCTCAAAGCAATAAAAGAAGAAAAGTTGAAAGAGGGCGTCAAGGGTGACGGGGAGTTGAAGGGTGAAAGGGTGTGGACGGTAGGGGGAAGAACGTAGCACGGGAAACCCGGAGGAAAAGGCATGACTTCGGGGGTTGTGGATCGAAGTTAAGGTCACCGGTGCACAGCTTGGGGAAAACTTGTGTTTGCTTCTAGTAAACAGCGAATTCAAGCCCCTTCACACCCCTTCCTCGACACAACACTATGGTTTATACATCGGTAGTCCAAACACCTCACCCTCCTTTCATGGGTTTCCTGTTTTAAGGGTGAATGGAGGTAGCATCATCTTTACAGCACAACAGTTGCCTCTTTCTGTTTACTCAAAGAATAATAGTAAACACCTCCAGACATACTTTAGGGCATTTTCTTTTTCAGATTTGTTCTTCTCCCCAATTATTTTTCATCTATTGTGATTTCAATTATTCCTTTTTTAATGTATTATATATATATATATATTAGTTATAGAGGGAAGGGTATTTAGGCAAATTAGAAAGCTCTACACAACAAGCTTTAAGTGAGACCTAACGTAAGGCCTTAACCTACGCCCTTAATGTCTTAAAACCCTTATACGAAAATAGGAAATAATGCCAGAGAAAGAGACATCCTTGCTCTCTCTCGCTCGCTCTCTCTCGTAAACGCGGGACATCGATCTGGGGTCACCTGTGTTGCTCCGTGAGAATAAAGGGTAAAGCAGCTAGGGGTGGGTTCTATTATTGCTATCGAGACAAACTTGTTTGTGAGTTGAGTGTAGAAGCGGTGGAGAAAGGGAATGATTGAAGTGAAAAAGCCTGATATGCTTTGGGAGGGGGATCACAATTTTCCGGTTCATTCTGACCCCCTCCTGCCATTTTTCAAGCAATAGATGACAAATTTGCGGCATAAAGAAGCGCAGTGGAGGAGAAGAATAGGGTTTAATGTCGAAGTTTTTCCCTTTTTTTGACAATTTAATAAGAGGAACAAAGAACCTTGTCTAAGCGCGATGAAAAAGGAAAAGCTCCCTTTTTACGCCCTTCTTTCTTCTTCTACGTCTTCGAGAAGAAGAGAACCGATCAGGAAAGGTATACTCTCTCACTTTACCCAGAGGGCCACGTCATGCCTAAAAGATCTTTTGTATTTCACTCCCCTTGTTCCCTTTTTGAAAGTACTGGACCTTTTACTTCTCTCCAAAAACCCTTTTATAAATTGTTTCATTTAATATTAGAAAAACGAAAGTGAAGATAACTCTTCAGAACTGATTAAGAAGAGAACCGGGAGGTGGGACGAAGACCTGAGGCCTTTTCTTTCGTCGGTAAACTGAAACGCGTGAAGTAGAATCTCTGTTATTCCAAGTCTTGGACGACCAGACCATTAGGAACTGTACACTGTGCCCTGACAATTCCAGGCAATTTCGCCTTTTCTCAGCAATAACTTTGTTGTTTGTTTGAACCAGAAAAAAAGCTTATCTACGGACAAAATTGGTACAATTATTACAAGCTGGTTATTATTAAAACAGTCAAGCTTGGAATTATTATCGAAGTTTATATCTACATACTGTAGCCTTGGTGTGTGTGGTTCTCCATTAGCAAAAGTTTCCTCTTTTCATTTAGGCTCTGGTCGGCCACATGGATTTAACGCTCGGGAGGTCGCTGTCCGAATCCAAACACGGGAGGTCGCTGAGCTCAACAGCTCATACTCCGATCAGAATTTAGAATTTTCTATACACCCCCCACCCACCCACCAATTACAAGGAGCGGAAGCGGAAGTTGACAGCCATCTCTTGGGGCTTGGGGAGTTGGCTCAACAGCCAACACAGTAACCCACCCCACCAGTCAACACTTCCGCTTGAGTTTGGATAATCGCCACGGTCTAGACCAGACTGAAAACCGGTTAACCACATTATTAATAAGCTCACGTGGAGAGATTACCTCGAATTGTTTTCTTTCTTCATTCTTAAGGTTCGTTTCACACGTAGTCGATATCAGGAGGCGCGGATCCACTCGGCTACCGAGTACAATCCGCAACACCGCTTTCTCTTCGAAGCGCGTAGCGCTCATTAGTGAATACTTACGCGGTTTTGACGCGGCAGGCAGAACCATGCCACATAGAAACTGCGTGGTATCGTGGGCTTTCCACACGTGGGACTTGTGCACCATTAAAAAATCGTGGGAAATGGGCAACATACCTGGTATATCCTTGTCAAACTCTAATCCCCTAATAAACGCTCGAGTGGTTCTCCATCTACTGTCTCTTCCTTTCTTTCTTGACACGAAGATGGGAAGGTAGATTTCGAGAAATCATGAACCGCGCGTTATTCCCATTTTAAAAGGGGAAACCTCTTCATTATTTAGGTCCCTGTGGATAGCTGCATTTCTTATGTACCATGGGACATTTGATATTTTATATTGATATTAGGTAATTTTCAATTTTGCTCAGAGCCTGCGAATGGTTAATTTAGCCTAAAAATCCAGTTTTTTTACCTAAACAAGTCTCCAAGTAATTGCATTGTCATTTGACATGTTTACAAATCTTCAAGTCAATCAGATTGCTGAAGTCAGTCAGAAAATTGTGTAAATTTAATGTTGAAAGATTCCGATACATACATACTGGTCATGCTAAAAAAGTATTGAAAAATGATCTTTTGGCTGCTTAAATCTGGATAGCAACCAACTTAATCGCCCACCACCAATTTCACCAACGAATTGATTTCAGATTACAAATTGATTTCATGAGCCCTATCGTTTCTGTGTACTAAATGTAAGTTTATTTGTATATTGTACGGAAGCTCATACCTTAACCAGTAAATTGCTACATGAAAGTGGTGAATATTTTCTAGTTGGTTAGGTAAGGTGAATCTTTCTCCCCTCCATCTCATAGTGAAACATTATTTTTGGCCATCAGTTTTAAATTTGAATCAACCTGTGCATAAGAAAACCCGCTCTGTTTTTCTGTTTTTTCTCCCCTTACCTTGCAACATCTAGCGGCCATGGGGGAGGGGTGCCAAATGTAGCCACCTATGAGACTCTCTGCCGCCGAGGACAGAAGCAAGCCCCGGGATGTTGATAAGAAGACAAACCACCAGCTGACCCTTCCTCATGACGAAGAGGCCACCTTAAGGCAGTTGCTTATGAGGTAATTTACAGTTTTTCCTTAGGAGCTTACCTAACCCACCCAGTAACTATTTCCCCCCGTCGCGTCGTTTACAAGCATTAAGAACAATACCTTTTTTCCTTAGTCTGCAGAAGCAGGTGACAGTGATGAGCATCAACTTGAACGCCAAATTGGACGAGTTGCAACGCTCGGATCGGCAGCTAGAGACAACGGTGGCACTTTGTGAAATTCGCTCCCAATTGCAAGAGTTGACCAAATCCGTCGAATCCTGTCAATCTGAGGTGTCTGAAGTCAAACGAGACATGGTGGCTATTAAACACGAGCTCGATACTGTTCAACAAGTGAAAGAGGAGATAGAAGAGCTAAGGGAGTACGTCGACCGCCTAGAAGAGCAGACTCACAGGCGAAAGCTCAGGCTGCTGGAGCAGGTTCTTAATTTATTTAAAAATATAGGAAAACAAATTAAGACGCATTTTCCTGAGTTTTTCCTTCACACGCGGTCCGTTACATAGATTGTAGCAGACGCATGCTGTTTTATTAACTGTTTTTTAATAGCATGGAGTGTATTATCATTTATTTTCAAGCACTCGAGTGTTTCTGCACTGTTTCTTTGAGACAAGTATTTTAATTTATTTATCTTATTTTTACGTTTCACTTCAGGATGTCAAAAAAGGGTGTCAACATAAAACTCGGTCGTCTTCGGTGAGAGAAAAAAGTGTCCCGATTCTGGTTTTGTTTTTGTCACTTTTTAAAAAAAACAACAAACACGCCTAAATTGCTATAAAATTATGTGTGGAAATAAGTAAATAATTTCAATTGTTTACTTGTCACGCTTCTCATGCTACATTCATTTTCCACGTCAAATATTGTCTTCAAGTTCACGGGGTCCATGGAAAACCCTTTTGTAACGTGTATCAGAGACGCAACAAAATGAATAAGAATATGTTGGACTTCATCAGAATGCTTCAATTTTCAATTGCATGTTTTATTGTTTACGAATGATTCTTTTTAGTTGTGTATTTTATTCTTATTATATGTTTATAAATAAACATGTTTCTTTAAAATATTTTTTTGTTCTTTTTGTTTTATTCCAAATTAAGCATGCCTCTTTCTGTTTTGTCTTTGTTATTTTTTTTTTTTTTTTTTTTTTTTTTTTTTTTTTTTCACTTTCTTTCCTGACTTTCTATTGAATAAATTATTTTCCTTCATTTCAGGGGCTTACATTCTTCCTTGCCTATACTATCCTAGCCTCCATGCTTGGCATGCTTCAGTTTGGTTACAACACCGGTGTCATAAATGCTCCTGAAAATGTAAGTTTAATTCATCCCATCTATCCGCCGTCCCATTTTCACTTTCGCCTCTTATGTCGAGCAGAACATTGAAAAATTTATGAGGGATGTCTATAAAGAAAGAAACAACGTAGACATGGCTGAGGAATCGGCCAAACTCATGTACTCGTTCGTCGTATCCATCTTTGCCATCGGAGGTATGATAGGGGGGATCGTCGGCGGCACCGTGGCGAATAAATTTGGCAGGTGAGCTTACCCAACCATTGTCATCTATGTATAATAACAGCACGATTGAATTTCGTTGTGTCTCTGTTTCTGTTCCAGAAAAGGAGGATTGTTGATGAATAACGTCTTGGGGGTAATTGGAGCTTGTTTGATGGGTTTCACAAAAGTCACCTCTTCTTATGAAATGCTGTTTGTGGGAAGGTTTATCATAGGAGTTAATTGCGGTGAGTAATCTTAATTTAAATCTGTTATACCATGCAAATAAGTTATCGTTTACTCTCCAAGTTGTTTTTATTTTCATACGCTGATAGGCTGAGCCGACTTTCGACAGTTTCATTGCTTAGGCGTAGACTCCTCCTCCTTATAAATCGTCTATAAGGGAGACTCTCTTCACTGAAGCGTAAAATACAGAAGCAGATGCGTAATATACTGAAGTATGTTGTAGTACTAAGAATTTGCGACCAAATTCACCCTATGAGCGCATAACAGGGTTGCAAATGCTTTCCTTATGTGATACGCGTACAATTGTGTTTTTTCAGTGACTGGCTACTTTTTCTTCTAAAAATCTATTTCACGGACAAAAAATAAAAATAAAAATAAAAAAATCAGCCCCCCAACCATGTTTTTTGGAACCGAAAATAGTGCGAGGGGGTGGGGGGGTTGATTAGTCGTTTTTTGAGTGACACTTGTAGACTGAATTCCAAGCAATATTTGCCTTCCGTACGACACAATCAGTACGTTTAGGTTTTTAAGGCACATAAAAAGACAATTTTTTGCTGGTACAAGCATACTGATTTTGCACAAACCTTGTTCTTTCGGATTTTATGTGTGATATCTCTCTCAAAATTCGACCACTTCAATTTTGAGTAGGTCATTGGAAAGCTCACAACGGAAATGTTTTTTTCTGATATTGATACCATATTGGAGTCAATGCATAATAATCTAGTCAACGAATGCCAAAAATGGGGGTCTGGATGGAAAGTCAAAACGTACAACAACTAACTGCGTTACGTTGTTTGGTGTGCCTAGAAGTATGACATATTAAAAGTACTTGGCCCTAGTGATGGCGCAACTCCCCAGGAGAAAAATGTGAAAAAATAAATTACCTACTGTATAGAAAGACCGGTGGAGGACTGAGATGGGGCCTAGTATGGACTCAAAAACAAGTGATTCGGCTTAAAGCTTTAGCTGATGCCTACACATGAGTACACGTATAGTGGATTGGTATTACCTAATTCATTCATTATTTTTTGGCAGACTCCTCTTTTTTTAGTGTAACTAAAATATCTCTCCTTCCAGCTGTTATTATGGTAATTTTGACGACAAATCCTAAAAGAGGACACTTTTTTCATTGTGGAACGTTCGCATCCAACGCCACAAATTATCATAAGCCTTCTCAACAGAGGTTTAAAGTTGCGTTAAATAGCATCATTTATATTTTTGCTAAACTATCCATCAGAAATTTGGTAGAATAAGTTCATAATGTGAGGTGCCGGAGGGAGGCGGGTCGAAAGAGATTGCGCCAAATATTTATCAGTTTTTGCAGCTTCCAGACTTCGGCCAATTTTACGTCAGCTTTTAGTTTCCTTCTCCTGTTTCTACCAGAAGACGAAGGGGAGGAAAAAAGTAATATGATAGTTTCTTGTGTAAAATTGTGTGCTCTTAAATTTTAGTCTGGAACATTTTTGCGTTAAAACAATTGGTGCAAGAATTATTTCGTAAGAACGATCGAAATGAAACTTCTACCAGCAGCTGCTCCTTAACCGGATGCGGAATTTTTTATGCTGTGTTAAGGGGCCCATACACGATCAACATGGTTGTCAACTTAGTTTAAAACATTGCGTGTTGTTGACTGTATGCAAGGTCTATAAAAAAGAAGGTCCGCTCATGCATTTAGATGAACGAGGGGGAAAGGTAAAAATGACGTCATTGTGGGCAAAAATAATAAACAAAACATCAGGAATTCTTCCTAGGTGTTATCCAATGCGAATGGTTGTCATAGCGTCATATTTACTTGCATGTACATACTTGATTTTCTGTGAAGTGTTCTGAATTTTTCTTCGGACAAAGTAAGTTGATTGAAGGACGACGTCCGACAATGCATTCACGTTGGTGAGCGACAGATACCTCGAGGGACTGAGGATTGAGCGGTAGCGGCTAAGATACGGATGACTTGTACATTTTTCGCGTCGTTATTATGATGAAACGCGTGGTTTTAGCTGCGACTAGATTCGAGGATGCCCACCTAATTATTTCATAACGTGCTCTACAGATTAACCCTTCGACGACAAGCGAAAATGAATGTCAAGTGTTAGCGATGAGTGAAAGAACAGTGAGCCGTATGCCCATCATTCTCCCTTTCTAGACTAGCGTAACCCATAATCCTGTTTTCACAGCTCTATCAAAAGCGACTCACTATGTCGTTCTGCTACCTACCGCTCATTCTAGTACGTTGTAGAAGAGAATAGTACGTAAGAAAATATCTGGTGCGTTCCGCACTCGTATCGTTCTAATTTCCGTTGGAAATTATTTTTATGAATTATATTGATTCATGCCAAGATAGCAAGCTACACGACCATCAAGCAATATTTATTTAGAGTAATGAAGTATAGTGGAGCAGAGGTGTTAAATATAAATTGAAGTCATCTGCCCACAGTGTCCCCCCGCACTTCATCTGACATGAGCAGACCTTCTTATACAGGGTGTTCCCTGGTGGCGTTGACTATATTGCACACGATGAAAGTACATGCCAAGAGCTGTAAAATTTCCCCTTTCGCTTTTTTAAAATCTCCAGCCGTTACCGAGATATGATTTTTTGAACACTTTTCATAAAGAAAAGCAGTTTTCATGAGAAAACCACGTTTTCTCGGGTTCTATGTGGTGCGATTAGAAATTGAACGACAGATTCGAATTCTGCATAAAATTTACCAAAAGATGCAATGCGAATCGTTTCGAAATTACCTTGACACGCCCATCATTCTAAGCGTCAAAGTTTCTCGTTGCACAAAGTGAGATTTTTTGCTAATTTATTCCCTTGATTTTCACTAGTGAGAAGAAATCGCACGTGACGCACCTATACTCTAAAAACATCTCCAAGCAGTCAGCTTTCGAATAACGTATGACAAAACCAGCTTCTGGCTTATTTTGGCCACCAAAATCAGCTCTATTTTTGAAATAATGACACTCAATTTTAGTATCACTCTTTAATTCTTAAGACGAGGTGGTACTGGTCAGTTGTAACCACGCTGTACAGCGTGAATTTTAGAGTTGCCCAAACGTAAAAATCTGTTAGCGTTAGACCAGGGCTCCTCGCTATCCAGATGACGGGACCTTGACGCCTAATCCACCGGTCTTCAAAATTTTCGTTCAACCATTCCACGATGATTATTCCGTTATGGGAATCATCCCATGTGAGGGGGCAGTTATGGGCAGGACACCCGCTCATTGGCTACCGCATAGAGTAGCAGCTGCTGGACTTCTTTTAGGTGAAATGGATGCCGACCATCTCTTTTGACTTCCAATTTTTCTTCTTGAGGACTTGAATGATAAATATTCAGTCTTAACGAAGCAGAATCTCCTGCTCTCATCCAGAATTTGAGACTCGGTCTGGATAATATGCCAAAAGCTAAAACCTGGATAGGGATAATTGGCAATTGGATATCACATCAATTTATCTCTCTACATGTTTCTCGATTTGAATCCACTTATTGAAGACCTGCGGACTCCCTCATGGTGTAGGCTGTCAGCAGAAATAATGGGTGGATAATGTACAACTTTCAGCTCATAGTGCAAGAATTATCTCAAGAACTCATTTTGGAGTCAGCATGAGAAAACATGATCTGACTCTGGTATCACTGGACACTGTCCACATCATGGGCTTGTTTGATGAAGATCTCTCGCAAGAACATAAGAGTGCAGCTCATGCATAGTGGACTATAACGAGCCCATTTTGAGGCCAAGTGAGGATACCTGATCTTGACGCCTCCGGATTTCTACGTTTGGGAGTCCACAGCGTGGACTTTATTGATGAAGATCCCACACAATGAGAATACAAGATTGCTGCAGGATGGCTACGAGGCATAGCTTATGAGAGTAACGAGTTTAAAAAATGACTTTGGGGCTTCTGGTATTTTTCTCAGAGGGTAGTTTTTTAAAAATAAAGCTGATTTTGGTGGCCAAAATAAACCAGAAGCTGGTTTTGTGATACATCATTCGAAAGCTGACTGCTTGGAGATGTTTTTATAGTACAGGTGCGTCACCTGCGATTTTTTCCCTCTTGTGAAAATCAAGGGGACAACTTAGCAAGAAATCTTATTTTGTGCAAAGAAAAACTTTGACACCTATAATGATAGGTGTGTCAAGGTAATTCCGAAACGAATCGCATTGCATCTTACGGTAAATTTTGTGCAGAATCCGAATCTGACATTCAATTTCTACACGCACCACATGAAACCCGAGAAAACGTGGTTTTCTCATGAAAACTGCTTTTTTCCTTGAAAAGTGTTCAAAAAATCATATCTCGGTAACAGCTGGAGATAATAAAAAAGTGAAAGGGGAAATTTTACAGCTCTTGGCATGTACTTTCACCGTGTGCAATATAGTCAACGCCACCGGTGAACACCCTGTATATGTATAGACCTTGGACTGTATGTGGGGAAGTTGGTGGTTGAAATTCTGGTTGAAATAAAATGTTGTAGTTGAATCAAGACACACATGATCAACATGGTTGTCAACTAAGTATACAACTTTACGTGTTGACAACCAAGTTGATTGTCTGTGGGGAAGCTGGAGATTGAAGTTAATGTTGAGGTTCGATCAAAACGTTTTAAAAACTTGTGCGCGAGGCCAGGTGTTGGTAACGTTGTTGACCCGTCTATGGGGAAGATGCAACATCGGTCGCGGTCAGGTTGCTAAGGAGGTTACACTGGTTGGAGGGCAAACGACCCCCCTTCACCAAGTCACCTTGACGACAACAACTGAGCAGTGATGATTGAACCAATTGAACTAGTGAACTTTGTTTGCCTACCAACCAACCTGACACCCCTGACCGCGACCGATAGTTGTGAACATATGTTAGAATTTTCACTTCACAGTTCACAGTGCGTATCATGGCAAGCATTCCACCTCATTGTCTTCTTTGGCTTGATTTTTGGTTTATTATTCATTCTGAATAATACACCTGTTTTCGGTCGGATTTTTTTTTTTTTTTTTACAACCCACCCTCAAACTTTTTCTGTGTACGTTTTAACATGTCTAGATTCGATTTCTGCAATATCCGTCCGCCGTACCCCGTACGCCGTCCGGGCCATATCTTGCTCTAGGATTGCTCGAAGAAATTCGTTCTTTCCCACATAGACTCCATTTGAGATCTAGTTGGTCCTAACATCTCATCAGTTTGATCAAATAACTCCCTGGCGTTGTATGCGCCAAAATGGGGGGTTTCAAAGGTTTTGTTGCCAATTGAGCAATTTAATGCTACAGGTAGCACATCCTCTGCTCCACTATTGCGTGGTTTGTCTGTTGCATCGTCCACTTCCCAAGCACAGGCTTCAGTAACACCAGAACATGTTACCTACAGCCATTTCGTGGAACGTGGAGTAATTGATTAATAAGGAATGAGGAAGTTTCATGGGTCAGAACTTATTCATAAATTTATTTTTTAAGGTTTATTTATGCTAAAGTAGAGCATAAATCGTGATCCGTTCGTAGAACAACCCAACAGTTAATAAATACGCAATTTTTGAAGTTTTAGGTCATTTCAAACACGCCAGCTAGCATGTTTGTGTCATATGCGCCTTCCGAAAAAAATCCGCCTGTAACGTTGCTGTTGGAGAGCGGTTTGTTGTGTTTCTTTGCCTTATTTTCTACTAGAGCTCTCCGATAATAAAATAATGGAGGATAAACAGATGAGCTATTTAGAGGCATGAAAAGGACAGAGAATACAACGGATATTACGTAGCGGAAAATGTTCGTTTTGGCGGGATTTCAAATATGCCAACTTTTGTTAAGAAAAAAAAATATTTCCGAAGGGTTTTAAATTTTTATTTATCGATTTACATGGAAAGATTGATATGCCTAATCGAAAAAAAATATTTTTGGAAAATGTGAAACTTCCTCAGTGACATACATGAGTCATCGAGTTTTTAAATAGAGGTTCTTGTTCATTTTTACAGTAATTATGAATTATTTTGAGTTATTGAATTACGATTTGGAATTTTACTACCTAAACGGAAGTTTTTGAATACGTAAACTGTGTACAACTATTTTGCCATGGTACGACCCCTATCCCATTGAAATATTCGGTATATTTTTTTCTCGTCAACTTTGCAATCGCTGTAGGGTTTCTAGAAGCAGTTGCTTCTAGATCAAATAATTGTTGCGCGTCATTTCTCCACGACGCCCATTGTATTTTACCCGCATTTGTGTTCATTAGAATTCGAATATGTTTCAAGGTAATTTCAGGGATGAAATTTGGAAAAGCAAGATCTAACATTTCTGTAGAACTTCCTGAAGATTGAAATTAGACTTTGAAATCGAATATTGATGCAGAAATGGACCATCCATGGAAATGGAAATGGATTGGATGGAAAAAAAAAATTATGTGCGAAGTTTAGGAGAGGGGTGACTGGGAAGGGGTCGAGGAAACCAGCCTGAACCCCCCCCCCCTTAACTCATTCCTTAAATGTGAATGTGAAAAGTTGGCGCGACCCTGGTACCTATCCTTTGTCCGACTTTTCCTCTTGTTCGACTTTTTTTCATCTTCGTCGCATATTTCACCCAACAAAATTACCGTCAATACATCCTCTCACTCATTTTTCTAACTTATTTAAAGTCTTGGATACACGACACTTTGCAGAATAAAATTGCTCATCTGTTTACACTAGCAATAAGTAGTTGAGAAACGTTTGGTAACAAGTTTTTAGAGTATAGTGCCGCTTCTTCTCTCAGGAAATAGATGTGCGAATAGTTTCAGTGTAGTGTTGTTTGTTTTGTTGAGTTGTTTGGACGGTTTGAGCAATGTACTGCAAATTTCATTTGATACTCCACTCCCTCTTTTGTGATAGTTCGGACAGCCATCAGACTGTACGCCTAAATAATCACGCCTCGTTTTTTCTTCATTTTTTTTTTTTATTATTTTCACAATTCAAATTTCACAAAAACTTTGAACAATGTAGTTCTAAATGAAATTAAGCTCCGATCGTGAAAGAGAAGGTCTGCACTGAAACAAATGTAGTGCCAGACACTTCTTGCACTACACTTCATAAGTGTTGGTGATACTCTCTTGGGTGTGTTTTATGTTGGGACCCGAGCCCTAAATCGGGCCCGGGCCGACGAAACCGACTCCTTCGGGATGAGATCGCTGTCGGAATTCCCGAACCCGATTAGACGGCTCCCACCGCAACGGGAGCCATAATGAGTGCTCTCTTCGCGATGATCTCACCGCTACTTTCTTTTAAACATTTTTTCATACAATTCAGAAAGGAAAAAGAATAGAGAAAGGTCACCCTTCTTCTTGCAATGATCCCATCCCGACGGAGTAGTTTCCGTCGGCCTCGGCCCGATTTCTGGCTGGGGTTCCAACATTAACACCCCAAGAGAGTAATTTAGATGAACTTAAAATAAGTTTCACAATTTCATTCCTCGTCTATACAAACCTAAACAAATCAAGAGACAGAATTTCAAGTTTATACCTCCTGAAATCTCAACAAATCCTAGGAAGTCCACTTTGAATTGACTGTAGGTAACATAAACTTTAGACATTTTCACGAGAGTTTATACAGTCAAAGCGATTTTTGTCCAACACTTCACATGTATGTCGAGACATAAGCATCGCGGGACACTTCTGTGTAAACGGTACGGTGTACGGCAGTAAGCGGTAACCTTCGGTAAGAAGACATGGTTCTGGGGTAAAAACCGCGTGAAAATACGCTTTTGGTTACTAATGGCAACCTGTCAGAAACTATGTTTTCATGTTTTCAACTTTAGATTTCCATTAACATCCCGTTTCGTGTGTGGGGGAGTCGTCAACCAATGTTGACAACCATGTTGATCGTGTATGGCCCCTTTAGGGGAAGGGTATCAAATAGTGTGCAACACACGTTTTTCTGTTCTTTTGGGTGTCCGGGCTAAATCCTAATTTAACTGTTCTATACCTGCGTTTATCTTGCTAACGGTTTGAAATGGCCAAAAAACCATAAGATAATACAAAGTAGAGAATTCTGTGAGCTTTAATTTTGTATACGCATAAATGTTTCGAAAGACCAACCCCCATTAAGATATAGGCAAAAAACCATAAATAAGGACCTTTGACCCTTCCCCCTCCCCTCTTGCGCCAACCATAAGTTCAAGGACTTTTAGTATGTTATACCACTAGGCATCCCAAACAACGTGGCACAGTCGGTTTTTGTACGTTTTGCCTTTCCACCTAGAATCATTCATTGACTGGGCTAATATAAGTTTGGCAGAAAACGTCGCTGAATTATAGGAGAACTTTTAAAAAATCCACTTTCGTACATTTGTTGAAAATCATAAAAAATACTCAGGTACGATTACAACAATTTGAACATTGTTTGCTGAAGTCAAATTTTGTGCACTTTTCAAAAACCGTTTTTTCCAAGTCCAGCGGTTAGGCCGTAAAATTGAGTTTTTGGAGAAAAAGTAGGCAGTCACTAAAAAACACAATTAATTGGCTGGTAACTGGGAAAAGCAGGTAAGTCGACTTCTGATGAAAAGTAAGGTATCTTCACTCATAGATTTGTCTTAAGCTCCTCTATCATTTGCGAGTAAGAAGGCATCTCTACAAGCAGTAGGTAGAATTTGGTTAAGGTTTCACGTAACAAGTTTTTACAAATTTATAGTTGCAATTAACGTGGTAAGACATCAAACATTTCAATTTATTTTCTCATTTGTATCGACTTCGGACTTCTGACGAGAAATTAGTTAGTGTTTTAGTAACTTCTAATTTAGATCGAGACCGTACTCGTTATTCGAAGTAAAAACATCTATTTTGTGCAAAAACTTAAAATCTTCCTCCTGTAAAATTTGGTTTTTTGGACACACCTGGTTACTCCCAGAGACCAGCCAATTGTGCGTGTATCTCAGAAGGAAAGCATTTGCTACCCTCTGCTCTTAGGGTGGTATTGGTCGCAAATACTTAATACTACAACGTACTTCAGTATACGCTTCTGGTCCTGAACCACCCTGTATTTGTTGAGGCTCCTGCATTTCTGAAGTGAGAAAGTTTACTGTCTTGGGGCCTTATTCCGAACGGTCGGGAAGAAAATGCCTCAAGAGGAATCCAGGGACGCTGTAAAAAAAATAACATTATCCGGCGGCATTTTTTCCCGACACCTCTGAGTAGGGCCCCGTAGAGTTCTAGAATACGCACGCGAGGTCACATTGAGAATGCAGATGTTTCTAATCGCACAGCTCGCGACGAGTAGCCATCGCCAACTACTCAGATCAATAGAATTAAAACAGCCCGACCTGTTACCGTACTGTACTTTTTGAATTTACGGTCTAAGCTTATTCCAGGCTTCAGTATCTAAACCTGGGGGTCAACCATGAGCTAGCGTTAAAAAGTAACGCAAGAGATAACTAAGGACGCTTCATCACAAAATAACGTTATAACGCCATAGATACCGCGATTGACGGGATTTTTACGCTAGCTCATGGTTGACCCCCTGGGGGTTCGATGAGAGAGGAGTTGCTCGACTTAATGGAGTCTGATGTTTCGGGAGAACATACTTGGCCAACTGGTCAAAGATTGTGCAGAATCTCAATTCTAAAAGTGTGGGAAACGTTCTATTCACATGTTTTTTTTTGCCAATGGAAAGCTCGAGTATACGAGAACACTCATCGCCTTGGAGGGCTCCGCAGTTTACAGTGATCGGGTGGTGGGTAAATTACAGATTCCTTTATTCGTACATCAAGGGTAATGTGAGTGAACGGTACATGTGCACATTTTCGCGGGTGAATGAGTACATTAACCGGTGAATGTGCACATTTACCGTTTACTCACATTAACCTTAATACGTGTAATTCACTAGTATGGAGCTGTTACTCTAGCAGAGGAATAGAAGAACGATTAATGAGCTTTAATAACCTTTGAATAAACGATTCTGCAGCGACTAAGAATTGCTGTAATTAACTATTATGTTTCCATTGACTTTTGTTTTAGGTTTGAACACGTCCCTCGTGCCTATGTATATATCTGAGATAGCTCCGTTAAATCTTCGAGGCGGGCTGGGCACGGTGAACCAGCTGGCTGTCACGACCGGTCTGCTCATATCTCAGATTTTAGGTATAGACAAAATACTCGGAACAGACGATGGATGGCCTGTTCTGTTAGGTTAGTAAACGCACGGTTCAAAACCTGAAAGCGGTAACTCTTAATTTTGACGTGATTCTATCCACGCAGGTTTAGCAATATGCCCCGCTATATTACAACTCATCCTTCTTCCCATATGCCCCGAGTCACCTAGATACCTGCTCATAACGAAGCAATGCGAAGATGAAGCGAGGAAAGGTGAGCATTTAAAAGAGACAATCTCCTTTGGGGAGTCAAAATATTTCATTTCGTTTTGAAATTAAAAGTTTTCTCTCGAAGACGGTTCTTGGTTTAATCACCGACGCTTACTCAAGTAGTCAAGCCGGTATTGCTTGGGAATAAAAGCGAAGCGAGTGGCTGGGAAAGGGGGTTGAAGACGTTTTTCAACTCCCCGGTACCCTACCTTACCAAGTGCTACTTCTAAATTAAATTGCCTTTTCCTTATTCACCCCTCCCTCTCTAACACACTTTTCCACTTGAAATAACGACCACTCGGAACTCTTAAAACTTTTTTTCTCTATCGCTCTTTCTCTCTTCTGAAAAGCACTGAGACGGTTGCGAGCATCAGCCCAAGTTGAAGAGGATATCGAAGAGATGCGAGCTGAACAGCGAGCACAGCAAAGTGAAAGCACTCTGACGATATCCGAGCTCATATGCTCGCCAACTCTCAGAGCACCGCTCATAATTAGCGTTGTTATGCAACTCTCCCAACAGCTCTCAGGGATAAACGCCGTTCGTATAGAACTTTTCATGCTTTCTGGCGCCGAATAAGTCGCTGATACATTTTTTTTCTTCTGTATCACAGGTTTTCTACTATTCGACAAATCTTTTTATGGCCTCGGGGCTGACGGAAGAGATCGCCAAGTTCATGACAATAGGAGTAGGAGCCATAATGCTTCTGATGACTATAGTTACCGTGCCTCTTATGGATCGAATGGGCAGGAGAACGCTGCACTTGTACGGCCTCGGCGGAATGTTTATTTTCTCGATTTTCATCACGATTTCTTTTCTCATAAAAGTAAGTAACCGGTTAAAAGAAGTGTAGTCACCTACACTACACTTCCCGTAACAAGAAATTACAAGAGGGAAAGTCTTTTCACAATGTTGTACGCTGGAATTAGTGGAATTTCACACAAATTTTGAGTGAAAAGACTTCCTTCTTTTCCCTTTGATATTCATTCTGAAGCTCTTCGAGTATTTGGCTGAAAAGGTAAGTTTCAGGTAAGCGAACTTTTAGAAATGCCGTCCCAATTTTTATTATTTGCAAATTATTATCTTCTCTTGTGTTAAATTGTTAATTATCACCCAAATTATTTTCGTAATTTTCGAGTGTAATTCGCCTGAAAAAGTTTTTTGTTTTATGTTATGTTATGTTATGTTGAGTTGGCTTTTTCAAACTGCCCTCTTTATTTTTCTTCTTCCACCTCTCTGGCTGGAATAATTTTAAAGTTTCATTTTTTCGCATGCACCTTTACGTTTTTTTTTTTAATTTTTTATTTATTAATTTTTTATTTTTATTTTTTAACTGAATGTAAGCAAAAGAAAAACTTTAAAAACCAGGCAGAGAGGTACGAACAGCATTTCTACGCCCCTCATAGGAGTTTTTCGGTTACGTGCAGGAGATGATAGACTGGATGTCCTATTTGTCCGTCATATCGACGCTCGGTTTCGTCGTCTTTTTCGCTCTGGGACCCGGTTCGATACCCTGGCTCATAACCGCTGAACTTTTTTCTCAAGGACCTCGCCCCACTGCAATGTCGATTGCGGTTCTCGTCAATTGGACGGCCAATTTCGCCGTCGGCGTCGGATTTCAACCAATGCAGGTGAGTTTCATAAGCAAAGTATTGGTGAATTAAATCAGCGTAGTAAACACCTGCGAAGAAATTATCTAAGACAGTGCAATTGATATTTATTTATACGCACTTTTTTTTCCAGTCCGCCTTAGAAAATTATACGTTCCTGCCATTCGCCGGCCTCCTTGCCATTTTCTGGGTTTTCACGTATAAAAAAGTGCCAGAAACAAAGAATAAAACGTTCGAAGAAATTCTGGTTCTTTTCAGAAACAACAATGGCAGGTAAGTCGTTAATATTAAGTTTTCAAATTAGTATGTTTTATTTATTATTATTTTCACGCGGATTTGTTCTTCAGCGAAACTGATGATTTGTCGTAGTTTTCGATCTATTATTTTGTGATAAAACGACACAACGTGGTGGGGGGAAGGGAGGATTCGAAGCCAATTCGCGCTCGATTTTTTATCATTAGAATACCTACTTAAATTAAGATAATATTGGTATCATTTATTTTATTTATTTCTCTCAATTTTTTTTTTTTTTTTTTTTTTTGATTACTTTTTTCCAACAATTTAAAGAGGAAGTTTTCGAGACAGTAGACTATACGGGTAAGTTTTCGTTTATACATTCATGTATAGCATCAGTATTCTAAACTAAATTATTGCATGGCCTAATGCATGTAGTACAACCCTCTTTGAAAAGGTTACCTTCTAATTAATTAGAAGGTATAACATTGACGGTAGATATTAGAACCCGTCCTTTAATGAATATGTTTAATTATTAAGATGAACAATGTATCAACTAAAAAGACAGACACGGCTGTTCTTTGAATGTTATGTTTTTGAGACCATCGAAACTTTTTATTTGTTTGTTTGTTTGTTTGTTTGTTTGTTATTTTTGGTTTACTACCCACATGCGGAGTGAGAGTTTACCCGTTTGATGAGCTGGAATATTTTTATTTTGTTTTTAAGTGAAAATAATACTCGCTTAGTAAAGGCTAAAATTTTTTGTTTTGTTTTAATGTAACGGAAAAGTCGAAACGATAAAGAAAAACAAAAATTTTGTCGTTTGCATGGGATTAGGCTGACCGGGGCACCAAGACAGACTCTTGGCAGCTGAGTGTGCTAAGTCCCTCACTCAGTGTGTTTTGATCGATTGATATTTCAGAGTGCCAACGTAGCGTAACGCCAAAAACAACCCAGAGTGGACGACAAAAACTCCAAGGACTCTACGGGCTGTTCATATAAAAATATATGAAAACATTTACAAAGAAAAACAAACAAAAAATACATCCCCTCCCTCTTGTTTTTTTCTCTCTCTTTCTCTATTTCTCCTCTTTAAAAAAACTGCACTTTCCCTCGCTTCACATCTGCACTCTATTTACAATAGCACAGCTGTAGAAACAATTTTTTACTTTTAATAACTGAGAAATGGAAAAATTCACCACTGGGTCTTTCACTTCCAAATGCAAGTCTACATTTTCAAATGGATTGCTATCCCCAATTAATTGTAAATTAGTTTGTTAACACTAATTTATTCCTCCCGGCGAGAATAATGTAACGCCCCGGACTGTTTTTCTTGTTTAAAATTCGCGATTTTTTGTCTTTCTCACTCGAAGAAACGAAAAATTGTAACAGAGCCGTGTACAAATGTGTATATAATACTTTTTCGTTTGTTCTTTTCCTTGTGTGGCAAAGAAAGAGGAGAAAAAAAAAGGTTGTTGTGCTACCTTTTTTCCAGGAGCACTCTACTTAACTCAATGAATGCATTTCAAACTGCCCTCTTTATTTTTCTTCTTCCACCTCTCTGGCTGGAATAATTTTAAAGTTTCATTTTTTCGCATGCACCTTTACGTTTTTTTTTTGTTTTTTTTTTAATTTTTTATTTATTTATTTTTTATTTTTTATTTTTTTTACTGAATGTAAGCAAAAGAAAAACTTTAAAAACCAGGCAGAGAGGTACGAACAGCATTTCTACGCCCCTCATAGGAGTTTTTCGGTTACGTGCAGGAGATGATAGACTGGATGTCCTATTTGTCCGTCATATCGACGCTCGGTTTCGTCGTCTTTTTCGCTCTGGGACCCGGTTCGATACCCTGGCTCATAACCGCTGAACTTTTTTCTCAAGGACCTCGCCCCACTGCAATGTCGATTGCGGTTCTCGTCAATTGGACGGCCAATTTCGCCGTCGGCGTCGGATTTCAACCAATGCAGGTGAGTTTCATAAGCAAAGTATTGGTGAATTAAATCAGCGTAGTAAACACCTGCGAAGAAATTATCTAAGACAGTGCAATTGATATTTATTTATACGCACTTTTTTTTCCAGTCCGCCTTAGAAAATTATACGTTCCTGCCATTCGCCGGCCTCCTTGCCATTTTCTGGGTTTTCACGTATAAAAAAGTGCCAGAAACAAAGAATAAAACGTTCGAAGAAATTCTGGTTCTTTTCAGAAACAACAATGGCAGGTAAGTCGTTAATATTAAGTTTTCAAATTAGTATGTTTTATTTATTATTATTTTCACGCGGATTTGTTCTTCAGCGAAACTGATGATTTGTCGTAGTTTTCGATCTATTATTTTGTGATAAAACGACACAACGTGGTGGGGGGAAGGGAGGATTCGAAGCCAATTCGCGCTCGATTTTTTATCATTAGAATACCTACTTAAATTAAGATAATATTGGTATCATTTATTTTATTTATTTCTCTCAATTTTTTTTTTTTTTTTTTTTTTTTGATTAATTTTTTACAACAATTTAAAGAGGAAGTTTTCGAGACAGTAGACTATACGGGTAAGTTTTCGTTTATACATTCATGTATAGCATCAGTATTCTAAACTAAATTATTGCATGGCCTAATGCATGTAGTACAACCCTCTTTGAAAAGGTTACCTTCTAATTAATTAGAAGGTATAACATTGACGGTAGATATTAGAACCCGTCCTTTAATGAATATGTTTAATTATTAAGATGAACAATGTATCAACTAAAAAGACAGACACGGCTGTTCTTTGAATGTTATGTTTTTGAGACCATCGAAACTTTTTATTTGTTTGTTTGTTTGTTTGTTTGTTTGTTATTTTTGGTTTACTACCCACATGCGGAGTGAGAGTTTACCCGTTTGATGAGCTGGAATATTTTTATTTTGTTTTTAAGTGAAAATAATACTCGCTTAGTAAAGGCTAAAATTTTTTGTTTTGTTTTAATGTAACGGAAAAGTCGAAACGATAAAGAAAAACAAAAATTTTGTCGTTTGCATGGGATTAGGCTGACCGGGGCACCAAGACAGACTCTTGGCAGCTGAGTGTGCTAAGTCCCTCACTCAGTGTGTTTTGATCGATTGATATTTCAGAGTGCCAACGTAGCGTAACGCCAAAAACAACCCAGAGTGGACGACAAAAACTCCAAGGACTCTACGGGCTGTTCATATAAAAATATATGAAAACATTTACAAAGAAAAACAAACAAAAAATACATCCCCTCCCTCTTGTTTTTTTCTCTCTCTTTCTCTATTTCTCCTCTTTAAAAAAACTGCACTTTCCCTCGCTTCACATCTGCACTCTATTTACAATAGCACAGCTGTAGAAACAATTTTTTACTTTTAATAACTGAGAAATGGAAAAATTCACCACTGGGTCTTTCACTTCCAAATGCAAGTCTACATTTTCAAATGGATTGCTATCCCCAATTAATTGTAAATTAGTTTGTTAACACTAATTTATTCCTCCCGGCGAGAATAATGTAACGCCCCGGACTGTTTTTCTTGTTTAAAATTCGCGATTTTTTGTCTTTCTCACTCGAAGAAACGAAAAATTGTAACAGAGCCGTGTACAAATGTGTATATAATACTTTTTCGTTTGTTCTTTTCCTTGTGTGGCAAAGAAAGAGGAGAAAAAAAAAGGTTGTTGTGCTACCTTTTTTCCAGGAGCACTCTACTTAACTCAATGAATGCATTTGACCAACGAAATCTATCTGAGAGATCATCATTAGTGGGCAGGCCTCTTCCTCATTCATGTAAGCATTTATTTCCCTTTTAAGTTTATATTTTACTTTTTTAAATATTTATTTTTGTTACCGCCTCTTTAAAATTTATTTTGGAAACAAATTTTTTGCGTTGGCGTTTGTTTTTTATTACCCATTTGTTTCGCACATTTTTACTCAATTTTTCTTTTAGAATCTTTATCTTGATGCATTCCTATTTCCCAAGAGTAAAAAACATTTCATTGTGACGACGGGAAGGCAGAAAAAATTAATTTGAATATGAAACATTTGGTTTAGGTTTGGACACGGGGTGGACGCTCCTCTCATGTTCGTCCCTCCCAAGCACACCACCGTATTTCGGGGGGAACCTTCCGACGGGCGATGCCAACTTCAATTATTACTGAAGAGGATAAAATTATTAAAACTTGAGAAAAAAAACAATATCGATAACTGTAATGCGTTAAAGAGTTAAAAAAATACATAATTCTTGCTTACCAAAGTCATCGGGAAACAGTTTGTCACTGTCCTGTCCCTGAGAGAAGTTCAATGATAGAAACATTCAGAACCCATTCCATCGAACAAAAATATGTATAAAATGCCAACAACCAAGCAAATAGTATACAATAGAGGGCAGCTCCCCTAAGCGTTTTGCGCGCTAATTGGAATGAGAGTACGACGGGGTAGAACGAGAAACCGTGGACGTGCATTTTTGACCGCTTCTTGCGAATCCACGAGTAATTCGAGTCAGTTGAATTCCCGCAGAGCTGGTCCGACCAATCGGGAACTGACAATAAAAACTTCCCCGTGGGCATTTTGAGAGTTATGTACCAGGATTTTAACCTTTTAAACTTTTCCCCGTTGCTAAAATGTAATCAGCAATCAAATACTGCAACTTGGTTGTAACCAGATTGCAGCTTGAGTTGTAAAACAGACGCGAAATTGGAACAAGGACACATAGTGAATAGATAACTGTCATTCTTGAATTTCTCTTCTCATATAGGAAAATTGCATCGGGATATACATGTGCGTAGGAATAAATAATAATCAGTACGAGGAATGGACAACTTATTGAACCGTCAGGAATTGTGATTTCGGGCGTTTTTGATACCATTTAGGCAATCCTGTTTATCCCAAATCGAAGCAGAAGAGCTTAAGCCCCAATCAGAAATTAGTATATTGGGTGCGTTGTGAAACTCAACACTTGCTGAGCACTTGAAGCAGTATCGTTGTAAAACTCCTAATAGAGCTCAGCGCTGGACAAGTGCTTAGCCATCGATTAAGCACGTCTTCTCGGTGCTTAGGTAACAGCTTCAATCGCGTTGAAACCTTTTATTCCGCCAAATACTACAATTTTAAAGGTTCCTTAGTTAAGGCTCCGATAAGGAAGGTCTCTGAATACGGCCATAAGTGTTTGCGATGCTATAGGAAAACCCAGTTTTAATAGACGATTTCCGTGGAAAAAGCGATGGTTTAGAACTGCAGGTTATGGGTTTATTTCTGGTTGCCTAGAGCCTGTTTAACAGTATTTTTTTTCACGTTGCTAGCATTACTGCGAGTGTATTTCGGTTTCAAATACTACATGATTTTTTGAGTTTTTCGTTTATTTCGAATCTGCAATTACACTTCCTTCGCGTGCTTCTCATCTAAAGTCAGAAAAATGCGATACTATTGCTGCTTCGGTGACTGTACGAGTTCTTCCATTCCGGGTCGACCTGTTTTTGACCCAGCTACTAAATTTATCCCTTTCCCTCAACCTTACCGGCACTTGACTGAAAACGTCTCAAATTGAGGAAAAAGGGAAGAGAAAGTACATGTGAAGGAGTGTGATAAATGCGCAACTATGATGGGACTTCATGTTAAGGTGCCCCCGGAACGAAGAGTTTTCATCGGTACGTTTCGTGAGACGGAGGCTAAAGAATAAAATCAGAATTGAATAACTGCAAATATGGTTTTAGTTTGACGGGAATGAGAGATAAATAAGTTCACTTTACACAGCACAAGACAATAGTAACCCATAACCTGGCCTAAGCGGGTTGCAAAACTGTTGAAGTAGGACTGGAAAGCGCATGAGTGGAAATCGTCTAGTGTAAATAAACAAAATAGAGAGATTTTGAAACCATTCCCGTGAACGCTAAAGTTAATTTTTGTGTACCCGTTGCTAGAGCAGTAAACATTTTGTTCGTTCAAATGTGAATAGCGCTAACATTAGCGTTAGCGGAGCTGTTTACAAAATCTCTCTAATGTGTTGCGTCATTAGAGATTCGAAGTGGAATAGAAAATATCTCCGTATCCAGTATCCGCTGTAGATTTTAGTTAGTCTAGGTTGTTATTTAGTTCCAGTATGGACTTTTATAACTGCCCTGAGGATCGGCTTATTTGAGCGCTGAAGAGAAACTCTTCTAATCCCCTGGGTCTTTTATAACTGGGAAAACAACCCCTTACCCTCGGAGCTGTCCTTTTCTTCACCCATTATTTATATAAATACCAATTCGGAATAAAAGTTGACTCTACCTGTGGTGGGACGTGGGCAGAGCTCTCCAACAAAAAAAAACACGAGTTTTGCTGTAGTTCAAACGCAGTTCTTACGGCAATTGTTCGAATTATAATTGCCAGAGATGGACGTAAGTATTTATGTTCCACGATGGTTCTTGGTGCCCCATTCGTGCAGGGCAGAAATCATCTCGGGAGGGGTGAATCCGGCTATCCTTATTGATGTGGGGGTGAATCACTCGCTGTGGAGGGATGAAGGGTGACATTACTGAAATTCTTTACATTTCCTAGGGCCGTATTCAGAAACCTTCCTTAAATTTAAGGCCTCCAAATCGCTTCGAAATAGATGACACGGTCTAACGTTCTAACCTTGATTTTTAATCATCTTCTGTAACGGTTTGTTTCTGATTACGGTCCCTAGTGATATAAACTGTAATTTCTAGAAAACCCACCCCCAACCTACCCAATTTTATTTGCGTCAGCCCGCCCGTGGTGGGGGGAGCGATCCACTCCCCCCCCCCATCATACTTACTTGTCAGCACTCGTATACGTATAAGACTGAAAACATTATTATTGAGGCTGCAGATTACTACTTACGACTGATTCATCACATATTCTAGGTGAATACCCTCCCCATGAAACCTTGGCTTTGAAAAATACTCCTTGGTAAAAAGCTCTTCGGAATTACTTTGGTTATGAAAGTAGACGGAGGTGAAGTTGCAACTAATCGAAGCGAGAGAGCGCTGTTCGCGGATTCATGTTTTCCTTGGAGCGCTATAGGCGCCCTAGACGTTCCAGGTAGCCAAGGACCGATCTGGGACCTTTCACATAAAAACAAGAAGCTGACGGAAGAAACCCATGACGACCAATCAACGTGCTCATGTGGCGCTCTGACTAAGTACAATGTGATCAGAACACGTGGGGGCGAGGGTTGAGGGAGGAATTATTGTTGAAATAAAGAAATAGATAAGAGCAAATACCTCTTGGTATAGGTCTGTATAGGTAGCTACATATATGGGTGTGGTACTGAATTTTGAAGAATTGAATGAATTAATTCCTATTTCGTCGACAAGCCGTAAAATTATAAAAGAACAAGCAATAGACTGTCCACTTAGTGATGGACTCTCGAACGCTTTGCTTCATGTCGATCGGCTTCTCGAAAAATGCGTTTCCCTCCCCCACTTGGTCATACCTCCATGCAACAAACCAACTTTTACCGCGGCACTATGGTTACGTATAGACGCTTCACGATGATCATTTCTTATAAAGTCTGTCCACTTAAGCTTTGGTTTCCTAGAAAAGCGGTGCCGTATTATTACGGTAGAAAATTTCCCTTTTAAATCAAACTACAGTTGCCTAGAGAGCGGTAAACAGACAGCGGCACCGCTTCCATCGTGACGGTGGATGAACATTTTTTCCTCGTACGCTAAAGTTAATTTTTGTGTACCCGTTGCTAGAGCAGTAAACATTTTGTTCGTTCAAATGTGAATAGCGCTAACATTAGCGTTAGCGGAGCTGTTTACAAAATCTCTCTAATGTGTTGCGTCATTAGAGATTCGAAGTGGAATAGAAAATATCTCCGTATCCAGTATCCGCTGTAGATTTTAGTTAGTCTAGGTTGTTATTTAGTTCCAGTATGGACTTTTATAACTGCCCTGAGGATCGGCTTATTTGAGCGCTGAAGAGAAACTCTTCTAATCCCCTGGGTCTTTTATAACTGGGAAAACAACCCCTTACCCTCGGAGCTGTCCTTTTCTTCACCCATTATTTATATAAATACCAATTCGGAATAAAAGTTGACTCTACCTGTGGTGGGACGTGGGCAGAGCTCTCCAACAAAAAAAAACACGAGTTTTGCTGTAGTTCAAACGCAGTTCTTACGGCAATTGTTCGAATTATAATTGCCAGAGATGGACGTAAGTATTTATGTTCCACGATGGTTCTTGGTGCCCCATTCGTGCAGGGCAGAAATCATCTCGGGAGGGGTGAATCCGGCTATCCTTATTGATGTGGGGGTGAATCACTCGCTGTGGAGGGATGAAGGGTGACATTACTGAAATTCTTTACATTTCCTAGGGCCGTATTCAGAAACCTTCCTTAAATTTAAGGCCTCCAAATCGCTTCGAAATAGATGACACGGTCTAACGTTCTAACCTTGATTTTTAATCATCTTCTGTAACGGTTTGTTTCTGATTACGGTCCCTAGTGATATAAACTGTAATTTCTAGAAAACCCACCCCCAACCTACCCAATTTTATTTGCGTCAGCCCGCCCGTGGTGGGGGGAGCGATCCACTCCCCCCCCCCATCATACTTACTTGTCAGCACTCGTATACGTATAAGACTGAAAACATTATTATTGAGGCTGCAGATTACTACTTACGACTGATTCATCACATATTCTAGGTGAATACCCTCCCCATGAAACCTTGGCTTTGAAAAATACTCCTTGGTAAAAAGCTCTTCGGAATTACTTTGGTTATGAAAGTAGACGGAGGTGAAGTTGCAACTAATCGAAGCGAGAGAGCGCTGTTCGCGGATTCATGTTTTCCTTGGAGCGCTATAGGCGCCCTAGACGTTCCAGGTAGCCAAGGACCGATCTGGGACCTTTCACATAAAAACAAGAAGCTGACGGAAGAAACCCATGACGACCAATCAACGTGCTCATGTGGCGCTCTGACTAAGTACAATGTGATCAGAACACGTGGGGGCGAGGGTTGAGGGAGGAATTATTGTTGAAATAAAGAAATAGATAAGAGCAAATACCTCTTGGTATAGGTCTGTATAGGTAGCTACATATATGGGTGTGGTACTGAATTTTGAAGAATTGAATGAATTAATTCCTATTTCGTCGACAAGCCGTAAAATTATAAAAGAACAAGCAATAGACTGTCCACTTAGTGATGGACTCTCGAACGCTTTGCTTCATGTCGATCGGCTTCTCGAAAAATGCGTTTCCCTCCCCCACTTGGTCATACCTCCATGCAACAAACCAACTTTTACCGCGGCACTATGGTTACGTATAGACGCTTCACGATGATCATTTCTTATAAAGTCTGTCCACTTAAGCTTTGGTTTCCTAGAAAAGCGGTGCCGTATTATTACGGTAGAAAATTTCCCTTTTAAATCAAACTACAGTTGCCTAGAGAGCGGTAAACAGACAGCGGCACCGCTTCCATCGTGACGGTGGATGAACATTTTTTCCTCGTAGCTCCAACTATTTGGTAGTATTTTCTTTTAACAACAGAATAGAGTCGTTTTAGGACAGTATTAATTACAATTTCGCCACTATCTAGGTCCAGGCAGTTTTCACGCTCATTGTGAACAAAAAACGTTCACCGTCACCGTCAAAAATGGTTGATGAACAGTTCATCACCGTCATGAACGGCCGTCTCATTCGAAGCGGTGCCGCCGTCTGTTGACCGCTCTCTAGGCAACTACTGGTGTGTTTTAAAAGGGGATTTTTTCTACCGCTATATTACGGCACCGCTTTTCTAGGAAACCAAAGCTTTAGTGATGGACTCTCGAAAGTGTTGCTTCATTTCGATAGTTTTATTTGTTCATTCCCACCAAAAATATTTAGGCCCGATTTCACCAACTTATTAAACCAAGATCAACAACTAATCGCGATTACAATCTAAACACTTATATCAGAATTCATATGGGTCGCTATTGGCAACTAATCACGATCAACTTTGAACGAGATCAATTTTGTTGGTGAAAATGGGCCTTAATGAAATTAACAACTGATCAACAACAAATTTTTTCTACGGGCACTATGGTTACGTATAGACGCTACACAGTGATCATTTTTGTTTTAAATGATTCCCGGTGCGTTATTTTTAGAAGGGGAAGCTTGTTCCACTAAATTCAAGGGCGGGCAAGAGTCCTTCACTAAGTGGACAGACTATACATTGATGCCAAATTTTCCCATTGATCAATATTCCCCGTACCCTCGTACAACCTACTTAAGACTCATTGAATTAAAATTAAACTATTCATAACATGCTTTTGTTTAAAGCCATACTTGTGTTCAAGGTGCATGCGATACTGTTTTGTGAAACAAATTATTTATAGACTGTGCACGCTCTGATGGACTCTCGAGCCTCATGTCGATAGATCGACTTGTTCATTCCCATCCAAAAAGATGAAAGGAAATCAACAAAAAAACTAGTCTATCAGAGAGTGGACTGTGTCTAATTATTATAATTAGTTAGGTATATTTCGCAATTTTTTTAATGAGAAACTTGGAATAAAATTGAAATCGAGTCACTCACTTGGAGGCCTGTTCTTCTGAATTAAAGGCTCTCCATACTCGGATGGACTCTCGAACGAGTTGCATCACGTCGATAGATCGATTTGTTAACTCCCACCTAAAAGATTTAAAGAACTCAACATCAAAAAACGTCCACTATGGTTACATACATATACACACTACAAAAAAAATCAAAATCGATCATCACAAAATTATTCCCTGCGCGTTACTTTTAGTAGAAGGGCAACCGGGGAGGCTCATTCGACCTTTCTAAGGGGCTCAAGTTTTCTCGTAACTCGACATTTATTTCTACATAGAGAAGCCTGATGGTGAGATTGGCCAAAACATTAAAGGGCTTTGCTTTTAAAAGTGTTCGTTGCACATTGCAGAGTTTTTTGACGTGATGCTCCGCTTCCCGAAATTTCGATCATTCTGAGAAAGTCACAAAGCTCAATGTTTCACGCCTAGTTCTTTAGTTTCCGGACATATATGAGAAATCTCACACTTTTGAACTATTATTACTTCTTGGACGAACACTTCTCAATGACAACAGTTCGCGTACCGAACCCAGTTAGAAAGCATACAACGTCACGGACCAGAAATTAGGCAGGAACTTTAACAAAATAAAATCCACTAAAAAACTACTAAAATAAACAAAGAACCTACATACAAAGTATACTTATCTGATAAAGAAAAAGTGGTAAGATGGCCGCCATTCGATACCATCTATAGCAACATTTTATACCAATAGACACCCAACTTCATTCAATTTGGTTGGGTTCACGAATTGGAATATTTATGACTTACTGCCAGTTATAAGGCCTGTTCGTTTGTCGTTCAGATCAGGAGAGTTGGGACCAGCGAGCATAGATAAGAAATAGAGGGAGGGAATTAATAGGAAATGTGATGCATGTCCCATTTCCCCCTCTCATAGGGGCCAGTTTAGGGAGAAACAAAAGTGTTGGATGAGGATTCCCGTAATATATAACACAGGGTGTTCAAAAAATAGAGGGCAATATTTCGCCCGGTGATTCTGCACCTCAAATGGGTTAAAACGACCCCTATTGACCATATCTGATTCTCATTATTTTCCGAGATATTCAGGATTTAAGAACTTTTTGATTTGGCCTTGTTTTTTTTGGAAAAGTGGTCGTTGCGTAGTAACCGGAGGCTCTAACGTCAAATCCGACGGTACCAATGGAAAGAGCGGACTTTTTCCTATCAGAATTTAGGTATTCCATTCCATTTTTCACATGTCAGTTTTCTATAACCTTGTGCAACCTTATGTTGAAATGTTATCACCTCATCCGTGATTGTAGAAATATCTTAAGACATGGTTTTTTTTTTGTCAAAAGAATAAAACTGGGTAATATTCGACGGCGGTTGCGCGAAAAATAACGTACATCACTCGACTATTAAGTGGTACTACCCGCACGTTTTTAATTAGCGGCCTCGGCAAGCCTCGCCGCCGAACAAAAAACTCTCAGAGAATGCACCACTTACTAATCTTGTAATGTAATCTACTATAACATTCTAAACACATGTTCCTAGAGCCATCTGGAAATTTGGGCCTTCAGGGTCCATTAGAAACTTGTCAAGATACGGTTTAAAAAATGTATATGTATATCATGGGAAACCCGCTGGTAATAATTCTGAAAAATAACGTCTGATAACAGTTCATTAAGTGACCTTTCACTATACATATCTCAGGTGTTTTACTTTCGTCCAAAACCGAATAGTTTTCCTGTACAATCGGAACACGTACAGTACCGTACGTACAGTAGATTTCCAGTGACGTGAAGTACCCTCATAGAACCATTATCATCAACATAATTATACTATATGTTTATAATGCTCTTTGGATGCACAGTTTCATCATTACAAGCTTTAAACAAATCGTAGGCATCGTTTCACTCAGGTCATGCGAAGGTATTACAACCAAAAATCGAAACTAAAATCCTTTGGCCCAGGGGGGGGGGCGCCCAGTGCGCCCCCTTTGAGTCCGCGCCTGTGGCCCCCTTTACACTCCCTCTATTATTTATCTGTGCTCGCCGGTTTGGGCCGACATTTTGACAAAATCAGATGTTTGGGATCGCAAAAAAACGATTTTTGGGCAACACGGTACAGTTCGAAACAGCTTAGGATGACAATAAACGAACAAGCCTGCTGTTGAAATTATATAGAACAGGGCCCCCAGTATGCATGCACCACTTTCTTTCCGCCTATTCTGTTTTCTTCTATTTTTGTTGCAATTTTAGCCTAATTTTAATAGACATTACATTATTTCAAAGGGTTAAGGTGTCATTGCCAATTTTTCACATTGTATTATGCAATTTTAAATGTCTATATTTACCGTAACTATTTTTCGTCAGCGAAAAACAAATCAGGAGGATAAAGAATATTGAGCATTTGCACGAAAAATTAGTATTCAGCCCCCTGATCCCCTCTTTTGTGCACATTATTGCATGCTGTAAAATGGAGTTGGCTGTACACCCCTTTCCTTTCATCATATCGTGAAGCGAAAATCTTTGCATGATACGAGAAGAAAATAGAAATACAAAAAATAATATTTTTTAAAATATTTCTTCTCCCTAATTTATTTGTTAGTCAACAAAAGTATCGGCTTTTTTCCGGTGTTTTTTTATTTCGTATCCTCTCCAAGGTATTTTATAATTTTTTTGTTTTCAATTGTGTAAAACAGTGGGCAGCCAGTATGACAGAGGAAATATGTACCTAGCGATAAATAACTACTAGGAAAAAAGCATCCAGACCCCCTTCTCACTAACTGTTCACTCTCTCTGTCTCACACATTCTCGCTCGCTCGCTAGCAATGTGCCTAGATGTGTTCGAAGACTGGGTAAATGTTCCTTATCTGGCACATTGAAGGGAGCACTGATTTATTTCATATAGGAAAAAGCACGCAGTCACCTTTGTTTTTGTTTCTATTTGTGTTACCCAAAATTTTAACGGATTGCTTTTTACTATACGATTTGAACATCATTTCAATTGAAGCTTTGGTTTCGTAATTTTTGAGCGAATTATAGTATTTCTATTCATATACCTATGAAGGGTAATCGAATTGCCAGAAACTAACAAGCGAGTCATTTCCCTTGGTGGTGCTAGAATATTGTCCAGGTTCGAAGCATTTGATGACGGGTCATTTCATGAAATGCGAAATTACGGCATGTGACTACGACCATCTACGAGCCGCCTGAGCCTCAAACCTTTCAACCCGCTCAAGAAACTCCAGTACGCTATCCGTCCGGTGGAATTCTAGCGGGGTCACTTGATTGTCCTCGATTACTGCTGTCTATTTCCTTGTATAAGTAGTTCCCAAGTTTTCGAACAACAAAAGATAAAGGAAACACGAAGCCCGGAAGATTTGAAAAACAACTTTTAACCACTACGAGAGCTAACATTTTGGAAAAGCGCGTCTCGATGGTCTTATGGATACAATACTCGCTTCCAACCAGGAGCGCCTGGGTTCGAAGTCAGCTATTGCTCGTTCCGCTATAAGGTATAGCGGACACGCTATAGCGTAAGGCTAGCTGTGACACGGCTGATTGGGATCGCAAAAGAACGATTTTTGGGCAACGCGGTACAGTTCGAAACAGCTTCGTGTTGGCGTTCCCGGTGGTGTGCGTTCACGCCCGCATATTCCGGTCCTCGTCCGGAACAAGCGACCTCAACAACGAAGGCATGAATCCTCGTGTCTACGGCTAGCACTACCAAGTTTAGAAGTACCCGAAAATAATTAATTGAAATTTAGACGACCCTTGTCTTGGGATTTTTTTTTTTTTTTTTTTTTTAAGGGATTACTCCCCCCTCACCGCACCACCCTAGTCACCCTGCAGTGAATTCGAGGGAGTGGGGAGGCTAATTGCTGGGACATATAAAAAGAATAATAATAATGTTACCCGAAAATAATTCGACGCGAAGATATACAACCCCTCAACGTTTGACCTCTTTAGCACGTTTTCTGGAGTTCTTGAGTACCCGTCTTTTATCCGGGTGCCCAAGAATTCCAGAAAACGTGGGGTTATTCACCCGGTCCCCCAAAAAAATCGAGTAAATCGACGATAATGCAAGAGCCTCACGACTTCGGTGACTTTATGAAGAAAATCGGTTACATTGGTAAATTGAGCTTTTTCCGGCCAGGAAGCAATAAAGTGGCTGTATGTAAACGAATAAGTTCAAAAATTGAGAAATGTCTGCGAATTGTCAGTCTCTCCTTCCCCTCTTAGGCCCCTTTCACACTAGAAGAAAAAAGGCGGGTGAGGCGGCTCCCACGCGTCCTACGCGAAAGGAAGGCTTCATATATGTAGAGTTGTATGTGTTTTTACTGCAAGAGTCGGAGGGGTGTTTTTTTGTTTGGGAGGGGGAGGGTATTTTCTGAGAGATAAGTTTATCAGCACTCTGCTCACATGTTCCAAACACCTTACTGGAACAGACCTAATGTTATCAGCCAGGAAGTCAATGTTATCTCGCGGGAATCATGTTAGCTTACTTCCACGGGAGTGATCGTGGTATTTATTGTGAGGTTTTGGTAACCAAAAGGAGCACTTTACTGCCCGATAAATGGCGTTAGAAAACTTTAGGCCGATTGGCCGAGAAAATGGATGGATGGTGGTGACGAGAGGATTGAAGGAAGGTCGAGGACTCCCCTAAACCTTCCCATTCCCTTTTAAATCTTCAAGTTTCACAGATGATTCCTCGACCCCCCCTCTCCATGAGTAAACTACCGCCGCGTGTTTTGGCGTAGTGGCGATAAGATTGCTGATGAGGGGCACCGGGATTGGGCCCGAAATGCATACTGTCAAAAACTACGCGGCTGTATTTGTTCAAATTTAAAAACCAACTTCGAGCTTTCGAGTCAGTGGCGGCGGAAGTGGGGTTCAGGGTCAGCGAATGCTCCCCCAATGGTCTGGTAGGGGGAGCAGCGCTCCCCCAATCTGATGTTTGAGGAATCGAGAAAAAATAGCATCGTGTTGAATTTGCCTCCTAAAAATTATCGTTCGCATCTTCTACAACATGAATCGGGTTCACGACATTGGTTTCTAACGAGCCAGATCTGCAAACTTTGCAGGGCTTCGAAATTTCCAAACCACCGGAATTGCTTGTTTTTACGGAGCCAAACGTGGAATTGGTTCTCAAATTTGCCAAAACAGCAAAAGTTGGTTCCCTTAGTGCCGAATCCGCGAAATTGCTTCTATGAAGGCCACAAACGTATGAAATTGCTTTATTGTACCCCGTGAAATATGACTATTTAATGAGTCATCCCCGAGAATTTGGATTTTGACCATTGTAAAGAGGAAAGTGACTCTGGAATCAACTGCTTCGTCCTCCTGGTTGGCCTTTTTGGGTGATTGAAACCCGGGAATTTGGTTCTTTGGGATTCAAATCCACGAAATTTAGGCTTTGAAAGGGCTAACCCCACGAAAATTATATTTTAATGTGTCCAATGGACAATTTGGCTTAGAGGGGAAAGTACATTTCATGGCACACTCTTGCTGTTTCCCTCCAAGTTTCTGATCAGAGTAGAGTGAATCGCCATTTTGTGGTCGATGTCGCCGATTTAGCTTATAACATGTCGTTAATCTGTCGTGTTACTGTGTCGTTAGGTCTCAGGAAAAGACAGTACATTTGGTGAAGAAATTGGAATTTTGGTCTCAATAATTTAGATGGGGGGGGGGGGTAGATCTGAACTGCTCAGATTTTTGCTCCCCCAATTCCGGATGACGTCCGCCGCCACTGCTTCGAGTTATGATTTCTCAAGTCTATTTTCAAAGAATTTTTTTTTTTTTTTTTCCCCCTTTTTTTCTCAGCTAAGCTCTCAGCTAAACCAAAATCATTTTTGATATCGACAAAAAAAGTCTTATAAGGTCAAAGCGATAACAATCTTCAAAGTCTTCACAGACGCCGTTAAATTCGGAGCTTTTGTAAGGCTCATGCAGTTAGGGAAAAGCCATAAATAGCCCTTAAAAAAAAAAATTGGTGTTTCTACAAATTCCTTTGAAGTTTGTCACACCACGAGGCAGGCCTGTCGGGACGGTGGGGGCACTTGGTTGACTTGGTCCGTTACCCCCGGGCCCGACCATCCATTTCCTTTCATCCGGGCCCGGATTTGAAAACAAGAAAGGGGGAAGAAGAAAAAATGGAACGCTTAACGGTGGTTGAAGCTCCATTGTGGTTAGTGCTTTACTTTGGTTAGAGCTTAAATTTTTTGGTTAAAAGAGGTAATCTCTCCACGTTTAGTGTCTTTATTAATTTGTGACCATAGTTTCGGACGAATAGTCCATCTTCAGACAAGGTTTAGGGCGTAAGAACCACCCTCGTCAAACGACTTTCACTAAAACGAGCAGTGATCACAGGCACTCAATACAATGATCAGGTTTCAATACAATGATTGGTTTGAGCTATTTGTGGCAGCAAAGCTGTGGGCTGAAGCTTGGTTCGGGCTTTGTAGTGATTTGGAGCTTTGCTGTGTTTTGGGGGTTTGATGTGGTTTGGAGCTTTGCTGTGATTGGAAGTCGCAGAACTTATATTTATAGTCGCTGGACTATAGTGACGTCATCTTCTTTTGCCTATAATTTTGACTCGATTTTTGTCCGTCGCAAGAAATTATATGATTTTCTCTTTTAATTCTTGTTTCTCGTTATTTAAATATTTTTATTAAGTTTGATTGAATAGCCCGCAAAAACCTATGTATAATCTGAAAGGATCGTGAATCGAAAGAATCGTCCGACAAGTAAAAAAGGGATCGGAAGGGGGGGGAGGTACGCGCGTGCGGAATTTCCTGGTGATTTAAATGAGACCTTGAAATCCAGGATTGGTGCAGAAATACGGCGATAATTTACGTAACGCGGAGTAGGCAAGACATGTTTGGACGGGGGACAAGGAAACACATGCACAACTCCTTCTTAAGCCTTGTTCACACAGGGGGAGTAGGTTGAATAGGTGGTGTAATTAGGCATAATAGGGGCTTATTGCATAACCGTCTGACGCTAACGTTTACGGTTATGTGACGTCACCATAAGCGTAACCGATTGTGCCGGTGGAAATGCGGTGGAAGAAGAGTCATTGAAATTAAGAGTGACACTAAAATATGTACACATGATAGGAGCAAGGATGTACTTAATTGCTTCAAATGAATTCATACAACACCTCTCCATACTGGTCTTTAAGCGTGTGTGGTTGACGCTTAAACTCAAATTTTTGAATGTTACGCTTATTGTGACGTCACATAACCGGTAACGTTAAGCGTCAAACGCTTATGCAATAACTCCCTAATATGTAATTACATTAAATATTATCAGGTTCTCCCGCCATGACTAGTCAAGGTTAAGAGCTCCCAAATCCAGTTCTCTACTTGTTTTTTCTCCCGGTGAAGTGAACCGAGTATAGAAGAAGACAAACGCCTAATAGAAAGATATAAACATTAGAAATTACCCGGTTACGCTGGTCTAAAAGCCGGGTAATGTTGATCAGTGATCACCAAACCGGAATTCACACACCATTAACTGGAATCAAACACGACAACACACAATTTTTGATACGGTTATTAACGTGACGGGTTGCCCCAGGATTTTGATGATTGCCCACATGCCCGGCTATTGTCGACGTCGTTCATAACCGAATCACATCATTTCCCGTAACATATAAATTCCCAGAGGATGTGGCTTGGAACATGTTTTTTCAAGAAATAGTTCACGTGATGAAATTGAAAACGGGTTCAAATCGGTCGTTATATTTTGCGAACCTTCTGTTTTGAATCGAAGTAAGCAATTACTCAACTTGAGTGACTGATGTAACATTAATAAAACATTTAATTATTTCTCGACTAAAAATTTGAAATCCTCCTTGGTTCTGGGGGCTTTTGTCTTTATATTAGGCCAGCATGCATGAGATTTGGATATTTTTCATGCAAATTATTCATCAAATGGATCACTCTGATTACCAAATCATTTTGTTCACACCACTCAGCCCGAAAAATTGAAATGATGTTCAAAAACATACGTTAGGGGGGGGGGGAGTTGGTTTTTTAAGGATTTGAAGGAAGTCAAAAATAAAATTCTAGAAGACTCTCCTGATCTATTGTTCCAGCTGCTTTCGCTCACTACTATCAAGATCCTCTTCGACACGGAATCTACCCCCGTCTTCTCCGACAATTTCCGATCGGCAATTCTGTATAACGGTCGACAGTGTGGACACGCCGTCGTAGACAAAAACAAAACACCATACTTCCATTCCCGCAGGGAACATGGAAGAAAAAACAAAGTTTTAAAAGAAAATAAATAAAAACTTGACAGATTTCCCAACTAATCATGTTAACAAATCTGTTCCCGTTCGGCGGTCCGTTAATTATACCAAGTAAATGCAGTTATAATGTCTCAAGTAGAAAAAAACTCATCGAACTATCGATGTAAATTGCTCACTCTGCATTAGGTTTTTGTTTTCTTCTTTAAAATTTTATTGATTGATTTAACGGGTTTCGGCGCGTGCGCCATGGGACGCTTTTAAACATTTTTGGTACGTATAAACCTAACCTAACCTGGAGCCCCTTCGGTTTTATTCTTTTTTTATTATTATTGTTGTTGTTGTTGTTGTTGTTTTGTTTTGTTTTTTATTGTTTGTTTTGTTATTTTTTAGTTTTTTTTCACTAGGATGTGTGTAAATAACAAATCCGCATATTTTTCTTGATAATATAATTCTACTGAAAAAATTTCAAGAAAAAAAAAACATGTAGTGTGAGTAGAGAGAGAAAATAAGACACTGCCAAAAATAGGAATGGAATGGATGTTGCAGTCAAGGAGAGGGCGAGGGTTTCTCGAGAGCTCGTTGGAACTTTCCAAGGGATCAGCATGTCTCGCCCGCATATTAGTCTACACAATTTGCTCACTAATCCAGCTGCCAAAAAAATAATAACAAAAATGACGTTTTTTGTCTTTTTACGTTATGCAGAAAAAAATCTTCCTCGTTAGGCCTCGTTTTTAAAATAAACCATTTTAATTTTTTCTGAGAAAAAATGAAACCAAACCAAAAAACCTTGATGAAATTATATAAATTCGAAGCACGCCTTCATTATTATTATTGTTATTATTATTTTTAAACATTTCTGTTTTATAAGAATACAGAAGCAACACACCCTTATCATAACCTTTTACCATGTACATATATATTTTCACCAAGGTTCTTTGAATAGTTCTAAAAATATTACCAGGTGTATAACATAAAACAAGATATCAGTTTTATGAGTATCTTGTAAGTATACAGTCTTGTTAGAATTTATAACAATTGTAAACTGTGAATATTGTAAAATAAATTATGACTAAATAGTCTCCAGTAATTGATAAAATGCACCAAATCCGAAGTTGCCTGCAGCATTGTTGAAATTTTCCTCGTAATAGGGGCAAAGGTGATACTGGTAATACAAAACAAAATCTTGACTTTCCTGACGGAATTTCGTTGCCTGCTGAGTTATCAACTTGATGGAACAGTTTACCCCGTTTCCCATTCCACTCTTAAAGCATTTTTTTTTTTTTTTTTTTTTTTTTTTTCACCTGAAAATTTAAGAAATAATAATAGGAATAATAATAATACTAATTAATAATAATAACGCAAACTGCAGGCAACTGTAGCAACGTCATTTTCAGTTCGGGCAATTTTCCAGAGCCACGTTGATTTTGTAAATAGTCGTCTGAATGCTCAATTCGTAGCTGATTTTTTTTGTTAATACTCATTCTAAAAATGTTAAGTATTTTTTGTTGCAGAAAAAATGGATTAACGAAATGACCAAAAAATAATACTAATACTAATAATAATTTGTCTTAGAAGGCACTTGTATAAAAGAAATAATTCTTTGTAATTCTTTCTCTGTGATAAAAAAAAAAAGAAAAAAGTCTCTCCTTTGAGTTGTTAATCGCAAATATTCTTTACAATATTAACGTTTTGCTCTTTTGTTTCTTTCATAAAAGGCAAAACTTTAAAAACAAACAAACAGATATTTAGATAGGTACGATTGTAATTATATGTACAACAACAGATATAATCACTGATTGTAAATTAGCACTTTTTAGGCCTATTTAGACTATCAGGGCTCATTGAGGAAATTTTTTTTAATGATCTAGTCAATTGTGATTTCTCGAAATAAAAATTTAAAAAATGTAGGCCTCACAGAGGCTTCAAAAAACTCGGGGAGTAGGAGAAGATGGATAAAGCGCCTTACGGTTGCTTAAACAAATATGCAAATTTTATTCTAAATGTAAATATGTACTGTTATTTAAAAAACGAATCTCTTTTGGTTACGTTATTTTTTTCAATACGTTACGAGTTGAATATTTTTACTATGGTAATGTATGTATGAAGTAATTTTAGAATTCTAACGAAAATGAGAAAACAATATATAAATATATACTAGAAACAAGTAGCTGACCGCGAGATAAGTCAACTCGGACACAACTAAATATAAATGCTTCCTCTTCCCCACGGGAACACGGAAGTAAAAAGAAAATGATCTGATAAGGTATATAGCAATTGTCAGTGTAGTGGCTAAAGGATTCATTCTAAATTTTTCTATAAGACAAAGTGAATATTGGGTCACGGAATCGTCTTGTCCCCAAGTTTGTTTTTTTGTAAAGTTTGACGATTTTATTTCATTCCATGATTATTTATGTTTAAGCAAAAAATATCAACGACAAAGAAGAAAACAAACAAATAGATTTTCAAAAGTGCACAACATAAAAACGCAACTCTAAGTAAGAAGCATAACAAAAATAATACTTAGCAGTTTTTAAAAATTGTAAAAAAAAAAAACAAACAAAATAAAGGGGATAAAATCTTGACGTGATAAACAGTCTTGATTGTATAGAAACTTTCAAAAAATGCAATAAAAAATATTCTATCTCTTTATTTATAATCGACCCTTTTACTATTTTTACCTGCAGTTGTTGGATGACAGTTGATGGGAGGACTGGGACCGTCAAAGTCCACCGTTCCTCGAAAGACTAGGCTTTTATCGCTGTTAATTGTAATCTTAAACTCATTTTTTGGTCACGAACTCACCGGAAAATGGCAGCTCACCCGAATATCCACCACAAAATAGGCATTTGTTCAAAATAGGCAATCGAAATATTAATTTTACCTCTGAAACTGGTCATTCGCCTACGAAAACTGGGAATTTTCCGTTGGAAAATGGCAACTCGGAAACTGTAAAACTTGTAAAACGTGACTCAAAATTACGCGCTAGCAGCTAAAAAACCAGGCTACTTGGCTACTGCTGTTCGACTGCGAATGCCGAACATTGGCCGCCTCCTCTAAATTCAGTTGACCTACTGTGTTAACGCATTGCACTAAACAAATGATTTAGGCCGCTAAATTCTCCATTTAGTCTCAAAAACAATTTTTTCTTCAAAAACTCGCAATATAGCTGACAGTGTGACTGTCTGTCGCGTAAATAGTAATTTTAATCCCGAATGACTATTCAGGCAGGAGGATACAATTTTTCACACCTGGTACTTATTTCAATACTCTCGGCAAATGTTCGTCTAGCCAGACAATCTTTACGGTCATAAAAATGATAATTTTGCACCCAGAGAGTATAATTTGCCTAACATGACTACGGATATTGACCATTGAACCGCGGATCTGAAATTTACAACAAAAAAAACTCCCCTCCTGCTCGAGGGAAAAACCACCGTTAGCCAAGGGGTCATTTTTTAGTTTTTACTCCTTTCCTCCTCCTTCGAAAGCTACTAGTTAGGGTCCTCTAGTCTTGATAGCCGGTTTCGACCATCCCGTGTATTGGCGTAGATAAGGTGGGATGTCGTGTAGCCTGTAGTGCCGATGTTCAGTTACCTATTACACAATCAATTTTTCTTTATCTGCTTTCCATATCTTCAACTAAAATAGTGTATTTACCTACACCAGGGGCGGATACAGGTGGTGGGCGATCGGGCTGAGCCCGAAGGGCCGGTGCGGCCGGAGGGCCGATGCCTCCCCCCCCCCCCACCCAACTCTTTGACGGATCCTAGTCCTCCTGAGAAAACTAGTAACTACAGATTAATTTTTCTCGGTAATGGTCCTTAAGGTTAGCCTACAGAATCCCGAAACTGGCCTATATATTATAGGTACAATGAGACAAATGAGAAAACCAATCAAGTAGGGTTTTCTTAATACCGGGGCAGCCTTCAACCCATAACTCAAGACACAAGGCTATTTTATAGCGTATAGCTTAGCAGTTGGTTCAAAATTCACTCATTGAGAACACCCAGAATACACGTACTCCAAAGGCCTGCTGCAGCAGTTTTGTGCCTCATCCTCATGCTGCATACATTTTGCCCCTAATTTACTGTCTTATATCTGCACCGACACCGATTTTATGGTCTCGTTGCAATCTTCTGGGAACTGGGCGATAGGACTTGATCAGGGACTTCTACCTCGTTAGATTCAGCTCAGCAAAGCAGATTGTGATCTTTGTGTGTAGGTTTTTCTCTTCGACTTGGTTGAGATCAACCAGTGCCGGCTTTAAGGGGGAGGGGCGAGTCAGACAACCACCCAGGGGCGCCGTGTACTTAGGGGCGCGTCTAGCAAAATGAGGAGGAGGGGGAAGGAAGGTGGACGAGAAAAAATGATCTAGGAAGCGCATTTGATTTATGAATATTTCAAAACTATAAAATAGCCGAAAATTGAAGATTATTTTTTCAATTTTAGCCGTGAATTACAGAACTTTTCCTCTAAACTTTGTCCGCGAATAGGTGATTTTCTTCAATTTTAGCTGAGCTGTAGCGTTTTTATCATGTTAACGATTTTTCTCAATTTTTGCTCTGAATTGTTCCTCGATTTTGGCAGAAAATTAGCGATTTTTTACCTTGTCAGCAGTGAATTAGCACTTTGAGCTGCAAGTATAGCGTTTTTCGTTAATTTCAGCCGCACTAATTAATTAGTGGTTTTTCTCAATATTGGCCGCGATTTTTTCAACTTTTATAGCTATAGACTAGCGCTTTTTTCCAGGTATACGCCCGAAGTTGCCTTCAGAAGCAACAGATTATTGTCTTTTGCTGAATTTTAGCCCCGAGTCAGCGTTATTACTAAATTTTAGTCGTGAATTGGCGTTTTCTCTAATACAGCCGTGAATTAGCCGATTTTTTCATTTGAATCTGCGAATGAACGTTTTTTCTAGACTTTATCCGCAAATTATCGGATTTTTTACAATTTTAGCTGCCAATTAATTATCTATTCTTTTCAATTAAGCCCGCGAAATAGGATTGTTCCAAGTTTAGCCGCTAAGTATAGCGCTTTTTCTCAACTTCATTGGAGAAGCTATTTTTCTCATTTTTTGCCGTGGATTAGCGTATGTCCCAATTTTGGCAGCTATTTAGCCATTATTCTCCATTTCAGTCGTGAATTAGCATATTTCGAAAATTAGCTGTGAATTAGTGGCTTTTCACTTTTTTATCCGCGAACGGGCGATTTTTTTTGCAATTTCAGTTGCGAATTTGTCTTTTTTCTCAATTTTAGCCCCGAATCAGCGTTTTCTTTTTCTATCGTATAGCCTTAGCGGGTTTTCTTGCATTTAGCGCTTGCAGAAAAGCAAAAACTGGGTCACTTCTGAATTTGACCAACAGGAAATTAGCGTTTTTTCTTCATTTTAGGCATAAAGTGGCATCTATACACCACGAATCAGCGATTTTTACTCAATTTTGGTCTGGATGCTTCATCGAGATACCGCGAATGAAGGCTTTTGTACAGTTTTGGCCACGAATACTAGCGATTTTCCCCAACTTTTTGCAGCCGTTGGTACTTGCCTGCAAGAATAGCATATTAGCGCCTTCTCATCTTTATCCGCTTACGGACCTAAAAAAAAAAAAATCCCCCAGAAGGCCGCGTTTTCTCCTTCAGCCATTCAGAATAGCGCTTTTGTGGGCTAAATCGCGGTAAGCTACTAATTTGCGGAAACAAGTGAGAAAAAGCGCTACTTCGTGGCTCAAGTTTCCTTAAAGCTTCCAAGAATAGAGTACAGAAAAAGCGCTAATTCATGAATGAAATTGAGAAAAATGGCTCATTAGCGGTTAAGACCAAGAAAAATACGAAATCACTGCAAAAACTCAGAAAAAACGCTAATTCACCGCTAAAATGGTGAAAAATCGCTAATTCACTGATGAAATTGAGAAGCGCTGAAGTGAGGAAAAACACTAATTTGCTATTTAAATGGACCAAACGTCAAATTCGCGGCTTCTAAAGGTAGCTTTGTGCCAGAAAGTGAAAAAATCGCTATTCCACAGCCAAGTTCAGAAAAAGCTTTGCGTAGTTCGTGACGAAAATTGGGGGGAAACTCTAATTCGTGGCCTGAAATGTATAAAAATCTATAATTTTAGCGGCTAAAATGAAGAAAAACGCTAATGTTGTGTGGTTATAATCAGGATAAATGGCTAATTGGGGGTTAAATTGAGAAAATTTGCTAATTCACAGAAAATTGAGGAAATAGCAAGCCGAGACTTCTGGAAGCAACTTTGTAGCATTAGCAAAAAGCGCTAATTTACGGCAAAAATTGAGAAAAATCGCAATTTCGCGGCTAAAATGGAGACGTATAGCTTATTCGCAGTTCGAATGTGGGAAATATCCAATTCACCGATGAAATTGAGAAGAACCTCTCAAGTGTTGAAAAAAGTGTGAAAAAAAAAAAAAAAGTTTTTCGACAAGACGGGTGGATAGCGCTGGCTAGTCGGTAACTAAAGCATTTTCGGCTATGCGTCTACATGACGTTTTTGTGCATCCAGGTACGCACTATCACCAGTGCAAGTGTGTCACATTCCTTATCCCCCCCCCCTTTATATATGTATATTGGGCCGATATTTTCCCAGTGCCCCGGGCCGGACAAATCTGTGTATCCGCCCCTGACCTACACATAAATAAATGCACTAAAGGACTAAAACGTCTACATGACCCCGTCAGGACCCTTGTCAACCTCGTGGTTCTCGTCGGGCTTCGGTGAGCAGTCTTTCCTGAATTGGTTTGCCGGATCAGGTAGAAACACGGGGGCAGCAAAATACAGGTATTTAGCCTCAAAACATTATTTTACACCCAAAAAACAAGGTTGCAGTGCATTAAAAGCGCGGCTTTCCTGTCTCTCTCTCGCTCTGTCTCTCCCGTTTAGCAGCATAAATCATAATGGGTCTCGAATGAGCCAACACCACGAAATTTTGCTTTTGAATGTGCCAAACCCGCTGAAGTTGGGTTCTGAAAGTGCCAAATCCGCGAAATTTTGAGTTTGAAAAAGTCATGTCCACAAATGTCTTTTTTCGATTAGTCAAGACTCAAGATATCCAATTTCAAGTATGAGGCAACAGCGCGAAATATTGTATTCGTTGAAGTGGAACCGCGAAATTGATGTTTTTTTTAATGAGCCAGCCCCGAAAAAATGGTTTCAATGCGACAACCCCGCGAAATTTTGTTTTTCAGCGAGGCAGTACAGGTGCGGATCCAGAGTCGGCCATGACTCCATCCGGCAGCCGCACCTACCAATACCACACGTCACGCAGTTTCTAGGTCCATTAACTTGTTCTGCGTCCATGAGATATTTTCAAAAACGAAAAAGATTCGATTAGGACTTTGCTTGTACCGTATTGTACCGCCACCGGAACCGTTTGGAACGCAATATTAACTGGTTTTCCGAGAAATTTTTTTTTTTTTTAAATCAGCTCAACAATTTGTTGTTATACATGATAATTTATAGTAAGGGAGCCCAAGCGGGGATTTCGGGATTTACTAAAGCGCGTCAGATTAACATACCGTGGGATCCTTGTACCTAGTTGAGTACCTCCATCAAATATGAGCCCAACACAGGGTGTACAAAAAGCGACTGGAAGAGAAAACCCAGTGAAGGGGCAACTCATTTCTGATCGAAATGACTATTTGCACTTTTCCGAAATTCCGCGATATCCGTCATTTTATGATTTTTTCATAAACAGCTTGTTGCAATGGCAAAAATGACGAGCCCATTGGAAAGAGCACAACATTTTCTATTATAAGAGCCTATTTTTATCAAGATCAGACGACGTTTTGAATCAGCTAATTAGCGAGGAAACTTGATTCCGGAAGTATTGGTGATATTATGATGTAGTCAGAGCTCAGAGATCATCAGACATTCTCGAGCGCGTCAGATTAAGAAAGTGAAAGTTAATTAATGTACTGGAGTAAGAACATTGCCAATGCCTTTCATGCCCCGATACTTCAGATTGAAGGCCTATGGTCCATAATTATAATCATTTTTGACCCACATGTGATGCAGAATCACCCATTTCAATTGTGCCCCTTTTTCCCGTTACACCCTGTAGAGTACGGGGTTTTATCCGATTTGCTATCCGTTCTCCGAGAGAGTACCGTGTTGCACCTCTAACTGACGAGAGGTTTCGATGAAATTTCTGGGCTATGATTTCCTGTCCAGTCAGTTCTCGATGGAGTTGAGAATTTCGGATGAACCACTGGGCACTTACCGCTATCCGTAGAATTTTGTTTTGAAGCACCTGCATTTTGTTTACTTTAGTTGAGAGGCAATTTCATGAAACGCCTTAATTCATGACTAACAATAAGAGCTCTAAAAACCTGTTTGAACGTGTGCTATACATGTTTTCGACACAACCCCCTCCCCTCCAACAAATAATGGGAGACTTACCAGCAGTCCGCGTAAATGAAGTAAAACCATTCTCTAATGTAGCTGTCGACTTCGGGGGCCCACTCAAAGTTTCAATATCGCGGGTGAGGAAGTCGATAAAGCTGAACGCTTACATATGTCTATGTATATGCCTCGCCCCCACCACCAACCACCACCCCATTTGGAATTAGCTTCTGAACTTACCACAGAATGCTTTTTGCCCGCATTGCGTCGATTCATGAGCCGAGGAGGGCTCATCAAGCGAATTTACTCGGACTCTGGCACTAACTTCGTTGGAGCCAACACACGACTCAAGAAAATTTTCAACGATCAAGAAGATGCCAACATAGACACATGTCGTGCAACTCTACAAGAGGCTGCTCGCCAGGAAGAAATCGAATGGGTATTTAACCCCCCTGCATCACCTCATATGGGAGGCTAAAAATTTGAAGCCCTTCAGAAATATTTTTTATTTATTAACAAAAGTTCGAATTTTTGAAATCCCGCCAAAACGAACATTTTTCGCAACGTAATATCCCTTGCATTCTCTGTCCTTTTCATGCCTCTAAATAGCTCATCTGTTTATCCGCCATTATTTTATTATTGGAGAGCTCTAGTAGAAAATAATATGGCAAAGAATCACAACAAACCGCTCCCCGACAGCAACGTTACAGGTGGTTTTTTCGGAAGGCACTGATGACACAAACATGCTAGCTGGCGTGTTTGAAATGACCTAAAACTTCAAAAATCGCATATTTATTAACTGCTAGGTTATTTTATGAACGGATCACGGTTTATGCTCTATTTTAGTGTAAATAAACCTTAAAAAATAAATTTATGAATAAGTTCTGACTCATGAAACTTCCTCATTATACGATGGATGGAGACTATATAAACAAATAAAAACACCTCTCAATTCGTAGTTGTCTCACAACTTGAGCCTGCGAAACTTACAAATGAATCAAGACGGGGGCAAAAAATACATCGTTTACGTTCATTTAGTGCAAGTTCACGATTTATTTATTCCTCGTTTTTCTTGGTTAATCCCAGGTCACAACAAATTCCTGGCCTCCCTGTCAGGCGTTTCAATGTCAATAGAGGCGAGAGAGAAAAAATCGTCTCCAATTAGGCAGCGTCAGTGTTAACATATTTACTACAGCGCGAGTATTTCCTAATGAGCCTTCAAAACTTTTAAAATCAATTTGATTTATTCACCGTACAATCCGAGTACATCAAGATTTTGAGTCTTGAGGTTCCGTTTTTTCACACAAGGACTTACACAATCAATGCACATCTAGCATTCAACGCGCTACAAGGAATTCGACAATATTTCTTTTTGCAGTTCCGTAAAATTTACAAGATGGCAGGGGAAAAATATAATACAATTTGCCTACTTTTTCCCTCTGTAAAAAGGCATTATTTAATTAAATAAACATCATCGATACAACGTAATAAACCTCAAGACATTCTTGCCGAAAAGAATGCTCTTGGGGTTTTAGACCTTTTTTAACATTTTCCTAGCGACTTGAGCATTTGCCTATTGAGACATGAATCAGGTGAGAATGTGTAAAGAAAAATTAAATAAATGCTTACGACATCAACAAGCTGCGCAGAGCTGCAACGTTGTCTTCTCGATAGTCAGATGGAGGTTCCTGTTTGATCATTGAGTCAAGGTGGGACTTGGAAAATGAAATGCTCCGAAGTAGAGCCGAGTATGAAATTGAAGCTTCAGTTTCATCCGTCATGTACTCGAAATTGGGATTGACCTTAAACGAAGAGGAAAGAGAATGAAGCTAGAAATAGAAAAGGGGGAAAGAGAATGAATGAGCGTCGTAGGTACTTCGAATTTAGTCCAAACGTATTTTTTGCACTTCCGAACTCCTGGGGTACCTTGAATAAGGTATTGAACAGTAGGATGTGACAAACCGAAAAACTCGGCACCTCGTCCTTTAGTGTTCACAACTTCCGTGCCCAAGGAGTTGTTTATGTAATTTAGAAGCGTTGAGTGACAATGATCAATTGATGTGCTGACCAATGGCATGTCGTAGTCCGTGTTTGATGATATCTCGAACCTTCAAAAGTAAAAGGTATCCATACAATTTTTTAAGCTATTCTCCATTAGGGGGCCTCTTTAATAAAATTTGGGAAATGTTCCTTGTCGAAGCCCCAATTTAAGTTTATTCAGCCCCAGGAAGGGTAGAAAAAGACAGGGAATGAGAAAATTTACATGACAGGCTCTCAGAAACCGTTAATTTGCCAAAATGAAAAATAAACAGGGTAACTTATGAAAGTAAATTCTGTGGCAGAGAATCGTCTCATTGTCAGCTTCAAAATCCAGTCCACACCGTGTCAATCGACACGTCCACACGTAGTCAACTTATTAACTATTCGACTATCGACACCATTCACTCTCGATTCGACATAGTGAGGACGCAGCTTAAAATAAAACTGAAATAATATTGTTGGGATCGAACGCCGCAACTTACTTAGGAGTGGCTCCACCGTCCAGGACTCTGCAGGTATACACGGCTTGCTTCTCTGGGTCTTTGATACTCCCGTAAATCCGAGATGAGCAGAACCCAACAGGGTAAATTATGTCTTCCGTATGATAATCCAACCTATCTGAAACCTACAAACAGCTCGGTTCAAGCCAAATCTACACAGCAGTAAAAAAAAGACAGAACATACTTCTCCTAAATTGTGTACGGTGAAGTCAGTTAACATTACAGGAAATACGGGCTTTCCGAAAGCGTCTGTTGGTACTGGTTTTACCATTTTCTTTTTCTTCGCCACCGAAGTTTTCTTCATAGCTTTTACTTTCCCAGAGTCTAAAATGGATTCAGAATTTAGAAAAGCCAGGCTATTCAAGTCGTCAGAAAACAAACCAAGCTCCAGGGGAGGTCGTTTTTTAGGAATAGCTTTTTTCCCTTGCGGCGAGTCACTCAACAGGGACATGACCGGTCCTGGTCTCATCAGACATTCTGTATCTAATGAAATCGCAAAATTTTATACTTTCATTCCTTGAAATAAGGGCATAATAGTTCGAACCAGCAGATATAGGATGATACTGCTGTAGTTTCTTGAAAATTGAATTTCTCTCCTCTATCAGCGCCAAAGTTTTTTCTTGAAGAATTGCGATATGGTCGCAAAGAGCAGCATTTTCCTTGATTCACCAAATTTTTATGTTCAAAGGCCATCAGGCAAAATATGACAATAGCGCACTTACGAAAATAAGTTCTCTGGCCAAACGCTTGATGCATCTGAACTTCTTCTTATACTTTTCGTTCGTCGCCTTAAACTGAAGTTCTGACTTCAAGTGCACCGGTAGCTGTTTGATAATCTTTTTCCCCGGCATTTTCGTTGAATTTCCGGGGAAACTTATCATTTTTCAAACATAAACAACATTTAAAAAACCCTAAAATTTGTACTACTCACACTAATGTTTATTTTCCCAATCTTATGCTTATCATCGGGTTGATTGGAGACGAGAAGGTTACGAGAGGCTCCGCCTCCACAGGATTTACCCGCGTTTTTCTTCGGGGTGTAATGTTAACACTTGTTGATAATTTTATTGTTACTGGTTTACTACTTTTATTTATTTTATTTCTTTATTGTAATTATGGACAACTTTCACTCTATTTCTAAGGTAACTTACAGCTCTTAAAGCATCGTTGTCGTTCTTCATGGAAGTATTTTTAAAGGGATGCTTCGCCTTCGGCCCAGCTCGCCCGTCGACAAGCAAGAAAGGCAAAACTAAGCACAAGGTACCAATCACTCCGGAAAGCTTTTTTGCTGATGACATCTGGAAAAAAAACTTCTCCCGAGTCTGGGGTCAAATTGAGAAGCAATTAAACGTAAGTCTCTTCCATCCAAGTCAGGCTTTTTCCCTGAGAATTGAGCGTGCGTCATTGGAGGCATTTTGCGTGCAGAATATTGAAGAAAACGCTGCTGACTCCCTTCTGACCGATTTAGTCCGTTACATCGAAGATTCTCCCCACAGCGATGTTCGTATTCCAACGGCGGCGGTTCTGACTGGTGAGTACCCTCACAAAAGCATGAATTATTGGTAAGGATCAACTTGAACGTTTTATAACCAACTTCGGCAGGCTACTCGGGGGGTCGCGGAGTTCAGAATCCTTCCCTTAGAACAGGCAAGGATCCGAAGTTTGGTCCAGGGGGTGGGGCCGCAATGAGAATGAAGTCCTCAAGTATTCAGCATGAATCAGGAAAACTTTCATTTAAACCCGATTTACCGAAACCTCTAGCTCTGTCCCAATTACTGGTCATTTTATTAAAGTTATTAAATACACCTACTATTTAGCTTCTACATGACATCCACCCAAGGGGAGGGCAAAAGGTGTCATGCCCACACCTTGGAATCGGGGTCGCTTCCGCAAAAACATAATCAAACACATTTCCAAAAACTACGTACATGAGCCAGACTTGGTTAATGAGTCCCTCGGCAAATGCTCAACCTATAAATACAGCCAGTTCCAGCCCAAAACTCTACTAAGTGCTGACAGCTAAGGGGTCCTCCTTATTTGCTGACCAACAAAACCAATTCTGCGGACCAGCCCACAACTCGCCCTAAAGAGCTCCGACTGAACTGATTTTCTGTATTTGGACTCTACTCCGGTGGCTAGTACAAGCCATCAAAATTTGGTGACCATCGGGTAGTTTGCTGACCTTCTCCCTTTACTGGGGCGTGTTGAATTGTGCGGACCAGCCCATAACTCGGCCTAACGTGCTCTGACTGGGCTGATTTTCTGTAATAGGACTCTACTCGGGTGACAGTGCAAGTCATCAAAATTTGGTGACGATCCGGTAATTTGCTGACCTCCTTCTCCACGTACCGGAGCGTGTTGAATTCTGTACTGACATCGTCTTCGGGAAAATCGTCGTGTGACCCCTAAAAAACGTGCGCAAGTGGCAAAAAATCACGATGAGAACCTTTGAATGCTCGTCTGATATAAAATCCGTTTCGATTTCAAGATAAAGCTTGTTAAAATCTGTCCACTTAGTGATGGACTCTCGAACGTGTTGCTTCATTTCGATATTTCGATTTGTTCACTCCCACCAAAAATACTTCAAGAACACAACAAAAAGACTTTTACTTCGGGCACTATGTTACGTATAGACGCTAAACAGTGATCATTTGTTCCAAAATTATTCCCGGTGCGTTATTTTTAGGAGAAGGGCAAAGGGGAAACTCATTCCATTAAATTCAAGGGCGGGCTAGAGTCCATCCCTAAGTGGACAGACTGTAGATACGCGGTTTTGTCCAATTTCTAAATTTTGGCCATTTCGACTACCGGCGTGGGGAGGGTAGGGAGGTTTGTGGAGCCGTGCTAGCCCCTCTGAGTCCGGGACTCACTGGGTACGATGTAGTGCGTGGTAGCCTTGGTGACACCGGACTCGGTCGAGCCATTACATAGCCAAGGGCGGCACCCCTCCAAACGCCACTCCCCTCCGTTCATGATCATGATTCATATTCTATATTATCCCCATCCCTCCTAATAGTACAAAAGAAACCGCCCTCCCTAAAGCATTCTCTAAAACCGCGCCTGGCCCCTAACCCAAAAAACGGAAGATTAAATAATATTAAATAAATAATAATTTAATTGTATATTATACAGTCGAGTATACTAGGCAATTCTTTTTTTTTTTTTTTTCAAAAAATCATCTGAGTAAATGGTCAATTAACCCTCAGGTATTGCTGATTGGGCATCAAGCTACCAGCTGAGCCATGATACTGCCATCTGAACCAAAGCCGTGAATTTTTCGACCAAAAAACTTGTAATTTCGGCGGTGGGGTCAATCTGAGGGCCTGTATGGAGCCTCAAGAAGACAACATCTCGTATACGTTATTTTTTGAGGTCACTGAGGGACATAGTCAGTTTTTGGTCAGAAAATTCTGAATAGAAGGTTACGCAGACAATTTCCCGGCAGGTGTGCCTGTTTTGGATGTCTACGAGCCCTTCCTGTGCACATTCAGTGTCATGGGAGGAATTGACGATTTTCTTGCCGAACGCTGAGTTGATGAATTAGTATGGTTATGGTGACTGCTCTATGTTCTAATGCTTCTTGACATTTCCGCTTTCTCCATAGGTGTCAACCTACCTGATCACGGTTCGCTTTTCCGCCGACTCGAATCAAGACTAAAACAAAAACTGGCGGTAGTCAGCGTGGCCCTCGTAGATGGATCCGATTGTTCATCCCTAAGACATCTGGTAGAACGAACGGTGTTGCAACTGATTGGATCAGGCGTACCCGAGAAGGTAAGTAGTGTCGTTCTTGGACCCCCCCCCCTCTTTACGTTACGATGAATGGATGGGACGTTGTCTTTTTCTGTGTGAACGACGTATTGAGTCCGGTTCTGGAAAGCGGAAACATTTTGGGATTCTAAAGCTGTACCCATTTTGTGACCTGACGAGCTTTCTTTGCTTACTGACAGTATCACCCATAGTCCAGTCAATTGGGGTTCTGGAAAGCCTGTTTCGAGATAAACGTATGGAAGTTTTTTTCTCGACGTATTTATATGTTTTTGGGGGTGCTGAATCCGAATCTGAACTTTGCCAACAAAATTCGGTCGGCTTCACGTCGAAAATCGCACAAAACCTCGAAATTTTGACTTTTTGCACTCAATCGCTCATATCTCTGAAGTACGGAATTTTCGATGATGACGCTCCTTAGCATTCTTGAAGTAGATTACATTTGTGACAATTTAAGTCTAATTACAGCTCCGTACGACCAATAGTTCCTGAGATATGAACTCTCAAAAAATTGACGAGTGCGTGGGAAACCCAGTTTCTCGTCCGAAATATCGTGAGAGTCTGGGTACGTTAGAGAACCTTTAAAACACAGGTACTGCAACACGGATTTCAGCGCCATATTTGGACCCTCAGTCGTTAGGGTAAACACAATATAATGAATGAAAAAATTGTCATCGTAGCAGCAAACAAACGCGGTATGCGGTCAAAAGAAATAAAAATAATCCTACTTGTCGATGAGATCAGGGGATAATTATAATATATTATAAGCTGATTGTAAAGCTGTCTAGGGGCCCTGGTCTCTTCCTAAATAAATAAAAAATTAACGTAAAAGTATATTCAGCGGTCCAGCGATAGCCACACACGTTTCTAGGTGTGGCTAATGACTTAATCTTGGTATGGAAAATGACTCTATCTTGGTGTAGAAAATTACTTCAAGTGCCTTAAAAATTGCTAAACTGACAATTCGCGCCATGCAAATGTGTGAACTGACTATTTCTACCCGGTTAATGGCAAAACCGTACATTCGCGCTCTTAAAATGACCAAATAGACATTCCGGGAGTCCTTGGACTCGCACCCGAGGGTAATTAGGGCGTTAAACTCGCACCCGCGTCTATGGAACTCGCACCGGTCCCCAATCAAAAGTGAACAGTAGAACTCGCACCCGTTGTTGAACTCGCACCGGCCCCTGATCAAAAGTGAACAGTAGAACTCGCACCCGATGTGAGCTATTAGCGTGACCCGGGGGACACCACGAGGAGGTTGCTCACGCTGTCCCCCATATCGGTGGGAAAATCCACCTCGTCAAATCGTTAAAAATACAGAAAATAAAAATATATACAACAGTCATCATTAATAAAATCAAGCCGGGAAAACAGGGTCGTCGTTCGTGTCGTTGTCAAAGTGTGGCCGCAATTTTGAAGAGACTTTCTTCACGAATTTGTAGAGCGGTAGACCTTCTTCCAGCTTTCCGATGCATTTGACGATCCACTGTTGTCTCTTACGTAGTTGTGGCCTTGGGTGGTGGGATTCATTTTGGTCTACCGACTGGATTTTTGCGCTTACGTCCATCTGAATTTGCAGCAGCACCTCGCAAGAGTTGTAAATGTTGGGGTGGGGGTGGTTGAATTCCTTATTGTAGTGGGAGTGGAAGGCCTCGCATGCATTAGTTGTAAGGGTAAGGTCTGCCGACTTACTTGCCCACAGCGTTGGAGGGTACTGAGCTTCGTCGGACACGTAGTTATCATGCAAGTAGTCGGCGAATTGCATCAAACCACTCGGACTTTGAGGTTTTTCCGTCAGCCATTCGCAAAAGACGTCTTCCACTTCCGTCGGCTCGCAGAAAGCCAAACCAAAAGCCCATCGAAGCCACTTTCCACTTCTTTTCCCCTCTTTGTAGCATGTGACAAGGCCGAGTTCTTGAATTTTCCTTAACCATGACTGTCTTAGGTGGAAGCGGCAGCCACACAGTTGGGTATCCGGCCACACCTTCATTATCTGCATTGTGCATAGATTGTTCAAAGTCCACCACACACCTCATTGGCTTTAGCGCGCGGCCTGTAAGCACTGTGCATTTTTCGACGATTGCTCCAAGACAGCTTTCGTACGAGGCCGTCGTTTTGTTAGGAAGGAGGCAGAAGACGACTGGGACGTAAAACCCATTGCAATACCCATGCACTGTAAACAACTGGCAAAAAAACTGGGGGCAATATCGGAAGTGCCGTCCATGTAAAGCAGATTACAGAACGCATTTGTTCTTCCATATCAGTGATCAATGACCTCAAAGTTTTTGTTGTTGAACTCGCACCATCAACCGGGGCTCTCCGTTTCTGCCCGCGGACTGGTGCGAGTTCAACAACAAAAACATTGAGTGAAATCACTTTCTCTTCGGCCCTGCTCAGTTTTGACTCAGCGGGTGCGAGTTCATGGACGCCCGACATTCCACACACTTTGAAATTGCCAAACTGAAAAATTCGTGCCCTAAAATAACCCATGTCCTAAAAAATTCAATCTTCTGAGTGTTTCGCTTTAATAAATATCGAACTGGTCAATCGCGCCCTTTTAAAAGCGTTTGGCCCCTTGAAGGTAGCTAAACTGCGACCTGACTTGAGCTCAAAAAATGACCATAGTATCACATTGAAGCCCTAAAAGTGGATGCCTACCCCCGAAAATGACTGAACTCACAGATTCGGGCATTGAAAAGGGTTAAAAACTGACGAACATGTGATCTTGAAAAAGCAAAAACGAACCACTCGCGCTCCAAAAATGGACAAAATTGACCATTCGTGCCATGAAAATGGCAAAACTAATGATTCGTGCCCTGACGATCACCAAAATGACCATTCACGCTCTAAAAATTGTAAACTTGAGCCCATTTTAACCATCAAGGCCGGTTCACAAGCTCTATGTTTTCGTTGTGTGGTGTCTATACAACCTATCAAAATGCTTCATTTTTCGAGGGAATAAATTTGTTTGGTTGCGTAGACTCCACACAACGCAAACATAGAGCTTGTGAACGGGCCTTCAAAATTGATCTCGTTTAATGTTTATGTGATTAGTTGCCAATAACAACCCATATGAATTCTGATTATAAAGCGCCCCATACACTGTCAGTTTAGCTGAAGGCAATCGTGAGGCCGTCGATCGGGGTTACCCACACATTTTCAGTTAATCTGAAGGCCATGGACTGCAGTCCACCTGCAGTCCGTGAAAACTGAAGGTGTGTGGCCGTAGGACCGGCTAGGATCGGACGTGAGATCGTTGACTAACAGTGTATGATACCCGTCGATTTTGGCCGGACGGTCGCCTCTTGAGGCGACGGCCTGCAGGCAATCGCATAGTGTATGGGGCGCTTAAGTGTTTGATGTTGTGTGTGGTGTTTGATGTGCGTGTGTGTGATTGATTGTTGATCGTGGTTTAATTTAGTTGGTGAAATTGGGCCTTAATCATTTACGATAATTCGGGTTCAGAACTGTGGATTTTCCAAGCCCCTCCCTCGAAAATTATCAATTTCGTTCTCTAGGAACCCAATTTCGTTCTAGGGAACTGTCAATTCGGTCCCAGAAATGTCAATGTCGTCATTCAAAACTGTCAATATCGTCATTCAAAACTGTAAATTTGGTCGTATGAAACTGTAACTGTCAATTTCGAATTAAAACTTGTCAATTTCACTAGAAATAACAATTTCTTCATTCGAAACTAAATTTTATCGTTCAAAACTGTCAATTTCGTCCTGGAAACTATCGATGGACATTTGTCCCGGAAACTGTCTATTTCGTACAAGAAACTGTCAATTTTGTCCCATAAATGCGATTTGCTCATTCAAAATTATCAATCCCATCCTGGAATCTGTCAGTTTTGTCTCATAAACTGTCCATTTCGTCCTCGAAACTGTCCATTTCGTCCTCGAAACTGTCCATTTCGTCTTTCAAAATTGTAAATTTTGTCAAAACTATCAATTTCGCCCTGGAAACTGTCAATTACGTCCTATGAACTGTCAATTGAGTCCTATTAACTGTCAATTTCGTCTTAAGCTCGGTGCACACGATGCATTTTTTTGAAGCATGATGGCCTCCCTGTTCTAAAAAACATCCGGTCACTGATGGGGATCATATGTTTTTTTCACCATGCAAGTAAACATGCTTCGAAAAATGCATCGTGTGCACCGAGCTTTATAAATTGTTAATTTCACCCTGGAAACTACCGAAATTGTCAATTTCGACCTAAAACTATCAATTCCCTCCTACATTATACTGTCACTTTTTTCTTTAAAAGTTCCCAAGTGGCCAGAAAACTGACAATTCCGGTGAAAAATTTGAAATTGAGCCTCTGGAGCACCAATAAATAGAAAAATTGGTGATTTAGCCGGGCGAAGTCGGCAAAAATTTGGAAAATGTGTTCAGAAATCTTAGTTTTCGGCACAAGTGAACTGTTCGGTGCCCCAAATTCCCAATTAACGATTAAACCTCATAACTCACTGTTAGCTCACCCAGCCTACAACCGCGGCGAAAATTGCCTGCAGTTTGGTATATAAAAAGTTATATGTGGCTAAACTACTCTGTTTACGGCCATATTTTTGAGGTATGGAGCTTAGTCGTAAGTTTCAGTCCGATAACTTAAGCTGAAGGAGAAGAAATTGCGTTTTTATTGAAGGGACCAAATTGTCCCAGAAGCAACATTGTCGGTTTATAGGGCTATTTTTGATCGAATGGCCAGTCAATGAGGTGATACGCCTTCTAAAAGAAGGCTGGAAGTTACGTGAAATAGTGTTCTTTATATTTTTGCTAAACGATCCATAGAAAATTTTGTGAGATAAGTTCATTTCGCAAGGTGCCCAGTTTGGCTAAACGTTCTTCAGATGGGTGCGTTTATAATCCCCCTCTACCATTTTCAATAAGTATCCTTGATTTCGATAAAACCGGTTCGTCTTAGAAAAAGTTAGGTGGCGAACATGCTAGAGCGATACATCACTTTGACACATTTCCAGTTGTTTCTATCTGTCCAAGACGCTGTTAATTTGCGTCGGTGATGTCGAAACGATATATCGTATCGCCAAAGTATGAACGCTGCCTTAGGCATACTCATTAAATATTGCATAGTTGTTCACGTGGCTTCCGCTATACCATGCGATCGAAGAAAAACGCAAATGGGAAGTTGTTGTGCCTTTTTTTGTGGTTTTAAAACTAAGCCTAAAAGAACGATTAGTCTGCACCGATGGTTTCAGAGATATTTCAGCAAACCGAACAAAAGGGCCCTCAAATCCGAATTCAAGCTCGTGCCGTGCCAACACCCGACGTGGAATCTTCAGGAATTTTTCGAGGAAATGTAAGGAGGTGTATCTGAAAGAGATTGCACCAAACATTTATCAGTTTTTCTAGCTTCAGCCTCCAGCCAATTTTCCGTCAGCGGCAGAAAATGGTCAATTTTTGACGGGTCATATCTCAGGAACTATTAGTCGTACGGAGATACAATTGAGCTTGAATTGTCACAAATTTAGTCTATTTCAAAAATGCAAAGGAGCGGTGTGGCGACGCCATTTATAATTTATAAATCGCCACACGATTCACACTACTTTTCTTCTCTACAGGAATAAAATTCGTTCTTCCTATTCACGGCTAAATACAATTACGATGAATTACAATTTATAAATTGGTGACCCCGTCTAAAGCGAACAAAATTACACCCCAAATTTACTTAAACATTCCTGCTCCTCGTCACATCCTACGAGGTTCGACACATTCATCACCGCTCGGCAGATTTGTCGGGGCTCGCCACATTCGGCAACTTGGTTCCGCTTCATCATCCATGGCTGCGATCTCTCACTTCGCCATCTCTATTCAACCGTCGTCACTCGTCAACAACGCCCACTCAGAAGCGGCACATCTACCAGGAGACTTAGGCTAGGGGCACACTGGCAACTTTTAGTTTCGGTTATTAAAAATCTCCGAGATCAAAAAGTTGCTCGCTGGTCTTCTCGGGCGCACGCTGGGCAACTATTCAAGGATACTTCTTTATTTCACTCTTATTTCGAGCAGAGCGGGCAACTTTTAATCACCCAAGGAATCGCTCCAGTTGGAAACTTTTAATCACGGCAACTTTTTAGTTGCCAGTGTGCGCGGATTACTAATATTCAATGCGTTCCATTTTTGTGACTAAATAGTTGCCCGAGAAAAATCGCCAGTGTCCCTAGCCTTAATAAATTTCGCGGCTCTGAACTTCCAGTCTTCGTAGGGGGCTGATGTCATGAATTACAATTACGATTAATTACAATTTATAAATCGCCACATGATACACACTACTTTTCTTCTCTACGTGACAAAAATTCGTTCTCCCCATTCATGGCTAAATTATTTACTTTATAAGTGCCATAATCGAAAAGTACATAGTTCCAGAGATATAATCAATTGAGTAAAAAAAGTCTGAAAATTTCCAGGTTTTTTGCGATTTTCGACGTGAAGCCGACCAATTTTTGTTGGCAAAGTTCGATTCGGATTCAGCACCCCAAGAAACATTCACATAGATCCGTTGACAAAACTACTTCGATACGTTTGTCCCGGCCAAATCCCCTATTGACTGGACTACCAGTATCAATTGAATATCGCCCATCAACCACAATTTGTACAGTACTAGACCAGTCAATATAGACACAAAAATCGGGGTAAATCGCAAACATGCATGTAATTGATTTTTTTGTTGCATGTTGTTAGGACCAATGAGAGCAGTTATTACTCAAGTTTGCAACCCTCAAAACCTTGTGCTTAACTCATGGCACTCGAAAAACTAAGAAATTTCATCACTTTTTCTGGTTTTTTAAGTAAAGATACCAGAAGAAAGAGTTTTTCGAGCATGACCACAGTATACATTGTTAAAGCCAACTGAATTTGCTACAATTTAAGCCATGCCCGAGCATCCTGGGTCTGTTGGTTCAGGAAATACAGTCAATCGACAAAATACGGGTAATTTTTCAAGACTCGTAGCACTCAAATACACGGTGATTGGTACTTGGGTGAACAAAATGAGTGGGATGATTGTACACCAAAAATGCAACAAAAAATTTCCTATGACCTAAGGTCAGATTTCCATTCCTAGTTCAGATAATCAATTTGTTGTTTTTTAGCACATCACGGGTTTTTGCAACAAAAACATATATGTAACATGGGAAGTAAGCGTCCTAGGTTAAATCCAACGACACCACTGAAAAGAGCACTCTTTTTTTTGTGTGAGTAAAGACATTTTGTCTAATGATAGCGAAAGATTCTTTGAGTAAACTGGGAAAATATCAGGATGTTTTTAAAAATGTCAGTTTTTAACAACTGTTCAAAGCTAGACTACATTAGCCATGGTGCTCCCAGCACCTGGCAAGTTCCTCTAAAACTGTATGAAGTAACTCAGTTTAATACTTCATGCTTATTTTACTCCTTTCCTTTGCAATTTCTTGATAAAAATCCATTTTTATACCAAAAAATGAGGCAATTAGGCCCATTTTGAGTGCCTACAAGAAGATCAAGAGCCATTCCCAAAACTTTTTTTTTTCAGCTTAATTCACTTTTCCTATGCTAATCTATGATGACAGACAAATAAAAGTGGAATAAGCTGCAAAAAAAATCTTGGATTAGCTTTCGTATCTTCTCAAAATGGGCCTAATTGCCTCATTTTTTGGTATAACAATGGATTTTTATCAAAACATTGCGAAGGACAGGAGTAAAATAAGCATGAAGTATTAAACCAAGTTACTTCATACAGCTTTAGAGGACTTTGCCGGGCGCTGGGAGCACCATGGCTATTGTAGTTTAGCTTTGAACAGTTGTCAAGAACTGACATTTTTTAAAATATCCTGATATTTTCCCAGTTTACTCCAAGAATCTTTCGCTAACTTTGGACAAAATGTCCTTACTCACACAGAAAAAAGTGTGCTCTTTTCATTGGTGTCGTTGGATTTAACCTAGGACGCATGCTTCCCAAGTTACAGATGTTTTTCTTGCGAAAACCAGTGATGTGCTGGAAAATGTGAAAAAATCTATTATCTCGACTAGGAAAGGAAATCGGACCCTAGGCCATAAGACAATTTTTGTTGCATTTGGGATGTTTAATCACCCCTACTATTTTGCTCAACCAAGTACCAGTCACCCTGCCCTACAGAATATCCACGCGAAAATAAATTTTAGGCAATAGCGTCAGATTCAAATCGAGTTACTGCCTAAGAATTATTCTCGCGTGGATATTCTGTAGGACCATTATGTTTGAGTGCTACGGGTCTTGAAAAATAACCCTTTCAATGAAATCTCGCTTTTTGGCGATATTACATATTTCTTGATTGGCTGTATCTCCGAAAATAACAAACGTAGGACGCTCGGACTGGGCTTAAATTGTAGCAAATTTAGTTGGCTTCAACAATGTATACTGTGGTCATGCTCGAAAAACGCTTTCTTCTGGTATTTTTGCTTAATAACCTAAAAAGTTGATGGAATTTCGTGGTTTTTCGAGTGCCACGAGTTGACCACAAGGTTTTGAAGGTTGCAAACTTGAGTATAAACTGCTCTCGTTGGCCCTAACAATGTGCAAAAGAAAAAACAATTACATGCATATTTGCGATGTTTGATGTTTATATTGACTGGCCTATACCATTCAACCCCTCTTTGAATGATAAATTTAAACTTCAATCACCTGTCGAATTTTATTTTTCATCTTTCTGTTGGATTTTATCTTCAACCCACTGCCGAATATGATCCGCCTACGAACTCTTCAATAAAACCCTTCAACTCCTAAAGCTTGACTAGCTGTAGAATTGATATTGTTAGTATGGTCGCTTAGACTACGAGGGTTAGTAGGTAATGCATGCATGAAACTGTAGCCGTAGGAGCCTACGTTGTCTGTCTTCCCTCGTTGAGGTGCGTTAGAAACGAACAGGTTTCGGCTACTCGCCATCTTCAGCGTCTGTAAGTACAACTGAAACTGTGTGGTACTGGTGTCACCCCCCTTATACCCCTCGTCGTAAGCCCTCCTTTTCACTTTCCCCCACTGTCACCCCTGGTGTGTATGTTTACAATGAAAAAGTCCGTTATTTTCTGTATTTTGTCGGGCTGTCTTAGGATGTTACGTGAGGTGGTTGCGTCGGATGTATTTGCTTTTTGTTTTTTGACCTCAGGCGAGACGTTTTGGGCCGCCTTTCTATTTATTGGATAAACCTCCTTTAGAGGAGCAAAGATAGTGTCAGAAGTGGTGTTGAGCTGTTCGTTGATGATGCTTCCCTCGAACGTTTTTGTTTGTAAATTTCCATGTTCTCCAGTATGTTTAGTCTTCGTCCTTTCTGTCTTGCGTGTATAAGTTTCATGGATTGTGTTATGTTTTGTGGTTGGTGTTTATGTGTACGAAGATGGTTAGCAAAGTTTGAGTCGATCTTGTGTTTGTTATATGATGCTATGTGTTCCCTGTATCGTTGTCTCAACTTCCTTCCGGTTTGCCCAATGTAAACTTCGTCGCATGAACATGTTAACTTGTATACCCCATTTTGATCATATATGTCGGTTTTTTCGGCTTTGCTCGTGTCGCCGGATATACCCATCAGACCAGTAGTTAACTATACAACAGCTCCAGCGTACAAACTAGCGAAACATATAGCCCAGATCCTAAACGGACTGGGCAAAATTAAACTTAGGAATACCTACACACTGAAAAACTCTACAGACTTAATAGAAAAACTTAATAGTGTCACCGTTCCAGAGGGATCAATCTTGGTATCATTCGACGTCAAAGATCTGTACACAGCTGTCCCAGTTAGTCAAACTCTCACGATTATCAACAATAAATTGAGACCACCTTCGTACACATAAACACCAACCACAAAACATAACACAATCCATGAAACGTACACACGCAAGACAGAAAGGACGAAGACTAAACATACTGGAGAACATGGAAATTTACAAACAAAAAACGTTCGAGGGAAGCATCATCAACGAACAGCTCAACACCACTTCTGACACTATCTTTGTTCCTCTAAAGGAGGTTTATCCAATAAAAAGAAAGGCGACCCAAAACGTCTCGCCTGAGGCCAAAAAACAAAAAGCAAATACATCCGACGCAACCACCTCACGTAACATCCTAAGACAGCCCGACAAAATACAGAAAATAACGGACTTTTTCATTGTAAACATACACACCAGGGGTGACAGTGGGGGAAAGTGAAAGGGAGGGCTTATGACGAGGGGTAAAAATACAGGGGGGTGACAACAGTACCACACAGTTTCAGTTGTACTTACAGACGCTGAACATGGCGAGCAGCCGAAACCGGTTCGTTTCTAACGCACCTCAACGAGGGAAGACAGACAACGTAGGCTCCTACGGCTACAGTTTCATGCATGCATTGCCCTTCAACTCCTTTTGAATGTAACGCAGCAACAACCCAATAAATAGCTCCCTCTTTAATTGATTTAATCTGACCCTTCAACCATGTAGCGTGTGTCTTGATCATCGCCCACCCATGATTCCACATGAGCTCCAATACTCTGTCATTGATCAACTATGTTTCTCTTGTCACGGTCTACACGATCATATAAATGAGTGTCCTTCACGCACGAACGTACACAGGGCAAGCAAGAACTCGAACTCAACTTCCGTCAAGCACTGGTTAAATGTTAAGCTCTATGCATATTCTGCCGGGCTCGGACGAATCAGACCCACAGGTTTTTTTTTCTGTGGAAGTATTGACCTTTATGTGACTGGTCCTTATCCATTGATGGAAATGATTCCATAAGAAAACAAAGCGAGCGATGATATCTGGTCTGGCTGTACCAGCGGGCAGATTTCTCAACGTCCGGCAGTGTGAATTCAGCTTAAAAGGACAACGGAGGAGTCATATTATATGGCTTTGGCTCCTCGTGTGCTTTAAACTTGTCCCCAATCTTCGAGTCGTATTCCTGGATTCTGTGTAACGTTTATGAGTGCGAGAGGGACGACACCAGATCAGTTTTCGTAGAGGTTTCTTGTAATTCATGACACATATTTTTCAGGATGTATTATTATTGAGTGATGATGATGATGATGATGATAAAGAAGAAGCGACTAAGGTCACCTCCCGAGATCAATGCAACTTACCGTTCCTAGTAGAACATTTTAGAAATATCACAATTAACGGAACACCGTCTCCAACTAAAAGAATGAAAAACAACGTTCCAAAAATTATAGTAATTTTAAAAGATTTTGAGACATTGGCATCGTCGATCGTAAACCGTTATATCCAGATTTTGAGGTAGATATGTAGTTTTCAATTGGGTGTCACAAATTAACTCATCCTTTATTCCAGTGCATACAGGGATAGACTCCCTTTTGTGTTGGTTTTCGGTGTAGCCACTTCTGTGTCGGCACTTGCGGACGTCCTCGATCATAAGTCAATATCTAGATTGTCAATCAAATCTTTTGAGGCTGAGACTTCTGTTCATTATTTAAACAGGAACATAGATGAAGTAATTTAATATTGGTAATGAATTTACAAATTTTAAATACTGATGCTTGTCGTGATTTCAGGTTTTCTTGAACGCCAATTGCCCGTTCCAGTTGAGTGGCAAGCTCTGCACGTTTTTTACCGAGGTGTTTTTGTACTACGACTTTTCCGTTAATAGATTTACTCAAGGGATTAAGGTAAAGAAGAATAGAAGTTATGGAACTCTATCCTTACTTTTCCCATGTCCGTTGATTTGTTTGCAGTACTGTGCTTTGGAACATTTCATGAATGGTGGCCGAGTTGTAGGGCTTCTATGTTCTAACGAAAACGACTTGGAGAAAAATATTATGCAGCTGACAGAAGACGACATCATTCAAATTCGTATGATACCGTCATTTTCGGTCTTTACCAAACAAAATTATGAAGTTGATGAACTCGAGGATTTGGAATTTGCCAAAGTTCGTAACTCTGGTACTTGTGTAGTAAAACTATGCACGAATTCGTAGCCTTAAGAGCATACGTTGTCGGACGCCGTCCGAATTTCTCCCCTCGGCCCTTGATGTCAAACAGCTAAACAGTTTTATCAATGACTCCCGTATACATATACGACCGGCACTGCAGCCAACTACGCGTTCCTGGATTTCATTATAATAAGTTTGATTTAAAATATATGAAAACTGGAATGAGAACGCGAATGAACGGTGCCTTTCGGATTTCCACCCAGGATTGAGCCACTCAGACAACTTTTAAGCATTTCTGATTGGGTCCTCCTCCACGACCGCGTTACCGTTCCTTCAATCGTGAACCCTAACTCTGATTAAATCCTTGCTCTTTCAACATCAGTCTTTTGACCAGCAGCATAAATGTAATTGTTTTGTGTTGTTTTTAGAAAATAATTTTCAATCAAATGGTGGCCTTAAGAATTAACATTAAGTTATTTTACGTGTGCCTCAAACTGCTGCACATTCTCGTCGAGGATCTGCCTAGGTCTCCTCTGGGGAAAACTGTAAGTTGCATAAATGTCTCAGTGCAATGAAAATTTCGAGCTAATAGCACTAGCCTAAAATCTGTTTGAGAAAATAGTACGTTGAATCAACTATAATAATCGATCAAAGCGCACCCTAGGGCCCGTATTTTTTCTACTGCCAAGTGCGTAAATACGCGGAGGACATCAACAATTCTGGTTTCAGTTGAACAAAGTCGTTTGGGTTACCGGGAAAGCAATGAGCCATCTTTATTGCGACAGTGCTACTTGGGTACGAATTTTCTGACCTTCTATTAGCTCGAAATCGTCATTTGGCTACGACAGACTGAAAGTACCGTCTTGGGGTCGTTTGTTTATCAATCGTTTATTTTTCAGCTACGTGACCTCTACATCCCGGCTCTAACGAAAAACGACATCACTGTGGTAGCAGATTACAAAGAGTGTCGGCTTCTTTTGGGATTTATGGGACGAGACCAGTTAATCAAGAAATTGAACGCAATATTGGAATTATTGAAGGGAAATCGAGATGCTGAGCACATAAAAGATAAGCTGAAAGAATTGAAAAATAAAGTGCTGACAGCAGGTATGAGTCCGACGAAAAAGAGTCCAGTCAAAAAGCATCCTTCTAACCTCACCAACCTTAAGAGTAGAGACGAGCTCAAAAAAGTACAACTCATTGCACTAAATTTTAGTCTATTAACCTTAAAACTCTCTAAACTAGTTAATTGTACACGCTGTAGCAAGTCATGGAAATGGGTAAATCCAAGAAGGTAAAAAGTGAATACGAGGAGACACGAGAGACACTTATCGATTACCTGATGATGGACGTGTTCCCAACGGTTTTTCGCAAGATGTCGTCTTTACCCCTCCGTGAAATTGTCTACCTGGATGACGCTGAAGCCATACGACTACGAGTTGTGCCGCGCGTGCGCGCTAGTATTCACGCAGCATTGACTAACCCGGCTCATTACCTCACGGTAGAGTGATGAAAGTGGTGGAGGAATCGTTTGTTTTAAAAACTTGGTTGTTTCAGTGTTCGTGTTGCCGTTTAGACAGTGACACTGACATTCTACCCACAATGCCGGACGTTTGCATCGCTTTCAAACTTCATCTAGAGAGTGGTACAGTCATCAACATGTACGACTGGCTGCAGGTGTGACCTCTGCCCCTCCCCTTCTCTGGTTTATTTTACGATAACTTTTTTTTGTTCACAGTCATTTAATATGATAATTAAAGGGGCTAAAGAAATCGAAGCCGATGACAAAATCGACCCGGAAATACAGTATCCTTTCGATCTGTTTAGATAATAGTTGTAGTGCCGAATTCATTTTTCCTCAACATTGTTTTAATAGAGCGAGATTCGCTCAGGCAGTTGCGGACCTGGAATTTCTTGGGTTTATCAAATCGTCTACCAAAGCAGACCACGTTGTCAGGCTAACTTGGGGTTAACCAAACTGGTGGCTTAATCCAAAGTGATTTCCCTAATTTACAAATGTTATTAAAGTGGCATGCATTATATAAATGGGTTGTGATCGGTCTCGTGTAGTTAGATTCTCGTGTAGGAATTCTGCATGTGCCCTTGTAACCCAATTTTCATTCGTCCCCGAAATAACTTTAAACGAACCTTGACATTTCACGCTTTTCCTTCAACTTATTTGAAAATAGACTACTAACTACCGTCTATGCGGTATTTCCTGGAGATTGGAACAAGACCTTAAAATCCAGGATTGGTGCAGAGATAGTGTTGCTAGAAAATGTATGCGAAGTGGACGTCCGGGAGTTAGTGGAGGGGGGCTAGTAATTTCGGTTACTTCCTTATTATTAATTTAAGTTAAAACACAAACTGGTGTGAAGCTATTGATAATGTGTAAGCTAAGGTGAAGCTACAAGTAACTCTGATTTACCTGTTGCATTTTACGTAAACAAAGACTGAGTTTGGTGACTCTAACCTTAGCTCTCGGTAGTGAAATCCCCCTTCAGTGATTCGGGTATTTATTTATTTATTCTTTTAAACGAAAAATGTATGTAAGCATGTATTCATAAAAATCGGTATCTCAATTTGTAGTATTTTTTAATTACAAGAGTCCCCCTCTGGTTACAAGGCCCTCCTCTGTCGAAAAAGTGTGATTTTACAATTTGTTCTACGTCGAATCGGTACACAACGGCTTTTTGTCGAGACACCTTTAGGTTGTTCGATAAATTCGTATTACGGCTCCTATCGTAACCTTACATTATTTTGTTTTCAATATTCTAGAAACTGAAGAACGAAAGCGATGTTGGGTGCTAGACCCGCCAGAAAATCGTGAGATGGCACCGAAGGGGCGGCCCAGTCTCCGTTTGGGCCTCAGACCTTCGCCTAATTGAACCAATCGTTCCTAATATCAGCCCGGTTGGGCTCAATGGGTTTAGATTTTTTGGGGAAACTATCGTTTTTAGCTTACACTTCGGACTTTTGTTATAAAAACTGTTTGCTTAGACCAACCACCCAACCCACAGCGGGCCCGTGGCCGCGGCGGCGGGTTGGTAAACTCTAATCTGAGCCAAGTCCACGGCAAGTCACTCGTGTGGACCGGAAACGGTAAAACATGAGTTCCTGTACGACAGTACATGCGGATATAGGAGTACCTATATTCTTCGCTCCTCTCCTCGTCGTTATTTCGTTTCTTCACCCTTAAGGCCCGGCGCACACTAGGAGAAAAAAGACGCCGACGCGCGCGTCAGCGTCCGACTCGTGCAGTAAAAACACATAGAACTCTATGGGGCCTTTCACATTGGACGCTTACGCGAGAGTCGTCTTTTCCCCGAGAAAATAGACGCCGACTCGCGCGTCGGCGTCTTTTTTCTTCTAGTGTGCGCCGGGCCTAATTGGTGTTTACAATTTTATTTTTAGTATAGTCAGCTAATTCCGAAGGTACGTAGTATAACAGTTATAATCTTTAATCTACGAAGATTGTGTATTATTTTCCGTTGCCCCCCCCCCCTACCTTAATAAGGAAGAATTTTTATTTTTTATGTATGTTTTTTTCGTTACAGCAGTACACTTTTTTGTTTTGCCTATATTGATTGTCGTTCCTTATTTTCTCACTGGTGTAGTCCCCCTTTCTCCCCCTGGCCATCGCCGAACCCCGATGAACCACGGTGTTAAAACTAAGGTGTCCTGACTGAGGTGTCCATGGTGTTAAAACAAGGCAACTCACTGAGAACTGGTGACAAACTTAGCAGTGATTGGACGTGCACTTGAAGTGCACACAGTGTGGGCGTAAAAGGAAAATTTTAAATAACGGGATGAGTAATCGCTCTCTCCACATATAATAGTGGATGAAGTGCAATTAACCCCCGCCGTAATGGGAATCTATAGGAGCTGTTGGGACTCTTTGTGTTGCCACAGAGAAAGATAGGCCCGCTGGGTTGCAAAGCGGATGTTGTATCTGTGACGGCTAAAGTGTTTACTTGGATAGTTTGTTGTCTAGCCAAGCGTCCCGCTATTTTGTGAGAAAACTGGTTTCTCACAAAATAACCACCAGATTGGTTAGTTTATAAACCTACTCTACCTCACGCTTCTTACAAAACAACCACCACATGGTTATTTTGTCAAAGAACTGCTCTGGATAATGAATTACTATCAGCCAAAGTGAAGTATATAGGTACGACCTTAAAAACGTAACTTATTTTTCCTGCGAAAAACAGCTCTGCGGGTATTATTTTGATTAATACAGCCTTTGGATCAATCAACGTAAACGCTTTAGCTGTAACATATGCATTACAGAGCATTAAACCGTCGAGGCGCTTCTGTGGTGCCTTGATTGTGGCTGGCATAGCATATACGAACTTGGCCCGGCAAAGAAAACTGCATTTTCGTCGGTGTGCTGTGCAGTGTGCCTCTTTTTTTGAACATCAAGGGCCGGGGGAGCTAACCTCAGTGAGGTCCGTCTGTCGTCCCACCAAGGGGTTTTTATTGTTTCAATTTGACTCCCCCCCCCCCATCCATTTCTGCCGATCTCTGAGCACCCTTCACGAATATTGTTGGCACCTGGCACATAGGCAGTTGCCTGTATTTTTCTGACGAAATACTGTTTTAGAAAGGGAAGACAGAATATTTTAGGAAGGAGAAGATGTAGTAGGCAAATGGCATTCAATTATACCCCCCCCCCTCCCTGAATGGTGACAATTTAATGAATCACTGGTGGGGGAAGAGGTCAAATCGAATGCCTCTTGCCTTCTCCATGGTAAGATATCCTATTCTCACTTACTGCCGATCTCCCTGCACCCTTCACGAATACCGTAGACAATGGTCCATGTTTCGTAAAAACACGGTTTTTGTGCATTCTCGTGACGTTTTTGTGGTAACATGAAATGTGAACACGCCAAAAGGAAACTTAGAAGACGGGGAAGTTTTTGTGATACACCGAAAATCTGTTGAGAAAGCTGTTTGGGTACAGCGACTTTTCGTAAAACGGACAAATTTTAGAGGACACGTAAATTTATGGAAAAAATGCCAGATTTCTGGGTGTTGACGATTATTTCAAGCAATAAAATGACCTCTATCCTAAAGGAAATGTTACCTAGTTTCTGAAAATGGCATCACTTTTTGGATTTCGTGCGATATAAGCCGAGAAATTGCGGATTTTTTGAAGCAAGCATTGGTTACTTTTTTAAACACAAGAAAAATCATAACTCCGGAACGGATCGACGTAGGACACTTCCGAAGGTACCATTTTACTCCACTTTTAACGTAGTTTTACCCAAAAATTTTTGTCACACTTATACGGATCCACCCTGTATATATTGCAAATCGAACCGACCTCGGATTCGTGTTCTAGGGGTTCTGAAACGTGAAAAAAAAGTATCACAACCCATATGTGCGACCATCAGGGCGAACCAATAGTGCATTTTTTGAATGAAATGCACTAATTTAGCAGAGCTACTAGGTTCTCTCACCCAAAGATTATAGTCGGGACCGGAAGAGGCACTTGCAGTGAAACTCGCTGTAATTTTAACAAATGTGCCAATTAGTTTTATAAAGCGCACTTTCACAGCAGCGCTTACGGGTGGTCCCGTGTGCGAGGACTCAGGGTCATAACCGTGTGTATTTCGTAAATGTGGGGCTAATTCCATATGTTTATTGTGATGGAAAAGACGGCATCACAAAATAAAATCATGTCAGGAGTACAAGAGTCTGCCGATTCTGTCCCGAGGGGTGAGCCTCCCGAGTGTTTGGACTTTTATAATTCAACGACATTCACCCCCGAGGAGAAGAAACGTCTCGTTCAATATCTCATAGAGGAAAACCGACACTATTATAAATACAGTAATAAGTTGAAAAAGCGAGTTTCAGCCTTGAAAAAGTTGCAAAACGAGTATGCACTTCTCAATACCAAATTCTATCAAGACCTTGTCAGGTTAGAACGTAAATACGACTCCGAAATGAAGGAGCTTTACGAGAGAAGACGTCAAATTGTGTCGGGAGAACACGAGCCAACGGACGAAGAAGCGAATTGTACATTCCCCGTGGGAAAATACGCTCACTGGCATGTCGATCAAAAACGTTTAAATGATGACGCTGACAAACCGGGCATTCCTCTGTTTTGGAAGTACGTGCTACTGGGAGTTCCATTCATAAGAGATATGTGTCGACAGGAAGATTGCACCGTTTTAGAATATTTGGAGGATATCACTTGTGAATTGACTTCGCCTCCTGGCTTTTCCTTGAGATTCCATTTCTCGCCAAACCCTTATTTCAAAAATAATGTTCTCGGAAGAGATTGCCTCTTCAGGACTGAGCTTGACGAAAGGCGACCCTTCGAATTCGAGGGTGCTGATATACTCGAAAACAAAGGGTGTACCATAGATTGGAATCCTGGTACAGTCTTTTCCCTATGAATGTTTAACGTTTTCTCTGAACTGTTTCTTCCTCTTCTCTCCCACAATTCCAGGCATGGACGTAACAACTGTTCGAACAAATGTGAACGCAAGCGGAGATTCCTCGAGCATCGACTTAAGACCATCTTTTTTCAACTTTTTCAATGATTCTACTAAGAAGACAAACTCTTTTACTGTATCATGCGTAGCTTCCTACTTCCGGGAAATCGTTATTCCCAAAGCAGTTTTGTTTTTCACTGGAGAAGCGCTCGTCATAGACGATAATACGCCCTCGTATGAGACTGAATCCACGAGTGACGATAATTCGTCTAAAACACAAGAATAACGGAGGACGGAATCATTCACGTCCGAAAAGTGGTTACTAAAATGAGAGCGATTTTTGAATGAATGGCATTTTTCTACAAATAATTGGCCTTTATGCTCATTTCACTTGAATGATTTTTTAAATAAATTTATGTTCAACTGCGAAATAAATACACAATACAATAAATAATGCTTGTCACTGCTCTGCCATACGCAATGCAAATTGGGGCGGCTCTCAGCTGTTCGAGCTGTTGAATTCAACAGGTGAGTCAACAATTGAAGTTTGGCAACTGCACGACCAGAATTTTTGTCGAAGTGTATTTTAAAATCACGAGACGCATCAATCTACCGAGAAACTACCGTTGATATCCTACTGTCCAAGTGTCTAAAGACGGCTTTACATGCAAGCTTTAAAAAGCTGAGCTGTGGGCTTGAACCAATCACAGCGCTCTGAGTACACAGCCGAGACAGAGACCATAAAAAATGAAATATTCCAAATACTTTGTGCGTAAAACGGTGAGGGGATAGTGGGGGAGCGGTATAGTACTTGTATGCCCCCTTTTAAAAAACCAATTTCAAAGGACCGAGTCTTTTCAAATCCTAATATCGTGGGGTTGACTACTTCAAAAAACCATTTCGATAGGGGTAGTCCTTTGAACAAACAAATTAAAATTTTGTACGGGCTCTATCGATTTTACCCAATTTTGTGGGTCTGACTCTCAAAAACCCAATTTCACGGGATTTGGTTGTATAATGGTGGATTTCACCACCGAGACTTAAGGTTTGAGCTACGTTAACTCAGAAAACGAATAAAATGCGTCACAATTTATGTAAACAATGTTAGAGTTTCAGGAGGCCACAATTCACTCCATGATGGCTGCACCTCAATTGATCAGAAAACGTATTTTGACCAAGCAGCCGCAGTAGAATATGAAGTTTGGCCTAAATTGACCTATGCACAAAGGTAGGGGCCTGAGGAGTGATCGGATCGGAATTTTGACGGTTTCCCTGGATTCCTCGGTGAAAAATCTAGGACCGACTATTTTTATTTTATTTTTTAAAGTCGAATTTGAGCCCAGCAGCCGCAGTTGAATATGAAGATTGGCCTAAATTAACCTTTGCACAAAGGTAGGGGCCTGAGGAGTGATCGGATCGGAATTTTGACGGTTTCCATTTATTCCTCGGTGAAAAATCTAGGACCGACTATTTTTATTTTATTTTTTGAAGTCGAATTTGAGCCCAGCAGCCGCAGTTGAATATGAAGTTTGGCCTAAATTGACCTTTGCACAAAGGTAGGGGCCTGAGGAGTGATCGGATCGTAATTTTGACGGTTTCTCTGGATTCCTCGGTAGAAAATCTAGGACCGACTATTTTTATTTTATTTTTAAAGTCGAATTTGAGCCCAGCAGCCGCAGTTGAATATTAAGATTGGCCTAAATTGACCAATGGAATTTGTGGGTCTCTTTAAATTTCATTGGTTCTTTTTTCATGTGAATGGAATGCGTACCTATTGAGTTTTTAATGAATTGATGGTTGTATATTTATAAGTTTGTAATTATATGTATACATTTATATTTCCGACATACGGTACAGTGTGTGAGTGCACACGTGTATATTAGTGATGTTAAATGTAAGAAAATAAATTTGAGGTCTTCCCAATTAGGTGGACGGCGAATTTTATATGATGGACCTAAGGTTTTACTGGAGATTTGACCTGTGAACTGAAGGATAACAAAGGAAGTTGCAACACGATTGGTGCGTTTAAGATTTTTAAAAAAGGTTCAAGGATGGTTCGAAGGGAAATGACGTAAATCCTTACTTGTGAAGCATTTCAGGGAACTCCAAAATTGTCTATTTACAAATAACATGAAAAATTCCCCTCCAGTAAACGCGTCTAACCTTCTCTTCCCCACATCATCCATTTCAAGAAATATAAGTTTTGACGTAATCGAACCCCCACTCAAAAGTAGTCGTTGATTGATAAGGGTGGGTAATTGAAGATTAGTCGATGTGGGCTTAGGGCTGATTATTGATTATGTGCGACCAAGACTTTTTTTGGATTTAGGGTTATGGAAATGTTGGTGTTTGAGGAATGAAGACTGCGTGATTGATGATTCACGGATTGTGTGGAGGACCACACGATACTTCCATGTTCCCGTTTTTGGCGTTCATCAATAATGCATAAAAAAAAAAAAAAAAAAAAAAAAAAAAAAAAAAAAAAAAAAAAAACAAGAAAACTTCCATGGCCGTTTCAATTTTTTCAGTGCTCCGACGCTTCCGATTTCATGCTGGTTAAAGGGTAACATGGGTGCTCGAGTTTTATTTCATATTTTTCGACTAACGCGCCCATGTTACCCTTTAACCAGCATGAAGCATGAAATCGGAAGCGTCGGAGCACTGAAAAAATTGATACGGCCATGGAAGTTTTCTTGTTTTTTTTTTTTTTTTTTTTTTTTTTTTTTTATGCATTATTGATGAACGCCAAAAACGGGAACATGGAAGTATCGTGTGGTCCTCCACACAATCCGTGAATCATCAATCACGCAGTCTTCATTCCTCAAACACCAACATTTCCATAACCCTAAATCCAAAAAAAGTCTTGGTCGCACATAATCAATAATCAGCCCTAAGCCCACATCGACTAATCTTCAATTACCCACCCTTATCAATCAACGACTATAACCATCAATCGTCCCTCAATTTTCAATCCTCCTTCAATCATTCGTCTTCGTTCTTTCATACAAAATCCTCCTTCAATTGTCTGTCTTCGTTCTTTCATACCAAAAAATCAAAAAATAGAAAACAGTCCAAAATGCAATACTCAGTCGAAAACAGGTGATTTTAGGTCCTTTGACCATTTTGGAACAACAATTTCGAAAAGCTGTAGCCCGTTCCATATTCATCGTGGAAAACTACTTTACATACGAAATTTGTTAGAAATTTATTGCTCAACAAGTTTTGTGAGTGAAGATTTTCCTGTATAGTAACTCATTTTCGGGATATTTAGAAGAAACTAAAAGAAGTGCTCAATAATTTTGGTTTTTGGGCTGCCAAAAAATTGTACGAGCTTTTCAGAGTTCGCATTTTTTTTCTCGAACACTTCTGACCTACACATACAAGATGGCAAAAAAATGCCCGTGAGTAACATGGAAGTGAAAGAGGTTTGTTTTCGGCAACTTTGTAGTCAATTCGCATGGAAATTGAACGAGAAATCTTAACAAAATAGTTACAAAATTCCAGGACCAATTGTTTCGAGTTTAATACCGAAAATATAATTCCGCTACGGGAAGAGCAGGCCTGGAAAATGATTTACTTTCAAAACAAAGGTCATACTCGCGTTTTTCATGCCAAGAAACAACTAGATTTAGATTACTATGTAAATCTGTGGCGAATAATTTTTAACGCAGTCACGCCAAATCTATCACCTCCCACAATTTTCTCTTGACCTCAGTTTTTTTTGGGTACAAATATTTGCAATCAAGATACAAAGGGCTCTAGAGGCCTTTTTTTGTAATTTCGACCGTCATTTTTGGCTACTGGTCCTTTTGCGCTAAAAACGACGATTTTGGCCACAAAAAAAGTTGCATATTTTCGGCAATATTGTGGTCAATTCGCAAGGAAATTTCACGAGGAATCCGAAAAAAATATGAAAAAAATTCGGGAGTCACTTGTTCTGAAGTTATAAAAAAAAATCTGTGGCAAATAATTTTTGACGTAGTCACGCCAAATCGATCTCCTCCCACAATTTTCTCTTAATCTCAGTTTTTTTTGGGTACAAATATTTGCAATTAAGATACAAAGGAGCTCCCGAAGCCCTTTTTTGCAATTTCGACCGTCATTTTTTGCTACTGGTCCTTTTGCGCTAAAAACGACGATTTTGGCCCAAAAAAAAGTTGCATTTTTTCGGCAATATTGTGGTCAATTCGCAAGGAAATTTTACGAGGAATCCGAAAAAAATATCAAAACAATTCTGGAATGACTTGTTCTGAAGTTATATCCAAAAACGACATTTCGGTACGGGGAGAACATGTCCGATAAAAGATTTTTTCTCAAAACAAAGGTCAGATTTGCGCTTCTCATATTAAGAAATAGCCAGGTTTTCATTTTCATGCAATTTATCGAAAAAAAAAGCGACAGACCGCCAGACCGACAGACCGACGGCATGCCAAAAACCACTTTTTTCAACTTTTTTGAGGTTGCACATTATGAATGTGATGTCAGCTCGGATTCGATTTTTTTCACGAACACCACACTTCCATTCCCGTAGGGAACATGGAAGTAATATTCAAAAATTCGCTAAAAAATCATCCTTGATTGATTTAGAAGTTTAATGTGAGCAATAGGCTTATGGAAGAGCCCTCTTTAAGATGCACCAACTTTTGAAAAATATGCAAGTTCCCTATTCACTCCATGATGGCTGTGCCTCAGTTGATCGGAAAACGTATTTTTACCAAGCACCCGCAGTTGAATATGAAGATTGGGCTAAATTAAGCTTTGCACAATGTAGTGGCCTGAGGAGTGAGCAGACTGGGAATTCGGCGGTTTCCTTGAATTGCTCGATGACAACTCTAGGACCGACTATTTTTATTTGATTTGTTAATTTCGAATTTGGGCCGTAGTAGAATATGATGATTGGCGTGAATGGATCTTTGCTCAATGGTAGGAGCCTGAGGAGTGATCAGACCGGAAACCTGGAGGATGCTATTTTTCAAAAATTGGCTTTTGTATGATTCGGCAACATGGTCGTATCTACGCACGCTAATAAATACACTGATGCCAATAAGTAGGTGTTTTCATTCTTTTTTTTATGAGTAAATGTAATATCGACGAAAAGAAGAAAAAATACGAATTGTGGGTCATCTTTTCAAGCATGAACTTTATTATTAGACTTGGAGTACTGCTGGGATACATACATTTTTCAAATTCCATTTTTGAAATCTTCAATAAAAATTTAGAGCGCTTTCCTTAAGTACTATTTTGCCAGCTATGACATTAAAAGCTTTGAATTGTTTAGTAGGTATTCCTATTAAATCTACTTTATGTATTCATATAAATAAGTGTGTGTTTTCGCATGTTCATGGGTATAATAATTAATAATGTACAACTAAATTTTCTTTAACTTAAGCTCCAGTAGAATTCCGTTGGGCGATTATCGATTATAGCTGGCTAGACAATTCCGTAACACGCATTATACGTATGGGGGCTTCCAAGGAGAGATTGAATGGTGGTGCAGGCCGGCGCACGCTTTTTTCTGTGATGAATTCTCCTTTACTACGTTTCTTCCTGAAATATTGTTGATGTTGCACTTTTCTTCTTCTCTTTCTTATTCTTCTTTTATGTGACGCCGACTATCTTGCTCGCTAATACTGGTGATGCTTCCTTGTGCATTTGTTATAGAAGAGGGGACGACTTCCCTCCCGTAACAGTTTCTCATCAGTCATCACTAATTGTTTTCCCCGGTTACTCGTAATTTTCGTTTCACTGGTGGGTGGTTTCTTTTACTTTTCTCTCTACCTAGTGAATAAAACCGCATGTGGGTGAGTTATTCATATCATTAGATCATTACAATATTTTTTTGGTGTATGGAGTAGTTAGATTTATTTTTTTCCTTTCGTTATTTCGCTTAAGTTTTACTTAAATTTAGTTGTAGTGGATCGAGCGCCTACTGTCCTCAGAGGTGGTGTTCCGTAAAGAAAATTTGGAGTTTGTTAAATCCGTTCTTAGGATTAATCAGTACCCTAGTAGTTTTATTCAAAAGTATGTAATACGCTTTTTTACATTAGCCTCTATTCGTAAAATAGAGGCTGATAAGTGTAATGGCCTGAGTAACAGGGAGAATCCACAGAGGAATGAGCGGAAGTTTTACTTTAAAGTCCCATACAAATCTGGCCTTTACGACAGTGTTAGAACGGTGCTGAACGGTAGTAAAATTTCACCTGTGCCTTACATTAAGTGTAATCTCTCTAATGTAATTAAAAAGGGAAAAGATGTAGTTAAACCAATGCAACGTCCGGGGTGGTATACAGGTTGTCTTGTTCAAATTGTCCAGCTGCATATGTGGGAGAAACAAAGAGGCCATTGTCTTGCCGGGTAGATGAACATAAAAGAGACATACGTAACAAGGCTCAACGTGTTGTGGCTCAGCATTGTAATACGCTTGACCACAGTATTAATTGGGAGGGAGTAGCTGTGCTGGATAGAGAGCCTGATTGGTACAAGAGACGGGTGTCTGAAATGTTGTATATTAATATGCAAAATAATGCACTTAATAAAAAGGAAGACACTCAGTCCTTACGCATCGGTCGCAAGTCGTACGCATCGGTTCTCTGTACCAGCTCTGCTTTGGTCAATAGCGATTAGATCTCTTTCAATGTATTCCCCCTCCTCTGTGTCACCCATTGGTGTAGAGGATTTGAGGTTTAGTTGACGTCTTTCTCTCCTGGGTCGGAGTTTCTTTCTTTGTACTTGTTGTGATATATAGGTAATTCTTCTTTTTTTATTTATGTATATTGTTTTAATATTGTTAATTCCTATAGTTATTTATATGAAATTGGTAAATTATGTAATAGATTGTAACCGACTGTGATAAGAGATACTCGGGATGGAGAGGAATTTTTCTTTCATTGCTTGATGTTCCTCATCGAGATTTTTTTGACTTTTTTCTGTTGGAAAAAAATTTGCCAGGTAATTTGTGTGTGTTTTGTCTGTACTCCTTGGAAATTGTTAATGGTGTTTTCTTTTCTTGTTTATTAATATAAAGATGTGCCTGAAGAGGTCGACGTAGTTGAGTCGACGAAACGTTGCAAAAGAATGAAGTAGTTTCGGAAAAACATTTTGTTTGCCTTTGCCCGTAAATAGTCGATAGCTTAGAAATTGTTCTGTTGAAGCTGGGATTGTTGATTCGTCACATGCCGTCCCTCATGTTGTTGTTGAACGCTTGTTATCCAAGCTGAAGTTTCGTAAAGGTCGAAAAGAAAAAATTAAAAAAGGATTGTATTTTTTGTTTTCGAAAAAAAAAATTGGGAGTGCAGTTAAAGATAAATCTGTCTCTGAGTCACGTTTCCAACAAACAGCGGGGTTACTTTGCTCCGATGTTGACGGAAGTGTCATGAATGGTGTAAGTGATGGGGATGGTCGTCGTCGTGCAGCTTCGATGAAGGAGAAGGTTGTTCCTTCTGTCTCTGAAACAGCATATACCAAACAATCCACGAATACCACGGTAGTTTCACTCAATAATGAGCCTCTGGTGTTGACCGAAGCTCAGAAATTGGACTCGATGTTTCATCCCCAGCCCGTAAGTGACGAAATCATACCCCAGGGTAATGACGAAGTCAACAATGGAATACATGATCAATTTTTTTTTTTTTTTTTTTAATTTATTTCGCACATTTACCAAATTTAAGTTTATATGTATAACAAAGCATTTAGGCTACGTGCCAGCCCCCAGTAAGAAAAGACTTTATTTCAAACAAAGAGAAAAATGCACTATCCGCTATTGGAGTGGCAAGTATCACGTTTCCCAGCAATGATACTGTGGGTTCATGTCATGAGGAGCCTCCCCTTTCCAGTGGACAAAGTTGCTCTGCTAACGAGCTGAAAGATGATTGTCATGAGTCCAGAAGTCCCCAATTTATCCGAGAGTTACGCTTCCAATCCGACACGGTAGATATTATGCCTGACAACAATGTCGATGAATCGAATAACGGTCCAAAAAAACATAAAAATATTCAAAATAACTTGGAAACTCTGAATATCAGTAATTTTCTCTCTGAGGCCCTTGTTACTTCATTTAATGAGGAATCAACGACTTCAGGAGAACAGCACTTATTGGTCAACGAGACAGAAAAAAAAATTGATGTCCCTATGGAATGCGGTGCCCCCAACCAAGAGGCAAAGCGCAACAAAATTACCGTCAAGGGTCAGGTTTCATCCTCTGAAACGCTGGTCATTCCAGAAAACTTTTGGCAAAAATATCACTCTTTATCGGGTCGTTTGCTTTCTGGATGGTCTGATGCTCTTAATGTGATTTTTGAGGAAAAGTTTTTATGTGTACTCAGCTTTCGGTACCACAAGTACAAACCTTCTGTTTCGAAAAAAGGGAAAACGTTTCTCGCAACCGCTAGATGCAAGCATACCGGTTGCCGGCATTTCAGTTTTTTTACAACTTCTCCGATAACGAGGAAAGAAGACGTCGAGATAATAGTTGAAATTTCGGGTGACTTGCGACACGGCGTAAAAAGACATAGGAGATTTGTCAAAGGGGAGAACAGAGATGCGCTAAAGAAAGACTTGCTTAACGCTGGCCCAACAGTCGTGGCTCTTGACCGACTCGAAACGGCTTCGATTGAAAGGATTGATGAAGGCAACCTCAATCAGTGTCCATCGACGACAATCCATCGGAAAATGGCGTCGGAAGCGTACAAGTCTGATGACTTGAATGACGACCAATTCAAGGCTTTAAGGTTGCTTCAGGAGAAATACGAGGAATCTTCTGACTGGCAAGGGAAGTATTTAAACGGCTACATACGAAGCCTGTCGTACTCCCCTTTCGTCGTTCGAATGATGTCAGAAAAGCAAATAAATTATCTCGTTTCCATGACAAAAACGAAAAATGCATCTGCTTATTTTGACGCCACAGGGACCATAATAGCGAAACCACCATGGGTCCAAAAAAAGATTTACTATTACGCCTTGATCCTTCCTGGAGGGAGAGACTACGGCCCAGTACCAATTAGCCGAAATGATATCTTCAGAACATAATATCCCGGCTATTAACCATTTTTTCAATCAAACGATTTACGATATTCGAAGAACATGGTCGAAACACCGTCGGCTTTCCTACCACGAGCTCGCCACGCGGCTCCTTCAAAAATTTAACTCTCCAGAAGTAATTTCAAAAATTCGAAGCGATCTTTACGGAAGAAAGCAGCAACCCGGGGAAAGAGCCGAGATCTTCCTCCTACAAAAAATAAAAGTTTTTGGCCGCTTAGAGCCACACCAACCCGAGTCCGCTCTCTTACCTATACCCATCGAGCTTCTCTGCTATCAAACGCGGGCTTATTTGCGTGTTCAGCCGCCTCGTACTTTTGAAGAACTTCTTTCTTTAGCTCAAAGACTCGAAACAGATCTCTCTTTTCATCCCCAACTCTGTGCGAGAGAGGCTCAGCCTCCGCGAGGGCCTCTTCATAATAATATTCCACCATGTCTGCACTGCCCGGGTGAGAATCACTTTTACCGTGACTGTCCCGTTTTACGCCAGGGGGGCAGGCCACAAAACGTCGCAAATCAACTACGTCTACCAAACGACGCCAGACAAAGGAACCCGCCTCAGCAACTTAATGAAATCACCGTTGAAAATGAAGTACTTCCGAGTTTAGAAGTAAAAATCGACGGAGAAAAAGTATTCGCTCAAATCGACTCAGGGGCTTCTTTCAATTTTATTATCCCTCAATTAATTTCAACGGACGACTTCGTATCTCCTAATTACAAGCTCGTTCAACTTGGCACATCCACCGCTCCTCCCGTAACTACAAAAGGGACCGTAGTAAAACAAATCGTTATCGCCGAAAAATTATTCAACGTTGAGTTTCACATTCTACCAAACGCAAATAATTCCGTTATTCTTGGCAACACTTGGCTAAGGGAAACCCATGCCATTGTAGACTACTCTCGCAACTGTGTTCATTTCGGGAAAAATCCCCGTCTCACTCAACAATGGATAAGTCAAAATTTTAAACCATCAAAACCACCGTCTAAAGAAAAAAAAGTTATCGACGCCGTATGCTTGGAACACGATGGGGGCAGCGTGAAACACTCTACAAATTCCCCTTTTCAAACCCCTCCAAGAGTGGAGCTTGAACGGGGCTCTGACTTATCGTCTCTCGCCGCTACACCTCCCACGGGTACTTTCCAAGTTTCGCCTCAACGAGAGGGCTCAGCTCCGGCGGCAAAAACAATCTTTTCGGCAGGGGTGGAACCGTGGCCTGTTGGCTCAGCCACGCTCGGGACCACGCCCTTAGGTTCGCTTCATGGAGGTGGGAACGAAGTCCTCCTCAACTGCTACGCTTTCAGACCTACATCTACGTTCCACATCGCCTCTAAGAGGAGATCCTCCCGCTACGCCTGGACGACCTCGACGACGGCGAAGATTAAAAACGCGTTTTAAATTTTGTTAAATTCGTTTTCTCTTTTATACATATATTGTACACAATTTTAATGATTTTTCAGATAGTTATTTTTTGTTCTTAATTGGTTATAAAGCTTTGAAATTTCGGTTTATTCAATAAATTGAACCGGCAAGGGTTAGGCTTCTTCTTCTTCTTTCACTTTCTTTCTTTTGGGCCGTTCATAATTTTGAGTGGGGGCAATTGTTACCGGACGGTAATTGTCTTACTCAAAATTATGAACGTCCTAAATCGTTTTTCTTTCTTTCTAAATCTTTATCCTTTTACTTCAATTTTCAATTACTAAATTCTCTCGCTCTCTAGCGGCTTACTTTCAGACGACGGAAGGGCGCGGCCCTCCTCGCCCCTCAGCTCCTGTTTCTACTTTCAAAATTCTTGCTGACACGACGAAACATCTTTTTAACTTTTCACTATGCGAGCCTATCAGATCTCTTTATTTCTTTCGTTTTCTTTTCAAGAGCCAATCACCAGAGGCCTCCTTCGTATAAATACGAACAAAGTTACTTTTCAACGACATTCTCTATTCTCATTTCTCTAGACGGCAGACGACATTCACACCTCTCTCTACTCTTCGGCTCACCTCATTCACCCAACTTTTCGATCGACCTGAAGACGAAGCCTTCGAGCTGGCTGAAGTTGAAACAAGGGATAAGACCTGGAAAAGGCCCCCCAACCCGAACCCTCGTCGAGCTGATGTCTGAAGTCTGAGGAAGGATAAGACCTGAAAAGGCCCCCAACCCTCGTCGCCACGCTTTTCTCTCAACGTTCTTGGCTCTCTTGTCTCTTCTCTCTTCACTTCGCTATTTAAAACTCTTCCTTCTTCTCAAACCCTTGCCGGGGTGCTTTCCAGAAGGCTTTCTTTTTTTATTTTCCTCTCCGTAGGAAGCTAGCTCGCTCCTATTATAAAATAGTCGAGCATTCAACCTTATTTTAAAAACCTTCTTCACTGGTTTTTTTCAAAACCTGAGTTGGTGAAGAACGGCGGTGCACCTCCCCCTTCGATTGGCTCAGCCATCAAGGCCTCCACTTCCTTTGAACCTGTTCCGCCTAGCGTTCAGGTTCCCTTCCTGTCAACGTCTCGATAAGGGGTACTGGCCCAGCCAGCCTCCGGAAGAACGTTTGTTTCACGGCCTTAAGACAGTCCGTCTTGGCTTGTACGTTTTCCTTCCCCAAAGCGTCGTTCTCTTCACACTCCTTCTCCGGGAGTCAACTGCTTTGTTTTTCCCCGTCTTCAGCCGCCTCTTCCGTAGAGTATTTTGGCTCAGCCAAACTCGCCCCCCCGTTTTTTTTTATCTTCAACAACATGTCTAGTCCCCTCTACGGACAAACCTCCGTTGCAAGGGTGTCCTCTTTTTCTACCCCTGTAACAAATTATAATGGCATACGCGTCGATCTCCTCCTTAACGTCTTACAGAATAAATCTATTTCTCCGGAAGTCCGTTCAACTTTAGGTCTGTTCCATTGGTTCTATTGGTAGGGTTCACTGCCTGAGACAAGTTGCTCAGGCTGCTCAAGCTGCGCCTTGACTCCCCCCCCCCCCCATAACGTCGTTAGGGTGGGTGTGACCCGTAACAATACCTTACCGAATACAGGGTGTAACAGAAAAGTCTGGCATAAATGAAAAGGGTGATTCTTGGTCACATTTGGAACCAAAATGACCCTATACACCATGGCCCGTTTAATTATGGTTTTGGAGATAATCGGGGTTTTCCTAATTTTTAATGTACCCACGGTTTTCCTTAGTAAATCGTCTTTACCAGATGAAAAAATGGTCTCATTGAAATTTAAAAGAAGGCATTGGAAAGAGCACTAAATTCTCTGTAGGATTGGATATTTTCATTTCAAAATCGATCAATATTTAAGTGCTTAAATTGCAGCTGAACAGACAACTTCTTAGATTTCCAGAAAACTCCTAGTCTTTCAGCCAACTGTCAATTCCTTTGTGGCCCTCGTAGGAAGTGTATAAAATTATTAAAAACTTCTACTGCTTGTCCTGCTTGCTTGGCCTGCTTAGTTCTGGATTATTCTTTTTTCTTCCGAGATAGAAGCAAAAACGCGTGAAAAACCCACCAAAAGTATCCGTTATTAAGCATGCCTTCAGGTAAGGCAATTGCTTCCGCGAGCGCGCCCTCGGCCTCTCCAGTTCATGTTGATTGTAATGCGGTTGGTGGTGGATGTGGGTGTTATTTATTTTTTATTTATTTATTTGCAAAAACACATTTCTTAACAAACAAGAATTATTTATTTTATTGTTTTAATATTTCAATAATAGCGGAATCCAACCCAAGGCTCCATCCAAGCTCAAAACGGGAATTTGTAACTAACTGAAGAGGCCGAGGGCGCGCTCATGGAAGCAATTGCATTGCCTGAAGGCGTGTTTAAAAACGGATACTTTTGGGGGCTTTTTTAGCGCGTTTTTGGTTCTATCTCGGCAGAAAAAAAGAATAATCCAGAACTAAGCAGGCTATTCGAAAGCTGACAAACAGTAGAAGTTTTTAATAATTTTTTACACTTCCTACGAGGGCCATAAAGAAATTGACATCTGGCTGAAAGACTAGGAGTTTTCTGGAAACCTAAGAAGTTGGCTGTTCAGCAGCAATTTAAGCGCTTAAATATTGATCGATTTAGAGATGAAAATATTCAACCCTGCAGAGAATTTAGTGCTCTTTCCAATGGCATCTTTTAATTTCAATGAGGCCATTTTTTCATCAGATACAGACGATTTACTAAGGAAAACCGTGAGTGCATTAAAAATTAGGAAAGCCCCAATTATCTCCAAAACCATAAGTAATCGGACCATGGCGCATAGGGTCATTTTGGTTCCAAATGTGACCAAGAATCACCCATTTCATTTATGCCTGACTTTTCACTTTTCCGTTACACCCTGTATAATTAAAAAACAAAAAAAACTGGTCTCACGGCTTTTGCAAAGTTTGGGATTTTTTTTTATGTTTTACGTCGAGGCCTTAGTTTGTACCACTAGGTTTTTCAAGTATGGCAGCAGGGCTTTCGTCCCGATCCCCCAGAATCCAAAACGGCTAAGAACAGCAGTTAACAGGAGTTTTCCTGAGATTTCCTTTGTCGACGAAATCGTTTGTTTCTGGTTATGTTTCTGTTTACATTTATGATGATGAAGACGTTGACACCCCAGGTCAGTTGCCTTTGGGCCGCAGGGTTTACGGGAGCTATGTCCGTTGCAGTGACCCTTCCGTTCTTGTCCTTCTGATTCTAGCTTATGGGCGATTAAGCCATGACCATGACAGAGGCTAGCTGTTCAAAACGAACCCGAATACGGAAAATGTACACCCGCATAATAGGAAGGCAAAAGCTTATAATATTCTTTTTCGGAATTGGCCAGAACGCTCCGGACGAAAGCCCCGTCGCCAACCCGATTATGTATTTATTATTTATTTTATTTTTATTTATTTATTGCCAAATACAATAATTATAGGTGAAAATTTTCAAAACAGAAGTGTTACATGGCCACGGGGGAATAAGCTAGAAAAAGCTTGTGCTCCCTCGAGGAGTTGCTTGACAAAAATTTTAGTTAATTAGCATGAACTAAGCTTGCTTGGCTTAAATTTAGTATTAGCTTTTAAGAGAATGTTATCTGCATTTCAATTCACTTCCTCTCAGCCCAACTAACTTTTTAATGAGTATTTTTCCTACAAGAACATTTTAAATTTTTATTTTTAAATTAAATTACTCCACACTGTTAAGAAGTTGAAAAAGAAGTACTAGATCATGATAACATGGTGGGAGATGTTCTTATTAGAAATCATCTCTAAAAACAAAACACACAGGAGCGGCAAGGCTTTACTCAAAGTGATCAACTTTATAGAACGGGGATATCAAAACGGTCAGCATTGTCCAGGCAGTCCCCTCTCCGAACCCAAAGGGCATGCCGTGCATCAGATCATGAAAAAAAATTAAAATTTGTCCTCAAACAACGGAACTGGAAAAAAAAATTATGGTAACATTCACCTGCATCCAAGAGTAAGGATTGAAATTCCTATCTCTCCTCTCACGTCCAAAGTACAACTCCCCTCCCCATTACCAACACCTCACACAAACAACCACTGGACCACCAATTGTTAGAAACTATGATTCTTTTTTATAATTTTTTAAAATATTTTTTGGAATTTAGGTACCGTTTGGAAAACAGTGTAATCAAATTTATTAATTAAATACGCGAAGGTGGATTATTTATGGGCTCGGTTTTACGTATAAGTATGAGAGTCGTTGTTGAAGGGGGTTACGGTTTACTCACGAACATGGACGCGCGCTCGACGCGCTGCGGTACGAGGATGCCACGGGGAAGTCCGACTTTCGGAGGCGCCGTCGAAGAACAACCGGTCAATAATGGAGTCAAGGTGCCACAGTAAACGCCCCGGAGGACCGGCGATCAGGAGCCGGATGACACAATAGAAAAGACCGGTGCTCCTCAGTTGCCGACGAGACGACTTTCCCCGGGCTCAAGTGCTGGCCAAAAACTCACTATCCTGTTCCTGTCCCTGCGTCTTCCTTTTCATTTGGCCCTTTCTTCTCTTCACTTCTTTACTCGTACATTTCCGGCTTTACAAACTACGTAGCAACTAGCAAAAATTTAGAAATAAATAAGAAACTAATAGCCCAGCAGAGTGGCCGAGGTCGCTATAGGGCGTCGACTGTCATGTCCAAGTATCGTCTGATGAGTGGGTTAGATTCCCACTACAGGCTGAATTATTTGAGCAAAGATCAACTTATGTGTAAAAAGTTAAAAAGTAAAGTGGGTGCTTTCGCCCTCGCCCACGACACCTTAAAGGTAGTTGAACGTGAAGCCCCGTTCGTTGATATAAAACTAATATCATAGTAATAAAAATACAATAATTAAATAAATGAACACATAAATATGTAATACAGAAATGAAAATATAAATAAGCAAATACCTATATGTATAAAAATAATATAAGTTGAATCAATAAGTAGAAAAAAAATTGAGAGTACAGTGCACTCTTGAAATATAGTGATATTGATGAAATTAACGCCTACTTTGTAGAATGAAATGAACAAAATTGAACTAAAATTAGTGACGATATAATCAAGTAAACAAAATTGATTAAATTTATATTTAGAAATATAATTAAATAAACAAACTAGTTGAAAGAAGCCTAACATTGTAAATAATCGAGAATATCATAGACCTGTAAGTTATTAACTTGTCTTTCCTCTGCTCTAAAGGGAACTCTCAGATAGGCGACGACGGTTTAAGGAGCAGGCAATGGATCATTGCGAGAGTGGGGAGGGGGGGGGCACTTTTTCTCATCTATGAAGCTTTTGGATAACGAGGTGCAGCAGGGCAACGTTTAACACCAACACGTATTTCAGATTCTTGAGCCCCCATCCAAAATAGTCCACCTCCTTTTCCTTTCTTCCAGGTTTTTACTCCTATACGACCTACCTCTACATCTCAGGAACTACCAACAATAAGCTCTTATTGCCGTTTTACTGAATGCATTTCGGGTACAGACCGTAGCCCCTCATTAGCAGCTAGGTCTGCTCAAAGATGAACTCATACCCCCAACACATCCAAAAGTCATCTTGTTTAAAATCCTTGGACGTGCCGTTCGAGATGCTGGCTTTGACCTTTGTGTGAGCCCCCTCATTGAGTGGTGTACCTGCAATTCCGATTTGATCTGGCGGGTTTGAGACCCCCGTCAGCTCCACTCCGTGTGGTCTATTTTTTTTTTTGTCAAGGGTGCCGGGCTTTGAACCCGGCAGGCGCCTAAGCCTCCCTTGGGCTCCTACGCCATACCCAGATCTAACTGTGAACTTCACACCCGTACTACGCGGGCGTTTCGGTCGGTGCACGGTTTGTTGAACGCACATCGCCGGGAACGACCACACGAAGCCGGGTGTGCCGTGTCACAGCTCGCCGCAGCCTTATAACAGTGTAATGGGCAATGGCTGGATTCGAACCCAGGCCCGCTGGGTTGCGAAGCGAGCATTGTATCCATTACACCATCGAGGCGCGCTTCCGTGTGGTCTAAGGCCGAAGGTTGAAGTTCAAGCAGGGCAGACAGGTGAAACATAAACGAACAGCGCCTGCGCTGTCGGGCATAGCTCAACAGAAGCGAGGGTTGTGTGTCACCCGAAATAATTTCATGCGGCCCGAGTTCCACAAAAATAAACATGAATTGTTCCTTTCACTATTCATTCATATAGATCTTTCATATCCCTGCCATTTCCTAACATTACTACCTTCTAGCAAACCGAATAATAGAATCAGTTACGGAAAATTAGCAACTAGAAAGGGAAAGTCTCTTTGGTTTTGAAGATGTATGAGCGGTGGATCAGAGTATGAAAATGAGACGTGCTAAACGCTTCTTCACTTGAACAAAAGACTTCAGATCAATCATATCAAATTCGCCAGCCGCCTATTTGGGAATACCTCTGGCGAGCAAAAAAAATTTAGTTTCTTACATTTAATATCACTAATACAAACGTGTGTGAACTCACTGTACCGTATTTCGAAAATATAAATGTATTTATACACTTACAAACTGATAAATAAACAATCACTAATTCTTTAAAAACTCATTACGTACGCAATTTTATTTCACATGAACAAAGAACCAATGAAGTTTAAAGAGACCCACAAATTCCATCGGTCAATTTAGGCCAATCTTCATATTCAACTGCGGCTGTTGGGCTCAAATTCGACTTTAAAAAATAAAATAAAAATAGTCGGTCCTAGATTTTTCACCGAGGAATCCAGGGAAACCGTAAAAATTCCGATCCGATCACTCCTCACGCCCCTACCTTTGTGCAAAGGTCAATTTAGGCAAATCTTCATATTCAACTGCGGCTGCTTGGTCAAAATACGTTTTCTGATCAATTGAGGTGCAGCCACCATAAAGTGAATTGTAGGCCTTCTTAGACACACTGAAGTAATGATAATCACGTCGTGAAGTACATGAACCAGTTGTTGTGTCTGTTATTATCGTCCTTGGCTGGCCCTAGACGTACATCTCCAATAATCGGTAGTTTCGATTATATCGAATTGACGCATAATCGATGCGCCAGCTTCACTTTCGTCACAAAAATTAACTTTAGCGTTTATGGGACTGGTTGCAAAATCTGTGTATTATCAAACGTTCAAAACACAAATTAATGGATTTCGCCGCGAACTTCATGATTTTGAATGCTTCATCCCAAATTTTTCAAATGTCGTGGAATATTCTTCTTCGAAACCAGATTTCACGGATTATCTTTCATTCAGGATTTGGCTCTGTCAAGTCCCAGTTTCACGAATTTGGCTCTTTCAAAACTGAATTTGACGGATCTAACTTTTTAACAGAAATTAGTAAGTTTTAGCCTCTCCCGTTAATAGTCCAGTCAAACGGTAGTTCCACGTGGACAAAAATCTCGTCTACGATTTTTTCACTTTATTCTATGTTTTTTGGGATGAGGAACACGAATCTGAAGAGATCCAACAATATTCCCTTGTGCGTTTTGAGAAAATCGCGAAAAACTGCTCATTTTTGGCACTTTTTTCAATTTTTTGCTTATAACTCCTTAATGACGTATTCTACGGAAAATGTTACCTACCCTCTCATTTTTTGAAAAGCATTGAATTCTGCGTGGAATAGTTCTTTCTTTTGTCACAATTGACACAGCCGTTTCACCGGTATTGATTTTTTCTAAATGGCCATTTTTTGCCACTTTTCGTAAAATTAATAAAAATTACTAAGGCAGCAGCAACTTAAAAACGGCTGTTCCAATCGGAAAATGTCATAAAATCAAAGTGGTCCAGAATTGAATTTTACATGAGTGAAAAGCCTTGAAACCTACAGGAAAAATCAGTGGTATCAGTTATGCGACAAAAACGCGAAAAAAGGCGACCCAAAAACCACGTTTTTCTGCACATTTTTGCCAGTAGCTCGGGAGCTAGTAGTCCAATTTTTTTCTATGAAAAACGATCTGAAAGCTGATAGAATTTTCTATCAGACCTATTACATGAAATTTCATTTGAAGATTAACATAAGACAGGGCCATAACGTCAAACAATCTGAAATTTTTTGAGTGCTGAAAGTTTTTTGTAACATTTCGGCCTATAACTCAAAAACTATCCATCCGATTAAACTTTAAAGAAACTCAACTGAAAGCTCGTTAAATTTCCTATAAGAAGTCATGTATGGAGTTTTTATGAAGACCCGATAAGTGGCAATAAAACGCAGTGGGAAATTCGCAAAACGATTAATTTTCCAATAACTCCTTTCTTCAGCCGAACGTTTTTGCCTATTACTATCGAACGAAACCTTCGATGAAAATTGCGCTATTTTGCAGTGAAAGCTGGTGAAATTTACAGTCAGAAACCATATTTGCCAAATTTTTCAAGGCCCGGAAAATATTCTGTACAGGGCGATGAAAATAGGTTTTATTTCAAAAAAGTGGCTATGCCCAACAACTTTGTCTACAAATGTTAAAACTAAACGTATCACCAGTATTATAGTTAGCCTCAGAGATTACATCACTCAACTGAGAGTTGAACTACTTTTATTTTTTCACACAATTTTTCCAAAAGCGAATAAAAATTACCATTTAAAAAAAATCAATACCGGCGAAACGGCTGGGTCAATTGTGACAAAAGAAAAAATGATTCGACGCTGAACTTGATGCTTTCAAAAAAGAACAGGGTAAAATTTTCCGTAGAATGCGTCATTTAGGAGTTGCAAGCGAAAAACTAAAAAAAGTGCCAAAAATTATCCGTTTTTCGCGATTTTCTCAAAACGCACAAGAAAATATTGTTGGATCTCTTCGGATTCGTGTTCCTCACCCCAAAAAACATGGAATAAAGTGAAAAAATCCAAGACGAGATTTTTGTCCACGTATGGTATTTTTTTTATACGGTTTGACTAGACTATAAACCCTCCGGAAACTTTATTTTCAAATTTCAACTAATCAGATGTTGCGTAACCAAGCCACGACTAATTTATCGTTTGCGTTAGCTGTGGTAAGGCACTATAAAACACGAGTACTGCATCACGGAAATCGGCGCCATGCTTGGTCCCTCACATGATTATAATGGGGAACTTGCATGAATGCCCGATTTAGGGGAAAAAGTATACCAGTGACTGGCACATGCGGACAAAGATATCAACGGTAGTTGCAGCCCGATTGGTGCGTCTGGTGATTTTTAAATCAATTTCAAAGTTCTTCAGGAGAGGATGGATGGTGCGAGGGAAAAATGACGTCAAAGAGCAGTTTTGAAGCATTTGAGGAAACTCTAAAATGTTTGGTTTACAAATAACAAGAAAAATTAAACCCCAGAAAACGCGTCTTCCCCCCTCTTCCCAACACCATCCATTTCATTAACTGCTCTTTGACGTAATCAAACCCCCACTCAAAATTTTTAAAAATTCGCTTTAAAAAACCCTTGATTGATTTCAGTGTTTAATGTGGGCAATTGTCTTGTTGAAGAGTCCTCTTCAAGAAACACCAGTGATTGAAAAATGTGCAAGTTCCCCATTATCACCTGATCTCATTGACAAGTAATATTTTTTGATTTATTTCGATCGCGTTCCGCGTTCGTTTGCTGTTACGATGACAATTTTTTCATTCATGATATTTTGTTTACCCTAACAACTGAGGGACCAAATATGGCGCTGAAATCCGTGTTGCAGTACCTTGGGGCCTATTCTCTAACAACAAGCAATATTTTTTTCGCCAGCCTTATGTTTATTTCATTCATTTGTTTGAAGAAAATTAATGAAATAAACATATGACTTCGAAAAATCTATTGCTTCGGAGTTAGAGAATAAGCCCCTGTGTTTTAAAGGTTCTCTAGCTGTGGTGTTGCTAAAAGTCTTTATTAATAAAAGCAATAAATTCTATATAGGTAATTATTTGTGGGAGGTGCGCTTTTCGACCTTGAGAATGGTCAACTGAGTCTTCGAATCAAATGATTTGGTCTGCTTCCGAGGAATTATATGCTCCGACTTCAAATTCAAGAAATGTCGATCTGATTCAGGAACAAAATGCGTCTCGGGTCAGTTGGTGACCCTATAGCAATGAAGCAATGGGCAAATCGGCCTGAAATGAACCATTTGGCAGTTTAAATGAGCTGGAATGTCCAGTTTCAAGGTAGCAAATAGGCACTGCCACGGCCTGAGCACGGCAAGGCGGCACCGCAGCTGGGGTGTTTCTCGTGGGTTGGCGGGAGTGGATTTTTACGGTCAAATTCTTGTCAATTGACCGGAATAGATTTTGACCAGTGCCTAACACTACTTAGTAGTGACTTGAGAACACATCGCACGTTTGGAAGAATACTGGAACAACTCAAAAAAACGAGAACGAAAGAGACCGAGGAACACTGATGACGAGTAGAAGACTCATTGTCAGAAAAGCTCGTATTAGTTCATTTTTTTTCTACGTTTAACCACCAAATACAAGGAAGTCTACGATAAAGAAGCTGTACATCCATTTTTCCCTGACTTTGGTGTAAAAATTAAGAAATTCCGTGACGTTTTCCCGGTTTTCCTTCTCCAATGACTTTCCCCGGTCTGTGGCAACCCTGAAAAACCATAAAACCCGACATTTTCTTCTCGAAACCCTTTGCCCACCAACGCACAAGGCTAGAACATTTCATTTCCCCAATTTCACTCGAGCACAGAGAAACTACTCTTTCTGAGGAGGGGGTTGACACATTGGTTGTTGTAAAAATATCTTCAGAACAAATTTGAACAGGTGCACTTAAGAAAGAATACCGAAGTGCATTACGTTCTTTAAAAATACAAAAATAAGACTGTTTGTTAAAAATGTATTTGCGTTACCATACACAGAACGCACGTTTTAACGGTTAGACTTGGCGACACGCTCAAGTTCGTCCTTCTTCTTGATAGCGTAAGAGTTAGAAGAGCCCTACAAGAATACTTGGTTGAGAAATGAAGAGGAAAGTATAAATAAAGCACATAATACCTTCGCAGCGTTGATCAACTCATCCGCCAAGCACTCTGCGATCGTTTTAATGTTCCTGAACGCAGCTTCACGAGCACCAGTACACAACAACCATATAGCCTAGTACAACGGAAAAAGGGTAAAATTTGCACACACACACTTTTAGACCTTATGAAAACGTTATTTTACCTGGTTGACTCGTCGCAGAGGCGAAACGTCGACAGCTTGACGCCTGACGGTACCAGCCCGACCAATTCTCGTAGAGTCTTCCCTAGGCCCCGAGTGTGTGATCGCCAGGACGAGTACTTGCAGAGGGTTTTCACCCGTGAGCAAGTGAATAATTTCGAAGGCGTGTTTGACAATGCGAACGGCCATAAGCTTCTTTGCATTGTTTCGGCCGTGCATCATCAGCGAATTGGTCAAACGTTCGACAATGGGGCACTGAGCTTTACGGAAACGTTTGGCCGCGTACCGTCCGGCCGAGTGAGGCAGGTATTTGGCGTTCTTCTCTTTAACGGCAATGTAATCCTTGAATGGACCAACATTATAATGTAAGACATACTCAGAAGGATCACAAGGCACAGTGGTTACCTGAAGTGACATGTCGGCTACTTGAACATCCTCGCAACTCCAGCGACCGAATAACTTGATTTCAGGTAGTTCGGCGGCCGGGGCAAGTGGCGCAGATTCGACAATAGGCTCGGTGGCCACAGGATCAACGTCCCAGTCGTCCGACATGATCAAGTGAACTGAAAATTAAGCGAATAGAAAAAGCTCGAGGAAAAGGAAACAGGGCAAGGGGTAAGGTTAACACCACGTGTGACCTGTTCCACTCAACTTCCACGCGTGAATACCACGACCTGAGAAAGTTTCAGGGCAAAATACTCAAACATACAACTTCAGTAACACACAATATCAAACATACGTTACAGTAAAAAGAAAATTAAACGCGAAAATACTCACTTTATTTCCAACTTAAACACAACTTCCTACCCGATGCAGAAGGGCTAATCGAAAGAGACGCGGTTCTACCAACATAACAAACTCGAACTTTTCTTTACAACCAGGTTCTCCCGTGTCAGTCATTTCTCTGCTCAAATGTCAGAGGCGGGAGTCATAAAAAAAACAAGCCACTGGGTAGCGCAAACCGGCTACTAACATTATAGTGCCACACTGGCACGGATTTTCTGTCGGAAAGTCACCGATGATGATTTGATTAAATTTTTGAGAAAATAAATGAATGAAATTACATGACTTGCGAGAAAATTTGATACCAAAAAGTTGGAGAATAGCCCGCCAGGCAAATATGTGACTTTTCTCTGCTGAAAGTAAGGTATGAGTACAGTACTGACGTATGAGTCGCCACGTAACTCACGTAAGGTACCCCCCCCCCCTCTTCAGATTAAATAGAGATTCTTCAAATCTTTTTCGGAATCGAAAATTGTGAGTTGGAGGGGGAGAGGGTTCGTCGTTTTTTGCGTTAAGCAATATAATTGCCTTTCGTAGTCGTAAGGCACATAAAGACCTTTTTTTACTGGGACAAACTTCAGTGGTTTTGCACGTTTACAACTTGTTTCTTCGGGTTTTATGTGTGATGTCTCTCTCAAAATTGGACCAACTTACATTTTATGGAGGTCATTGGAAAATACCCACAAAACGGACATGCTTTTCTGATATTGGGACCAAGTATCGGAAGCATTTTAAATTTGGCAGAAATTGTCGCTGAATTATAGCAGAAATTTCAAAAAAAGTCACTTTTGTTATTTGTGGAAAATCATAGAAAACACGATCACAACAATGTAGAGCACTGTTTTCTGAAGTGAAATGTGGTGCTCTTTTCAAAAACGTTAACCGGTTTGTTCCAAGCCCAGCGGTTGAACCGTTAAATCAAGTTTTTGGAGAAAACGTAGCCGCAGTAGCTGAAAAAGCACAATTGTACCGCGGTCACGATACTAACGAAAACCGACAACGTATTTCTTAATGCCCGCAACTACGAGTATAACTTGGGGCCTTTGAATGAACATAGTATGTGAAAATTCCACGACATGCGGTTGCTATTATGGCAGGATTATGTTCGGTGTTATTCTGCGTCTTGGTCAATGCAAAAAATGCATGCAAGAAATGATAGTGGCATTTTTTCACGAATAAGGCCCCTGCCCATACCTACTAATGTAATTTTGCACTAGGTACATTTATCAACAATTGACTTTTGAACAGTGTGGTTACTTTAGTTACGGAGCTTCTTGGGCGACATAGTAAATCAATTTTGATATTTATGTCAAGTAAACTACGTCAGAAATGAATAGGTGTCTGCGTCTGGTGTCTTTCCTGTAAGAATACGAAATATCTAGAAAAAAGTCCTTATAAGAAGACAATTTAAAAATACAGTTTTCATGGTGATACTATGCGCCAACTTTTCTGAAAAAATGTCATCTCGGAAAGCACCTGTTGAGGAGCAATCCAGCTTCAAAATGTCGCGAACAGGGGTTCAATTTTGAACAAGTTTGACTTTGTGGCTGGATATTTGCGCCTGTGTGAATAAGAATGGAACGGAATGCCTGATTCTAATAGAAAAAAGTCCGCTATTTCCAATGGTATACCTTCAAATTTGACCTTGGGGCTTGGACGACCGACCTTTTAGGCCCGTATGCCAAGATATCGTTCCTCGAATTTTCCTTGACTTCAAAGCTCCCTCACAAACTGGAAGTTATAAAATAACATGCATGTGATTATACAGTTTGTGAGGTAGGTTGGAGTCGAGGAAATTTCGAGGAACAACTTGGCATACTGGCCTCCTAAGGCTCGAATTATAGCCGTCCACGACTGAGTTGAGCATTAATTAATTATTAACTGAGTTTATTAATAACTATACGTCGCAGGACTTTTGTCGAATGAGTCTTTTTGTAATAATCCTAGCTTTTTTGTTAAACCTTTTTGTACAAAACTCGTTTTTCTTTTACATTCATACTGGACCATTTAGCATTATTACGAATGGGCTGCAGTCCTTCAGGTTCATTGTTAAAACAGCTTGCGATTACAAAAAACCTAACTTATAATATGTACAAAAAATCGTCAAGGAAGTCCACGAATACGGCCCCAGCCTAATACTTCGAGAGCTGCGGCGACAGTCCTATTCAACCGGAAGAACATTTGTCCTATTTGATGAATTTTGTAGAGAGGAATACGAATATCAGCCTTTGGCTGGGGCATTTCCGGTTCAGTGGGACTGTCGCCAGCATTCGGTCTATGAGTGCACAACGTAATAATTTTATCAGCGTTGTTTTTCAAAATGAGCGGTTTGATTCAGGAGTTTTTTGTTTCTCTCCCCCCACGAAAAGTCTGTTAATCATTCAGCCTTATTGTAACAAGTTGTAATTAGTACGTGCTGCAGTACGTCATCAGGTTTGCAGCAAAGAGCCTGAAAGCCCTCAGCTATATAGTTTTCAGGAGAGAGCAAAAAAACCAGTTCCAATGATTTGCTGGTCTCTTAAAAGTAACCAACTCCACTTTTGACTTATTATTTCTCTATAATAAGTCTTTGTAATCGTATCGCAAACAATTTTTTTTACCCCCCCCCCCTCAAAATTTTTAGTTTTACGTTTCAAAGTGCGTAGAATAAAAAAAAGGCTTTCCGCCGTCCGGGCCATATCTTGCCCTAGGATTGCTCGAAAAAACTCGTTCTTTCGCACATAGATTACATTTGGGGTCTAGTTGGTCCTAACATCTGATCAGTTTGTTCAAATATTTGGGATCATAGGGGTGTGGGGTGTCGATTTTCATGTAATTTCAAGCCGGATTTGACTACATCCATGAATAATAAACCCATAAACAGTCGAAATAATTAGGCATTGTTCGATAATTCGCAGCGTTTCTTTTTTTTTAGTTTTCACAACCTAATTACCAATCTTTTTAAAGAAAAAACTCATCTTCATTTCCCGCCATTTAGCGCTCGAAGCGCTAGACGCGACAGGAAGGAGGACGAGTACCGGGGCACCCGCCAAAATTACGCTTGCCCATCCATCGCCATCAAGCCATGTGATGTGATAAACGTCTGTAGAACGTGTACTCGTCCCTTGTTTGTTCTCTCTACTTCCCGTGTACGTTTCTGCCTTTTTTCTTTTGATTTGTTTTGTATTGTATCATGAACGAGCCAAGTTCATCGTGCTCAAGTACTGAGCTGTCCGAAAGTAAGTCGACTTATTTCCTAAATAGAATACGTTCGCGTTGATGATTGTCCTTATTCTGATTCAGCAAACCGGGATAATTCGTCGAATGATAATGACGAATCCGTGGAAGATGGTTTAATTTCCCTTGAATTAGTCAAGCAAGAGGAAGATTTCGAGAGGGAAACTGCCAAAGCATTAGCCAAAGCCAGGAAGAAGGCGATGGCTGAAGAAGACGACAAGAAAATGAAAGAAATAGGGTACAAACGGCTCATGCAGCTCTTAGACAAGAGCAAAATGTACGCGCAGTTTCTCAAAACACGCATTTCGAGTGCGCCTCAGAAGTAAGTACCTATCTTGAGTTAGTTTAGGAATATTAAGGCCTGTTCGGGGGCTGCATATACACAAGGCTGCAAATTAACAATATGACCCAAGCACGACAGTGGTCGAAATCACGTTTAATTGTGGCAATTGTCGTGTTTGCTGCTAAGGCAGTTACGTAAACCTTAGGGCGTGAGCACTAAGCAGTAAGCACACTAAAACCACCTGTATGCAGAAAGTAATGAGGCCTCTTTCACAACAAGCTCCGTGCTAACGCGTCTTTGGAGTGTATGCCACTAAGCTACGCTAGCGTTGTTGCGCCTGTATAAAAAAACGCACGATTTCATTGATACATTTCGTTATTCGAATGATTTTCTATACCGGTTTAACATGATCGAGCCTGCACTAGTGCAGCAAAGAAAACCTTGAATATTCCTTTGAAAAATGAAGCATTTTGATGGAATAAGTTCATACTTCTTCCCCAATATCAATCACCGTTTAGAGCTGGTCTTTCCACTATTTCGTGGAGCAAGAGTGTGCCCTGAAATGCCCTATCACTTTCACCCCTTCAAACTGAAGTTTATCGGATTTCGCACGTTCAAAAGAGCAGGTTTAGCCCTTTTAAAACCCAAATTTCGTGGATTTTGATTTCATAGAACTCAACTTCGTGGGGCTTCCTCGCTCAAGAAGCCAGCCAGCCGGAGAGATGAAACAGCTAATTCCTCAGTCACCTTCTCTCCCACGAACATTGTTCGAAATTCCGCTGATTTGGCACTTTGAAAAATCAATTTCGTGGGTTTAGCCCTTTCAACATCCAAATTTTGTGGATTTGGCACTCACACAACCAAATGTCGCGGGTTTGGCGCATTCAACAATTTTTTTCGCAGGATTGACTCCCTATAAAGATATTTGTGAGATTGGCCCGTTCGAAAATTCAATTTCAGGGGGGTTCAAAAAAGCAGTTTCACGCGTTTCGGAAGTCGCAGTCTCTTGGTCCATGAATCCATAGTCTGTTTCGGCTAACGGCATTATCCTGGGCATGTCGTGAATTTCAGACAAAGAGAGTGATATTTTCTGTGTTGGATCGTCAGTGTCTGGGCGTTTGAGTGTACTTTCACAACCATGCACGTTAGAGTGACGGCCACGAGAAAATGGGGAACTTGCATGAACGCCCGCTTTGGGAGAAAAGTATACCTGTGAATTGGCACTTGCGGACAAGGATATCAACGGTAGTTTCAGCCCGATTGGTGCGTCTGATGATTTTAAAATAAATTTCAAAGCTCATCTGGTGGGGATAGATGGTGCGAGGGGAAATGACGTCAATGTGCAGTTGTGAAGCATTTGAGGGAACTCTAAAATGTTTTGTTTACAAATAACAAGAAAAATTGTGATTGAACCCCAGAAAACGCGTCTTCCCCCCTCTTCACAACACCGTCTCATTGACTCTTTGACGTAATCAAACCCCCACTCAAAATTGTTAAAAATTCACCTAAAAAAACCCTTGATTGATTTCAATGTTCAATGTGAGCAATTATCTCGTTGAAGAGCCCTCTTCAAGAAACACCAGTGCTTGAAAAAGGTGCAAGTTCCCCATTAACATAATCCAACTGTTAGCCCAGTTCCAGAGTTGAAACAATTGGTACAATTGGTAATTCCAGCCCCTCAATACCTTCGTCGTTCAAGTTCTTGATTTGGCCAAGTTGTTGGTCAGTGGTAGTTGAACAATAAGTGGTGATATCCACAGAATGGGAAAATGCTTAAGGTGTCTCTATTTGTATTTACATTTTGACAGGAAAAAAGGGCAGTTTGCTAAAAGGAAGAGATTGGTTGAGGAGCGTGCCGAAGTAAGTTGAATAAATAGTACTCATCTCTCGAATCACTTAAACTGGCAATATTCTAAATCGTTAGGAAATAACAGTAGCATGTAACAAGCGAATCAAAAAGGAACCCTCACCTAACAACGAGAATCAAGAGGTAAACTTCGTTATTCACCTAATCAATTTGTTGAAGGAATTCAATGTTCTGAGTCCTGTTGTTTTCTTAGCCTAACTCCATGCTTGAACGAAGGCTTGTGAAGACAGAAAAACAAGATAGCCCATCTTCATCCAGTGAAAATTCTCAGAATTCCCAGACCAGGACGAATAGTCTGGGTTTGGAGGTGAGCGTTGACCAGCCGATACTTCTTGAAGGTGGAGTTTTGAGGGATTATCAGTTAGCTGGCTTCAAGTGGCTTCGGGTTCGATTCGTTGTTACTGTTCTAGTCATTTTCCCTCTCGTTCAACCTTTTTATACATTTATTGTTTGTAGTTGCTGTTTGAAACGGGAATGAACGGAATTTTAGCTGATGAGATGGGGTTAGGGAAAACTCTTCAGACGATCGCACTTTTGTGCCATTTATTTGGATCTGGCATCGGCGGCCCTATTCTAATCATTGCGCCTCTGTCGACTCTACCAAATTGGATCCTAGAATTTGCACAATTTGCTCCCAAGGTTATTACTCCACTCAATTTTGTTCTAGCCGCCAACTTACGATTATTTTTTCACAGTTACCAGTTGTTTTATATCATGGCTCAGAGGCCCAAAGAATTCCTTTGAGAAAGAAAATAAACCAAAAATTCTCCGTCGGATCTTTCGAATCTCAGCCAATTGTTGTTACTTCTTTTCAAATCCCCCTTTTTGACGCTGCGATTCTGCGGAATCATGAATGGCAGTACATAATAATCGATGAAGGCCACCGCTTGAAGAATCATCAGTGCCAGCTTGCTAGGTAAGCATGGTCAACTAACGCGAGTCATTTTGAGTCTTATTCGATTAATTACAGGGTTCTTGCAACTTACAAATCAAAGAACAGACTCCTCCTTACCGGTACTCCGCTACAGAATAACCTTTCGGAATTGTGGGCTTTGTTGAATTTCCTCATGCCTGAGATATTCGACTCTTTGGAAGCGTTTCAAGCGTGGTTCACAGTGGAAGAAATCCAGTCCGATAATTGTGAAGAGAAACTTATAGAACAAGAGAAAAACGAGCGCATACTCTCTAGTCTTCACGAAGTGTGTTGAATTCAATACCTAAGTGGTGACTTGGGGGAGGTCTATATATTTTACAATTCAGAATCATTTTTCCAGATTTTATCTCCGTTTCTACTAAGGCGAGTCAAAAAGGACGTTAAATTGAATCTTCCTCGCAAGAAAGAAGTTATTGTTTACTGCCCAATGACGAAAGTTCAAATTGGCTTGTACAAAGCTGTTTTGGATAAAAGCGTCAACTATACACCTACAAAGGTAGATTGTTGTTAAATTATCATTTTATACCGAGAAAATAACTTTTATCATCGTTTTCCAGTATTTTGGTTCGGAAATTTCGAAAAAGAATATAATCGCTAACGAAACAGGTTTAAGAACAAAGCGGAAGGCCCGTTTTGTTAGTGATGGTGAGACCGATGAGTCGTCTTGGGAAGGGGTTATTTGGATCAAAGGAAGACAGTACAAACGGATAGTCAACATGAATAGACCTTTCGTCATGTTGAAGAGGATTGTCAACCATCCATACCTCGTGCAGTGCCCAGTGCTTCCTGGCACGAACTTAGTGGCCATCGACGAAAATGTCATCACTGACTGCGGAAAATTTCTTATTTTGGACGGTCTATTGAAACGTCTCAAAGAAACGGGACACAAAGTAGTAGACGGTTGTCACCCTAAGGAAATATCCCAAGTAACAATCATTCATGTTTCAGGTTTTAATTTTTTCTACATATAAAATAATTCTGGATTTCATCGAAGATCTGGCAACAATCAGAGGGTATCAATATCGTATTTTGACCGGAAATACTGACCTTGAGGAACGAAAAAATTCTATTTTGGAGTTTAACTCTAACCCCGAAATATTTGCGTACCTATTGTCGACGAGAGCGGGAGGGTTGGGCATTAATTTAGCCGCAGCGGATACCGTCATAATATACGACAGTGACTGGGTAAGGATTTACTCCTCCCGCTGATATTTTCTCTTCATTTCGATAAAACATATTTTTCCTCGGCCAGAACCCTCAAGTCGACCTTCAAGCTCAGGACCGTTGTCATAGGATCGGACAAGTTCGTCCTGTCGTCGTGTACAGATTCATCGTTCCCGGTACTGTTGACGAAAGAATCACGATGAGAGCATCGGCCAAGAGGAAATTGGAAAAACTCGTGATACAGAAGGGTCGATTCGACCGTGGTCTTACGGAAAAAGAGCCTGTCTCCTTTGATTTGGAAGATCTAAGAGCTCTCTTGAATGAAAAGCAACATGAGTTGGAGATCAGCGCTACTCGAACAGGTGCGGGATAGTGTAAAACCTTAAATATTGACTATTCTCAACCCTCATGTTATTCTTTTTGCTACCAGTACTTTCCGAGGCACAATGGAACACCCTGTTGGATAGGTCTGATTTATTAGTTAAAACTGAATAAGTCTGCATCTGCATGACCTGTGATACTTAATTCTATTTTGTTTATTTATAAAGTTAAGGGTTTGAACATTTTTCATCACGATCCACGTACCTTATTCGAATAAAAATCGTATAATAATACTTTTTTTTTTTTAATCCAGATCTTGTGTTATCTAGCTGTTGTGGTGTCAGATGTTGTGGTATATTTTGTCCGAAACAAAAATGTCATGTAGGCCCGCGAAATATTTTGACGAAATGGCTTTTTCGTGCATTTCATTTATACTTGAAGTGCGCTTTTAATCTTTTTTTTTCCACTGCTGACTTCATAGGCTAGTCCGGACTAGACCGGGTAGATTTATAGACTAGTTCACTTCGGAGAAAAAACTCCATTTATTCAGTTCTAAGGGCAGTTAACCAACTGGACCAACTGAATACTTTCTATGTCGGCAGGCCATACTCTTTTTAATTTTAATGTATTTAATTTAATTTAAGATGGTGGCCGCTTCCCGGAAAATATGGTATTTGCACTCGTGAGGTAGGTGAGCATGAGTATTCGTGACACGCGCTGCGCTGAGTTGATCAGAGAAAATACGCTAACCCCAAATTTATAACGGCCTTTAATAGGCGGCTAAAATTGAGAAGACACGCTAACGTGCTAATATTGGGGCAAGTCGTACGCGGCAAAGAGTTATGAAAAAGTACGTTCGCGGCTCTGAATATCGAAAGAGCGCTAATTCATGGCAGCAGCGGAAAAAATCACCAAATGGCAGCTAAAAATCAAAAAACGGTAATTCACGGCCATAAGTGAGAAAAAGGTCAAATTTGCGGCTATGAAATTAAGAAAAAGCAGTGAATAATCGCTCAGAAGGCTCATCTAATATTGAGAAAACGCCAACGTGTTTGGAATATGTTCGGAGCAGAGTTGCCATGGCGCCAGCCAATAACATTTAAGTAAATTAAATTTTATTGGCTAGTTCCATGGAAACTCTGCTCCGAACATGTTCTAAACACTTTGCTGGAACAGACTTATAGTCTGTCCACTTAGGCCGTTTTCACACTTGAGATTCCGGTATCCGATTCCCGAATCAATGATACTAAAAATACAATACGGCAAACGCGCTCATTCACACTTAAGATTCCGGCATCGGATACTAAAAGTATCCGATACGGGAATCGGATACCGGAGTCACAAGGGTGAAAATGGCCTTCTGGATAGGTCGACTATGTCCTTTTAAGCGTTGCTAAGGGTTTAAACGATTTTGTATTCAAAATACTAAATTCTGATTGGGGTTCAAGCTCTTAAGTTCAGCTGAGTGTTGAACGAAACTTTAAACCCATGTGGTCGACCCGAATCTAGACATGTTGAAACGTACAAAGAAAAAGTTTGAGGGTGGGTTGTAAAAAAAAATGTCTGACCGAAAACATAGGTGTATTATTCTGAACGAATAATAAACCAAAATTAGGAAAAGTTCCGAATCGTGGCTAAAATTAAAGCAAAAACGCTAATTCGAGGATAATATGTAGTTAAAACTGAGAAAAATCACTGAAGTCCCGGGTAAGATTGAGTTTAGATGCTCAATCGCTGCTAAACCTGAGATGGAGCAATCCTAGGGCAAGACGAGTTCAAGGCTAAAATTCTGATTGAGCGCTCATTCGTAGGTGAAATGGAGAAAAACCCTAATTCACGGATAAATATGAGAAAATCCGCTAATGCTCGGCTAAAATTGAGTAAAAGCACTAATTTGCGGTGAAAAGGAATAAAACCGCTAATTCACGGATCAATATGATGAAATTCACGGCTACAATTGAGTAAACGCGGTCATACAATTGAGAAGTAATTCATGGCTAAAATTGAAACAAGCGCTTACGCGCGGCAAGACCTGTAGAAAAGCCACGATACGCTGCTAAATAAAATTGAGAAAAACGCTAATTCTCGGTGTATTTGTGAAATACGCAGCTGAAACGGAGAAAAACCGTCAACTCCCATTTAAAATTGAAATAAAACGCTTAGCTAAACTTGAGAAAAGTGGTACGGTCGGCGCTGATTCGCGGATTTCAGCAAACTCGCTGCTTCATGGCTAAATTAGTGATAAAGCACTTATTCGCAGCTATGACACAACCATTCATGGCTAGTGGTCATAAAATGGTCATTCGCGGATTAATCCGCGTTATTGACGGCTAAAGTTGAGTAAACGTGCTAATTCGCGTTTCCCATTTGCATAAAATTCTGCAACGAAGCAACTCATTTCCACCCGTCTTCTCCATTAACATATGATTTAATTCAGACAAGACGGGTGGAAATGAACTGCCCAAATGCAGAATTTTGTGCAAATGGGAAACGCTGTAAGTTCCCATACAAAGGCAAGTTCGTGGCCAAAATGTTAAACACTCCTTGTATACTAATGGTGCAATTACACATGAGAACAAATCTCGAGAGTTGAACTCTCTGAGAGTGCCAGGTAAGGGTAGCCGGCAGGGGGGGGGGGCTCTCTGGCCAGTTTAGACTGGTGAGTTAAGCTCTCGAGAGCAAAAAACTCTCAAATGTAAACGCAGCTTAAGACATTAAGAAGCTTCGTACGGCTTTCCCCCCGGGTCACGGAAGGTTTTGGTCCCTCACTGGCGGGGGTCGAGCTTTTTGTGATTGGAGCATTTTGCGGGTGGAACATTTTGTGATTTGAGCATTGCGGGGTTAGAGCTTTGTGTGCCTTGAGTTTTTTGTGGTTCAAACTTTATTTTTGGTCAGCGATTTTTGTCATTCGATAATTTCGTGGTCCGAGCATTGAAAATTGTGGCAAGGGATCCCAGTCCCTCGGATTGGGCTCCTAACAAAACAAAATGCCGTTGGTTTGGATCTTCTTATCACAAAGTTTGATGGATTTATACCTGCCCTGAACTACTTAAGTATAAGCCCGCAGGACCCCAATCGTGGGTATGTTTTCGGAAAGTGTGAAAACTGGACGAAATTATGTAGGAAACAAAATAACCTCAAAAATCCAAATACATGGTTTTTGTTGAACTAAACTTGAGAAATTAACGAAATAAAGACCCGTTTCATTAGTTCACAAATTCATTCGTGAATGACGACCTCGGAAGTTGTGTGCCGCCGTGACGATAGGCTTGCTGATGGACCATTCGTACCATACAGTCGATTTATTCGATTGACGCCAAAATTCAGCTTTAAGAACATCGCCTTTCTTCAGTGACACAGGTTCCTAAAGAACACGAAACGAAAAATGAGAGCTTCAAAGTTTTCAGGTACCTAGTTTATTGTAAATGTTCGCACCTTAATAGGAAAGTACAGAGGGTACCAACTGAACATTCCCTTTGAAAAGGTCTCAGGAACTATACTTAGCTTCCTTTCGCCGTACAGCACCGTGTCAAAATAACCAATGAACCCGTAAAGAGTGCTGTATTCGTCGATTTGGAATTCGAGCGATTTGTAACGTCTATTGTCGGGTTCCGGATCTAAACATTGTTAAAACAAAAATTATTCACGGGCACTCAGAATTAGAATAAATGTTGTTTGTTTTTCGTCCGTAACTAGTTTGAACTACTGAAGAGTTTTTGAAACCAGGGTAGTTGTTATACCTAGTCAGTTTAGATGCCAAAAAGTTGAAGGAACTAACTGTGGAGATCTTATTTAGAACAGTTCAAATTTACTACGGACAAAGAACTAACAGCGCCACAGTTTACCAGGATTTGGGTGGACGAAGGTGAACACTTCTTGAACTGGGGCAATGTTATAGGAAGTCAAAGGATAGACAACAAATGGCGTCTCAGACACTTCGTTCTGATGAACACCCTCAGTTTCAAATCTTTTGGCCTCGTTATACAATTTCATAGTCATGGCGGGTGCTAGATATGACGTATAACTCGTTGGAATACTGATGCCGTCAGCTACAACGATTGTACAGGGTAATAAGATCTTAGTGTTAAATAAGGTAAACTCGAAAAAGCACCTTTAAGAAATCTTTGAGCGCCGTCTAAACATTCTGGTGACAACTCGTTACATGCAAAAGATCCAAGAAGTTCTGATACTAAAATATCACATTTTTCGGGGGCGTCCCAAATTCTCATGTCGCACATTACAATATCAACAGCGTCACCCCATGCATGCGCCTTAAAATATCGTAACCTGAAAACCCCGTTATTCACTAGCCAATAATTTTATTTCGATTCAATGAGACGAATTCTTACGTATTGAATGCGTTTGGATTTTTTTCCACGGCGTAAACTTTAATTTTCCTTCGCGCTATTTTAGCAGCAGATAACGCCGCCGTGACGAGAGGACCACGACCCGCACCGACAACCATTACAACCCTGTAAATAATAAATAATAAGAGAAAAAATTAATTACAATGATTTGTTGCAACAAAATTACTGCGTTGTAACGTCGACTTTGTCCGCTGGAACACGGTCAAGAAGAGCGTCATGAATCGCTTCTTGGTATACGGTATATTTTACGGGATCCTTTTCGAACGACGAGTAGGTACCGCCGTCCAAGTTGTCCATGAGTGGTTGCAAAGGCGTTTGCAGGATATCTTCGTAACTCTTGAACGTTTGCTCACGGTACCACTCATAAGCTTTCTGTTGAGGCAAAGGCCCATTTAGTAAGATGTTCTAAGAAAGAGATAATTGAAACTATAAAAGGAGTTACTTACGTGGTGAAGAAACTTCATGTACTGAGCGTAGTGTTTGGGCGATTCGTGTCTCACGTTGCCAGTTATCACGAATTCAGCACCGTGAACTGCGGCTTCTCTGGCGAATTTCTGATGAGCCGACGACAAAACAGGAAAGCCATTTTTGTTCGTCAAAAATACAGAGGTCGGTAGAATGACAAACTTGATTGGCTCGCCCAGCCATCGATTCAAGTGCTCTTTCGACGGCAGATCGGCGGTAACTTCCAAAGCAACGCTTAATTTAGGGTTCGAGTCGCACTTGAGCCGGAATTCGTCCCACCAAAGCCAGGGGTCATCTTCATATTCGCTCTCTTCAGGGACTTCGACATCGTTCCTGTACGAGCTCAATGACCTGGCTCTCTTGCTCAGCATAGGGACTTGTAAACAAAACTAATTCCTTCAATGAAAGATTCACCATATTCCAAAGCTACACAAAAAAGCACTTACATTAGGATAATACATGCCACGTTCGACCATTTTGTCTCGAATGATTGATGCAAGCCTCGAATGGTCACCACCTCTCTTCACCTCGACAATAACATTGCAAACTCCTGTGTGACACGCATAGTTAATCTCGTTGATCAGGGTTGTTGACGATTTCTGGGCGAATAACTCGTTGCCATCATCCGGGTTAACCCAGTCGCTCGTTCGGGCTGTCACTTGCATCCAGTCTGAACACAATAAAGTTGTAAAAGAGCCTTACATATTTATGCAAGAGTGAAACACCTAATTATACCTTGATAATTCAGGTGGTGCTCAAGCCGCATGCATCTCAAATCCGTTGAGAAACTAGACTCGCTTGCGTTCAGTATGTAGTCGGGGTGAGATAAAGGAGCCACTATGAAGCTGTATCTGAGGGGGAATGTTGAGAAATAAGAAAAAACACCATTCTAGGAGTTCAAGAAAAATGAACACTCACTCCGTCTGCTTCGCCACTTCCAATAGTCCTTTCAAGTCGTTGACAACTGGCTTCTCCAGCCCACAAGAGCATTCCTTTTTCATTCTGGGTTCTTAAGACGCAGAACTTTTTATATTCACGCAAATTTCCTGAATAGGAAAATTCAACAAAGGATAAAACATGTACAAGAACCGCATACAACAGTGGTAACAGAGTCGAACAAATGAGAACCTCCAGCTGCTGCCCGCGCTGGGAAGGAATGAATCGACCAAAGTTTCTCTTTTCAAGCTTCGACTCGGCTGTTTTCTGCAGAACTCAGCAATATACGTTTTTTAAGTGTCCCACGGTTATTTTGATCGAGACTCCTAATTTTTTGGGCTTCTGGCCTGTCGATTGCACGCCCGCCAGGTTCCATCCACGTGCAAGTTCGTGCGCAGGTGCGGCCGAAACGTGTTTTCAGGACCGCCGCCGCCCACGACGTCGCTGACAACGTGCCAAAACGGCGGGACTGCGGGAGAGAACTCTTCAACGGGTCGTCTGAGCAAGAGTAATTTCGATTTTCGAATTTCCTGTGTCATCCATCGTCCAAACAGGGACCAGGGGCTTTTCTACTCCTTGCGGGGTCCCCCAAACGAGGTGTAAGTACCGATAGGTACGTGAAATTCACAGAGCTTGGCAGTTACTCATTATTACTCCGTTACTAAAGGAGTTACAATTTTCAGTAACGGACTAGCGATTTCGTAACTTCGATAAAAAAAAAAAAAATTCGCTCCGGCAGCTGGCGGTCGGAAAGAGTGCATTTCATTCCGTATACGGATACCCTAAGCCGTCCCAGAAGTAATAATTTTGATACCATAATTGGTTTCATTAAGACGAACTTCTTCCTCAATTTTCACCACCCTCTCTTCAAAAATGTCGAAAAGTTTCGGTAGTTTTCCAAGGGCTTTGTTATATTACATTTTTGTGCCATATTTTATAATACCTAAACGTGTGAATTTAAGCGATTTTATGAAATTTCATCCCCCATTTCACCCCCCCCCCCCAGTTTTCGATAAATCTCAATGGAACCCAGGGCTTTTGTTACATTAAATTATTGAGTCGAATTTTAGAGCGCTAAGATGAACTAGTGAAGTTCAACGCTATTTTTAAACTCCCCCCCCCCCCGGAGGACCACCCCCACCACCTTGACTTTTTCGAAAAATTAAAATGTGAATCAAAGGCTACTAAGGGAATCCTTTCTAGAATCAACTGGTGATTTATAGTGATTTTTTGACCATTTCAACCCCTATTCCCCCCCTCCCACTCCACCTTGACCGTTTTGGCCCAAATGCAATACCGACCGGGGTCTTATGACTTCTGATTTTTGTGCCAAAGAGCGTTCCGCTAAATTAATTTCTTCGAGAGTTATCGTGCTAACAAGAAAACGTCCATAAGCTTATAAATGAACCTATATACAGGGTGTTCAAAAAATGGATGTCAATATTTTGACCTGTGAATGTACGTCCAAAATGCGTCAAAATTATCCGTATTAACCATAGTCCGATTCCTAATAGTTTCCGAGATATTAAGGAAATAAGCACTTTTGTAATGGGCCTCGTTTTTACGGATAAAATCGTTCGTAGCTTGGCAACCAGAGCTCTCACGTCAAATTAACTGGCACCATTGGAAAGGACAGACTTTTTTCCATTAGAATTCATAACGATCAATTCAATTTTGTTCGTACGCGCTGAGGAAATCAGCTGCGAACTCAAAATTATGTTCTAGTTCATCGTCGTTGCCCATAATTTGAAGTCTGATTTCTTCTCAACAGGTGCTTTCCGAGATGACATTTTTTGAGAAAAGTTGGCGCATGGTACCATCGTTAATGTGACATGTTCATCCCCACCCTTTACCCACAATTTTTCCAGAGTTTCTCTATTCATACTATAAAAAACGCTACATGCATCCTCATGTAGTCATTACATTAATGACCAGAGTAGCGCCTAATAATTGTAACTCTCATGTTTTATTATTCTTCTTCTTCTTTGTGATATCATTTCTCTAGATAATCATTTCTAGAAAAATTTGGAAGTTCTGAAAAAATGAATTTTTAAATTTCCACTTTTCGGTGATCCGGTAGGGTTTTCCGAAAGTAAACCCCTAGAAAAACACGAATAAATTCATTACAAATTCTAAAATTAAGTTATCCATATAAGTTTTCGTGCATAAAAGGGACTAAGTAATTTTTAATTTAAAGAAAAAATTCGAATTGCCTCCCTTGTTGGCGGATACAAACTTTTGCGCGTCTTTCCAACGACCAGTGGACCTTATATCGAGCAATTCATCACGGATACTGTTGCACGTGTTGATTATTTTTTGTCTTAATGTCTCGATGTCTGGAATAGGATCTCCATGCATGATGGAGCTCCTCCTCATTTTAGTGGATTAGCCGGCCATATTCGGGACACAACTTTCCCGAACCGATGGATCGGAAGAGCTGGTCCAACATTATGGCCGCCGCGTTCACCTGGCTTGAACCCTTTAGACTTCCACGCATGGGGACACATCAAAACTATAGTCTACGCAGATCCTATTCCAGACATCGAGACATTAAGACAAAAAATAATCAACACGTGCAACAGTATCCGTGATGAATTGCTCGATAAGGTCCATCGGTCGTTGGAAAGACGCGCACAACTTTGTATCCACTCACAATAAGGGAGGCAATTCGAATTTTTTCTTTAAATTAAAAATTACTTAATCCCTTTTATGTACAAAAACTTCTATGGATAACTTAATTTTAGAATTTGTAATGAATTTATTCGTGTGTTTCTAGGGGTTTACATTCGGAAAACCCTACCGGATCACCGAAAAGTGGAAATTTAAAAATTCGTTTTTCAGAACTTCCAAATGTTTCTGGTAATGATGATCTAGAGAAATGATCCGCCTATCACAATGAAGAAGAATAATAAAACATGAGAGTTACAATTATTAGGTGCTACTCTGGTCATTAATGTAATGGCTTTAAAGGCCCGTTCACAAGCTCTATGTTTGTGTTGTGTGGTGTCTATGCAACCAAACAAATTTATTCCCTCGAAAAATGAAGCATTTTGATAGGTTGCATAGACACCACACAACACAAACATAGAGCTTGTGAACGGGCCTATCGAAGAGGTAAATAACTGGAGAAAGCCTGAATTGGCTGGGGGTGGGTAGAAGGGTTGTCACAAATATGGCCGCCAAAGTACACCTTCAGAACCTTGATTGATAACCTTGGTTATCAACCAAAATGCTCACATCCCCCCTGAAATTAATGCAAAATTACAAAAAAAGAGCCCGAGTTAGAATGAACAAGGGGTATTTCGGGGAATTTGTTCGGTAAAAACTAAATCAAACTCGTCAACACTCTCGTTCTCAAAGCGTGGACGACTTGATGTTCATACGATTTCATTGTAAATGTCATCGTTCGTGGCACGTAGCCGTGTTTTCAAGTGTATTTTGGTGCTTATTTTCTAAAATAAGTGGCCCTGATCGCGTTCCATCAACATATGTACTAGGAAAAATATTACATGGGCGAGACAGTCACGAGTTCAGAAAGAGCCGCTCCGTCTCTTGAGGACTGCGAAACAAGGATTTGAACAAAAGTCGCCACACTCATGCAGTTCTCGCTGTGCTCGAACCACGGGTCTTGTCATTCGCAGTGCTGGTACATAATATAATGTTTCTGAATTAGTTTGGTTCTTGCTTGCGAGCGATTATTATGTGAAATAATCGTGTTCGTCACTTTCGCGAACGTGTGAATCACGTTCGTGATTTCTTAGCCCTGTATTTCTCTTTCCTATCAGAGGATCGACCCCCGAAGAAACATACCCAAAAATACACAACCAAGGACCATGGTGTATATGGTAATTTCGGTCGCAAATGAGGCCTACTATCACCCAAAAATTTTTGTCACACTTATCCCCTTCCACCCTGTATATGAAATCTGGAGACCACTGAATTCGTGTTCTAGAGGTTCTGAAACGTGAAAAAAACATGACATGACCCATGTTTGCCACCATCACGACGAGACCAATAGTGCATTTTCAGAATGAAATGCACTAAAAGAACAAAACTAGAAATTCAAAGTGGACATGTGTAAATAAAAAACAACTTGACTTGAGGTTACTTTGTGGTTCACAAGGTGCACCTCCCAGTCCCACCATAACTACAGAGAACCTTTAAAACACAGGTACTGCAACACGGATTTCAGCGCTATATTTGGTCCCTCAGTCGTTAGGGTAAACAAAATATCATGAATGAAAAAATTGTCATCGTAACAGCAAACAAACGCGGAACGCGGTGGAAATAAATAAAAATATCCTACTTGTCAATGAGATCAGGTGATAATTATAATCATTTGAGGGACCAAGTATGACGCCTATTTGCGTGTTGCAGTACTCGTGTTTTATAGTGCCTTACCATAACTACGGTCAACAAATTTCAAGCCCAAGCTTTCTCCATTCATTTTTATCTCTATGGGGCCTATAGAATTTCCCTCAACTTCAAAGCTCCCTCACAAACTGCAAAATTATAAAATAACATGTGTTTCTACAGTTAGTGAGGCCGGTTGTAGTCGAGGAACGACTTAGGCCCGATTTTACCAACTTCTTAGGCCCATTTTCACCAACAAAATTGATCTCGTTTAAAGTTGATCGTGATTAGTTGCCAATAGCGACCCATATGAATTCTGATACAAGCGTTCACATTGTAATCACGATTAGTTGTTGATCTTGGTTTAAGAAGTTGGTGAAATCGGGCCTTAGACAAAGATCAACAACTAATCACGATTACAATGTAAACACTTGTATCAGAATTCATATGGGTCGCTATTGGCAACTAATCACGATCAACTTTAAACGAGATCAATTTTGTTGGTGAAAATAAGCCTTAGGATACGAACCTTAATTTTCAACTGAAGCAAAATTGCAAGTTTTGGGCCGTTTTTGTTGCAGTGAAACTGTGGCTCGTCAGCGCAAAGCCTGACGAATTCCCTGTAATTGAAAGTTTCCTGACTGAATATTCGTGAGATGGACATTTTTCTGTATTAGCTTCGGCAAAGGGACAGGTGACAAAGTGACCAGTTTCGGTTCCTAATGAAAGCCAATTTGCCAGTTTCGGGGCCTAATTTGTGTCGGTGGAACTCACGCCAGCCGGTAGCCAATAGTGCCAAAAGCCGGAAGAATACTGACGAAATTAGAAGTTTCGTGGCTGAATATCGAATATCCGCGTGATTGCTCGTTTCGGAACCTTATTTCAGACAGACGAGAAAATGAACGCTGCGTTGTATGTGTAGGCGATGTATGATTGGAGAGGGAACAAGGAATCATTTATGCAGCTCTCTCTTCAACAGACCTATGGTAGGATTTCCTGGGGGTCTTTAAAAAAATAGAATGTACACTATCAGGCGCGGATCCAGAAATGTGTCCAAGGGGGGGCGCACTTTTCAAGCTATTTTACTATATGGGAGGGGGGGGGAGGCTTCTCCAGTATCATCTTAATAGGTCTATTCGTTTGTCGCCCCGGACTATTCCGAGCAGCACGAAATTTTGTAACCTCGCGGGTTATCATGTGGAATAACTCTATTTTTCTCTTCTTTGACTTGGCAAAGGGCGTTAAGGCCCGTTCACAAACTCTATGTTTGTGTTGTGTGGTGTCTATGTAACCTATAAAAATGCATCACTTTTCGAGGGAAACAATTTGTTTGGTTGCATAGAATCCACACAACGCGAACATAAAGCTTGTGAACGGGCCTTTATAACTGTTTCTGGCTCGACGTTGAAGTTGAACGGAGCTTTAAACCCATGTGGTCGACCCGGGACTAATTCAAGTTTACTATTCCAAGCTTTAATGATAGCTCAGAACAGATTAGGCCTGTCCAGCGAATGGTTGGAACCGTTGAGTACAGATAAATAATAGAGGGAGCGTAAACGAAAAATTGGCCCACTTCCCTCTCTCTAGGGGTCCAAATAATGGGGTGAGAAAACTATTGGAAACGATCATACAAGTCAAAGCATCGAAGTTTAAAAACGAATTTTAATTTTAAAAACTACTGCGGCTTTTACTGAACGGTAAAACGGAGTTGACAGCTGAAAGTATCATCTGCCGAAGATTAGCTTCAAATTATAGATCGAAAAGTTTCTTAGGGTGCGTTCATAGTGAATCACCTTCACTGCGATACCTCGATGAGCGATGCCCCGAAGAAACATCGATGAAGAACAAACATCAATAATTGTATGGGACTGTTCATAGTGAAGCACCCTCACTGCGATGTGATCTTCGATACCTCGCTACTATCATCGATGATTTGAACCATATGGTTCCTCGACCCCCCTCCCGTCCGTTGCCTTTTTTTTTCTTTTCAAAATCTTTTAAAGTCCACCTTCAGACAATGTACGTAAGTCACGAACACCTGTCCCTTTCAAGCTTTAACCCTTATTTTGAAAAAAAAAAAAAAGCAACGGGCAGGAGGGGGGTCGAGGAACCATATGGTTCAAATCATCGATGATAGTAGCGAGGTATCGAAGATCACATCGCAGTGAGGGTGCTTCACTATGAACAGTCCCATACAATTATTGATGTTTGTTCTTCATCGATGTTTCATCGGGGCATCGCTCATCGAGGTATCGCAGTGAAGGTGATTCACTATGAACGCACCCTTATGGACCGAAAGAAGTGGTAAATTCAGTTAACATTCTAAACACATGTTCCTAGAGCCATCTGGAAATTTGGGCCCTCAGGGTCCAGCATTAGAAACTTGTCAAGCTATAGTAAAAAAAAAGTGTATATATCATGGGAAACCCGCTGGGAATAATGCTGAAAAAATAACGTCTGATAACAGTTCGTTAAGTGATCTTTCACTATACATATCTTAGGTGTTTTACTTTCGTCCAAAACCGAATAGTTTTCCTGTCCAATCGGAACACGTACAGTACAGATAGGTAGCCTACGTAGATTTCCAGTGAAGTGAAGTACCCTCATAGAAGCATTATCATTAACATAATTATACCGATATATGTTTATAATGCTCTTTGGATGCACAGTTTCATCATTACAAGCTTTAAACAAATCGAAGGCATCGTTTCACTCAGGTCATGCGAAGGTATAATAACCAAAAAAATTTCGCTCCGGCAGCTGGCGGTCGGAAAGAGTGCATTTCATTATGTATACGGATATCCTAAGCCGTCCCAGAAGTAATAATTTTGATACCATTATTTGTTTCATTAAGCCGAACTTCTTCCTCTATTTTCACCACCCTCTCTTCAAAATGTCGAAAAGTTTCGGTAGTTTTCCAAGGGCTTTGTAATATTAAATTTTTGTGCCGTATTTTATGATACCTAAACGTGTGAATTTAAGCTTTTTCTTTTTGAAATTTCATCCCCCATTTCACCCTCCCCCATCAAAGTATTTGATAAATCTCAATGGGACCCAGGGCTTTCGTTACATTAAATTATTGAGTCGAATTTTAGAGCGCTAAGATGAACTAGTGAAGTTCAACGCTATTTTTGCACTTCCACACCGGAAGGACCACCCCCACCACCTTGACTTTTTCGAAAAATTAAAATGGGAATCAAAGGCTACTCTAACATGGAGTATAGAGAATCTAATGCTTCTAGAATCAACTGGTGATTTACAGTGATTTATTGACAATTTAACCCCTATTTTCCCCCCTCCACCTTGACAGATTTCGCCCAAATGCAATACCGACCTGGGTCTTATGACTACTGATTTTTGTGCCAAAGCGCGTTCCGCTAAATTGATTTCTTCGAGAGTTATCGTGCTAACAAGACCACATGCTTACTTCCACTCCGGGGGCAACACCCCCTCCCCTTCGACTTTTTCAAAAAATTAAAATGGGAATCAAAGGCTACTCTAACATGGAGTATACGTACCGAATTTGATGCTTCTAGAATCAACTGGTGATTTATAGTGATTTTTTGACCATTTCAACCCCTAATTTCCCCCCCTCCACCTCAACCGATTTGGCCCAAATGCAATACCGACAGGGGTCTTATGACTACTGATTTTTGTGCCAAATATCGTTCCGCTAAATTAATTTCTACGAGAGTTATCGTGCTAACAAGACCACACACTTACTTCCACCCCGGGGGCAACACCCCCTCCCCTTCGACTTTTTCAAAAAATTAAAATGGGAATCAAAGGCTACTCTAACATGGAGTATACGTACCGAATATATGCTTCTAGAATCAACTGGTGATTTTAGTGATTTTTTGACAATTTCAACCCCTATTTCCCCCCCTCCACCTTGACCGATTTGGCCCAAATGCAATACCGACCTGGGTCTTATGACTACTGATTTTTGTGCCAAAGCGCGTTCCGCTAAATTGATTTCTTCGAGAGTTATCGTGCTAACAAGACCACATGCTTACTTCCACTCCGGGGGCAACACCCCCTCCCCTTCGACTTTTTCAAAAAATTAAAATGGGAATCAAAGGCTACTCTAACATGGAGTATACGTACCGAATTTGATGCTTCTAGAATCAACTGGTGATTTATAGTGATTTTTTGACCATTTCAACCCCTAATTTCCCCCCCTCCACCTCAACCGATTTGGCCCAAATGCAATACCGACAGGGGTCTTATGACTACTGATTTTTGTGCCAAATATCGTTCCGCTATATTAATTTCTACTAGAGTTATCGTGCAAACAAGACCACACACTTACTTCCACCCCGGGGACAACACCCCCTCCCCTTCGACTTTTTCAAAAAATTAAAATGGGAATCAAAGGCTACTCTAACATGGAGTATACGTACCGAATATGATGCTTCTAGAATCAACTGGTGATTTTTAGTGATTTTTTGACGAATTCAAGCCCTGTTTTCCCCCCCTCCACCTTGACCGATTTGGCCCAAATGCAATACCGACCGGTGTCTTATGACTACTGATTTTTGTGCCAAAGCGCGTTCCGCTAAACTAATTTCTTCGAGAGTTATCGTGCTAACAAGAAAACGGCCATAATATTATAAATAAATCTATATATATATATATATGAATCCTGGAGACCACTGAATTCGTGTTCTAGAGGTTCTGAAACGTGAAAAAAACATGACATGACCCATGTTTGCCACCATCACGACGAGACCAATAGTGCATTTTTCAGAATGAAATGCACTAAAATCGAAACTAAAATCCTGAGATGAGATCCGCGCCTGTACATTATACAGGGTGTCCAATAACGAGATGCTCAGAGAAAAACTTGAGTTTAAGGCCATCATTTGGGACCAAAATGCCTATGTGACATTTGAGAAATTCATTTTAGTTTTCTCAGAATCGTCCATTTTACGTTATTTTGGCTTGTTGCTTCTTTTTTTCGAAATGTGCATGTTGCAAGCCTCGTAATTCTTGCAAATCCAAAACTAAGGAGCTCGATGGAAAGAGCACAAAATTTTCTTACAGAATAGTTCATTTAAATCATGATTAAACCACATTTATTTGGCATGACAGAAGCTCAAACGGAAATAAACTTCATTTTTCAAAAATTTGGAAAATTCCGGACGTGATTTTCTAAACTTTCCTAAATTGTCGACTATTATTTTTACCGCTGGAAAAACTTCCTAATTTAGTGAGCTTTTGAATGATCTATTCACTTTTTGATATTCGTCCATTTTGGTAGGAGTAATTAGGCAAAATGTCTGAAAAACATCAGGTGACACGAGCAAAATGGGTTACATGAGACATATTTTTTTCGGGTGTCTTTTCACTTAAATTGGTTTTCAACAGGAACAACGATCTGAAAACGACCATGTATGTTTATGAAGAACCGGTGACCAAAGAGGAGAGCGCCTCTAGGCAAGAAAGTGGCCCTAAAAATTGCACCGGAACTAACATGCCAATTTTCTCTGCTACACTCCCCTCACAGCTCTCCTCTTTATTCACCGCTCTTACATAAACATACCCTAAAGGCAAGTAAAGATAATTTGTTATCCACGCTTTCTTGAGTCAGTAATGAAGAGGAGGGGCAAGAAGTAAGATTAATGAAAAATGTAATTAAGCATGCATAAAGGTGTATCCGTAGAAGCATACATTGCCTGTCTTCTATCGTTGAGGTTCGTCAAAAACGGAACGGTTTCGGCTGCTCGCCATCTTCAGGGTTTGGTTTCCCAACTGAAACTCGTGGCGAGCAGCTGAAACCGGTCCGTTTTTGACGAACCTCAACGAGAGAAGACAGACAATGTAGCCTCGTACGGCTACAGCTTTATCCACTAACCCTCGTAGTTTAAGCGCTTCTTCTAACAATTTAGAGATGTAAGAAGAACAAATTAAAAGAAAGAAACAAATCAATTCGTGTAAAACGTAAATCTGGAGACTACTAACCACAAAATATGACAGTGGTAATAATAATAATAATAATAATACCCCCCAGGGGGTATCTCGGTCAGAGATACTACGTGCGTGGCGAGCCCGGGGTACCTAGTTGGGCTCAGACTAACCCAAACTCCTGAAGTCTGAGTAAAACCCTTCCCTTGACCCCTATCCATTCCTGGACGGCGTGGGGCGTCGCTGTGGGGCTCCTTTGTGTTGGGGCGCTCCGTGGGGGGATATCCTCGGCGGGCGTGTTCGAGGGTACAGCGTATATCTGGGAGTCTTTTTTTCCAAGAAATGGCTTTTCTGCCGAAAACTCGCTGATGCACTAAAAAAACGTTCATGAGTAATTTTAAAAAGGACAAATTGAAGAAGTTTTTCCGACCCATGGGATGTCGATACGCTTAGATTTAGTGTAGAGAAGTGGAGGCTGAATTTTTTGAAAAATTAGAGATCCACGATTTGCAAAACTTTGAGCATCTCTCAAGCCCACAGAAAATAGTTGAATTTTATCGAAAATGGCTATTCCTGTCAGAAAAAAGTGTGCTCTTTCCAAATCCATCGTCAAAAGTTGCAAATGTCAGCTGTAGACTGATCTATTCGCATTTAGTTAAGAAAAGTGATGCAAGCCTCAAAAAACGTTTAAAAAATCATATCTCGTAGGATTTTGATTTTCGGACCATGGTTTATAGGGTGTTTTCGATCGCAAATGAGGCCTATTTTCACACAATTTTTTTTTGTCACACTTATCCTGTTCCACCCTGTATATATGAATCCTGGAGACCACTGAATTCGTGTTCTAGAGGTTCTGAAACGTGAAAAAAACATGACATGACCCATGTTTGCCACCATCACGACGAGACCAATAGTGCATTTTTCAGAATGAAATGCACTAAAATCGAAACTAAAATCCTGAGATGAGATCCGCGCCTGTACATTATACAGGGTGTCCAATAACGAGATGCTCAGAGAAAAACTTGAGTTTAAGGCCATCATTTGGGACCAAAATGCCTATGTGACATTTGAGAAATTCATTTTAGTTTTCTCAGAATCGTCCATTTTACGTTATTTTGGCTTGTTGCTTCTTTTTTTCGAAATGTGCATGTTGCAAGCCTCGTAATTCTTGCAAATCCAAAACTAAGGAGCTCGATGGAAAGAGCACAAAATTTTCTTACAGAATAGTTCATTTAAATCATGATTAAACCACATTTATTTGGCATGACAGAAGCTCAAACGGAAATAAACTTCATTTTTCAAAAATTTGGAAAATTCCGGACGTGATTTTCTAAACTTTCCTAAATTGTCGACTATTATTTTTACCGCTGGAAAAACTTCCTAATTTAGTGAGCTTTTGAATGATCTATTCACTTTTTGATATTCGTCCATTTTGGTAGGAGTAATTAGGCAAAATGTCTGAAAAACATCAGGTGACACGAGCAAAATGGGTTACATGAGACATATTTTTTTCGGGTGTCTTTTCACTTAAATTGGTTTTCAACAGGAACAACGATCTGAAAACGACCATGTATGTTTATGAAGAACCGGTGACCAAAGAGGAGAGCGCCTCTAGGCAAGAAAGTGGCCCTAAAAATTGCACCGGAACTAACATGCCAATTTTCTCTGCTACACTCCCCTCACAGCTCTCCTCTTTATTCACCGCTCTTACATAAACATACCCTAAAGGCAAGTAAAGATAATTTGTTATCCACGCTTTCTTGAGTCAGTAATGAAGAGGAGGGGCAAGAAGTAAGATTAATGAAAAATGTAATTAAGCATGCATAAAGGTGTATCCGTAGAAGCATACATTGCCTGTCTTCTATCGTTGAGGTTCGTCAAAAACGGAACGGTTTCGGCTGCTCGCCATCTTCAGGGTTTGGTTTCCCAACTGAAACTCGTGGCGAGCAGCTGAAACCGTTCCGTTTTTGACGAACCTCAACGAGAGAAGACAGACAATGTAGCCTCGTACGGCTACAGCTTTATCCACTAACCCTCGTAGTTTAAGCGCTTCTTCTAACAATTTAGAGATGTAAGAAGAACAAATTAAAAGAAAGAAACAAATCAATTCGTGTAAAACGTAAATCTGGAGACTACTAACCACAAAATATGACAGTGGTAATAATAATAATAATAATAATACCCCCCAGGGGGTATCTCGGTCAGAGATACTACGTGCGTGGCGAGCCCGGGGTACCTAGTTGGGCTCAGACTAACCCAAACTCCTGAAGTCTGAGTAAAACCCTTCCCTTGACCCCTATCCATTCCTGGACGGCGTGGGGCGTCGCTGTGGGGCTCCTTTGTGTTGGGGCGCTCCGTGGGGGGATATCCTCGGCGGGCGTGTTCGAGGGTACAGCGTATATCTGGGAGTTGCTGGGACCTTCTCCCAGTGCCGCTACAATGCCCCCGCACCCTGACCTAGTCATGTCTTAGGGTGTGTGTGGGGGTCGGTGGGTGGGGCCCGAACCCCCAATTAGCCTTGGAGGAGGCTGCCCTGAACCACCAGCGAATAATCCCCCATCGCGCAGTAGTGCCGGATGGCGACCAGACGGGACCCTGCTGCGCGTTGGGGGGGGGGGGCTGCGCCGAGGCCACGGGTACGGCGTGGGGGCTCTCTCCGGGGATTGACCCGCGCTTGGATGTGTCCCGGCGCCCCCGGTGGTGCGCTGCGTCTGTTATCCCTTCCCTCCTTACTCTTATCACCACTTCAACATGAATTCAAGCAACAAAAAACTTGGATCAGGTCCCAAGTCCCAAACCTTCCCTCCCCGTGGGTACTCCTGACCCACAAACTCAATCAACGAACACAAAATTAAACCCGCCCAAGTCATCGTCTCTAACGAATAAATCCCCCCATCTTCCTGCTTCGGATGAACCCCCAGCAGAGACCAAAGAAACGTCCCAGTCTAAACGACCTCTTAGTAGAGAAACCGCGGCAAATATCCCCGCTGGTAAACGTATTGTTGAACATGATCAAATGTCTGACTCTACTGTTTCTCCTACTCACCCACCCAGCCTTATGGATATTGATGTACCACCACCATCGCAATCATCAACGTCAACATCGACTTCCCAACAAACTCCTACATCCTCTAACCACCAAACCCCTCCTTCCACAACGTGGCAGCCCACTCTACCAGACACGTTCTCTCCATTCTGGATTATAGAATCAACAAAGGAAACTTCCTTTGAAAAAACATGTCCATTCGCTCTTAACCGTCTCCTACGTTCTACATTCGGCTCTCTAAAAACTGTTTCCAAAATTTCCACTGGTCGTCTCAATATTCAAGTTACTGACCTCAATCAAGAAAAAATAGTAAAAAATCTAACATCTCTCGGTGATACTCCAGTGAAAACTAGCCCAAACATTCGCCTTAATACCGTTGAGGGGGTCATTTTCTGTAGAGATTTCATAAACTCGATAGACGAGGCTATCCTCGAAGGTCTTGCGGAAGAAAAAGTCATTAAACTGCGGCGCTTAACCCGCCGTGTTGGAAATCCTGACCAGCGTGAAAGTACAGGTTTATTTGTCCTTACCTTCTACCTACCTGAGCTGCCCACTTCTATCAATGGCGCTTTCTACAAACTCAAAGTCCGTCCCTATATCCCGGAACCAATGCGCTGTTTTCGATGCCAGCGCTTTGGTCATACTGCCCCCCGTTGTCGCTCCACACAAAAATGCGTCTATGGTGCTGATATTCATGAAGGCGCATGTGACAATCTTCACTGTGTGAATTGCGCCGGTGCCCACAAGGCAACACATCGACAGTGTCCGGTGTACCTAACCGAAAAGGAAATACGGCGACTGCAAATAACTCATAAAATGACTCTAAGAGAAGCTCGTGCAATGGCTTAGAACCCTTCAACTGTTCGACCAGGCACTTCATATGCAGCAAAAGTACATACAACTCCTAAACATCCACCGCTAATATTCACGCCACCTCATCCTCACAAATCCCCAAAAACAAATCCCGTCCCCCAACAAAAGTCAAACATTCCTAAGGAGACTTCAACCAGTCTCCCCCCCCCTTCCCGCTGAGCCTATCCCCCCAACCCCAACGGGTTCACGGTGCTCCTCGTTGGACCGTGAACTCGAGTCTGATGAGCTCAGTGGTGACACTGACAAAACCTACTGGACACCACGAGACACTCGGCGTAAGTCAAAAAAAGGGTGGCCAAAGGGTAAACCCAGAAAGCCCCCCCCCCCCCATTGGTGTCACCGGATAAATCACAGGACCCATCAGTGCCTTTTGCGAAATCCACTAAGGATCCTACCTAAGCATTTCATTTTCAATTATGACTACAAATCCACACTCTTCTCATAGTGCTGCCAACCGTCCAATAAACCACAATATCATACAATGGAACATTCGCGGGTTCCTTGCCCATGTTGACGAACTCCGAGACCGTGTAAAGTCAAATGACCATTTTTCTATAGCCATTCAAGAAACACACTTTGCCTTTAACCAACCACACCAAATTCCTAACTACACTGTCTTTCACGCGGAGCCACAGAACCCTGATGCTAGACGGCGTCATGGAGGTGTGGCTCTCCACATAAAAAGCTTTCTCAACCCCAGACCTATAAACCTACAAACTCACCTTCAAGCTGTTGCTGCCACAATTGACTTTCCTTTCAAAATTACTCTCTGTTCTCTTTACCTTCCAGATGGTAGTTGGGCGGACGGGGAGGTTGGAAACCTGCTTCGTTCCTTGCCCAGGCCCATCCTTCTACTTGGTGATATCAACGTCCATCACCCTGCCTGAGGTTCTCGACATACGTCCCCACGAGGAAACGATTTCCATTCGATTATTGAAAGCATACCTCTTATTCCCTTGAATGATGGTACTCCTCACTTCACAGCTAGCTCGGGAAATTTCAGTTCTATAAATGTTAGCCTTACATCCCCTTCCTTGGTTACCTCCTTTTTATGCCAGGTTACTGAAGACCTTAGGCACTCAGATCACTTTCCAATAATAATTCAGTTCCATTCTTCCTACAGTCCCTCTCAACCTCCACCAAAACGGAAACTCTCGAACGTCGATTGGAACCTTTTTAACTCTTCCCTTCATTTACCACCACTAATAGATAACTGCTCTAAAAAATGTAATTGCATATACTAGCGCCTTCCACGAGGCCGCTCTTCCCTGTGTAAAAAAATCACGCCATCCTTCCAACCGGCCCACCGTGCCCTGGTGGAATAGTGAGATTCATGCAATTAATAAACAGAAAAAATCCGCTCTCAACCGACTAAAAAGTACTTATTCCCTAGAGCATTTGATAACCTTCAAAAAGCTGCGCGCCCAGGAACGTCAGGCCAAGCAAGACGCCAAAAAGCATTCTTGGAATGTACCGCCGTATGGGTCTGGGTTCAGGGAGTCGACAAAGAGTAACAAAGAGGTACCTTTACCCCGTGATTTACATTTATTATTTACAGTCTGACTCACCTTTCCCCAGGCCCAACGGCCTGCGGTAGCGTGTACATGAGCTGGCGCGAGGGCTGGTCGCGAGGCTTCGGCCCCCCCTGCACGGATGTGCGTCCCTGACTCTAAGCCTTTTTAGGGCGTTACATCACCCCCACCTCCACGGCGCTGCGTCCCGCCAGCGCACAAACAGCCTGCTCCACCTTGTGTGCCCGGCTTGGCACCTCTCCTCCGGCCGGACCCTCACCCGCCACTCACGGCGTTCTCTGGTGGGGTTCACATTCAGGCACGCACAAAGGGCAAGGTCCAGCTGCTCGACGGCCTACACAAGGGGACGGCCTCAAAAAAAATTCTTCTTCACCAACCAACGAAAGGAGAGGGGTGTCATACTCGCCAAGACGAGCAAGGAGGCCGATTCCCTCCTTGAAGAGAACGGCCCTCGACGCCGCCTCACCCCTGAGAATCCTGCTATGTCCCACAACACCTCGGAATTTCGATTTCTATTTACCCCCCAATTTCGCCCCATACGTTTTCGCTATTGAACACCGTTCTATACCCCCCAAAATGAAAACCAAATGCCACAGCCCTTTGCCAGCCACGTTCCACACACCGCAAACCACCGAAACCATGAGGAGGAGAGCCTGTACAAACCAAAAACAACGAAATATTGACAACAGCGAAATAGATAAAGACGAATCGAGAAAAAAAGAAGAAAACCAGCTGGGCCGCCAATCGATCCATTACGCCGAAGGGCTTGAAGACCTCCCGAGCACATGCGTCGCATCATTCGTTCCTGTGCGTGGGCCGACGGACCACTGCCCCCCCCCCCATCACACGGAGACCATTTCCCAAATGCCCAGAATCGCCCTGGACCTCCTTCGACGCCCGCCGTTCCTCCAAACCGTCGTGCCAAACAAGAAGAGCCGCACCATGCGTGATAACAGACCAACGCCGCTCCCCTGATGTGTAAAGGACCCAGACCAGTGACCCCGCCCAAATACCAACCAAACGCCTCCTGGAACAGAAGAAACAAAAGATCTCTCCTCCCAAAAAGAATTAGAACTTGCAGAACAACAACACAACGAACAACCGAACATTTCAAGCTCCTCCCCCCTCTCCGGCAATTCTCACCTGACATGATCAAAAACAATAAGAGAAAAGCAAAACTAACAACTAGTAATCAAACCAACTGCGAAATAAGAAAAACTGCCAAGACTTCACGCCGCCTTCAAACCCAGTCGAACCCTGTAGAGCCAGCCAAAAACCACGACAGAAACCCCCCTGGCCCAACTTAAAACTAAAAATTACTCGTGAGAACCTCCTCGTTTCCACCTAGTTCCGCGGAATCCGTCCGCCGTTAAATCCATAACACATTATAACACCCTCGTTCTCATCAAGTTCGCGGAATCCATCCGCCCGGTTAGTCCTGCCGTTGCCCCTATGGCACACGGACACTTGTTTCCTTAAAACTAAAAGCCAGCGAAATTCGATCGATAGTCCCCAACAAACCCTACACGGTAAAACGGAGGTCCACCAACGAGAAGGAAATAAAATTTAAACTTGAACCGTTTGCCGAATAAAAAGTGGAGAAAACAAAAACAGTACTTTAAAAAGAATGCCGGAGAAGGAGAAGTGAGATCAAATTTCAACACCAACGGAAAACAAAACAAAAGGAAAATGCCGTTGACCCGCATTACAAACTCATGACTACGCTAAACGCAACCGTTTCGAACGTCTCATTTACGACAAATCAAAAACAACAAAACACCCAAGCTGATGCACCTTAAGTAATCCACCAGAATTAGTTCGCCAATAACGCAACAAATGACAATACGATTTAGCCTTGAAAAGAAAATTGAAGAAAGAGAGAAAAAAAACAATTCGTCAGCAACCTGATGACCGCCAGCCAAAAAAAACAAAAAAACACATTCCTCGAAATTCAACGCGTCACACCCTACAACCTTTTTCATCTTAAATCCCCAATCACGAATCAAACCATTTAATTTTTACGCAACTCAAACACTTCCACCAGTCAACTGCACAGTTCCTACGAGAAAATTTTATTAATCCATTCCAACACGGGTCGGGTTTCAATGAATGAATGAATCACGTCGAGTGACGCGGATGCCTACAAAAAAAACAAAAACGAACAAGGAAAAAAAACAACAAAGTAAACAGAACTCACCCTAGTCTAGGTACACACAAAAATCGCAACCACAAAAAAACGACAAAGCAACCCAAAAAACAACGTAAAGATGGACCGACCGCTCGGTCCAACCAACTACCAATGAAAAACCTAACAGACCTCCCGGGGGGAACGATACCAATGTGCCCTAACCGTGGGGGGGGGGGACGAAACCTGGACCAACGGACCACCGCTGCCACCAATGTACCGCCGTATGGGTCTGGGTTCAGGGAGTCGACAAAACAAAGAGTAACAAAGAGGTACCTTTACCCCGTGATGTACATTTATTATTTACAGTCTGACTCACCTTTCCCCAGGCCCGACGGCCTGCGGTAGCGTGTACACGAGCTGGCGCGAGGGCTGGTCGCGAGGCTTCGGCCCCCCCTGCACGGATGTGCGTCCCTGACTCTAAGCTGTCCCCCGACTCTAGCAGTGCCCTCGACTCCGTCGTTTTTATACTAAACCCCTGAGGACATGTTTGTAAAACCCTAAGTGTTGTGGATAACAAGCGGTTTCCTCAAGGATTTGTTGACGCTATCGGGTCATTCTCTCCCGCTCGTCGGGTTCATTCACCGAGCGGTGAACAATATCCCGGACCGAGCTCCTTTTCTCTATCGCTTAACATAACGCCCTTTTTAGGGCGTTACAGGAACGAGTACCTTTCCCAAATATCTACCTCCGTCTCTGCGCGCGAGGTCTGGACAAAGATACGAAATCTCAAAGGTAAACCCACTAACACCGTGCCTCCATTCATCTGTGCCACAGATGGTACCAAAGTTGTCGACCCCGAACCGATTGCTGAGTGCTTCTCCAAACATTATTCTGAACAATGTGCTACTATTTACTACTCGCCTCACTTTCAGGCCCTCAAACACGAAATAGAAACCAACTCCCCACTTAACTTTTCCACAAATGACCCCCTCGACTACAATACACCATTCATTCTCGATGAACTCAACCGTGTTTTACAAAAACTAAAAAATCACAAATCTCCAGGCCTAGACGGTCTTCCTAATGAATTTTTCAAAAATCTATCCGCTTCAAATAAAGTCCTCTTACTAAACCTCTATAACCAACTTTGGTCCCAAGGTGTGTACCCTTCGGTTTGGAAGTGTTCTTTGATTATTCCCGTCCCTAATCCTGGAAAAAACCTCCAGCAGGTCTCCAGTTATAGGCCAATTTCTCTAACATCCTGTATGGCCAAAATTTAGGAAACTACAATTTTTTTCAGACTCAACTACATTATACAAAAGCATAACCTTCTGTACTCTTTTCAAACTGGCTTTCGCTCTAACCACTCCGTATTGGATAATCTCGTCAACCTGGAGAACACAATTCAAAATTCCTTTTTTAATCGAAATCATGCCAACGCGATCTTCTTCGATGTCACACACGCATTTGATCGCGTTTGGAGGTACGGGGCTTTGAAGCAAGTCTACAAATGGGGCCTTCGGGGCCGTCTACCTATGGTCCTTCAAGACTTTCTGGAGCAACGCTCCCTCCGAGTTCGTATTGGTTCCTCCCTCTCCCAGAACTACCCGCAGGAGAATGGTGTGCTCATTAACACACAATGCTGCCAACCGTGGCCTCACCTTTTCAGCAGAAAAAACTGTCGCCGTCCACTTTTGCCACTTACGCCGTTCCCATACCCCACCGCAACTCTTCTTAAACAACTCACCGATTTCATATGTTCCTCATCACAAATTTCTTGGCCTAATCTTTGACGAAAATCTCTCGTGGAAACATCATCTCCAAGACTTATGCAATAGGTGTCACTCAGACATGAAGGTCATTCAAACTATTGCCGGACATCGAGCTGCGAGTAGCACTGCAATGATTCTCAAAATATTTGAAGCCCTCATCCGTTCAAAAATAGACTTCGCTAGCGTTGTCTACGGTTCCGCCCGTAAATCATGGCTCTTACCAGTAGAGCGCGCCTTCAACCAAGGCCTGCGCACTGCTCTAGGGGCATTTCGCACGAGTCCGGTGGACTCACTCTATACATTGTCCTCCCAACTACCGTTAAGCCAACGCCGCCATCAGCTGATGTTAAAATATGGAGTATCCCTAAAATCCAAAACCACCCACTTTCTTCATCCCCTTCTCAGTGACTACGACCCACAGTTCTTGCTATGCTTATCGCGAACAAGGCCTTTCCCAGTTCGCTTTCGTGAACTTTGCACTCAATTACAGCTCGAACCCCCCAGGCTACTACCAACAGACCATTATTCCTACTATCCATGGTTATCGCCAAATCTACACATAGACTTTTCTCTGCATTCAGACACAAAACTAAAAAATCACAAATCTCCAGGCCTAGACGGTCTTCCTAATGAATTTTTCAAAAATCTATCCGCTTCAAATAAAGTCCTCTTACTAAACCTCTATAACCAACTTTGGTCCCAAGGTGTGTACCCTTCGGTTTGGAAGTGTTCTTTGATTATTCCCGTCCCTAATCCTGGAAAAAACCTCCAGCAGGTCTCCAGTTATAGGCCAATTTCTCTAACATCCTGTATGGCCAAAATTTAGGAAACTACAATTTTTTTCAGACTCAACTACATTATACAAAAGCATAACCTTCTGTACTCTTTTCAAACTGGCTTTCGCTCTAATAACCACTCCGTATTGGATAATCTCGTCAACCTGGAGAACACAATTCAAAATTCCTTTTTTAATCGAAATCATGCCAACGCGATCTTCTTCGATGTCACACACGCGTTTGATCGCGTTTGGAGATACGGGGCTTTGAAGCAAGTCTACAAATGGGGCCTTCGGGGCCGTCTACCTATGGTCCTTCAAGACTTTCTGGAGCAACGCTCCCTCCGAGTTCGTATTGGTTCCTCCCTCTCCCAGAACTACCCGCAGGAGAATGGTGTGCCTCAGGGCTCTATCCTGAGCATACCTGAGCAAGATCTTCGAAGTTTTCAAACAGCTATTAACACCTTAACACACAATGCTGCCAACCGTGGCCTCACCTTTTCAGCAGAAAAAACTGTCGCCGTCCACTTTTGCCACTTACGCCGTTCCCATACCCCACCGCAACTCTTCTTAAACAACTCACCGATTTCATATGTTCCTCATCACAAATTTCTTGGCCTAATCTTTGACGAAAATCTCTCGTGGAAACATCATCTCCAAGACTTATGCAATAGGTGTCACTCAGACATGAAGGTCATTCAAACTATTGCCGGACATCGAGCTGCGAGTAGCACTGCAATGATTCTCAAAATATTTGAAGCCCTCATCCGTTCAAAAATAGACTTCGCTAGCGTTGTCTACGGTTCCGCCCGTAAATCATGGCTCTTACCAGTAGAGCGCGCCTTCAACCAAGGCCTGCGCACTGCTCTAGGGGCATTTCGCACGAGTCCGGTGGACTCACTCTATACATTGTCCTCCCAACTACCGTTAAGCCAACGCCGCCATCAGCTGATGTTAAAATATGGAGTATCCCTAAAATCCAAAACCACCCACTTTCTTCATCCCCTTCTCAGTGACTACGACCCACAGTTCTTGCTATGCTTATCGCGAACAAGGCCTTTCCCAGTTCGCTTTCGTGAACTTTGCACTCAATTACAGCTCGAACCCCCCAGGCTACTACCAACAGACCATTATTCCTACTATCCATGGTTATCGCCAAATCTACACATAGACTTTTCTCTGCATTCAGACACAAAACAAAATTTAAATCCCAACGAAATTCGTCAGCTATTTCTCTCCATCAAATCATCCTCCCATGATTTCAAGCTGATCTACACGGATGCTTCCAAATGCGATCGTGGGGTTGGCTGTGCATATTACGTGGAAGGATTGTTATCTAAAAAATTTCCGCTAAACCCTATCACAACTGAATTTACAGCAGAACTCCAGGCCATAAGCTATGTTATCCTTTTTTGTCTCGAAACCAACTCATCTTCAAAATTTTACATCATCTCAGATTCTGCAAGTGCTCTTAAGCCGGCTTCACATGTGATCTGAAAAAAGCTCAGCTTTGAGCTGTATCCAATGAAATAGAATTAATTCAAAGGCGGGCTGCTCTTTGATTGGCTACAGCTCAAAGCTTAAGCTGCCACAGCTCGCATGTGAAGGCGGCTTTACAGTCTTGGAAGATAAATTTTCCACCCATCCCCTTATCAGAAAAATCTATCTTGACCTTCAGTCATTAGTTGCAGCCGGCAAAATTATCCGTTTCAAGTGGGTTCCAAGTCATTTCGAAATTCATGGCGACGACGCGAGGTAGTGGACCGCCTTGCAAAAGACGCCTCATCCACCTCCGTTTTATCCAGCCTCACTATCCCTCCTCTACTGTTAACTGACTACAATAACTATATCACTCGAACTCTTTGGATGAATCAGCAAGAAAAATGGGCGACAAGTTCCTCCACATTAAGCCTTATCTTCCCGCAATTGTCAAGTTTGAAAGATATCTTCCTCCCAGAAAACAATAGAAAAGAAGAAATAATCCTTGACCGCTTACGAATCGGCCATACCAGAGCCACTCACAGCTACCACCTAATAGGTCGCTATCGACCAACTTGTGAAAACTGCGAAGTTCCCTTAACACCAGAACACATCATTCTTGAGTGCTCCCAATGGGCACATACCCGTGAAAACCACGGCCTGCATCGCTTTCCATACGTCGAGTTACTTCGGTCAAAGGACCCTCAGACCCTAAGCCATCTATTCAGCTACCTACATGAGATTAATTACTTTTATCAAATTTAAAATCCTCAAAACAACTCACAACTTGATCACTATAATTAATTAACTTCAAAACAATATCGTCAAAATCTCCCAAGCAAGCAGCCGATTTCAATCTTATGTAATTAACAACACATTTGATGGGCTCATGACCTCTAGCAGTCGATGCCCCAAAAAAGGGGGGTGGTTTTAGCCGGTAGTCTGTCGCTCGGCAGGAGTCCGGCACACTGTGCGTAAATGCATTTCCACCTCCCTACCCAAAAAAAAAAAAATAATAATAATAATAATAAAACCCTCTTTCTCTCTGCAGCTGCTCGAAGTGTCCTCCATGCGGAAGACGAAATTCCGCTCTTCGTCCAACTGCATTTGTAGCACATTGGAGCTCCGCGAGGTTTCTTCTCAGCCTGTTGCTCGCCGATATTATCCGGGTTTGTGGCTTGGTCACCGGTTCTACATAAACATACCCTTAGTCTTTTTCAGATCGTTGTTGTCCCTGTTGAAAACCAATTTCAGTGAAAAAACACCCGAAAAAAATATGTCTCATGTAACCCATTTTGCTCGTGTCACCTGAGGTTTTTCAGACATTTTGCCTAATTTCTTCTACCAAAATGGACGAATATCAAAAAGTGAATCATTCGAAAGCTCACTAAATTAGGAAGTTTTTCTAGCGGTTAAAATAATAGTCGACAATTTAGGAAAGTTTAGAAAATCACGTCCGGAATTTTCCAAATTTTTGAAAAATGAAGTTTGTTTCCGTTTGAGCTTCTGTCATGCCAAATGAATGTAGTTTAATAATGATTTATATGAACTATTCTGTAAGAAACTTTTGTGCTCTTTCCAACGAGCTCCTTAGTTTTGGGTTTGCAAGAATTACGAGGCTTGCAACATGCACATTTCGAAAAAAAGAAGCAACAAGCCAAAATAATGATTCTGAGAAAACTAAAAGGAATTTTTAAAAATGTCAGATATGCATTTTGGTCCCAAATGATGGCCCCAAACTCAGGTTTTTCTCTGAGCATCTCGTTATTGGACACCCTGTAGAGACCATAGCCTCCTCAAGTCATAATAAAAGAAATATTTGATTATGGCTTCATAAGGCAACTCGGAGCAACTGTATAATTCAATGCTTGAGTGAGTGTCAGCAATCCACACGTTACTGTTTACGTCGTGCTGGTTCTTGCCTACCTCGAGCTCGCAACTTGAGGTTGTAACGTGGGTACTCCACCGACCAGTGTTCAAGAATTCTCACGATTTCAATGGAGCCTTAAACATAAAAAGATTTGCCCTTGTCAATGGCATAATGCGATCGCCAACCTATCGGGTGTCTATTGTTATGATGGACGAATACCAAAATGAAGTGCTGAGATGTTTAGCTACGTCTCCACTTGTGCGCTTTCGTCTCATCTTCCTCTTGCAATGAGGAAGTTTCACATTTTCCATTTTTTTTTCTATCAATCTTTCCATGTAAATAAATAAAAAGGTAAAACCCTTCAGAAATATTTTTTAACAAAAGTTGGCATAAAGCATGCATAAATCTGCAGCAGTAGAAGCCTACATCGTTTGTCTTCCCTCGTTGAGGTTCGTCGAAAACGGACCGCTGCTCGCTGCATTTGGTTTCCCAACTGAAACTGAGTGGTGGTCGTGTTATCCCCTTATTTATACCCTCTTGTCCTGTTATCTCCTTTCACTTTTATCCCCTGTATAGTGATGTGGTCTTGCGCGACCAAGACCAATGCATTCTTGGTTTTTTTTTTCTTTTTTTTTTTTTCTTTTGCATTTTTTCTTGCGTTCTTCGTCTTGCATAGGAAAGGGCGGTCTTGGTCTTGCAGCCATGGTCTTGGTCTTGTGGTCTTGCAAAAATGTACGCATTGCATGCATAATGTATGCATCGCGATTAAAATCGAATGTAATAGTTATGTAAATGCACATAATATCATGAATTAGAGTAGAGAATAATTAACTTTCGGATTTATTGAGGGGTTTAAGTTTTAGTAATTGTGAAAGGGGGGGGGGGTCTTACTGGAACCCGTGTGTTTTAAAGTGAGAAAAATGCATGTCGATATTCACTTAAAAGTAGCCATAATGGCTTTGTACTTTTCTCAAGTAAAAAGAAAAATCTCTATAAATGACTTGGTTGGTGGAGGGGAGGTAGGTGTAATGCTGATGCTGTTCGCAAACTTTTCTACAAAAAAAGGTAATGTCGGAAAGAAACAAGCAAGATTGTTGATAAAATGCGAGAATAACGAAATTATTTCATGGTTCAGGGTCAAAGGGACGATTTTTCTTGGGTCTCAATTGGGTGAAACAGATGTTGGTGGTCTCGCAAGACTGGTCTTGGTCTTGCATGCAAGATCAAGACCGAGACTACCGTGGTCTTGGTTTTGGTCTTGCATGCAAGATTAAGACTAGTCTTGCGAGACCGGCCTGGGGCCGTACTCCGAAGACGTGTGAAAATGCCGCAAAATACGGTTGCTATGGTGGGATAATGTTATTTCTTATTCGGCGTCCTTGGATCCCACTTGCGGGATTTTTTCCCTACCGTTCAGAATAAGCCCCCTGGGACCGTATTCCGAAGCCGTGTGAAAATGCCGCAAAAAGCGGTTGCTATGGCGGGGTAATGTTATTTCTTATTCGGTGTCCTTGGATCCCGCGTGCGGCATTTTTCGCCGACCGTTCAGAATAAGGCTCCTAGTCTTGCTCATCACTACCCCTGCATGTCTACTTCTCATAAAAAAGTCCGTTATTTTCTGTCTCTTGTTTGGTTCTGATATGATGTCTCGTGTGTTTGTGTCGGTTGTGATAGTTTTTTGTTTTTTAGCCTCCGGTGAGATGTCTTGGGTCGCTTTTCTTTTTGCCGGGTAGATTTCCTTCAGAGGAGTGAAGATAATATCGGAAGTGGTATTCAGCTGTTCGTTTATTATGTTTCCCTCGAAAGGTTTTTGCTTGTAGATCTTCATATCCTCTAACATGCTTAGTCATCGTCCCTTTTGTTTATTGTATAGCAGTGCCATGGTTTTTGGTATTTTTTGTGGTTGGTGGTTAGATGTGCGGAGGTGGTTAGCAGTTTGAGTCGTTTTTGTGTCTGTTGTATGACGCTATATTTTCCCTGTATCTTTGCCTTAGCTTCCTTCCGATTTGCCCTATGTAGACTTCGACGCACGAACATGTTAATTTGTAAACTCCGTTTTGGTCGTATTTGTTGGTTATTTATGGTTTGGTTTATTGTAGGATTTCTTTATGCCGAAGCTGCGTGAGGACCAGGTGATTAATTGTGCGGAAAGCGTTCATGACGCAAACTTGCTAGCTGGCGTGTTTGAAATGACCTAAAACTTCGAAAATCGTGTATTTATTAACTGCTTAGTTATTGTACGAACTGATTCCGATTTATGCTCTGTTTCAGCATAAATAAATTAAAAAATAGAATGATTATTTTCTGACCCATGAAAATTCCTCATTTCAACTTTCGATTAAACTTTCAACAACGCATGCGTCTAAGCTGTGCACGCAATTTCTGATATCCTTCCAGGTTTTTGAGGCATGCAATAGCGCATTCCTCACGTTCAACACACTGTGCGCTATGACGCATGCCTCTGACGCACGCGAAAAGGCACACTGGGAGACATAGCTTTTGGCCTCTAAAACTCATTCCACATCTAGTGGTGAGATGCGAGGGCAGTAACTACTAGCAGAAGCTAGTAGTGAGCCCGAACAAAATTGGCGATCAATATTATTTCAGCTCATTTTCAAGTTGCTATAACGTTCATATCGATGTCACCTAATTAGTAACCAAAATTCGTTCTTCATTTGCATCAAAGTCATATGGAAAACCAAGTCATTAAACTTTGTCTTATTTGTATGTTAAAAAAATGAAGCGGTTCGTGGGTTGGGATTTTTGCTCCCGATACGTTGCGCTGCTCTACTATGAAAGTAGATCACCCGCTAAATTCAAAAATTATACAAAAGTTAAACACTGGAAAAAACATATGGTATCAAGATAGATATCACGCTACAACTTCAAACCGAAAATAAATATAATAATTTTTGTATCTGGCGGGTTTTCTCATTTTTTATGCTTAACGGGAGCAAAAATCCCAACCCAAAATAAAAAACATTTTTTTCCTCGAGTCTGAGGACTTGGTTTTCCATATGACTTTGATTTGCATATAATTCTGCAACTGAGTAGTTCATTTCCACCCGTCTTCTTCATTAACATACGATTTAATTCAGAGAGAAATAAACTGCTCCGGAGCAGATTGTGCAAATGGAAAACGCTATAAATTATATGGATACCTACTAGATCAACTCCTTATTATACTCCTACACCTGCCTCTCTGAGTCTCTGCTGCGTATTAGTTTAATTCTCCAGCGGTAAGATCTTACAGTGTTATAGGCCTAGGCCAGGCCATAATTATTTAGATTCATTTACATCAAATCCGTGAGGAAACTATGTAATCGCTTGATGGTTGTTATATGAACGAAGCTTAATGAATATTTCGTCAAAAAACTTGCTTAAGCCCTTGATGGTGATGAACAACGTTCACCCTCCCAAAAAATAGGAAATATGCGTCGTGAAGTTTATAAAAGGAATTGAAGAATAATTCTCTCTTCATCACTTTCCTGCTTGAAATAGCGCGCAAAAATGAAAGGAATGCATCCAGCGATGGTGGTGTTCGAGCTGCATAATAATGTTGATAAAAATGTATTAGTATTCTTAATATGACTATGAAGGCAGAGAGATAGACAGATAGATAGATAGATAAGGCATTTTGCACAATAAATAATGAAAAGTTGCAATACTAGTGTGATAATGAGTGACAAATGAACTCATTAATAAGCCAATAGATATGATCTCACGTAGGTGCTTTATTTGATTTTACACAACGGGCGGTTAATATTTATGCGCAACATTACGTTTGTAACCCAAACTGCTGTAATCTGGAACTTTCCTCGTCCTTAAATAGCCCCAATTGGATTTCATTGGGCGAAATGGGCCCGAAGAAAAGGCCTATTTCTAACATTTAGCCCTCAACACTTACTTTATTGTCTCTTAATAGAATAGAATAGGAAGATTGCGACGCCTTATGTCTCCCGAAGAGTAACAAATGAAGAGTGGGAGTGTCGTATTGATGGAGGCCGTCCGGCCGCTGCGGAAAAGTAACAGACGCCTTCCCGTGAGATATTTGATTTTATTAAAAGAGTGAGATGAGGACGTAGAGCAGTCAGAGTGGGGGGGAAAAGGTACTTAAGACCACTGGCAGGACCTGGAGGAGTGTGTATTGGAGAATTTTTCGTTAGAGTGACACATATCCAAACGCCTTTCTAACATGAACTCCTTCGCTCTTCTTGGCTTCGTCGCCGCTCTGGTCGCTGTTTCAGTAGTGAGTACAATTTCAAATTTTTCTTATTATTTTGTAGTCATGTTTCGCAACAATACATTGCATGTTATCGCGTAGAATTTAAGATCATTTTACTGTTTTTTACGAACCATAAACCTTCTGATCATTAATGTGCCAATGAACGTTGCCACACATTGCCAATTCTAGGCAAAGTTGTTTCTCCTCTCCGAACCCAATCGATAAATGTCGCCTGTTCTTTTTTTCTTTCTTAAATAGATTTTCAAGCTAATTGCTTGTTCGCGTTACCTTTAAGTGCATCTATTCGTATTTATCTTTCAGGCAGACCCCATTTCAACAGTAGCCCCCGGTTCGACCACCGCGAGCAAACTGACGTCGGGAGCTGCTAAAGCCGCCGACGAAATGAGGATCAAAATCAAACAACAGGTCGACGCTCTTACTGAACAGTGCAAGACCCAAGTCAAATTGACACCCGGTAAAAATCAAAAACAAAAAATTGAATTAGAGTGAAATAACACTCTATCGAACGGTAAAATAGGTGACTCTGTCTTTTTGTTTTGCAGAGCAAGCTAAAATTGTGAGCAACCAAGCCATTCCTAAGACGGAACCTGAGAAGGTAATTTTATTTTAATTTACGGCCTTAACTGGAAATAATCTGCAACGTTATTGTTTGTTTTACTGTAGTGCTTCTTGGAGTGTCTCTACAACGGACTCCAACTCGTAAGTTTCTACAAAGTCCCATTATTCATATTTTTCCCGACTTAACTCTATTGGTTACTCAGACGAAAGACAACAAATTCAACGAGCAAGCCGCTCGTGCTCTTGCTCAGAAGAGATTCAGCACTTCCCCTGACGAGTTGGCCAAAGCCAACACCATGATTGATGCATGCGCGAAAGAAGGTATACCCAAAGCGTCAATTTCCTACGTTATGGCAAGTAATTTTGCCCAATGACAATTTTTTTGCAGTTGTGGTCAAGGACACGAACGAGAAATGCGTCATGGGAAGGCTAGTTCGCGAGTGTTTCGTCAAGAATGGAGCTAAGGTAAAATAATGAATTCACCAAACTCCCTTTTCTCCCAGCATAATTTAAAATGAATCATTGTTTAACTTCCTCTTTCCCATTTGGCTTTTTCAGATAAACTTCTTCCCCAAAGCTTGAAAAAGGTTTGATTGCTCGGCTGACAGGTTAAATTCTCGTGGAAGTCTGAATCTCGAATGAAATCGTGTACAATATCATAAACATGGCAGAAACTTTGTACATTTCTTTTTGAAAATAAACAAGTTTTTAAAACAAAAGGAAGACCTAACTTTGTGGCAAAAATTCTGCTTTCCGTATGGGTGACACCTCCCAACAAGAGCATGGGCGAGGGTGAGGTGGCCGTGGGGGAAAAAAGAGCACGAATGTGTAACTGTTAAATCGTCTTGGAAGTGGTGGGCTTCAATCGGGGGGAAGAGAATCTCCTAGATGAGACTACAGGGAATAGGTACTCTCTACTTTGTCGAGAAGTGAAGATGGAGAACGCTTGGAAACTGTAGCGTCCTCCTTTGCAGGCCAGCTAGAGGGACAGCGCAAAGTAATCTGTTAGGTCACGGTGATAGGAGGTAGTTTCTCTTTGGTTTTCCTCCCCGTTATACGGTTTTCTACGATAAGAATCCGAAAATCAAGACGACTGTCTAGGGGAGAGGGGAGTTTACCCGCACCCTTTAGACCGCTTTCCTGGCGGGTGCCCAATAGTAGTGAAGGGTACTAGCAAAGACGTATTATTATACGTATACGGTCATATCTATGCGACTTTGGGCACGAAAAGATACCTTGATCCGAACTTTGAGACCGATAAAACCCCTTTTAGACATGGATGTGTTTTTAAAATAATGTCCTTCGAACTTTGAAAAGCATACAACTTGAAATATTTCTGTGTGCTTGTCATAAATCATAATATGAGGTCCGTTCCGTTGTTTCGCGAGTGCCACACTTTTGAAGAAAATCATCTGGTTTCATTCAATTTTTCAGACAGAATAAGTCAATGAAATCACGGTTTTCTACACTGGTGTAGCGCCAGCAAAACAATGGACCGTACCTACGGTAAAGTGCGAAAAATCACCAGGGGCCGGGGGTTGACCACCGCAGCCATCACATAAGTACTTTGTTTATAGTACTTTGTGCTGTTTTTCATGGTCTGACAAATCTGACTTTATCGTGAGCTAAACACGCGGAATTAATTTTTTCAACTACTAAAGCTCGCGAAATTTGGTTTCTTCAATATCTTGTACCCACGAAATTGGTTTTTTCAATGGCTTTTGCCCCTGCCATCAATTGACCTATACCTACGTGGAGAATAGAAATTGGTTTACGCGGAGCCAAATCCTGAGTTAACTCACGAAATTGGGGTTTTCAGTAAACCAACCCCGCGAATGCCAAATCCGCAAGATTTGTTTATTCGACGATTAAGTGAGAGTTGTACATGTATTTCCTCGATCCCCTTCCAATCCTACCTCGCCTACTCGGCGTTACGTAAATTATCGCCGTATTTCTGCACCAATCCTTGATTTCAAGGTGTCATTTAAATCTTCAGGAAATTCCGCACAACCGTACGATCTTCTTTTTTCACATTTCACCCCTAAAATAACTGTAAAACGGAAAATTCACTCTTTCGACGACTTATTTAGGAAAGCAAGGTCGTACGGTTGTATGGAATTTGCTGAAGATTTAAATGAGACCTTGAAATCCAGGATTGGTGTAGAAATACGGTGGTAATTTACGTAACTTGGAGTAGTCGAGGAATGATTGGAGGGGGGTCGAGGAAACACATGTAAACTCCCCTTAACCCCCGTGAAATCGGGTTTTTAAAGTTGTCTCTCCCCTTCCGACACTGCTCAACATATATTTGGCTTTATTATTACCTACATTAAAGCCCACGCGGACTACAATAATTTTAACGCAAAACTACTGATTTTGCCCCCCCCCCCCTGGAAACATATCCACGCCCAGAATCGGTCAATCTATGCTGTCACCAGTGTCTGATTATTCCGGTAAAAACTTCGTTTTTGAATGACTTTCCGCAGTTAAAATAGAAAACATGTACTTCTCGCACTTTTTTTGGTAATTTCATTGGGAAGGAAGAAGGAAGGCAATGAATATAAGAGCTTGGAATTTTCGGCCTTGCACCTCTATGTTTACATCGGGAAGTAAAGAAGACGCTTACCATTGCGTTTATTTCAAGTTTATAAAGAAATCGTTTCTTCCATTTCTCCCAGACAGTTTCTGGCTTGACCATTGTTCGAACATTTTTTGCAGCGTTTTAAAAAATGTTTTGTAACTAAAAGCTGAAATGACAACGATAAGAAAGAGAGAGAGAGTGAGAGAGAAACATTTGTTTTAAGTGTTTCTCAGGTCCATAAATATATTTTTAAGGCGAGGTAAGCACAGTGGACATTTGAGGATCGGGGAGAGATAATTCAATCCACTGATAATATTACAATTTCGGGGGGGGGGGGGGCACCAATTAATTTTGACAGAATGGATGGTTTACCATCTTACATGGCAAAAGCTGTGTCTGACGATTATTTCGTCCTCACACCTTGTAACTAAGTTATTTCCATTTCCTCCATTTAAAGGCACTCGTAACGAACAGATAACAGGTAAAAGGTAAAAGCAATCAGATTTTTGCACTAGAAAGTCCAAGTGGGTTTTGTTAACGAGTTAAGAAAACCTAGCCTTCTGTAGCACAATTTTTCCAATCTCCTGGCGGTCGTTATTCATCAATGAAATCCTCCAATTTTCAATTTAGCTTACGATAAAATATGAAAATCTTAGCTTAAACCCCACCTCATGCCCTGTTTTGTGACTGAGGGTTACATTTGATAAGTACAGACAATTATTATTTTAAGTGCATTTCATTTTCCAGTCTTTGTGACCGTCAGTAGTCTGCAGGAAAAACTTTCCTTCAGTAAGTTAGCACAGATCTAACCATTGGATAGGTTTAAGTAGCATTTCTTGAACTGGGAATCACTTGGTGCTTTGCAAATAATGCTTTTCGAGGTCCATGAAGCCGCAGCAGCCTTGATAGTTACATCCTTGAATGATTTTCAAAAAAAAGACAGAGGAAGAAAAAACCACACCTATCCGCAAGTGAGTTGTTCTAAACAACTCGCATATACGCATATCAGACAACTCGCAGATAAGTATATCATAGAAAAATGTTTGCTTTCTTAATATTCTTAATTTGCCATCTCCTTTCTTGAAAAGCACATACGCACATCAACAACTATTTTCGTTACATTACCATAAGGCCTAAATTCACAAAGAAAATAAAACGCCCCATACACGTACAATAGCCGTACGTAAACATCTGGGAACGAAATATTGTACAAATTTATTGCGCAACAATTATTGTACTTATATGAACCCCTTAAAACTAAAATAATTAGCCCCATTCATAATTAGCCATTTCATAACTTAATTTAAGCGTGTCTAAAAGTTTTCAGTTTGGTGAAATCAGACACAAGTAGTTAATTCTGCAGAAATCTGAGTGATCAAAAGTAAAAAGCATAAAATAAAATCTTCAGTTTCGTGTTGTATAACTGCTTTCTAGGGTCCAATAAATTGAAATTTTGGAGGCAGGATATTATTTTCTTGGCTAAACAACTGATTTCCAGGCAAAACAACCATGTAATGATCAATTGAGCTTAGATGGCCCTAACTACGGACATTTAGGGGATTACTCCCCTCCTCACCGCACCACCGTAGTCACAACTGTGAATTCGAGGGATTGGGGAGGCTGAAAATAAAGAAATAAATCTTTAAATTAAATACTTACTTCTTTTGTTTTGAGTTCCGAGAAAAAATTGCTCCCCAGGTGGGATTCGAACCCACGACCTCCTAGTTTCGCTCCAGATGCTCTTACCAACATGCACTGACCCCAATAGGTGCAGTTTGAGTTCCAAGATGGGATTACTCCTGGGTGGATTCGCTCTTTGCGTCGACTCCCGGGATAGTTCGAATCCCACCTGGGGAGCAATTTTTTCTCGGAACTCAAAACAAGTAAAGAAGTAAGGGTGCGTTCATAGTGAATCACCTTACTGCGATACCTCGATGAGCGATGCCCCGATGAAACATCGATGAAGAACAAACATCAATAATTGTATGGGACTGTTCATAGTGAAGCACCCTCACTGCGATGTGATCTTCGATACCTCGCTACTATCATCGATGATTTGAACCATATGGTTCCTCGACCCCCTCCCGTCCGTTGCCTTTTTTTTTCTTTTCAAAATCTTTCAAAGTCCACCTTCACACAATTTACGTAAGTCACGCACACCTGTTTCCTTCAAGCTTTAACCCTTATTTTGAAAAAAAAAAAAAGCAGTGGACAGGAGGGGGGTCGAGGAACCATATGGTTCAAATCATCGATGATAGTAGCGAGGTATCGAAGATCACATCGCAGTGAGGGTGCTTCACTATGAACAGTCCTATACAATTATTGATGTTTGTTCTTCATCGATGTTTCATCGATGTTTCATCGGGGCATCGCTCATCGAGGTATCGCAGTGAAGGTGATTCACTATGAACGCACCCTAAGTATTTATTTTAAAGATTTATTTCTTTATTTTCAGCCTCCCCACTCCCTCGAATTCACAGTTGTGACTAGGGTGGTGTGGTGAGGAGGGGAGTAATCCCCTAAATGTCCGTAGATAGGGTCATCTAAGCTCAATTATTCAATTAATTGCTGGACACATTTGCTGAATTCAGCTAATTTTCTGATCTTTGGGAAAAGCCACAATTTTTTAGGCCGATGGAAAGTTTTAAAGGAAATAATTAACAAAATATTTGAAGTTAAGTTTCGCTTCTGCAATCTGAAAGGTGATTTCTCAGATAGATAACTTTGATTGAGAACGACCAAATGATACTTTCAGGGAATGGAAAGATTTCTGTCGTTTGGGTTTCATTCAGTCTATTTTCAGCAGCTCCATTTATAGAGGACCTAGAGGGGCGTGGCCTTTGCCGTTGGGGTATTCGCCGCTGTTAGCTACCCGTGATATAATTCAACGAGGAATGGAGAGGAAGGTGATCCTCTCTATTTGGATGTTCTGAGGGTACTAGGGTGACCAGACGTCCGACTTTCCCCGGCCATGTCCTAATTTGTAGAGTGTCATGGGACGTCCAGGCTCATTTTTCAGGTACGTGTCTGGAGAGAGATCAACATTTTCCTTTTTTTTGTCCTACTTTTCGATCTCAAATTTTTCAACGTCTGGTCAGTCCAACTCCCATCGTCTTTCACATTTATCTTTAAACAAAGCTGCGGGGCTTAACCGCAAAGTCCACAGTCCCCATTTCGCTCTAGCGTGGTTCTCACCAGTCCTGCAGTGAGCCGAGTCTCCTCCCTGACTCGATTTTGCCTGGTCAGATCAAGCTCGTAGCTCGGATCGTAGCGCACACTCGCTCAGTCCAATCGCAGGACAATCCACTGAATCACTCCCATATAACACCATAAAAATCCGACATTCACCTCAAAATTTAGAACATTCGATTACCAAAACAGACTATTTGAATTTGGCTCACAGTATGATTCAAAACCATAAAGGTCGATGCACACACATTAGTGCCGTGAACGGGACGTGCCCCGTCCGGCAAATAAAATATTATTTTCAATGGAAATTGAAGGGTCACGTCCCTGGCACGTGCCGGATATGTGTGAACGAGCCTCTCAATTCCCATATGAGAATAATATTTTACTTGTCGGACGTGCCCCGTCCGTGTCCCAGACGGGGCACGTTCCGTTCACGGCACTGATGTGTGTGAATAGACCTTAATGCGTGTTTGGTGACTTTGTAACGGGGTGGAAATTCATACTAGTGGTGGATTTCACCACCGAGAGTTAAGGTTTGTGTTACGTTAACTCAGAATTAACGAAAAATGCGTCACAATTCATGTAAATAATGTTAGAGTTTAGTAACTCCAACCTAACTCCCGGTGGTGCAATTCACCACAGGCTAATTCGATTTGTTTTTTGTTTTTAATGTAAATGTTGTTCGCAACGGCCGAATTTGCCCATTGCCCGACAAATTTACCGAGAACGTGTTATGGGCAGGGTGAAATGCCCACAACGCGTTGTGGGTAATTATTTTGCCCAGTGGGCGGAACGAAATACCCATAGCGCGATCTGGGTAATTCACTTCGCTCAATAGCCGAAATGCGGGTTAGGTTAGTCTATTTTGCGTAGTGGGTCTTCCAACTTTATCCACAACGTGTTCTGGGTAGGTACTTCGATTTACCCGCTTCGCGTTGTGCGCATTTCGAATTACTCACAAAGCAGTCAGATGTGTCTCAACTCCCATTACAGCGTTATTGCTGTACAATTACAGCAAATGAAACGGAATGATATGCTTGAAAAAAATAAAAAAATTACAATAAAAAGGAAATTAAAAAGAAAAGACCGTAGCGAAACAAAGAACGAGGGAGAAACATACATCAAAGAGGCAAACTTTATTTATTCTCGCGTGATATGCTCCTGTGGCATTTACCACGAGAACACACGAGACGCCCAACATACTCAAACTAAAAGTTATCGCCATTTAATCAGGCAAGACACAGAAGCCGGGTTAAAATCACTGTGTGGGTAATTCGAAATACGGACAACGCGTTGTGGGTAAAATCGGAAGAGCTACGACGCGAAATAGACTCACCCTTACCTTTATTTCTGCGATTGAGTAAAATGAATCACCCAGGGGGGTTGTAATAGAAAAATGAAACACATGTGAGACGGGATGAGATTAAAGCTCGGTGCACACGATGCATTTTTTTGAAGCATGATGGCCTGCCTGTTCTAAAAAACATCCGGTCACTGATGGGGATCATATGTTTTTTTTCCCCATGCAAGTAAACATGCTTCGAAAAATGCATCGTGTGCACCGAGCTTAACTTTGACAGCTAAAATTTATGAACATATGGCTGTGAAATTCATTTTCATCACACGTATTTAACTTTTCTATTACAATCCCTCAGAACGCGTTATGGGTACATATTTCATTCCGCCCACTGGGTGAATAAAATTACCCACGACGCGTGTGAGGATTTCGCACTACGCATAACGCGTTGTGGGTAAATTTTTCGTGCAATGGGCTAATTCGGCCATTGCGAATAACATAAATATGAAGTAAATTAAGGAAAATGTTTCTGCGTGAATCATGGGTTTTATTGTAAAATGAATAGAAGGGTTTAGTTAGCGAGACAAGAGTAAGGATTATAGATAGGGTTGTAGAAAAAGGGATTTATCTCATTTTGAACCCCAGAGATATGAGAAGGGGTCAATGCATTCAGGAAGTCAGTCTAGTCGAGTACAGACCCAGAGTTGGGAGTGGACTTCGGGACTCCTGGGAGCCTCGCGGGGGGTCATGTGAGTAGGTACTTAGATTTTCCATTTTCGGCAAGCGGGAGGGAAAAATGTCGAAGAGCCCATTGTCTTATTAATGTGTAAACATATATTTTTATTAATTAAGCCACGGCCACAAGGAATGAGGTTAAATTAGTAAATGGTTACATTTTACTTTTATTTTTAAATTAAATTTTTCAATTAGATCTTGAAGGTCGATACAGACTATTCGGACTAAGGCACTATAAAACACGAGTACTGCAACACGCAAATCGGCGCCATACTTGGTCCCTCATATGCAGTGTTGGGCGTTATATTTATCTTTAGATGATTTATTGTCTAGATAATTATCTAGATAATTTTTTTTATCTTTTATCTATCTGACGGAATTTTAAGAAGGGTTATTATTTATCTTTTATCTATCACTGTTCGGTTTATCTCGAGGACAAAGATAATTCCCAGATGAAGACAAAGACAATTTTTTTCAACTCCCTCAAAAACATTCAAAGTAAGCTTTTTATTAGCTCTCTATTTCTCTTAGGTTTCAGCCAGTCAAGGTCAAGACTACTACTGACTGGGCTATTCGTCTATTCCCCTGTTTTTGTCTGTGGGTTGTGATTTTAAGTGAATTTGTGATTATTTCATTCCATTACCATTAACATAACAATTTGAATCTGACGGCGTAAAATCGAGAATTCAGGTAACGCGATACTTTGCTTCTTCTAAAAGCCAACGAATAATTTATTTTTGTTATCTTAATATTTATCTAAAAATAAAAGATAATTTTTTATTTATCTTATCTTTATCTTATCTTTTAAGGTGTCCTCATTGTTATCTTATCTTTATCTAAGATGATTTTTTCCGTTATCTGCCCAACACTGCTCATATGATTATAATTATCACCTGATCTCATTGACAAGTATGATTTTTTATTTATTTCGACCGTGCTCCGCGTTTGTTTGCTGTTACGATGACAATTTTTTCATTCAAGATATTGTGTTTACCCTAACGACTTAGGGACCAAATATGGCGCTGAAATCCGTGTTGCAATACCTATGTTTTAAAGGTTCTCTATTCGGACGTGACTTGGGAACACGATAGTTATTTGATTCTCTGTGGTCCCAAGTGTGATCCATAATTCCAGAAAAAGTTTTTGTTTGTTTGTGTTCACATTGCTCTGACGTAACGAGGGAACACGTGGGGTGATGCGTGTCCGAGCAATGTGAACGTTAACATACAAAAGCTTATGTTGGGCTTTTATATCACACGTGGGACAGCGTGTACCCACGTCACGAATAGTCTGTATTGACCTTGAGATTTACCAGGTTGAGTTAACGATGAATGTAGTTGTTAAGTTATTTTAGTTAAAAAACTATTACAGAATTTTATATTCGGGAACAAAATTTGAGGCCAGTGTCTTTTGACAGTTGAATGGACACGTAAGAATTTTCGACAGTTCATCCATCACGCATATTCTTTCGCTACAGTACAGTACACATTCCATTACCGTGAGTTTCTTATTTGAATATATTAAAATTAAGCGTTGTGTTCCCACGTTTCCTTCCTTTTATTTATCCCTCTCGTCCACTCTTACAATCTCGAGGCAGTTGTTTTGGATTGCGTAGTAACCGACCGTGGGCAAACCGAAAGGTTTCACTTTCGGAAACCAAATTATTTCGAAACCAAATTTTGTGAGCTTGGTTCCTGTATCTATTTCATTTAGCTATTTGTAAAATCAGTTTCGCAGGTATCACAGTTTCGGTCAGCTCGAAACACTAATTTGGAAAAAATCGAACGACGAAAAAGCTAAGTTAGCGTGACTTTGGCTATTTCAAACCTCAATTCCGCTGGAGATTTTCGCTCTTCCATAACCAAATGTTTCTGTCACCGTAAAATCATAATTTCACGAATTTTTGTAATTTCCCGTGTGACGAGGGCGACACCTGCCACGACCTACATATAACCTCAGTTTTTATCAAAATAAATAAGTAAAAACGCTGCTAATGTTACACATAAATTCATGAATGTAGCAAAAGATCCTGCTTCAAAATATTACATGAAAATTAGACACCCCCCTCCCACACACACACACATGACACATTCCTATCATCTCAAAATGTTTGAAAACCTCCATTTTGGACTTGCCTTTGACCTACAAAAACCCCTGTAGCCCCCCCCCCCACCATTATAACTCTGAGAGTTAGTCGATCAAGCTGGCGAGATCTTTACGACCAACTAGATCCCACATGTGGTCCTTGTGCGAAAGAACAATTTTTTTTTAGCGATCTTAGGGCAAAATATGGCTCGGACGGCGGCGTACGGAAATCCCAGAACTCGAATCTAAACTTGTTAAAACGCTCTAGAAAATGTTTAAGAGTGGCTTGTATTTTTATTTTTATATAGACCATAGGCGCTGCACTGTGATCATTTTTTGTTTTAAAATTATTCCCACTGCGTTATTTCCGTAGAACGGGCAAAGGGGACGTTCATTCGACTACTATCAAGGGCGGGCGAGATTCTATCAGTAAGTGCGAACAGGCTATAACATGTATTTGTAACCCGGACTCCAAGGCTAAGGGTAGTAATTTGTAGATGGGGGTCACACACAGTTTTTCAAGGGGAGGGAGGGGTCACCGATAAATCCAGGTTGCACTTGCACTTGCTCGTTTTGCAATTCCGCCAGCGCTTGACAGGTGCCAGGTGGTGTGTGAGCCAAGATGCTCAGTCCATATTAGTTTACGTATATATTATTTTAAGGAAATAAACGGCAGCGTAACTTCACTCACTTTGAGTGCAGTTTGAACTCAGTCACAACTTGAAATATTGGGGGGGGGGGGCGAATAATAAGAAAAAAGATTAAACAAAAAAATAAGAAAATGGTTGGTACGATGGTTGAGTGGGTATTAGATAGGCTTCAACCGGTACGACCGAACAGAGTTGAAGGAAGGGTGTCCGGGGTTGATATTTTCCTGCACAACAGTCGTGGGGAAAATTGACTTGGAGGTTTGTTTATGGCGGGGTTTCACTAGTGGTTCCTCGGCCCCCCCTCCAGTCATGCCCTGCCTAGTCCATGACATGGTCATGCCCTTTGGTACATGAATTTTTACCGATTTAAGTCTCATTTTAATCTCCAGGAAATTCTACAGGAGCAGCGTAGATCTTACTTTTTCAAATTTCACTCCAGAATTAACTGTAAAAAACCTTAGAACTTTAGCCTTGGAAATGTATGCTCCTGGAACTTCCTGGAGACTAAATTGAGACTCTAAAATCCGCGACTGTCGTAGAAATACGGCATGACTGGAGGGGACCGAGGAATCAAGGTGACCCCCCCCCCCTTAAGACCTTTTTTAGACGGTAATCAATGACTACATAGTCACTAGTCATGCTATCGACTGAGCGCACGGGAGTCTTGAGAAGATGACCGCGTCCTTTCGTGGCTACCACACTAAAAGCGATGTTGGCTCCTCCGTCTAAACGGTAGCTGTAGTCTCAATAGTCGGCCCTATTTACACTCAAGTTCTCTCCTCTTGAAAATCGTGGCGTGTCGAAACGGTAGAGGAAACCGTGAAGGGTTAAAACGGGAAAGGACAGTTTTGATACAAAATACACTTTCTCTTGCTAAAACGTTGCACGTACCTACGTTAGAAAAACAGGCTAAACAATTTAGTTAAAATTTGGTATAGAGAGGATTTTGCGGAGGATTCGTGGCACGTTCGAAATTCAAAGAGGAGAGAACAGAGCGCGATTTTCGGGTGGAACTACTAAGCGAGTGAAATTGTAGGCTTTGTCTCCCTAGTCAGTATAACTACCACCTTAACAGAGCCGAAAGGTGGTTGGCAGTCACAGGGGCGTAACCAGAAACGATTCCGGGAGGCGTGAATCCAACCATCCCTATGGTTGGTTGAGGAGGGGGTGTATCACAGCGAGGGGGGTCAAACTCCTCAATTAACGACAAATAGAACACGTAGGTACCCCTAAAAAAACGTCTGCTAATGATTATAGCACAGTGCTTCCTCGCTTTTCACCCCCTCCCCCTTGTACGATTTTGACGAAATTTATAGGGGACCCTCTGCTAGCCAACACATATATTCCCTAAAAATTTCATCAAATTCGGATAAAAAATATGGAAGATATGCTTGTTACAAGGATTTGCGGACAGACAGACAGACAGACACGAAACGGAAATTGTTCAGGAAGGTATAAAACGTGAAATGCAAGTGGAAATTTCGATTTTAAAGAAGAAAAAAAAAATATGTCCTAAAAGTGAAAACAATGCTTCCGTAGCCCGGAAGCAATACGTTTTGTAATGGATAAAATTACGGAAATTCGTTACATTTCGTCGCTTTTTCTCAATTTTATTCCTCGATTTTTCTCACTTTTAACCACTAATTAGAGCTCTTCTTAAATTTAGGCCCGCTTTATCAATTCTCGATTAAGAAATTTAAAGAACTGATTTACACAAATCATCTACGAACCATGACGAAATCTTTGATCATGAAACAGATGAAGTTTTAGTCAGCTCTTTAATCGACGATTGATAAAGCGGGCCTTAGTCGCGGATTTGCCCGAAGAACTAGAAATTAGCGTTTTTCTCAATTTTGACATAAATAAACCTCGAGTTGGCGACTTTTTTTTTCAATTTTGGCCTGAAACTTCCATGAGTTAATGCATTCTCAATCTTAGCCATGAATGAATAAATATTGTCGAGTTCACAACTTTAGCCATTCAAGGACAAACAGTAACTTGGAGTTAGCGTATTTTCTCAATTTCAGACGGAGACGTGTCGCTTATGCTTGCTCGCCGAGTAGAACTACGAACATTGATCTCGATTGGCTACTCTGGAGTCAAGAAAAATCGCTCAAAAACCAAACTACAAGACTTAACGTGCCATTTCGGCTCCGACGACGCCTTATGGAGGAGTGTTGGCTCAGGCTAGTAAAATCGCCCACTTGAGCCGTCAAGCCCTAAACCCGGTGAGTTAGGTAAAAATGGCCAACATTTAAAATTGTATGGAATCTTGTGTCTCTGGGTTTCTCGACCGTGGGATCCAACAATCGAAACGAGCCGTTCAGAGAAACGGGATGTCGGATGCCGCCGTTCTTGGACAGCCCCCTCGTGGCAGAATGGCTCCCGGCGACGGCCTTGACACACTCAATGACTCAAAAGTAGCAGTAGCACTGGCCATTATATTGACCCTATAGTTAGAGCCTCCTGGGTCACGTGTTTGGGATGCATCTGAGCAAACCACATTTCACGAATTACTTCCGGGAGTTCACAAATCGAATCTGAATCGCCGACTGAATCGAATATTTAGCCACAAAAACTGCTGAGCACCTGAAAATTTGCTCCTTTCTCGTGGAAGAATGGAATGAAAATCGTCAAAAGAAGCCAAATCGCCGTCCAAGTCGAGTAATTCCAAATGCAAGTATAAAGGTGATTATTTTGATACCTCGAAAACATCGGTTTATTTGGTGCAGAACATTTTTCTGAATAACCATTTAATCAATTTTAAAATTTGTCGGCAAAATCACATAGCTTTTTTAAGTAACGTCAAAGAAACTAAACATTAATCTAATAAAGTAAATTATTGTTCTTCTTATTTACATTTTACGATTACCAACAATAAACATTTCTTCCAACGAAAAACAAGTCTTTAATGTATGAAACAGAACTCAAGGATAGTGATAACACATCCTCAACAACATTAGTTTTAATGACGAAAAATTGAATTTAGATTCTCTTAACCGAACAACTTGGCGCGAGAGCTCTTGAAAACCACTGGCTCTTACGCTCATGAGCGTACAATTCACAACAATTTAGACGCAGTAAAAAACCAATACAACAGAAGTTGAACTATTTTGATCGACTTTAAAGCCCTAAAATAGAATTCTTCATAGAGAGGCAGCGTCGTGCCTTTACGCGTTTACAATTAGTTAATAAATTAAATAATAGAAATATCACAACAATAATAAATAGTATGGATATTGACTTTACCTAAAAAATATCTTAAACTCTGTATGACGCAAGAAATATACAAATTATAAAACAAATTAACTATACAAAATAATGCAAAAGCGTTTTCCATTTACATAAAATTCTGCTCTATACCTATTTCCACTTGTCCTCTATTAATTAGACCGTATGTTAGAGGAGAGGAGTTAGAGGGTGAAAATGAATTGCTTGGGAGCAGAATTTTATGTAAATGGAAACGCTATTACAATCATAAACTGAAATCACGTAGGAGACATAAAAGACATATTAATGGCGATTCATTGTTTTAAGAGAAAAAGAATCAACAGACTTATTCCATGTGCCTACTTCAAGTAACCAAAAAAGAAGACATCACTAAAAAAAGCAGCATTAAACGTTTAATATTAATGCGTACATTATCTTTGCGGAGGTTGTGACGAGAGAGAACTGTTGGATGGGAAATTCGAATGAAGGACTGACGTCGACGCAGTTTTTGACTTGGATGTATGACCACCCGAGGTCGCTGATTTCAACCTCGAAGTGCCATTTCTCGATTTCGGGCGCCAGTTTCGTCGTGACATACTTCTATTCAGTAAATCATTTTTCCTCACCTATATTTAACAATAGGCTGCAAGGGTTAAAAAAAAGAAGGAAGGAAAAAAAACCAGAAAGAAACCATTAGTTTTGTAAAATATAAAGATCGTTATCGAATAATTGTCACTTGTTTTCTTCTTCGACGATGAACGAGCACCGTGCAACACATACGGATATTGACAGTACTTTCAGTGGTGGATGACCGGAAACGTCCGACTTTTTAAATCGCCCAAAGCGGGATTATGAACAAGCCCCGTTCAAACTTTCGGGCTGGGACGATCTAAACAAAGTCGGGTTGCGTTCCAAGGCCCAGTCCACCACTGTCATTAACGTGAAAAATGCGCAACGAACGGAAGAATCACAACAGAATTACACATTGGGTTTCTCGTGCAACAGTCTAGATACGTATTGTACAGCAATATGTGCACTGTTATAAAAGGACGACAACGTGATAATGATCTTTATAACATTCAATAAAAACGAGCAAAACATGAAGAGACAAACATGCATACGAATCAATTTTGTGGCAAACGTGTTTCATAGTTTTATAGTTCGGAAACTTTAAATGAATCCACCAATTGGGCTCCAAATTTGTGTATGGCGTTATCAATCATCGAAGCGATCTAGGTATGCGCCGGAATTTATTCGTAAAGCAAATGATTGATAAGAAAAGTGTTTTACGAACTAAACTGAGCTTGACGGGGCATTTAGAATGAAACCGAAGAGACTTCAGAGCTTCTATCATAAATACAATCTTGGCATGACTTGAATAATTGAGGAGCAACCATGTTTACATTCACCAAAAGCAAATATAACACAGAGAGGCTTCATCAGTCTCTAAGCCCTTTTCCACCCCTCGATGAAGCAGTTGGTAATGAGAAAAAGGAAGTCAATAACGAAATAAGTAAAATTGTCCGGTAGTACCACAAAAATGATCAAAAATTTACACGATTGCTGGAAGGAGGGGAAAAAAAAAACAAAAAAAAAAAACTCGTGCTGGGACTTGAAGCATTCAAAGGAATTGTAACACAAGCATAAAAATAGAGTATACTGCACCTCTTCACCAGACTGCCGGGGTTGTTGTTTGGGTTTAGCGTAATGTCTTCGCCAAAGTACTGTCAGTACAACGGCCGCGACAAAAATGACAATAAAAGCGCCCAAAATCAACATCCAAGCAGATGGGCCTCGCCAATGAAGCGCTTGATGAGCCGCTTGGCATTCAACGTATGTTTTTGCTTCGGTTGAGCTATTGGAGACACACTCGCTTTCATCTGAAACATATCGTGTATATTCCGTGTTATATGGGCAGACGCCTACGTCATTAAGGGGAAAATGAACAAATTTGGACAGAAAAGAGAATAAAAGGGATAAGACCGAAGGAGTGATAACTCTTGGCCACGACGGGCGCAGTCAGGGTACGGCGGAACTCCTTTTGATGATACCCCCCCGCCCCCCAATGCAAGGATGATGAATTGTTTGCCAACTGATACAGAAATACAATTACCCATTTCAGTTTATTAAAGAGCACTAAACTTCCTTTTAAAAAAGTGAAGAGTGAACCGCTTATGAATTAATTTGCAAAACAGAATTATACGTGTTCATAATATAAGCAGCCATAGTTCTCGTTGTAAAAGTTGTTTACAAACTTGAGTTCATTAAATAGTTTTGGAGGGAGTGAACAAAGCGATCGAAAAGACCCCATCCCCGAAAAAGCTCTCATCACAAAAAACTCAACCCACTGAAAAGCCCCTACCATAAAAAACTGAGTCTATTTAAACTCATCGAAAATGAATCTTATCGAAAAAATAATTCGATGAGTTTCCATGAGTACTCGTGAAACTCATCACCTAGAAATTCCTCGAAAAAATAGTCGCCATTTCACAGATAATGAACATCGGCAACGTCGCAAGCCCACAAACAAGTTTGAAACTCATCGAAAACATGTTCGATGAGTTTCAAGGAAACCTTCGGGAAAGTCATCACCTCGAAGCTCATCGAAAAGTTTTTTGATGAGTTTCCACAGTACCAATTGGAAAGTGATCACCTTAGAACTCGCCGAAAACCTTTCCAACGAGTTTCCTAACAACTTATTATTCTATGCAACTTGTAGGATGATGAGTGGGGGCTGTTGAATGGAATCATTGGCCACCAAATTAATTAGTTTGGCACCTAGCTACTCGCTGTATCTGTGCGTTTGCGATGAAAATCGCGCACCCGCTGCAAACGCTAAGCCCGCTCCGAACGCTAAAATAGAGCTGGTCCCGCCTCACGTAAGACACGGGGTCAGGGCCCGTCCAATGTGAGCGGGTGATGCACGATTTCAGCGATATGGCGGTTTAAGCGTGTTGAAAGTTTACAGCGGCAAATGTCACTGATTCGGACGAGCACTCGTTTAGTCGGTGGATGGGCCTTTCCTTGAATCGTCGAGTCGATATTTCGTTTTATGAAACTCATGATCTCGACAGGCCCTTGCTTTGGAAATTTGGTGACTTATGGCAAAATTGCGAAAACCCTGTTGGAGTCACTTTCGCTCCAGATAACATTGATCCTTGTTAATCCCATGAGGAGCTCTAAGAAGATTGATTTGGCACATTAGACAGGAGTGATTTTTTTTAGATTCGTTCAAAATTTCCCAAGAGGCAGCAGATTTTTAAATACTAATTTTAGCGTTTTCCATTTCCATAAAATTCAGCTCTGGAGCCGAGCATTTCCATCAGTCTTCTCGGAATTATATCACATGGTAACGGAGAACACGGGGGGGGGGGGATAAGAGCTGAATTTTATGGAAATGGAAAACGCTATAAGAGAAATCACATTTGACCACGTTTTATACTGTGCCACTCACAATCATGAGTTGATGTACCCCACAGGGCATGTACTCGCTGATCAAGGGTCATATCGCCTCACGAGTTTTGCATCAATCTAACGGATGAGGAAACACCTCTTTGTGACAGCGACAACGACAGCCTCAATATTTTGGCCACCCTGTGAAGTGAAGTGCACTAAAAGTGTAGCGTAAATGCCGGACACTGCCGACCGACTACAATGAATTTTGGAGTTTTGATCGCCATGTGATGAATGCTGTAGTGCCTAGACCCTAGACCATATTATTTTGATCTCAACAGAGTTTTATGCTGTATTTCATTACCGGAAGTTAGGTTTAGGGATGCGCGCGGGACGGGCCGGGACAGGAAATGAAAAGTCTCGTCCCGTCCCGCATTTTTTGGCTAATTTCCCGTTTCGCGTCCCGTCCCGCACACTCAGGTCCCGTCCCGCACACTCAGGACCTGTCCTGTGGATAACTGGTGAACTACTAGAGCTATAGATCTCCACATGGGCTCAAAATTTAGCTCATTTGGCTACTTTCATAAGGATAATAGTGACTGAGCTATAAGAGGATATAAGCCAAGAGCTTACATCTCCCGGGGAAGGGAGATATAAGCCAAAATCCTACACAAGTCCGAAAATTTCGAGGTTTTTCGACCACCCTGAAGTTAGCATAGCACAGGGTTTTCGAAGCTGCAAACTTGGATCTACTCTAGTGGTACCTCCTCTGACAACATACTAAAAATTCAGATTTACCGGATTTTTTGCTACCTTCGATGTCTAAAGTGACTGGCCTAAAAGTGTCAGATGTGAAATTTATTGACTGTTCAAATTTTGGTAAAAATTTCTGGAAGTTTGTGTTTACACGAAAGAATTTAGTGTCAGACACAAATTTCAAGCAATAAGTGTAGCGGGACACTTTGGTGTAAACGCACATTTAGAATTGATCGCGATTAGTTGCCATTTCTGATACAAAATGCTATTGTAATCGTGATTAGTTGATGATCGGCGTTGGTGAAAACGGGCCTTAAGGGGGAGTTGTACATGTGTTTCCTCGACCCCCCTCCAATCGTACCTCGCCTACTCCGCGTTACGTAAATTACGGCCGAATTTCTGCACCAATCCTGGACTTCAATGGCTCATTTAAATCTTCAGGAAATTCCGCACAAAATTTAATTCATGACAGCATTTGACAGCTATACATGGGCACAGTTTTATTGATTAATTATTCAAAGTTGTTCTCTCGGTGGTATCATTTGTAGCTCCAGTGTTTCATCTCAATATACTCCGTAAAACGCACTTTAGTCTCAATTTCGCTTTAATTATGCCCTTGCTAGATAGAAGGAAAGTAACAAATTGAATTTTCTTCCGTGTAATAACTTCCTTTTAAAGAAATATATCTTCCCGTTTTCCAGAAGGAAATAGAGAAGATAATTTCAGCCTTCATATATGAAGACGACGGATTACGCTGTGGTTCAAGTATAAAGAAACAGAGAAAGGGTATATTCATCGTCTGGTTTCAGTTCATGAATAGCCTTCAGAATAAGAAACGGCCTGGGGGAAAGGGAGGAAAAAGTCTCCATGTACCACAAGTCTGCAGGGGGTAAAAGGGTTGTGGGGGGGAGGACTTGAAAGTGGGAGAAGCAAAAGAGGAAGGTGGGTTAAGGCTAAAGCAAATCAAAGCGGTGGCGGTGGCAAAGGGGTGACTCGTATTTCCGGACATATCTCAGGTTTTTTTTTTCCTGCAGACGACACCGTTGACTACTTTTTTTTCGAAAGGCTACCTTTCTAAATTCACGGCTTTAACAGTTAATAACTCATCCTCTGTCAAAACCTACCTGAGAGATTCTCTTCCCGTTTCCGATATATGACGCCAATTGACATGTATGACCTAAAGACCCTCTTTATACATAAGGCCCCTCGCTTCCTCATTTTCTTTTTCTTGTTCGAAAACCGATAAATTCACGCCCACGTTTCAACTGAGTTTATCATGAAATAAACTAAATTTTTCGAATCGGGTCGTCCTATATCACAGACAAAAACGGCATTTTATTACGGCAACAACTGTACTAAATATTTATCCAATAAATCATTTTAGTAATTTAATTAGGATGTTCAATTATTCGGTCCATTAGTGGCTACGTCACAGCTCACGGGTTGTTGTACTGATTCCTTATCACTGACTCCAAACAAACAGGAACCCACACAGGATTTACTCAGGCCCTCACAATAATTTACTTTTTTAGTGAATAGTGGTCATTTTGTAAGCTTTTTTTTTCATTATTTCTGAACGAGGTCCCACTTAAGCAGTGATCATTTCAAACTGAAAGTTGTAGTGGTTAATTAGCAATGGGTATGTGCTGGGCTCCAGACTGCAAGCATTACAGCACCAGAGATACGTGCAAATTTTTTAGAATTTCAAAAGACCATGTAATCAGGCGCCGTTGGATTAAATTATTGTGGTAAGTTGAGTAATATAACAACCTGTATAGTCTATAAAAATGTTTATAACTGTACTTTTTAGGAGACGAGAAGAACCAACTAATTCTTCACATGTGTTCAGCTGTCATTTCCCTAATGGAGACAAATCCCTTGGTCCTGTTATATTTGAACACTACAAAGAAAAGCGTTTTACTTTCCAATCACCACAGAAAAAGAAAACTGTTAGTCGAGCGAAGCCTGGTGTACCTAGCAGTGTTCAGGAACAGGACGGGTAAGCCTCATTAAGATAACGTTAGACTCATTTGTTGGCTTCTAAAACTTTTTGGACTTGTTTGATATTTCAAAAATGTGTGTTAGGCATCGCTCGAAATCTTCTAATGAGGAAGTAACACATTTTCCAAAATCATGCTGTCGTGATAGCTTGGGTACCAAAACTCATGAAAACACGATCCGTTCAAATAAAATCAGGTCCTAAATTTTTTTATTAATTTTAAAAACTATTGGGTTGTGGGACCCATTTGAAATAGGCTAGATAGACTGATGACGTAATAATAGCATTCGCGTGACCTCCACAATAGCTTCCCACAAATAAAACAATAGGACTTAAGAGAAAGGGATGGACAAGAAGGGGCAAGACATGATAACAGTCATGATGCGGAGGGGCGGGAGGGGTCACAACCCCTTAACCACGTCACGAGTCACAGACTGGCCGTTTAAGGTAACAAAAAAAATTGGCAAGTTTTATTACTTCGCTATAAATCGAAATCAATCATGTACGCACTAATATTCAATTCCTGGTCATATTTAGTCATTTTCTTTCGAAAAAAAATGTTTCCAGCGATTTTTATTTTTTTTGTTACTTCCTCATTGGATGAACACCACACAAACTCGTGTGAGCAAAAGTTTGTTTGGAGTCACTGGTTATAAACCTCCTTCTTCATGACGTCACACTAATAGCCCGAATTGAGTTTTAGTGCATTTATACAATTTTAATGCTCGCATTAACTCGCAGATAAAGATATCTGTGGAAAGAGGCTTTCCGATAAAATAATGCCTGGGGCCTTATTCTTGAACGCCTTGGCAACACTATAGTCGGATCGGCGAAAGAATGTGCATGAGTGGTGGGAGGCCATAAGCCCGCTTTTTCCCTCTCTTAACGTGGTTCTCTACTTCTCCTCTTATTATCAAACAACTGCAACCAATAACAAAGAGTTTTACCGATAAAACTGGAGAGGCTCCTCTCAGGTGATGGTGCGGTAGCGGTATGTCATGTTGGTTTAGGGAAAAGAGAGAGGGTAATTTCATGCACATTCTTTCAACGATCCGACTATAGTTTCGATTGCGTTATTGCCTTTTTGAGAAAGCAACACTGCGAAGCGGTATTCTTGAATTTGGCACTACTGCTTTGGGTCGCAATGTTGCAAAAGCAGTAATGCCTTCTGTGGTTTTTTGGAAACACCCCCTGTAGGTGTTTCAATTTTCAAAGCTTCGATTGTAACATTGCCTTCTCTGTTGCCATGGGAAATCCGAGAGTTTCCATTTTGTTTTTTACAAGAAGGAATTTATTTTTCACAGTTGAGCTTTCTTGTTCGGTGAGTGCGGTTTGTAAAAATAAAAGAGAATCCCTCGAAAAACGAATATTTCGTCTAATCGTCCTTCGAAAAATGAGTTGCAAGAGACCTAGCTGAATCAGCGACATACCCACGAGAAACGCTCAGTAAGATGCGTGGGGAGGCAAGGAAGGGCTGCACGCCACAATTACGCTCACCAGCATTTCTCAGATGGGTTGGGCAATGAAGTCGAAGTTTAAAAGTTGTCCTCGTTGTGCATAAAATTGGATGTAATTTAGGTCCATCAGTGTTCTTCGACCAGAATCCCGGGACTAGCCTAAGGCCCCTTGCACATTAGGAAATAAAAGCCGCCCAGGTGCGGCGTCGGCTCTTGCAGTAAAAATACATAGAACTCTATGGGGCCTTTCACATTTGGCGCCGACGCGGGAGACGTCTCGCCCCCGAGAAAAAATACGCGGGCACGAGCGATTGGTATTTTTTTTTAGGCGTCGAAAGGGGCTAATTCAACGTCGACAACGAGATATCTTTGCCCCATGTGGGCGCTTAGATGGACAATAATGAGCTCCGCTGCTGTAGTCAAAAACTCTCATTTTAACAAAGAATTTCTAAACATAGCTCTAGCTTTGGAGATTTAAAAAAAAAAATTCACAACAGAAAGGAATCCCCGCGGTTATTTTATTGCATCGATTCCAGTATTGCTAACAAATGGTATTCTTGAAACACTGAAACACTCTGCATCCCAGACAACATTGCTTTCACTTCTCTCAAAGCAACATTGCCTTCAAAGCAGTATTGCAAAATTCTCACAATTTCAAGAATAGGGCCCCTGAAAGCAGAATTAATGTTGAGTCTCTTCAACCAATGACAATGGGAAGAATAAAAAAAAAGGTTAATCCTCCCAATATTTTGTATCACCCATACACCATTCACTGTCCACCGACCGTTAACATTATAGTACATGGTAACTTTCCTGAACGCATTCAGGAAAATTTTCTCTCTCTCTCTCTCTATTTAATAAAACCCACCTCTTTCAACTGTTGCTCATTGTTTAGCTTTTTCCTCATACGTTCATTTTTTTTAAACCAACGTTTGAAGCCCTACCCGAAACGTTAATGGAAAAAATGGCAAGAAGAAGGCGGCGGTGGAGGGGTTGACACAGTGGAAAATGAACGAAACTGATTCGCATCATTTCCTCTAATTTTGTTTGGTTACACAGATCTTTATCTCCTTTTTGTTTTTTTAACCCGTCAGAACGATCCGGGAACGATTTCAATCGTCAGTATCAGCTCAGCAAAATTAATTAACAAATCGTCCAACAAAAGCGTCTGACAAAATGTAAAGAGACATAAATGATGAAAATACAATTCTTACAATGGTTAAACAATTCTTTAGACTTTCGGCACCACACTATCGTAGAAGTACTTCTCTAAATTTACACCAAAAGTTTCGGAGTGTTTTTATTCCAGGAAGAAGAAAAAATCTACAGTAGAGGAGGCAAATGTGAAATAAGACAAAGAGAGGGTACTTCTCCAATGACCCGAAGAGACGTAATGAAAGCGGTGCATTTTCAACAGTTTTGAAGGAGATTTTCAAAGAGGATGCAGAAGAAGGATAAGTGGGGGCGATGTTTCCGCGTGGAAGCACACAAATATTAAAATTAGGCTTATAAAACATAAATACCATGTGCATGCTTTCCGCAGCACTGCTTCGTCTAAACATCAAAGAAACCTCATGATTTTAGGAGCCTGAAAGCTCTGAAGAAATTGACGTAAGGCCCCTTAAGTTTTTATTTCTTAAGATATGCTCAATTTGATCGCAAACAGGCAATATCCGGCTTTTAATTTTTTAAGTAATGGTCCAATTAAGCTCCACCTTGAAGGTAGCACCTCGCGAGACCGTGAGATGGACAGTATACAGTACACCGGGTTTCCGTCCACACATATACGCGATATTTATGTATAATCATGAAACAACCAACAATCTTTTTGCGCACCCAGGAAAATGGAAAAAGAGTAAACTATGCCTCCACTTGCGTGCGCTTTCGTCTTCCTCTGGACAAGGGACAGTACTGAAGCGGACAAAGTGATCAATCGAAAGACGGGGCGGATCAGCTGTCATTCGCAGAACAGGGCCATTTTCGAGGTAGGCAGAGTAGGCGACCACCTAGGGGCCGAACATGCGGGGGGCCCCCGGTTTGGAATAAAATCATTCGAAATAAACATGCAGGATTTTTAAGTGGACAGTTTTCCCAATTCAAGAATCTGTAATAATTACGTTTTAAGCCCTGTCCACACGCTCAAACGTTTCTTCAAAATTATTTGTGTAAACGGGTTTATCCCAGCATGTTATAAAGCACAAACCTGCTGGTTTAAACCCGTTTGCACAAGTAAGTTTGAAGAAAAGTTTGAGCGTGTGACCGGGGCTTTACAGATTTAAATCTGAATTCTCTGAAGAATTCAACCTCACAAAATCGGATTTTTGAATAGTGGAAACTCGCAAAAGTGGCTTTCTTTGAAGGCGCAAGAGTTGAAAGTTTAGTTGATTAAATATCCGAATTTGAAACAGCCAAATCCTTGACCCTGGCTCTCTCAAGTGACCCAAGCTCGCAAAAAGACGTTCAAAGAAAATACATTTGCCAAATCGGGGTTGGAAAGGGTCAAATCCTAGAAATTTGGTTATTGACACACCACGAAATTGGATTTTTGAACGAGGCAAGCATTATTGGGCTTGGGCATTGTGCTTTTGAAGGAGGCAATATCATATAATTGGCTTATTGGTTGTGCCTAACCATCTAAATTGCAATTTAAAGGACTCCATCACACGGAATTTGTTTATAAAGTAGTTACATATACAGGGTGTAACAGGAAAACGGGGCATAATTGAAATGGGTGATTCTACATCACATGTGGGTCAAAAATGACTATATGGACCATGGTCCGATTATTGACCGTTTCCGAGAAAATCGCAGTTTTCTTGACTGTCAATGCATCAGGCGTTTTTTTCGAAAATCGGTCGGTATCTTAGCAACCATTAACCCTGGGGAAATTTATAGGACACAGTTGGAAAGAGCACAAAATTTCCTTCAAGACGGTCGTACAGTTGGAGTAGTTCGTGAAATTTGGGCACCCTTAACGCTCGGCTGAAAAGCCGCTTCCTTGAATTTCTCTATTCTTACTAGTCATTCAGCCAGCTGTCATTTCACTGACAGCTCTTGGAGGAAGAGTAGGACTTCAGGAAAAACTTCTACAATTATTAAGCTTTCAAATGACACCTGGTTGCTTCGGGCCTTTGTCTCTATTCCTTTTGAGATACTGTTCGAAATACTTTAAGCCCCTGTCTAAATCGTATGGAAACGTATATTTGCGATTGCCATAGAACGGGAAAAATTCGTTTTAAAAAAAATGCTCTTCACGTCACTCAGGTTGGTGAGGGATTTTCTGCTGGGTGTTCGCTCGGGTTTTTTGTTTTTTGTTTTTTTAAAAGGGTCGCTCGACTTACCTGTTGGGGGTCATCTATTTGAGCCCCCGTTCTATGCAGTTGACTTTGAGTTTGACTTCCGCTGTCTGTTTCCATCGATCTCTGCGAAATATCTGTCAAAGGAGAGGGTGGGAACGGTAGTGACTGTTGACAGCTACCCTTGAATCCTACAGGTCAGAACCCTCAGGTTCTGAGCAGTGACCTGCCGTTTCAAGCACTTAGTATTGCCTTTTTTGGAGTTGGTCCAGCGAGGTAACCGGACTCAGCAGTCTTAACGGATCAAAAATTCACCGAAAAGGTTTGCATTGCAAAACCTGCATTGAAAAGGTTTGCAAAGGGTTGCAATTGCTCGAGGGCAATTGTGAACGTACGTTTCCAGACATTTTAGACGAGTTTTCAAGTATTTTGAACTGTATCTCAGAAGCAATAAAGACAAAATCCCGAACCAAGCAGGTCATTTGAAAGCTTAATAAATGTAGAAGTTTTTCATGAAGTCCTACTCATCCTCCGAGAGCTGTCAGTAAAATGACAGCTGGCTGAATAACAAGTAAGAATAAAGAATTTCAAGGAAGCGGCTATTCAGCTGAGAGTTAAGGGCGTCCAAATTTCACGACCTTCCCCAACTTTACGATCATCTGAAAGGAAATTTTGTGCTCTTTCCAACGGTGTCCTTGAAAGTTTCCTAGGATCAATGGTTGCTAAGATACCGACCGAGTTTTGAAGAAAACGCCTGATACTTCGAAATTCAGGAAAACTGCGATTTCTCAGAAACTGTTGATAATCGGACCTTGGTCCAGATAGTCATTTTTGACCCACATGTGATGAAGAATCACCCATTTCAATTATGCCCCATTTTCCCGTTACACCCTGTATGTATACAGTGAGGCAAAAAAAAGAATAAACTCAGTTCCGCATTGTATAACTCCGCGGCTATTTTTATCAATTTCACGTGCAATTTTAGCTGTGAATTGGCGCTTTTTCTCCATTAGAACCGCGAATTAGGAAGCAATTTTTAAAATTTTACATCCGAATCGGCGATTTTTTCACTTTTAGCGCTGAATTAGCTTTTATATAATTATTTAAAGCCGCGGACGCAACCCAAGAACAGCACATATAGTTTTTAATTTTTTGTCAGGGTTGACTCTCCACCAGTACCGAATCAAATTGACTCAACAGTTTCTGAGTCAATCACAATAATGTGGTTCTGAAGTTGTGCGTTTCCATACCGGTGCATGAGCCAATCACGTGTGTGCTTGGGTGAGGGCAAGTAAACTCCTCGAAACGTACACCGCACGACCCAAAACGCTGTTGTTCTCCCCTTGTTGATGTTAAGGAGATGAAACTTCGTGGGTGACTGGAAGAAGGTAAAAAGTGTTCAAATTATTTTTTTCCTGATTCCAATGGTGGATTTGTGGGAGAGGGGGGGCATATTCAGGCTGAATTGGCAAATCCGCTTCCTACTGATGTATTAGAATTGCGCTTTAAACACGCACAATTAGTTTGTTGTTGGACGGAATGTAGAATGTAGATTTTCGGGCTGTACAATCTTGAAAACATACACCGAAGTTCGGGGAAATGGACAAATTTTGCATTCATTCATCCCAGAGCATTGAAATTCTGAACGACCTAATGCATGACAGCGGAGAAAAACGGATAACGTCCTGTGTGGGTCCATGCTGTAGAGTTTTCTCATTTTATTCAGAAATGAGTTTTTTTTACTTTTTTTTTTTAATCGGGGAAAAGGCAGCTAAAAGTGCAGTGATAACATGAAAGAAAAACACCTTCAGGTCCCTTGGATGTCAAGGCTGCACTGCGCTCCTCAAAAGCGTCTGCGACATGAGCATCCGATCTCCTAGGAACGCACCACGCAGTTTCTGTTAGCTAATTTCTTTCTTTCTATGTTTTACTTAAATGGACGCCCAAAAAAGTGATCCTTGGTGCGTGGGTTATGAGATTAAGGGATACGTTAAAGCACAGACGTCACGACTCACACGAGTAGGGAGAGACACACACAAATTCATATTGGGGGGGGGGGGGGATTTCTGATCGAGTCAAAATTCGAAACTCTTATACCTGAAGGGATACTTCTAAGAAGCAAGGTATGCACGTGAATTTAAGGGGATGGCCAAATCCTGACGCAAGGTGGTAGAAGGCGCTAAAAATAATTTTGTTTCTTCCTCAAAAACTTCGAACGTCGCTCGTAACTACGAGGGCTCTTCTACAAATAGAACGGACGGAATTCAGTAAACAGAAAAGGTGCAGGAGGGCGTTGATTGATCCTTCACTCAGAGGAGTTGACAGATCAACTATTTTCTCTTGGCTCTATGGACACTATGAAAGCTTTGGTGGTGAAGGGAAAGAGGGGTCTTTTCCTTGAGCGAAAAGAGGTTCTCTACAACAGAGATAGTGGGAACATGATGGGTGGGTAGTGGGATTTCCGATAAAGAAATAAAATCCTTTAAAACTAGGAAAGGGCTTTGGTTTCAAGATTACTGTTGAGGGGATTGAATTTTGAGCGATGCATTTTTTGTGAAGCCACGGAGAGAATAGCAGTAGCCTAAAAACGGTATAGGATACTTGAAATAATTATGTTTATGTAGCCGAGTTAACGCCATTCTGCGGTGGTTCACGAATTAACTGTTATTATATTACCGATAAACAAAGAACTAAAGCTTAAAGGGAAATGTGCTACAAGTGGTAGTAAAATTACAATTGTTGTCATATTTTGTTTCGATAAGATCCATGGACACTGGAGCAATTTAACCTGTTTTGAATTGTTATCGATTTTTGAGTAGTTAGGTGTCTCATTACGTTGAGTGGGGTTCAAAAATAATCAAGATTTCCAGTAATTTATAACGGATAACAGTTTAACAGTTTACATGCTAATTAGCCAATAAATAATGCCAATTAACTTGCGTATATGTTTCATGCAGGAAAAATAACTAGAACGTACCCATTTTCTTGGACAAATTTTACGATCGAAACTATGAAAAAGCGAGCGTAAAAGTAAAACATTGCTAAAGTAAGGGGATTGCCTAATCTTTCTCTACCGCGTTGGGAAAAATGGATGCGTGCATTAAATACATAAGGTCTCTTTCTGCAGTACCTACTCGCCTCCTCATTGCAATCTGGCCATTAGAGCAACCGTTTTCAGGAAAATCATTAAGAAAGTAACGCTTGCCACCTGTGCAAACACTCCTTGGGGAAGGGGGAATGTTTCACCAAGCCTGAGCCGAGATGGTACAGGACGGAACTATATTAGCCTTAAAACTGTAGTTACTCCTGCACTTACAGTTCGCTTGAAGTTTACGTTTCAGAGGATTTAAAATTCCGCATACTTGAAATTCATGATGCTATGGGACCTGTGATTGAAGAGAATTTCCGGCTTGTGAAGTGAAATTCAGTAAGTCAGACGGAGAGAACTATATTGGAACGAAGATAGAGTGAAAAGTATAGAAGGGCGTCGTTACTTGGACGAGAGATCCTACGAATAGAATAGACGATTTCCGTGGAAAAAGCTAAGGTTTAGAACTGCAGGTTATGGGTTTATTTCTAGTTGCCTAGAGCCTCTTTAACAGTATTTTTTTTCACATTGCTAGCATTACTATACGAGTGTATTTCGGTTTCAAATACTACATGATTTTGTGAGTTTTTCGTTTATTTTGAGTCTGCAATTACACTTCCTTTGCGTGCTTCTCATCTAAAGTAAGAAAAATGCGATACTATTGCTGCTTCGGTGACTAAACGAGTTCTTCCATTCCGGGTCGACCTGGTTTTGACCCAGCTACTAAATTTATCCCTTTCCCTCAACCTTACCGGCACTTGACTGAAAACGTCTCAAATTGAAGAAAAAGGGAAGAAAAAGTACATGCATGTGAAGGAATGTGATAAATGCGCAACTATGATGGGACTTCATGTTAAGGTGCCGCCTGAACGACGAGTTTTCATCGGTACGTTTCGTGAGACGGAGGCTGAAGAATAAAATCAGCATTGAATAACTGCAAATGTGGTTTTAGTTTGACGGGAATGAGAGAAAAATAAGTTCAATTTACACAGCACAAGACAAGAGTAACCCATAACCTGGCCTAAGCGGGTTGCAAAACTGTTGAAGTAGGACTGGAGAGCGCATGAGTGGAAATCGTCTATTGAAATTCAATGACAAGCACTACACAGATGAACAACGCTAGTAAAGAGCACGTTAAATCATCAAAAGAATGATGTGAAAAGCAATCAAAAGCTACGGTAATGCGTATACACTTGTCAACGATACGAATGAGAGAATGAAAATAATATTTACAATAAAATAAGGTCACCATGGTCCACGATCAAAGGTTGCCCACATCTTCCTATCAAAGTGAATGGTCTCCGCTCCCGACTTGGTGATGTCAATTTCAGTAGAACAATAAAAAGCGAAGAGAAGAAAAACTCGGCGCGCGTCAAATAAGTTTTGGAACCAGATTGCTTCGCTTCAGTTTTATGTGGAGGCTAATGAGCTCTCCTGCTGCAACTTATCGATTTGAATTTAGTGAGCGTAGAGAGGCCTATTTTCAACTAGACATTCAGGAAAATGAAGCGACTGATTTCTTGATCGCATGAAACCATCTAGAGAGAAAAACTCAGCAATCTCCACTCAATTTAAATCTTTTATTAAAATATACGAGCTAATAAGAAACTTTGCACACATATCTCAACGGCATCGGCACCTTCAGCCATTTTGACGAAAGTCAAAAGAGAGCGAAAAAAAAAAAAAATAAATGTGGAACACAAGATAAAAGAAAAATAAAAGCAGCAATTTGCCAATGAAAAGAGTGGTATCGCAGTGTTTTTCTCACCCTTGTAAGTTTACCGCCATTAAATTACGGCGTCGGCAAACGACCTAAAAGATCTAAAAATATAGCAGGCATTTCTAACTTGCGGACCTAGATAGGTGCAACCCATAACAAAGTATAAACTTTTCATTTTCGCTAATTCACGGCACCAACATAAATTGTGGTTTAAGAGTCTTGGGAGCGAGCGCACCCAACGCCAAACGAACCGAAAACTTTATTCGCGCGTTTACCTGTTGAACTCCTGGCAACTGCTGTGAATCTTTCCTCTCTCACTCCTCTCACTCGTGAGAAGTCCTTAACAAAAACCCACCAACGTTGTAAGCATTGAATTTATTCGTCTCTCAGGACGTTGTGCCTCAAAATACTAGTGGGTTGAGAGATCTACCGGCCATTATTTGATTTATCGTTTGGCTTTGAATTCTGTTTGAAGAAAATTCGACGGTTTACCCGATGTGCTTTGGTAGGCCACTGGGGGATCAATAAATCTTTTTCCCAACTTGAAAGAGTATCTTCAAGACTACTTCGGAAAACACGTAACATTATGCAAGTAATAACATTCTCAGGCCTATCCCTATAGTTTTAAAATAATTAAGTTTCAAAGGAGAAACCCGAACGTAGTTAGATGAAAGTGAGTACGTACTCAAAGAACTGATTGGTTTATATGTGGCTCGTTCATTAGTGAACGATTGTGTCCTTGTGTACTTAACTGCGAGAAAATATTTGTGTCACAGGTCCTGAACAAGTTCTTGTTTTTCCCTTCTATGATCATCGCACAGCTATGACCTTGTTCACACGACCAAGGCTTGCGTGCAGTGGATTAAATTTCGTTTTATTCTTTCAATAGGCGAAGCAATTTAAAACGCAAGCAAAAAACTCCGTTTCCTTTTTAAATGCAAGAAAAATTAATGCGCTTATGAGCGATTGACAATTCCGATAACCTTTTAGGGTAATGACACACTAGACGACTGTCACCGCGACTGATGTAGACTTGGAAAGTCACGCAACTTGCCCCGCGACTGCCGGGGCGACTCTTTTATCACTCAACACGTACTCCCAAACGCCCGCTCTTTCTCGCGACTGTTGAGAGAGTCGCTGGAACCCACGGCTGTCGCGCGACTGAGCGGCTGCTAGTGTGTGGTCGCCTCAGAGTTCAATATAAACCAACGACTTCACTGGCGAAAGTCACGGCGACTGTCGTCTACCACACACTAGCCTAGCAGCCGCTCAGTCGCATGAAAAAGTATCTGAAGGCAACTTCACTGCTAAAATGTCGAAAATGCGCTAAGGCCAAGTTTAGGCTAAGGGTAGCCCCTTAGAAGGAGGCTAAAATTGAGAAGGCGCGCAAATGTGTTAATCTTGGGAAAAGTACAAGGCAACAAGTTTTGAAAAAGCTAAAAAATAATAAAAAAGCGCTAATTCGTAGCCAAGAGCAAACAAAACCACTAATTCGCCGGTACAAATTGAGAAAAACGCCAATTCGCGGATAAATTTGGGAGAAACCGTTGATTCACCAGGGCTAAAATTGAGTAAAAGCGGTACTTTGCGGCTAAAAAAGGATACAATTCGTGGCTTAAATTGAAAACAAGCACGCTAATTCAAGGATCTATCCGAAACTGCTGAAACTGAAAGCCCGTTAATTGCCGGCTAAAATTATAATAAAGCGCTCAGTAGCAGTTAAATTGGTGAAAAAGCGCAATTCGCGGCTAAAATTTGACAAGAAGCACTTATTTTCAGCAAATGGTGAAAAACGCCAATTCTCGGTTAAAGGTGAAAAAATCGACCAAAGAGAGTAAAAGCTGTAATTTTCGGCTAAAACTTTGTTAAGAAATTATTCGTGGCTAAAATTGAGGACGATGCGCGACAAAATTGAGAAAAAACTCTTGTTATGCGTGGCTGAAACTGAGATAGATCACTAATTCCTGGCTAAAATAGAGGAAACGCCAATTCACCGTTCCTAGAGACAAGCTCGTCGCTAAAATTTATAAAAAATAGGTAGGTACCATAATTTAACGCAAATTAAAAATTACATTATTAATTGTTTATTTAAAGGCTATATAAAGGACCCGCCTCGCAGAACACGAACAGAATGGTCCGCTCACGGAAAAAAAAACGTAGTAACGGGGAATACTTCGCTTTCTGTGTGACGGGGCCTGTGGACCTTGGAGAAAATGACCCTTAAAACTGTTGAGAAGGTATGAACACCCCTCAATTGGGTTTGGGAGGGGGTTTTGATAATGTTTTTGCACACGTGACCTGGACTTCAAGGGAGCTGCCCCCCCCCCTCAGATCCTCCACAGCTCCTATATCACCACAAAAAACTGGAGACCAAAATCTGAGCGCCACTTAATACACATTCGTCTTGTGAATCATCTCAAGCCCCATGTATATGTCGTAGGCAAATATTACAATCAGGCAAACGACTATTTGCCTAGGCATATGCTATATGCCTTGGCATATAACATAAATCTGAAAGTTACACGTGGGGTCATCCACAGGTTCCAAGTCGGAAGGTGTATAGTATAAGCCCGTTAAAAACTTGATCACTTGTAAACACTTAAACGTCAAGAAGCGGGGACGAAACTCATGGAAAAGGGCGTTAAACAATTGACGTCGTACTTCATTAACGCGATTATCTAAACACCATTTCGCTCAGCAACTTGACTTTAAATAGCTTCTAAGAGTCAAAATTTCTAAAGCTGAAGAAAACTGCCTGATTAAGCCTTTCCTCCAGTAAAAAAATTACGACTAAATCGAAAGAGAAAATACAAAAACTAGGACTGAATTGAACTCTACTCAACCTTGCCACAACTTCCAGAGCTGAGAGCGAAATGCTGCCTCATTAACTCTCATTCATATTATTCCAGGATAAAACTCTTTCAGAGATAGCACAATTCTGTTTGGAACCACTGCAAGAATATCATTCAACCGGCAAGTCGAACGTAGTTCTTTAGGTATGAGACATAATTAGTACGAAATTTGACAAGGAAGATTATAACTGTAATTCACGCCTTCAGCCAGACGCAATGGAACAATCATCAGTCACGGCAAATTTTTCTGAAGATCAGCTTGTTAGGGCAACCACCCTAACTATTTGTTGCTACTAATTTTGTTGAAGACACGTGAAAAGTTGGTTTAGTACGGTATTATAAGAGGGCTATACCGTACTAAACCAACTTTTCACGTGTCTCTAACTATATTAATGAACAAAATACTGTTCATGGGATGGCGATCAATATTTGAGCCTCGCAAATAGGAGTTCTTGATAAATAAAATAGCGCGGGTGTTAACCAACTGGCCAGTAAGAGCAAAAGTTATTGGGCTATTTCCCCGACAGTTGGTCGCAAACGTTTAATACGTGAGTTAACTGCCCTCCCTTTCCTTATTTCTCCATCTGAACTTCCACGAGCCCGAGAGAGAAAAAACGCCAACACCTATAAAAATATTTCATTGAGATCTGGAGGGACTATCAAAATCATCTTCAAGATTATTAGGATACTAGAATACCTTAGTTTTTCCAAAACTGCGTGGTGTAAAAAGGTAAAGTTCAAAAACTTGAAAGTGCATGCATTGAATTGTAATGCTAATGAGCAACTTACGGTGCAGGTCACGCCAACAAAATGATTCGAATATGAAATTCGGTTTACTCACCAATAACAGTGCAATTAATCATGGGAGGATCCAAATACATGGCTTGACGAACTGTCCATGCAGCTACTTTGACGCAATCGCACGTTGATGGAAATTGCGATTGAAACAGTTCTCGGGGAAGTCGAAGAGTCTCCAGCTGACAAAATGCCGCCAATTGATCGACGGTTAGCGACTCCAACGGGTTGCCCGTCAAATTCAACTCCAATAGATTGGGCAGCACGCCCATGTTCGGTATCGTTTTTAAACGACAGTCGGCAAAGGAAACGAACTGAAGAAAAAAAATCGAATTCACAAGTGTAAAAGTACCTACTTGAATTAAAAATAAATGAATGGATGTGATGAGGTAGTTTTCAAGATTAGCTTCTTTGAAAAAACTATTAAGGATGTCGGTACCAAATTTTAATTTACAAATTTTTAAAGATTTATAATTTATACCTACGACTTTAAAACATGAGGCAATACTTATTTCGTGCTAAAATAGTAGGTGAGAAAAAAAAAACTCAAGTTGCGTTTAGGGGCCTGAAAATTTGGATTTACATGCTTGAGAAAAATGACGGTTTGAGTGTCGCTGCCACCGTCGTCGGCACCAACAAGTTACAAGGTAATCTCCAAAACTTCACGACTGATTTCGACGATTTTTCACTTATTTAGGCCTGCGTGTTCGCATGGGGTCAAGTAGCACGGACACCGCATAAAATGAGATGCATGTATGCAACAACTGTGCAAGACAAATGCGTGCGGCAAGTTTCCAACTTTGGACTGTTATAGTTTCGGTCAAATCAATTTCAGCTACGGGCTAATAGGGCATAAAGGGTGTAGGAAAATGGAAATTAACAGTTATCTACCAACCAGTTAGGCTTCGGTGGAACGTTGATAACATGTGGGGAGGGTGTTTCACTTTCAAGACTAAGCATTTAAATCACAGACTATTGTATCTGGCCTTGCAATGAGTAAATATAACGGAGCACATCGATCACGGGGTGATGTAAAGATTACTTGAGGTATGACATGTCGTTACGAGATTAGAAGGCATTGTGCGGGGCGCTTTACAGTCGACTGGACACTAATAGCTAGCAATTAAACACGCCAATGAAGTACTTTTTTTTTTGCAGGGAAAACAGTTTTATTCAAATCTTACCAAAAAATAGGAGCTTAATTTAATTGACAGCCGAAAATCTGAAATTTGTGATGTCTTTTCCATTTTGGCGGAACTATCTATTTATAGTTTATCGATAGGTGATAAAAATTGTTGAAACCGTGCCGTTAGAAGTAAGGAACTATATGTATTTCATAACGGTTCGACCAATCGCAAAAGGTCAGAAAAATGTGAGCATTGCAGGTCAGCGGTGGCAAGTGATTAAGCTCCCGGGATAAAAATAAAAACCAAACATTGCACGCAGGATCTAAGAGTTTAAAAATAGTAACTATACGTATTAGTTTGGCGAGTTAGCAAGAGGGGAGGAAGACAGGAAGACAATATAAAAAAATGTACCTGCAAAGAAACTGCTTTTTCCAAAGGAGCCGAAAGGATAATGTTTTCCGATAAGTAGAGGCGGCGAAGAGTGGATGGAAGAAGAGGAGGAATTTCTCGAATTGAGTTGAGACTTAAATCCAACACTTCGAGGTATACGAGAGGCTCGAAGGCCAAAGGTTCGATAATTGTGATCGGGTTGTCGCCCAAGTAGAGAAACTTAAGCGAGTGATAAGTAACGAAGCTGTTGTTCTTGAGAATCCTTATTCGATTGACTGAAGCGTCGAGAACCTACGAAGAAGGGGAACAGAAAGAAGAAAATAAACAGAACACGTCACACCTATACTCAGGATACTAAATTTTCGTTTTCAAACGGGGCCAGGGCGAGGAAATAGGAAATACTTACTTCGACGTCACGCGTAATGTTCGGAATATTAACTAAATTAATGTTGGAACAGTCAGCGCCAAGCATTTTAAACACCCTCGAATATCTGCACGAGCCCTCTGGGAGTGTTCTTCGGCTCTCGCCTTCTCCGACAGATAAAAGCACTCCGAATCCTGCAACAAAAGATGCATTCATGAAATATAAACTTGGGCTTTTTCAAAAAAATAAAAATAAAAACAGTAGATGAGGCAATAACAGGGAATTATCCAAAATGAGAGCAAAAAACATAACTCACTATTATCATAACCATTTTTCTTATCTTTAGCACGCAATGCATAAAAAAAGAGCCAAAATTTGAGTTATTACTAACAAGAAAGCAATCATCCCCCGACCCCCTTGTTTGCAAAGTTAGGTAGAAATAAGAAAACTCCTTCGCAGGGCTCAAAATAGAGGCGAAAATGCCCCTGCGATGGGGAAGGGCGTATACTTGATTAGCCGCTTGTCTGGGGCCCGAGGACCAAGTTATCTCGTTTCATCACTTTCCCAACAAAAAAAAAAGTTTTGAGCCAATTTTACCCCCTTTTAAGTCAGGTTTATTCTTCTTCCTTCTCATTCCACTCATTTGACTCGAATATATTACGTTCAGTAGTAGGTATGGGGATCTTAAAATCCTTATCTACCCAAGTTGTCAAGTGTTTATACTTGAGAGAAAGAAAAACGACTCTGGGAAAAAGGATATTAAGCTAACAATATTTATTATTTGCTTGACTAATTGGCAAAGGTAAACACCGGGAAGGCGTTCAAAAAGTTTGATAATCATAACTTCCCCAGTTGAATAAGAGAGGATTGATTTTATTCACAATCACAATGTCCAAATAAATAATTCCGCTTAAGAAAGTAGTCATCCATCATCTCTACTATTTGTACATTGATATTGTTAGAAGATCGCTAAAACTACGAGGGTTATAGTAGGTAATGCATGCATAAAGCTGTAGCCGTAGGAGCCTACATTGTCTGTCTTCCTTCGTTGAGGTGCGTCAAAAACGAACCGGTTTCGGCTGCTCGCCATCTTCAGCGTATAGAAGTACAAATTTTAGTTTCAGTTGTGCTTCCATACGCTGAAGATGGCGAGCAGCCGAAACCGGTTCAATTTGGACGCACCTCAACGAGCAGGGAAGACAGACAATGTAGGCTCCTACAGCTACAGCTTTATGCGTGCATTTGCACATTAATCAAACAAAAATCCTACAAATATACTTATGCTATAGGTACCTACTGCGCAGTAGAAATAATTATTCGTGACAATAATATATATGCCACGCAAACAAGACGAAAAGTAAGTCCTGTTTCGGACATCAGTTTGCCTTGGCTTCGGAAAATATCTGGATTATTTCAGTAATTGCTTCAAGCAGTTGCGCTAGAATAAAGTAAGAGGGTTATAGTTTTTTAAAAAATCACTATCTTGATCTCACAAACCATTCGATTTTTCAAAACAAGCCCATCTCTGACATCCGCAAAAAAAATAAAGCCATCTCTGCTGCGCGTGTTCCTCATGAAGTCATGACACACTGATTGAAAAAAAAAAAAAAAAAAAGCAGAACCGTTGTGACGTGGGAAACCTGACGAGTCATTTTGAGTAATGGAATGACGGGTCTCAGAGAAGAGCAAGATGAGAACAGCGAGAAAATATAAGAAGATAGTCATGAGATGGGGGTAAAATCCTACCCATATAATTTATTTTGCTTTCCTCTTTCACTCCAGGGAAATAAAACAAAGAAATAACAAAGAAAGAAAAAACTATTATAACACCGCAATTTCTGTATCTTACATTCTGGCTTGGGCTTATTGGCCCACTGCCCAGAAAGAAAAAAACTCGTATTTACAAAGAGAACGTTAGTCTCACGAGAGTAGCTGGGAAAGGTACTCAGGTGAAAAGATGCAGATTTGATTTCATTCCATTCTGCCACCCGCATATTCACTCAAAGATAACTTTTACCATGAAGAAGTTTGCTCTGGAAACTTTAACGGCAAAATGTTGAAATAACGCAACTATACGTTAGTATGAAAATGAAGGATAAGGGGAGGAAGATTTGCATTACCTCCCGCAATAAATTCAGCAAAGTAGGTGTTAACTAAATACATACGAGGGAAATTTGAACCATTATTAGAAAACTTAGAAAAAGCTTAGTTGAAATCGAAACGAGTAGAGGCACGCACCTTCACCCCTCATTTCTTTTTTTATCGTTATTTGTCACGAAACTTACAAAAACAACAATCTATACCTTAACAAGGTATCTGTCGTAATGTGCTAAAATCTGAAAGAAACTAAACGACGTTGCTCAGGGACCATGGATCCATTCTTGTTCTTTTCTCTTTCACACAGAGGACTTATGCATATACCTATCCTATCGTGCCACACGGAATTTCCAGAAACCCAAATTCCACTTGCAAAACAATTATACATATATTTTTTTAAATGGGGGCGGAGGGAACGACTTTTTTCTCAAGGAATGGATACTTCTTTAGAGAGGGTATGAATATTTTCTGAGGGTTCTTGGTCTGTGCTCATTTCGAAAATGACGGCTCGCCCAAAGCGATCTGAAAGCCCCCGCTGGGAAAATAGGAAAAATTGAAAAATTCTAATTCGAAAGCATGTAGTTTTGGGCAATCTTTTTAGTGCATATAGAAGGCCGGTAACTACGGTGAAAAAAATTTAAAAACTGGTACATAGAAGTACAAAAGCAAGATAAGTTTTTAGGAATGCCGAGTGAAATCCCCCTGACGGAACACGATTTAGAGTAGGCAATAGAAGTCATCGCTTTAGCCTCAACAATAAACATGCCATGTAAATTGTAACCGATAATAATTATGAGTTTGAAATTGAGAGATTCTGCATCCGGACTATGAGGTCACCTACAACACGTACGTAATCCTCCCCCCACCACCACCAGAAGCGTACCGAGGTAGTGGCGACGAGGGCAGACCACCCCGGGGGCCCCCGAAAATCTCCATGAGGATTTTTAGGTTCTATGTTCATATGAGTGTATATTAGGTACGTGATAAGGAATTTTGGTATACAGTAGGGCAGCGATTTGCCTCCTTTCGACGATTTTAAGTCCACCGGCTGGAGAATAGAACGCTGCAGGAGACCAGCCAAGAGTGTAGACGAACATTCGATTCAGCCCACGAAAGCGCTATTCTGAAGGCTCAAATTGAAAAAATTCGCGCGTTACGGAGGTAACTTCGCGGTTAAAATAGATAAAATACGCTGATCCACAGTTTCTTTAGGTCCTTAACCGGATAAAATTGAAAAGGAGCACTAATGTGCTGTACTTGGAGCAATTTCACGGCAAAAAGTTTGGAAAAAACGCTAATATTCGTTTCTCGATGCAACTTTCAGACCAACATTGAGAAAAAAAAGCTGATTCGTGGTATACGTATAGAGGCCTACGGCTCAACGTAAATAAAACGAAGCCACAAGTGAAAAAAATCGCGGATAAAATTAAAAACACAAAAAAAAAACAACAACAAAAAAAAAAAAAAAAAAAAAAAAAACAACAACAACAACAAAAACACGCTAATTCGGGAGGTAGGTAAATTCGAATCTGAAATAGCCGAGAATCGCTAACCCGAGGCTAAATGTTCGAAAAATACTAATTCCCGGCCGAAATGAGAAAAAAATTGCTAATTATCGGCTGAAATTAGGGCACACCCGGAAAATAAGGAACTCGGACAAGTCAGCCACCACAAATAGCCAAGTCTGCCACGAAACAAAATTCCGCAAAACTGCAAATTTTGGATCGGAACATTCACGAAATTGCTACTTTCTGGTTTTCTCTTTTAGTGAATGTGGAAGCTGACCACGACAGTGCCCAAAGTATTGACGAATAGCCACAAAATTTAGCGTTTTCTCAATTTTAACCTCAATGGGCCTTTTCTCCCACATCAATTGAAATTCATACCGCTAATTTAAAATTGAGAAAATAGGCTTATTCCCGCTACTATAATTAGAGAACCTTTAAAACACAGGTACTGAAACACGGATTTCAGCGCCACATTTAGTCCCTCAGTTGTTAGGGTAAACAAAATATCATGAATGAAAAAATTGTCATCGTAACAGCAAACAAACGCAGAACGCGATCGAAATAAATCAAAAAATATTACTTGTCAATGAGATCAGGTGATAATTATAATCATGTGAGGGACCAAGCATGGCGCCGATTTCCGTGTTGCAGTACTCGTGTTTTATAGTGCCTTGCTATAGTTAGCGGTCCTTCTCGATTTTAGCTGTGAATGAGCGATTTATGTTATTTTCTCGCTGCAAATAAGCACATTGATTTCATTTTAACAGCTAATTAGCATTTTCTCCTTATTTCGGCTGTGAATTAGAGCTTTTTCTCAATTTCAATCGCAAATGGGGCGTTTTCTCATAGCTCAATTCAAATCTTATAGCGCTAATTCACGGCTAAAATTGATGAAAAGCTTTCATTAAAGTTTTAAAATAAGCTCATAAAAATAAAGAGGTAAATCGCTCATTCATAGGTTCGATATAAAACGCTAACTCGCAGCTGGAATAGATGCATACCGAAAATTCGCGGCTAAATGTTTGAAAAAATCGCTTTATGACAAACACTAATTCGCAGCCAAAATTTAGGAATCGCGAATTAAATCGCCGCCTAAATTGAGGAAAATCGCGAGCTAAATCACCGCCAAAATCCAAAAAACTCGCTAATTCATAAATACAATCTTGAAAAAGCGCTGACTAGCGGATAAAATTAGAACAAAGCTAATTCGCGGCCAAAATTGAAAAGAATCGGGAATTAATCGATGCCAAAATTGATAATAGTCGCTAATAAGTCGTGGCTAAAATTGGGAAAATCGCAGATTCGGGGCTAAAAAGGAGAAAACGCCAATTCGTGGTTTCTGAAAGATTTTTTTTTTTTTTTTTGAGGGCTCGGACGATCTCCCGATTCCGAAGGTGCCAAACCATACCCGCTTGGGGCCCGGACTCGGGAGAGCCGATCAGCCTAGTACCAGTACGGCTCCTCAAACCTATTTATCCTTTCCATCAACCTCAGGAGATGCGGGGTCCCGAGTTCTGCAGTTCTGCGCTAATCCATAGCTGAAAGTGAAAAAAAAAAAAAAAATAAAATAAAGCAGGGCTAAAAAATGTTTTTAAAAATTCACTGTAGAAATAGAAAAAATCGCTTGTGGTGTTCGCGAAAAAATGAAGATTCGTTGAAATCAATGGATCCTTCTTGAAATTAGTCAAGTCAGATGTTTCAATTACAAGGAACAGTTGGCAAAGCTTCTTTGGCTCAAGGAACGCTCATAAATACGGACCTCACTCCTCAGGGGCCTCATATAGAGATTTCCGCCCCGGACCCCGATATGTGTACGTCCGCCAGTGGCGGACCAGGTGTACACCCATACAGTGCGTACATCACGTACGTCTCCAACAATACAATGAGTATACTTCATTCCCCTTTTCACCTACTCATTTAACATTTTCCATTTTGTGACTCAACGTTCAGTAACAGTTGATTTCAGAGAGTTTTCAACAAAACAGTTTTTAATTAAAATAACATGGAAAGCTATCAATCGCGTTGAAGTTCGCCGATAAAATTACTATTGTAAGTTGAACGGCCACTAACTGAAAGTAGATGCGCTGAGCATACCTCGGAAATTCATTAACCGCGAAAAGAAGGGCTTCGCTAAGCGTTTTTTATTTCCGTCTCATCGTACTTCTCCACCTCTTCGATTACCAAACCTTTCGCTGTACAAAGGCTTCCCTACCCTAGAACACTTTATCTCTCGTATCACGATTTCGTGCTGAGGGAAAAAAAGAAGAGAAAGAGGACGAAGAAGGGGCCTTTTCTCTTTTTGCACCCTCTTCTAGCTGAAACTCTAGGGAGGAAGATTGAATAAAAGCTGCGTCAGGGATAAAACTGAAATGTGCTCTTTCGTTACCCGCACCACCATCCGGCCTATCAAGAAGGTTTAGAGCGAAGGGAAGGGAAGGGAAAAGCAACCCTTTAAATCTAAATTGTGTGAGTGCGGGTGAGGAAGCACAAGGAGTTTTTACAGTGATGTGTACACTTGACTTTAGCGAGTTTTCTGTCGATCGTAAAGGTCGCTTTTTACCTTGGTCGCAGAGCATTGGTTTCGCCTAATTTTCTCCCAAAACACGACTCCGCCAGGATACGCCATCAATTATGGAGTGCTAATCCATTTAAGGCCTCTTACTAACAATAAGAATATTTCTCTAACGCTTATAAAGAGATGCGTTTTTCTTGGAAAATGCAAATATGTACAACTCTGTTTCATTCATTTTGCTTCCCCGACTGTACCGAAGTATGAAGGAAGCCCTCTGAACATTTCTGGAGGTCGGACAATTTTTAGCCTCAAAAATCAAAAATGCGTCTTTCCTATAACGTTTTATAGAGCTCACAAAAGACGTCTACTTGTTTCAATACATTTCCAAGTTTCCCCTCGGTCAATATCGGTTTCACGCCTGTAGCGGATCCCTCAATTCGCATAACTCTTGAACTCACCCGATGACACCTCCCCTCATCGCTAGACTGCATAGTTGCATACCTTCACTACTATCCACACACCAACATCATCACTCCCAATCCACCTCCCCCAATTGTCAATTCTCACTATCATTCCCAACTTAATCCCCTACCACTACCCATTTTGCCTTTTTTTTATTCGCTCATGGCGTTCTTTGATAGAAGTTATTGAGGAAAGAGTAGGAAAAAGTAAAAAAAATCGCGCGGGAAATATTTTTAATTAATTTTTTATGTAATGAGTTTCGCGATGGAGGGGGTTTTGACAGAAGTGACCTTGTGAAGTCAATACCGCTAGAGTGTTTTGACAGTTGACAGGCTTATCACAAGCAACCGAACCTGAACGCTGGTTTCTGTGCTCTTCAACTGAGTACATAAATGTGGATGCAACAAGGAAAACAACATTTTAGTGCATTTAATTTTTCTGACGAAATTGGACAATAAATAGGAACGCAGCACACCAAGGCAATTGGCCTCTGAAAGCAAAGTGTCTGACATCTGGTGTTATCAATGTAAACCATTGATGGGGAGGTTCATGATTATTTTATAACAGGAATCGCCAAGGCTACTAGAACTAACAAGGTTGGCCATTACGCCGTTTGTTTACGTTTTTCTATATATATAGGCGAGGGGTGGAGGCCCACGTCACAATATGCTCCCTCCCACCACACTTTATTCATGTAGTATTCCAACTCCTTTGAAACTGAGTTATTCAGGTGAATCAAATCTTATTATCGAATTTTTTACTGCTGTTACGCACATTGCTTGGCCCCTAAGGCTAGAAAAAAGATACCAATGTTTATTACATATTTTATTTATACAAAAAATATTATGTTGAAGCTGAACAAAACACTCACCCTTCCTTCAAGAACATTAGCCAGCCATACACTTGCGTTCTTATTTCCTCTCAAAAATCGTGGTGCATCCAAAGCGTAAAGAGATAAAACGGGGTAGGCAAATTTTGCTTCAAAAAACACTTTCCCATGGTGAATTGTGGCGCATGGAACAGGAGAGGAGAGAACATTTTGTATACAAATCAAATTTGTGTATAGAGAGTATTTCACAAATATTGTTGTCATTTGAAGAGATAAAACGTTAGTGCATGGTCTCGTATCGTGTCATTTGGCGTGGCGCGTTGTCATGTTCAAAATTTCAAGAGGATAAAGAGGGTAGAACAGAACACGATTTTTGAGAGTGATTTTCAAAAGATTTGAGATCATAGGGGGTGTGGGGTGTCGATTTTGTTTGTCTTTTACAAAAAAGTTTATTCTACTGAATAATAAATCGCAGCATTATTTTGTTCATTATTAATACAGAGTTGAACGAACTTACTGTTCGTAAGGGCTGGTATACCTCATCGAAAAAAAATATTTTCGAGAAATGTGATCCGAAATATCTTTCTGTACAAGAATATTGCCACCTGAAGATACCATGGTGAAGGTACGAAGCCCGAAATTCTGGTTGAATTAAATAAAACAATAGTTTGGGCAGTTTGGGCTTTTAAAAAACACGAATTCTACATAAATACTATAGACTGTAAACAATGGGGCGGGAAGAGGAGCAAATTTCTACGTCACAATCGGTCTCGACCAATCAAAACACTGAGGCAACTTTTTCGTCTTGTTTACATTGTAATGGCCAACCTTGTTAGTTCTAGTAGCCTTGAGGAATCGCTGAGAAACAATAAAGTTTTTTAGTGCATTTTATTGAATTTGTGTTCAACAACCCGCTGGAATATACAGTATTGGCCGCTTAAAATGTAAGTATTTTAGATTCAATAAGCGTTTCATTGAACCTGAGGGTGCCGTACCAGGAATAATTGCGTTCTGAGAGAGTACAGTATTAGTCTATCAACACGCCAAATGGTGAATCTTAAGCCGGCTCCACCCATGCGGTATTTACCAAATAACGAGCAAAATATTTTTCAATTTTCAGTTGGTCGGTTTCTAGGAAATTGATTAATATTTTGCTCGTTATTTGGCAAACACCGCATGTGGGGAGCCGGCTTTATATTTTAATTACAATTTCATGTGAAATTATATTAGACCAACCATTAGCATCAGAAATGTGCTTAGTTGACCCCTTTGATACGGCTACTGCGTTATGAGTCTATGCAACAAAACTAATGATTGTATTCTCAATGAAAAGACATTTTTAGATAGGTTGCATAGACTCCACAGCCGTAAGCACAGGGTTTGAGAACGCTGCCTAAGAATATCCACTATTGTTCACCTAAGTGCTAGATAGCGGGGCAGCTTTCTGATTTATTTATTATTATGCGTTACAATTTCAGATGGATGAGGCATCGGACATAGTTGAGCTGCCCGAAATAATTGATTACATAGGGGATTTCCGAACGCCTATGATAGAAGGGTCAGCCATCATTAAGGCTAACCAATAACCATATGCTAGAGTACGGAGTAGTTGCTGAAGACAGCGAATATGTCGACTTTTTTGCCCTCGGCCTGAAAACGTCTAGTCTGAACAGCCCACCTCATGAGGTTTCCGTAAAAATCGACAGTGGGAAAATTAGATCGAGCAGTTGCACGTGTAAGGCAGGCAGCGGCAAGTGCAAACACGTGACTACGATTTTGCTCATCCTCAATAGGTGAGATCAACAAAGTACCGACCCATTTCCTAGCCGAGCTATTGGTGTACAATGTAATCGTTGACATACCTTTTTCCTCCCTCGTCAAGGGACTCGCTTGATACTATGAAGCGCGTGAGCTGCACAGATTTACGACAGTCTTGGGGAATAATGAAAAAGTCGGTCAAAGACATGTACGAGGCTCAAATTCGGATTCAGCCACCCAGCGATGCACGCACCATCGAATGACACAAAAAACGATTTGCGACATTTGTGAGACAATTCACTTTCGAAGAGGAAAGTATAAAGGCCGATTTACACCTATCATGCACCCTTCCGATCATTCGGAACGTTATTTTCCAAGTTTTCCTTATATTTGCATCGGCAGGGAATCGGTGGAACGGCACGTTAAGGGTTCGATTGTTACTCGAACATTGGGGAACGCAACACAGCCGTCGAATCTTTTTCAACTTTCGATCCTCAGACGCGTACGAGTTGGTCCATTATAAACGCCTGTAATGAACAATTTATTGGAGAAATAAAATCATGAAAACAATAATAAGTTGGCTTGCCTCACAACACTACTGGGTGATTAGGGGTCATTTACCCAAGTGCCTACCCACTCAGATAATAAGTGGCGCACTCTATAATCTCTTTCACAGGCCAATACAGCGAAACAACGAACGTGCAAGTTGATGTAAACAGTAAGGTTCTATGATGGTTGCAGTGATACTGGATGAGGGGTGAAGTAGTTGGGCAGATGGTAGGTGAGGATGGAATGGGGACGTGCCTGAGAGGGGTTGGTTGGCGGTTGTGACGTCACATTTCCAACCCTCGTCTAAGTCGATCAGCTGGATATTTTAAAATTCAATTAAAAATCGCTGCCTGCACCTACTGAGTTGCGGTTTTCACCATTCTCTTTTGTTTTAGCACCACTTTCGACTGAGAACGAAAAAAAAAAATTGCATGTCTTCAAGGGGCACCACTATCCGGATTATTGGGTACAGATAACTAAAAGATTTCTAATTTCTTGTTTTAATACAATATTAGTGTTGTTGGAGCACTTTTTTGTACAAAAAGTGACTGAACAGAGAAAAAACAGTCAGACGGGGCACCTCATTTCTGATCGAAATGACCATTTCCACGATCAATCCCATTATAGATAACATCGAGAGAAGTCCCGAAGATGCGAGTATTTTTTCTTACAACTTCATCCTTTCGTGTTATTCACGGAGAAAAAATTACTTTCATATTGCGTGATTCAAGCTAGTCATTGTTATCCGTGCCTCTCTGGGCACGGGCCTAGCGGGATCTAAGGATTTAGAACCCATTGTTCTAGTTTTGAGCATTCCGTAGAGTGCTTCCACTTTCCTCCTAAGACATTCTCATTCTCCTGTTGAGTCGGGGTTTCCCCTCACTCAGCACAGTACAAATTTCCCTCCCAGTTTTTGTTTTTTCTACGACGTCTTGGAGTTCACTCACCACCGACCGATGGTGGACTGATAATAAGTGGCGGACTGTTAGCGGTCCTTAACGTGAATCGGTAACGAACAAGAAAGGGTTGAAAAACCTTTTTTGCCTTGTTTTATTATGATCGTCAAAAAGCCATAATGACTCGTGCTAAATTCCATTTTTTCACCCTATATTTTATTTTTCTTAACAAAAATTTAATGACGATTTTTCAAGAATACATAAACTTTGATTTTCTCTTTTCCCCCTTTTGTTTGTTCTTCCCCTTTAGAGGTTTCCTTGTGTGAAAAGTAGAAAAACTATTCCAACAGTTGAATCAAGAAGGCGGGGGTTAGTCGAGGGTTGTAAGAAGAACAGAAAAATGTCAACGAATTAATGTTGAGGGAACCGACTGAGATGATACTGATAGCGTTTTCCATTTGCATAAAATTGTACTTCGGAGCAGTTCATTTTCACCTTTCTTCTCAATCAACATACGTTTCAATTCAGAGAGGACGGGTGCTCCATGGCAGATTTTTGCGCAAATGCGGAAAACACTATGATTCTGTTATCGTCAAATGTGTATATCCCATTCTCTAATCTACGCAGTGTCAAAGACTCAAACCAATAGGTCGGTATAATTGGAAGTTCATGAAAATATTTACTCCAGAGATACGTTTAGAACGGTTCTGGTAAGTGTTGACCTCATTTCTACATTGAACAACTGTTTGCGCACTGAGCTGAATGATCGTAGGGAAAGGAGGCTAAAGAAAGCGGTAACATTATTTCATTTATTATTGTTTTAATATATAAAATACGTTTGTTTCTATCATTTTGCTTGTTCCTACTTTTCGATCGACACAAATGAAACAGTTACTAAAGAATTAACTAGGAGGGGTGACTTGAGAAATAAATAAAAAAGGCTAAGGCCGACCAAGACAAACATGTAACGGTTGATGGGGTGACTTCCGCTACTTGAAGGCAGACCCCAGTCTTTTGATTCTACGCTACTTTCTATTCCAATAGACATTGTTTAGATACGGTAATTTCTATCCAACCCTTTTCCCACAGTAAAAACAATTGAATCAAGAAAATTACTGCGGTGAAGCGAAAGGTCCACTTTGTCTCGATTTGAACTCTTTAATATTTCTTTGACCATTTATCCATTGTATCCACGTGATGACGAGACTCAAATCACGTAAAACTAGAATTTTACCCTTCTGAGATTTTTAATTTTTTTCGTGTGTTTTCAACATGCACTCGGTTCAGCTTTATACTCACTGCTCAGGATTTATTTTCAAAGCTTTATTAAATCACTCAAAGCCCCCCGGCTAACGAAGTTGTTTTTCAGCAAAAATATAAGCGCTATTTTCAGATCGACCTGTTGTTACAAACCGTTGGTAGTATAGCAGGAAAGAGGCTGGTCACTGGTAGTTCAAACTCGATACGCTTTTGCTGAATTAATTGGCATTGTTTCCTTTGATCCGCCTTACAAATTAGTGATTCTGTCTGTAGGTAAAATTCCAATTTTCGCTATTTTATTTCAGGGCATTATGTACGAGCCCAGAGGGGATAAAATCTGCGTTTAAGTAATCCTAGCAGAAATTTGCTTATTTCGCATAATTATTTCTCTATCTGTGCCTGAAAGGACGATACTTTGTTTTCGTCAATCGCGCTAAAACAATGACGGTTCTCAAAAGTATCAAAAATTTGCAGTAGCCATGCAGATACCCCAAACTTCCTTCCACTTTGAAACACAAGCTGCCCATCACTTTTCTTCTTCCAAAATTATGTTTTGTTCCAAGTTACCTCCTTCCCCCAACGTTGTAATAAACGCGGCTTCGCGAAACAACTCGAGGCATCTGTTTACTCATTACGCAACGCTCGGGTGCTCTACTCACGGTCAACACTCCGCTAAGTTCTAAAATTTTAATGTTAGTGTCATACCATCTCCTTCACCACGATACATTCCAGAAAGTTGCTCTCTGAAGTTAGTTTGTTGATGAAGACCCCTTTGTTTTTCCCCTCTTCCCTTGTGTTTCTTAAAAGTTAAAAGGGCACAATTCGAAGTTCTGATTCCTCTTTCTTTTTTGCTCAAAACTTTTTGACGCTTGAGATGAATTATTATTAGCGACATTATTAGGAGCTGATGCTGAAGAGGTCGCTCAAGACAAAATCCCATGAAACAAAAACAAAACTGTTCTAACGTGCAGTGTCTAACGAAAGGGCTTCAGGTTGAATATTAAAGAGCTTCAAGTTTCTCGCTCCCTCAACTTGTCCTTAACGTTTAGTCTCACTTCCTTGGTTTTTTGTGTCAATATAAGACCCTTAGGGGATTCATTTGACTGTATTGTTAAACAAAATGTGGTGTCACACTTGCTCAAGTAAAAACGCCATGCAACACACAAAAATTCCTAAGCTGGGAAACAGGTCGATCCATGCTCTAACAAAAAAGAAAATCTATGCAAGTATGTACAGATTGGCGATGGAAAGAATGAACCTGACGGGGGAAAACAGGCAGTCTTTTCTAAAAACATTCTACTCCAGCTCTCAACGGCAGGCAGAAGAAGGGGACAATAGAATGTTTTCAGCGGAGCACTGTTTTGACCCTTCCCAACTCAACTCTCCTTGTTGTCGCCTTCACATTCATTCTTTTGATCGCCGAAGAGTACATATATTTTCTAATAAACAAGGATCTTCAGATATTTTCATCTACGATGTATACAGCACGATGTACAAGCAAAATCAATTTTCACACACATACCTACGTAATAACCATCACATCAATGATGATCAGAAGGATCACATTAAATCGGACCGTCTTCCAGGCAATCGCAATCATTTTCATTTGTCCTTGATGGCCTAACAATGCCCCATAAACGGCGACCATTTGGAAATTATTCTTCAACAGAAGTTCATAATTTTTATAAAAACTACTTTGACTCTTATATTTCCCTTTCTTCTCATTTATCAAATGAAATGTTGTTAATGTGGTGTTTTTAACATAGATCTTGATAATAAATAAAGGTAAAGTCGGTTCAATGCGTTATCCAACTGAATCTCGGCAATCCACGGTCCTATTGAAGGAAATACGGTGGAGTGATTCAACCAAACTGTGAAACTCATTGACTCGTACTATTTTCTTGTAAGTTCCCCATCTCCTTCCTTTCACTAAATTGCTCTTGTAGTATTTGTAAAAATTGTTGACTCGTGTTACTTTGAAATTTCTGTTTCTGAAATAATTAAGTTTTTTCATTCTCTAATCGTTGCCGTATAATGAGGAACTATCGGGTATTCGAATTAGAAGTTTCTATCACTTCCACAGCATCGTAATAGGCTCATTTCACTCAGAAATACCTATGAAAAAATTAACAGAGCTGTATTTAGTTTAAAAACTCAGTTTTAAATTGCTGATAAGAAGCGGGTTACTTTTAAAGCGCATACGGTTATTCCTATCATAACCTTCTCATGCAACGTAACTATCTACTAAACACTCGTTTCGGAACTCAAAGGTTCTGTGATTTCGGTCGTAAAAAAGGCTAATGAAGGATTTGTCGTTTGCTTCAAACTAGTTCGGCGTTCAGATTGAAACATTTCGACTAGGTGGTAGTTTTCAAAGTCGGTTTCTTTCTGCGGGAAGTACATGAATAACTGAGTCTGAACGCAAGACATCTGTAGCAACAACAAGGAAGGCAAAGTTTGATTACTTGAGCATTTTAACACTTTTATTTCAGTTTAACGTCTACTTCAATCATGTAATAATCATGCATTCGTGAGACTTTTGATGAATTAATTGTGCAAAGAGCTCAAGAATAATACTTGAGCACGTTTACTCAATTCAATCTCAATGCTCCAAGCAATAACAGGTATATTATTGAATGGGTCGGGGATCACATTTAATCGGAAATTTATTGGAACAAGTCCACGGAAGATATATGTATACGTTTTAATTTCATCGAATCTATGATAGCATTATAGCAATGAGATTGAAACATGTAAACGTGCCTTTACGTCAAAATGATCATAACAACAGTAATACCTATGGGGTTTTCGGAAGTGGCAGATGGAATACCCTCCTTGCTGCGTGAAACATTTTTGCCTAATTTTCTCACTATAGAAGTACTGACAAACATCTTTTCAGGTGTTTTTCACCGTTGTGCTCCTTCACAAAATACTTTTTGTAGTTCCCTTTGTAGTTGCTCATTTCACATTAATTATTGATTCGTTAATTCGCATCAACATTCTGTTGTCACATTAATGCATGTTGAAATGAGGAGTCATCAGTTCGTGCAGATAAAATCACGGCTAGCAAAAACAATAACAAAACCGTTGAAAACTATTCTGTCTGTTACCCACCAATATAGTGCCGGGAAAAAGATCGTCTACATGCCTCTTTTATTCCTTAACAATTTTCAGTAAAATAAAAAATTCACGAGAAAAATAAATATGTACCACAAAGGCACAAATATAAACCTATACATAGGCATCTAGCCCCGACACCGGAGAGTTGTTTGCTAGCGAGTTACGTCACAAGCATGGCTCCACCCCCCGCACTATCGTGGCCCCCTGTTTTATCAGAACCCCAAAATTGGAACTTTTTAAAAAATCATTAAAAATCCTGTGTTTATCGCAAAAATAAACGAAGCACATCGTTTTTCCTAATTTTGTCCCCTCTTTCGATTAGGCCAATAAAAAAAAAATGTAATAGTTCCTCATTGTTCTACGTTTATGTAGGTACTATTTTGGCACAAAGAAAGGGACAATTCGGGTATAATGTGATACGCGACACGCTAACCTCAGCGGTGAGAAATTATTGCACTGACCTAGAACAAATACAATTACCACCAACTCCTATCTTTGCCATCACCGAGGTTTCCCTCTGAGCTAAACTTCCTAAAAAGCACTTCCACAACCCGATAATACCCAACCCCCCTTCCTCTCTCCTCTCGCATCAGACGTGAGAAAAATTCGTATTAACGTCACCGTCACGTCTATTCTATCAAGCCATCCGTGAGCTTTTATGTAATTGAGCCTGTCATTTTTAAAGGAAATGGAACCCATCCCTCCCATAATTGGTCAATAGGTAGACGTGATTTTAATGGTTCCGTGCCCTGCGAAGACGGATCCTTTTAACATTTTGTTTCATTCCCGCTTTTCGAAACGTATTCTTCTGTCATTCAAACTTAGATCCACATCAGAAACTTGTTTCACCGAAATACGTCCCTCTCATTAATTAATAGGATGGCAGTTTCACTGTTACTTCAATTTGAATCATTCCTGCGGAACGATAGAAACTTTTCCATTACGCTAATCACTTTCATTATTTTACCAGGAAAAATTCAAGATCACAGTCGGAGGACAAACTAATAATCTCGAGCTGGGTAATAAAAGCAATCCACTGTTGTATATTGAACTGCACCATTAAACAGGTGTCCTCCTTGGAACCTCCCAAATAAAAATTCCCTCTTACGTTAGAGGTGGACACTCTGGCCTCTTGTGCTCCTCCACCACTTGCTCCCAAACAAAACTTGCTTACACGTCCGTTTCGGTGCACACCAACCAGTCAAATACGCATAGCGAAAGCTGTAGGCTATAATTAATTTTTATAATCACGTACATTATCATCAAGTACCCAGGCAGGTACTCTAATGGAAACCACAAACTGTTTGGAAAAATGATAGGCACAGAAACCCTTAAAAGATGTTCATGGAGTTTGTTCCGATTTGTGCGAAAATCAAAAGGATGTTGTTAAAAACGACGATTGATGAGAACGAAAATAATGAAAATCATCCGTGTGAGTGGGTATTATAAAATTATAGCGATTTATTTGTTTTTGCCCCTCAAAGTGACTGTTCACTATGCCTCAACTACCAATTAATGGACATAATTCACGTCACTTCAAAGTATGCAACCATGCGAGTAAAAAAGTACACGGAACGGACATTACACATACGGGGTGTTTGAAAAATTTACATCATTCTTTTGCAGGCTGAAATTATCACGATTTGACGAAATAAACGTTGGTCAAAAACAATTTACCACAAAGATACGAGCGATTTTGTTTTTTCGGCAATTTTGGCGGTTTTTCCTGGAAAAATTCGATTTCTGAACCTTTTACTTGGCCAAAATACATTCACGTCCCATTTCGTGAAAATTCCTATAGAATGCGACCATTTTTATTCGACATAATTGGCTGTAAGACTGTCAATCGACAATCTAAGCGGGTGGCAATTATACGGTATTACAAGCTGCCCCATGAACGCTTAATGATTTCACCCCTATTGTTTTTGGCTAGGAATCTCCAATTTCACCAAAAGTTGCCCCATTCAATAAGCTTCAAATTTATGTAATACAATTTGTAATAGCTGCGTTATAATTAGAGCTAATTCACTTTTAATACAAAAAGTCAATCACTGAAAAGTAGTGGCGTAAAAATTTTGCCTCACCGAACAGGGGAAGACGGGGGTGGGACGTAACTAGGCAACCTGACGGGACTAGGCCAAGACCGGCCAAGACTATGCTTAAGCCAGATACACACATGCGGTACTTGCCAAGTAACTTGCCAAATATTCAATCAATTTCTAGCAATTGTCTACAAACCAACCAGCTGAGAAATTCAAAAATATGTTGCTCGTTACTTGGCAAGTACCGCATGTGTGTATCCGGCTTTACGTTTTGTAATTATGTAGTAGACCGAACGTTATCAATTGCACACGAATGAAAATTGACTGTTTTTATTAGGCTTATGTCAAAAGCTGGGATGACGCGAAAAATAGTGTACACAACTCGTGAGGGAGTAGAATTGGCTCACTCGTTTTTTTCAGCTCGCTCGGCTGAGCCTCGTGAGTCAAACAAAACTCGCGTGCAAAATTTTACTTCCCTCACTCGTTGTGTAACATACAATTTCCTCTCTTGAGAGGCAAAGTTCTATTTTCGCAGGGAGGTTACAGTGAGGGGAAAACCACTTTTTTCACCGGTAAAACTCATTTTCATGAGCCGGCTGCAAAACTGATAATGGTTGTAATCTATTTTTTTTTTTAAATTAAAATGTGTCCCACCACGCCACAACGCCACGGGGCAATGTAACTGACTGAGTTTTCATAACAGCTGTTATTCACCAATTTATGCTTATATGATTACTGCATGTTTAAAAATAAACACCTACATCCATACAAACAAGTCGTTCTTCTCTTCATTGCAACTTCTTTTATTTAATATGTTTGTAATTTCTTTTATTTCTGTATGCTTTATAGTCCAGTCAAACGGTAGTTCTACGTGGACAAAAATCTCGTCTTCGATTTTTTCACTTTATTCTATGTTTTTTGGGGCGAGGAACACGAATCTGAAGAGATCCAACAATGTTTCCTTGTGCGTTTTGAGAAAATCGAGAAAAACTGCTCATTTTTGGCACTTTTTTCAATTTTTTGCTTATAACTCCTTAATGACGCATTCTACGGAAAATGTTACCCTCTCATTTTTTGAAAAGCATTGAATTCTGCGTCGAATCGTTCTTTCTTTTGTTACAATTGACACAACCGTTTCACCGGTATTGATTTTTTTTAAATGGACATTTTTTGCCACTTTTGGTAAAATTAATAAAGATTACTAAGGCAGCAGCAACTTAAAAACTGCTGTTCCAATCGGAAAATGTCATGAAATCAAAGTGGTCCAGAATTGAATTTTACATAAGTGAAAAGCCTTGAAACATACAGGAAAAATCAGGGGTATCAGTTATGCGACAAAAACGCGAAAAAAAGGCGGCCCAAAAACCACGTTTTTCGGCACATTTTTGCCAGTAGCTCGGGAACTAGTAGTCCAATTTTTTTCTATGAAAAACGATCTGAAAGATGATTGAATTTTATATCAGACCTATTATATGAAATTGCATTTGAAGATCAACATAAGACAGGGCCGTAACGTCAAACAATTTGAAATTTTCTGCAAAAAAACGTTTTTTGTAACATTTCGGCCTATAACTCAAAAACTATCCATCCGATTAAACTTTAAAGAAACTCATCTGAAAGCTCGTTAAATTTCCTATAAGGAGTCATGTATGGCGTTTTTATGAAGACCCGATAAGTGGCAATAAAACGCAGTGGGAAATTCGCAAAAAGAGTAATTTTCCAATAACTCCTTTCTGCAGCCGAACGTTTTTGCCTATTACTATCGAACGAAACCTTCGATGAAAATTGCACTATTTTTCAGTGAAAGCTGGTGAAATTTACAGTCAGAAACCATATTTGCCAAATTTGTCAAGGTCCGGAAAATATTCTGTACAGGGCGATGAAAATAGGTTTTGTTTCCAAAAAGTGGCTATGCCCACTAACTTTGTCCACAAATGTTAAAACTCAATATATCACCAGTAGTTAGCGTCATAGATTACATCACTCAACTGAGAGTTGAACTACTTTTATTTTTTCACACAATTTTGCCAAAAGCGACTAAAAATGACCATTTCAAAAAAATCAATACCGGCGAAACGGCTGGGTCAATTATGACAAAAGAAATAATGATTCGACGCAAAACTTGATGCTCTTCAAAAAAGAACAGGGTAAAATTTTCCGTATAATGCGTCACTGAGGAGTTGCAAGCGAAAAACTAAAAAAAGTACCAAAAATTATCAGTTTTTCGCGATTTTCTCAAAACGCACAAGGAAATTTTGTTGGATCTCTTCATATTCGTGTTTCTCACCCCAAAAAACATAGAATAAAGTGAAAAAATCAAAGACGAGATTTTTGTCCACGCATGGTATTTTTTTTTTATACGATTTGACTGGACTATTACTCAAGTCTGTATAGGATGAAACATTCAGGTATTATAAAACCATAAAAAACTGATGGTTTTAAATATACTTGTCTCTAGAAAGTATTCTGCTCTTTATTGCTCATTATATTTTCTTCTTTTACTTATTCAGAAAGAATGCTGGAAATTGTAATTAAATCCTTTTAGGCGACGCTTCTGTTTTTGTCTTCTTTTTAATTTACTCACTGTTGTCCCTGCTTGGCTCTTTCGCTATAAAGGCCGCTTAACTAATTATATTTTTTTTGTGCCTTCTTAGAAAATACACCCCCCGCCCCCGCACCACCAGAGAGCCAGACTGCTCGTTCATTCCTATACTAGCCAGGATTTACTTTGGCTTGTTAATAGAGAAACCCAACGTTTTTTGTTTTTTTTGTTTTTTTGTTTTTTTTGTAGAATAAGGCTAACCAACAAACCGGAAGGTTTTTATCAAACATCAACATCCTGACAAAGTAACGAACCGTGTAGAGTTGTGGTGAAGCGCGTGTCACCGAGTTTTCAGGGGGCTTAAATACTCTACGAGCTTACATTTGGCAATGTTTAATTGCGTTTAGGGAAAAATAACAAAACACTGTCATTTGACACCTTCACTTCAAACGTTTCGTCATTTTTTGGGGACGAAGGAGAACAGGTACAATGATAATAATAATAATAATGATAATAATACAATAATAAAAATTTTCGCTCCGGCAGCTGGCGGTCGGAAAGAGTGCATTTCATTTCGTATGCGGGTACCCTAAGCCGTCCCAGAAGTAGTAATGTTGAGACCATGATTTGTTTCGTTAATGTTTGACCCTCCATCGTACTGTTTGCTGCCGGGTTTGTTTAAGCTGAACTTAATGGGAATCAAAGGCTACTTAAAAATGAAATCATCGTACCGAATATGATGCTTCTGGAACCAACTGGTTATTTGTAGTGATTTTTTGACCATTTCAAGCCTTCCCCCCCCCCTCCACCATGACCGATTTGGCCCAATTGCAATACCAACCGAGGTCGTATGACTACTGATTTCCGGGCCAAATCTCGTTCCGATAAATTAATTTCTTCGAGAGTTATCGTGCTCACAAGACCACACACTTACTTCCACCCCGGGGGCACCACCCCCTCCCAATCGACTTTTTCAAAAAATTAAAATGGGAATCAAAGGCTAGTCTAACATGGAGTATACGTACCGAATATGATGCTTCTAGAATCAACTGGTGATTTTTAGTGATTTTTTGACCATTTTAAGCCCAACTTTCCCCCCCTCCACCTTGACCGATTTGGCCCAAATGCAATACCGACCGGGGTCTTATGACTACTGATTTTTATGCCAAAGCGCGTTCCGCTAAATTAAATTCTACGAGAGTTATCGTGCTAACAAGAAAACGGCCATAAAGATATATATGAATTCCGGAGACCACTGAATTCGTGTTCTAGAGGTTCTGAAACATGAAAAAATCATGACATGACCCATGTTTGCCACCATCACGACGAACCAATAGTGCATTTTCAGAATGAAATGCACTAAAAATATACTTGTCCCCTTATTGTATTAAAATAATAAATTTGTTTCGACAGCAGCCTGTCGGGAAAAGTGCATTTCATTCATGCGACAATCGAGTCAAACCTCATAAGTTAGAACGATATCAATCAATTATGAATGAAATTTAGGCCGTGGTATAGAAAGTCAAAATCATAAAATCGTGTTTCTTTTTACCGCAGGCCCCTTTTTTGGCACCAACTGAGGGGGAACAAAATGATGAAAATGAAAAATGAAACAGAGTCGGTTTGGTTGCTTAATATACACGACACGGAAAGGCGGACTCTTGTTAGAGGAGTTATTTGCAATTAAAATCTTTATCCCGGCCTAAATTTCATTCATAATTGATTGATATCGTTCTAACTTATGAGGTTTGACTCGATTGTCGCATGAATGAAATGCACTTTTCCCGACAGGCTGCTGTCGGAACAAAACTTTATTTTCAGATTACGTACATTTTCACATCAGTTACATTAGGTCAAATGGTATGTCACACAATCTTCATTACAGAGTGCCTAGGTTCGAATCTGGAAGAAACTTTTTTTTTCTTTTTTTTTCTCCTTTTTTGGCCCACCTCAGGATTTTTTACTTAAGAATCATTAGGCTGTAGGCAAATCAAATAAAAGAGACGGCTCAAAATACAATGTCAATGAAATTTTTGGTAATTGGGTGGTCCAGTAAGGCATAACGTTAATTTAACAGCTCCCCTCCGCCGAGAACTCCCGTGCCATATCATCGGATTTGGTTCACTAGGGTCTCATACGAAAGCGCGTTCATTTTTCATTACTCGAGTCAATTTTGGGGGCAATTGCAGCAACAGCCGTGCGGTAGCGAATTTTCAACTAATTCAAACCCCACTTTCACACCGTTCCCGTGGACCGATTCATCTGGATCACGAACTCGTCCGAGATATTCACGTTATTGATTTTTAGGCCAAAATTGGTTGCCCTAAGTCAAAAATTGCGACCGTGATCGTGCTAACAAGCGAGGGGCCATATATATATATATATCAAATCGAACCGACCTCGGATTCGTGTTCTAGGGGTTCTGAAACGTGAAAAAAAAGTATCACAACCCATATGTGCGACCATCAGGGCGAGACCAATAGTGCATTTTTTGAATGAAATGCACTAAAATGCTGAAAAAGGTAATATTTCAATACTGTTGACCTTCCTCCTATAGGGTGTAATCTATTCACTGAAGAAAACCACAAAAAATTTCCTTTTGTAAATCCGTTCAAAATCTGAACGCTCAAATAGATATCGTTTAATAATTTTTATCGATATAGTCGCGCTTCAGTCGTTCTTAAAGGCAAGCATTGTATCTTTCTCTCGTTTTAGTGCATTTCATTCTGAAAATGCACTATTGGTCTCGTCGTGATGGTGGCAAACATGGGTCATGTCATGTTTTTTTCACGTTTCAGAACCTGTAGAACACGAATTCAGTGGTCTCCGGAATTCATATATATATATTGATTTATATCATTATGGCCGTTTTCTTGTTAGCACGATAACTCTCGAAGAAATCAATTTAGCAGAACGCGCTTTGGCACAAAAATCAGTAGTCATAAGACCCCGGTCTGTATTGCGTTTGGGCCAAATCAGTCAAGGTGGAGGTGGGGAAAATAGGGGTTAAATGGTCAAAAAATCACTATAAATCACTATTTGATTCTAGAAGCATCATATTCGGTACGTATACTCCATGTTAGAGTAGCCTTTGATTCCCATTTTAATTTTTTTAAAAAGTCAAAGGGGAGGGGGTGTTGCCCCCGGGGTGGAAGTAAGTGTGTGGTCTTGTTAGCACGATAACTCTCGAAGAAATCAATTTAGCGGAACGCGCTTTGGCACAAAAATCAGTAGCCATAAGACAGCGGTCGGTATTGCATTTGGGCCAAATCGGTCAAGGTGGAGGGGGGAAAATAGGGGTTAAATGGTCAAAAAATCACAATAATTCACCAGTTGATTCTAGAAGCATTATATTCGGTACGTATACTCCATGTTAGAGTAGCCTTTGATTCCCATTTTAATTTTTCGAAAAAGTCAAGGTGGTGGGAATGGTTCTTCCGGTGTGGAAGTGTAAAAATAGCGTTGGACTTCACTAGTTCATCTTAGCGCTCTAAAATGCGGCTCAATAATCTAATGTACCGAAAGCTCTGGGTTCCATTGAGATTTATCGAAAACTTTGATGTGGGAGGGGGGATGAAATTTCAAAAAAATCGCTTAAATTCACACGTTTGGGTATTATAAAATGCGGCACAAAAATGTAATATAACAAAGCTCTTGGAAAACTACCGAAACTTTTCGACATTTTTGAAGAGAGGGTGGTGAAAATAGAGGAAGAAGTTCGGCTTAATGAAACAAATAATGGTATCAAAATTATTACTTCTGGGACGGCTTAGGGTATCCGTATACATAATGAAATGCACTCTTTCCGACCGCCAGCTGCCGGAGCGAAATTTTTTTTCTTCTTTGGACGATAATTTCTCCTCCGTTGTTTCGTTTTAATCCACCTCGAACCGGGAAAATTCCATTTCTAGTAAGTTTTTTCTTGTTTATTCGGGCCTTCTGACATTCCTGCCTTTCCTTTTGGTGACCCTTGTGGAATAGGATATCTCATATTAGTGTCATAGCGAGAATGCTGCAGAAATTATTGCCTCGGTTTAAACAGGTGAGTATAAGTTTATTCTACAACTTACTGCGAGGCATATCTCGCAATTTTATTGCTAGTGTATTTGAGCCGATTGAAACATTACTCGCGAGCTAGAAGAGAAGGCTGTTCCTTTCATTTGGGACTTATAGGAAGACGAAACCAACCTACTAAACACTAGAAACATTGAAACATGATGGAAAATAATACGTATTCGAAATGAACAAAATATTTAAATGTATTCAACGTTATTTATGTACAATACCTTGAGAAAACAAATACACTATCTTCATCTATAACGCTCTAAATCATAATTACGACTGAAATTCCCATTTCTAATATTCTAATTGGATTACCTACGGAATAATGAAAAATGCAAATGAAAACAAGAATGTAAAGAGCCCTATATTTGGGTGCTACCCAGCCCACGGCCAACCCTTCAGTAGCTTCCAACACATTTTCGTGCATTATTTAGATATACATATGTATAATCATTACGCCTCGGCACTATTTATCTTAAGCAATAAATGGAAATTCTGAATTCATCCATGTTTTGGCCTTGTTTAATTTTCCTTAGTGCCATAAATCGTTTTCAATAAAAACAATAATGGCGCTTGTGGAAAGTTCTGACTGACAATCGAATGCAAATGCTCTGCATGCCCTAGGTAGCACAATGCCTTTGACACTTGCGTTTATCTCATTGTTGGGGAAATCCTTTTTTACTTAAACTTTGTCAACCCCTCAATTCCCACTCCCTCATATCCTCCCAACTTTCAACCCTTCGATGTCTGCTTCGAACATGCTTTTTTTCTACTTTTGCTTCTTTCTTCCTCCTCTTCTTTTAAAACTTAACAACTTCTCTCTAGAGCCCGCTGTTACGAAAGCTTCATGAACGGAGAGGGAAAAAGAATGCTCTAAAACTACTCAAGTACAAAAAACTAGTTGTGGGTCAAAGGGTCTTTGGGGATGAGTTGCATTAGCATCACTTCTAGAAGAAAAAAGTTTATTTTTACATTTTTCTTCGTAAAAGAAAAATTGCATACCTACCAATATAACTCGCCCTTTTTCTGACGTCTGGCAACCAATTTCATAAAAATCACCCCTGAGGCGAGAAGAAATAAAAAAAAGAATTGGTGGATGGAGGGGGTGGTGTAATTTTCCTCCTGACATGCAGTCGACGTGAAAAATATAAGAAATAGTGAGGATGTGAAATTACGCAATTTACATTGGGATCAGAGCTTGCGTCTGGGGCTTGGCGGGTCTATTTTTCTCGACATTTGAAGCAAAGCTAAAAGAAAAACCAAAAAGCACAGAAAATGATGGAACTGCGTGGATTTTTAGGAGTTTGGAGGGGAGGTTGAAATTTTGTAACGAAGGACACGATTAGTATATGGCATTTCAACTATTCCCAAGGGTCTAAATATTTTGGAAACCATGTTCTGTTCCGTTCACCTGTTGGACGTACTCAGGTCGATGGATTCGCCTGCCTTCGGCATGAAATATTAAATAAGTGTTTGGATGCAATAAGCCGCAAAACTATTGAAGGTGCCTGAAATGCTCCCTAATAATTCGCAATAAAAAAAGTATAAGTCTCACGAGGCGGGAAAAATTTGATACTTCGATGGAAGAAAAAAGGAATAGAAGAAGGATCAGAATGGGGAAGATCAGAAGGGCCTGGCTTGTAGGAAATCACGTAGACACACAATTCTTGCGCTCCCCCCCCCCCCAATTACGTCTAAAAAACGCCACCTATAGTGACAGCGAAATCTTCATTGTTCCATTAATCACAAGTCATGAAAATGTGATACCCTCCCGAAAGTCTGAATCCTTTCCCATTAACTCTGAATTGGACGAACTTTAGCTCGCATGAAAACTGTACATTACAACGAAAAGATCGGTCCACGGTATTCAGTAGGAAAGCTCGAAGCTGAAAATCACTCTCGCGATCGATGTTATTTAAAAAATAACATTGTCATGTTCCTTATATTCACCACTTTATGCTCACCGATTGATAAGGTTGCAAAACATGATAAATGTGAGGGAAGGCTCATGATGGAAACTGTTACTCATCTGATGAACCAAGAAACTCTTGCTGTATTTTTGAATTCTTAAAATAAATTTGGCGTACTTTGAACAGGGCAGGTGCGAGGTCAACGACACCGACACAATGCTGGCTATAAGGAAGGAGGGAATAGTTTACCTGCAGGTTTTTCTAGTTTCTTATCGTGTTGACTCATTTACCTAAAGCTCTGAGGGGAAAAAGCTCATTGAGATAAAAATGGTGAAATTATATTACACTGAAAAATGTATATTTATAGATTTGAGATGTTGAAAGAGTGGTGAAAGGGCGAAGAAAGTCATGACCCAGGATGGGAAAGAGAGAGAGAGTGAGAGAGAAGAATAAAATGGGAGAACGAATTGAAATATTCCAATTCCATCACCTTTCTGTAGCACGCCCCATAGAATTACGCATTCTTTTTTATGCTCTTGGCAGAGGAGCCCGAGTTCAGAGAGCTTTTTCTGGGAAGGGGTGTTTATTTTCATTTTTTAGCGAGGCAAAGAGCAAGGAAAAAGGAAGGCGAAAGCGGGTGGATAGGGAAGTGCGAACTAAGAGAGTCAGCACTAAGCAATTATGGACATTGGACAGACTGCATGGCTGAAACGTCCAACGAACTGTAGACCTCGCGTCTTAATTCGAGACTATTCAAAAAAAGAGATTCACATGCTATAACCATATTGCGATCAATTTATCAACATGACTTCAACCCTAAAACCGAACGATCGCAGAATACGATGGTTACTTAGCTCACGCACGTCGCAGAAGAAGCAGGGATGTCGCATAAGTAATCCTTTGTAGGTATAAGTTTCATTTATGGGCGGAAAGGAAAACCATAAATTCAAAAACGTCTTCATGTAGATGGGACCGCTGAAAGAAATAAGGTATACGATCCATCTTATGTCAACAAGGTTCGACTTTGTTGTTAATGTATAGACTTTCATCCCCACCGTTCAAAGGGAAGATCAGGATGAATCCTTGTTCTTTAGTAACGGCAGGAAGGTATAAAATACTCAGAGAATACGCATTATAAAGGCAGGCAACACGGATGTTAGAGCTTCCATTGTATTGTTCTTAATTAAGGTGGTACATTCATTTTCGCCAAGTCTACCACGGCAACTGCCGGTGGTGTTGAAACAAAAAACTACAACACCAACCGGGACAACTACCACTACATGCTACCACTAATATTGTTAGGGCAGAAAACCAGGAAAAACACACATACCTTGATCACCGCCAATCCGCCAAAAAAGAGCGGGTCAATTAAATAAACCCGCTCCAACCCCCCAACCCCTTATTTAATAGTAAGAAGTGAAATCATAAACAGTCTGACCAATTTCAAGGAGAACATTGGGAAGCAAGAAGACCGTAACATTCATTTAGTAAACAATCGTAACGCGAGGACGGATCTTATGGGACAAGGGTTGCATAATATAGGTGCCTTATAGTTTAAGGGGGAACAGCAGTGATGATTCCTCGACCCCCCCTCCAATCGTCCCTCGTCTACTACTCGGCATACATTTTCTCGCCTTATTTCTGCACCAATCCTGGTTTTTAAGGACTCGTTTTAATCTTCAGGAAATTTGGCATATGCAGTAGTTTTCCCTTTTTCAAATAAGTCAGAAAAAAACCGTGAAATTACAAGGTAAAAGTTCAAGGCGAATTTAAAATAACTTCTGGGATGAAATTGGGAAAAAGGAAAATTACTACAAATGCGGAATTTCCTGAAGATTAAAACGAGTCCTTAAAAACGAGGATTGGTGCAGAAATAAGGCCAGAAAATGTATGCCGAGTAATAGACGAGGGGATGATTGGAGGGGGGTCGAGGAATCATCTCTGCAGTTCCCTCTTGAAGGGCCCCTTCAACATTTTGGCCAACTGTAATAAGCGCCCTTAACTAACTGATATTGGAACCGCGATATACCGTGGTTGCTCTTCATTAAATGCATATGCCCAGTATATGTTGTCCAGAAAGGGAAGAATGAGCTTACAGGTTATTTATTACCATCAAACTTGACACCCTCTATTCATCCCTTTGAAACATTAGGGAAAGTTAAGACGCTAAATTAATTACTTCCGCCATAATCTCTTCAACCCCTTAGCTACTCTACTTTTTTCTCTCTGGAACAAGGAACTCAATTAAAATTGTTTCACTATTTATTTAATAAATAACCTGAAGGTGAAAGTAATTTAAACTTGTGTTAATTTTCCGCAATTTTAATCCTCTTTACCATTCAAAAGTGTTTGGGTCCTCTTCAGTTTCACGTGAGAGACTGGTTTGAGCTTAATTTCTCTTGGAAAGAAAAAAACAACTAAACCACCCCTCCTGCTAATTAAGAATTCCAGTAAGCGACAGCTTCCTTTACATCAAGAACAAAATAATTTCATGAACTCGAGGGTAAAAAATGTATTCCAACTTGGATAAGGGAAGGGGGGCCGAAAATCTCAATGCTCCGTCATTTTTTTTCCAGGAGAGCTAAAATCGAAAACAAGTTAATGCACACATTCCTTCTGTTCCGCTCACACACAGGAAACCTATAAATCATATTTTCGTACACCTCACTACTGTCTCTACCCCGGATTTTTTCCTATTCTTCATGAATAAATGTAAATCTAGCTGTACTCATAAAAATTATTTTCCGTCCTGCTGTCGAAGAACGAGTGGGAATCATCCTCAACCTCAAATAAAGGCCAGATCGTGAAGGGAAGAGGGAGGTACTACCAAAAATAATAGATAAGTAGGTACCAAAATAAAAACGATTTCTAAAAACGGACCCCCAGTGTTTTTCCTCTTTGTGTATCCAGGCTCCCTAGCTATACGTTTGGAGTTTCGTCCTAATAAAACAGTCTCGGTTGCGCTTAGTAGTGATGCATGAACGCCAAAACCGGTCCTCTCTTGAAAGTTTCTCGGAAAATATTCCAAGCCACTAGATCAACAATGAGCAGACTAGAAAAAAATCCAATGAATGCTAAATGAAGGGCTCTAAGGAAAAACGACCACAGTCCACTTTTGCTACGAATGTATCTGTTGAGGCCATCCTGCAGCTTGTTCTTTGCACTACAATTTAGTTGATTCGATAAAAGGGTAAAGTGGCTTGAATCCTTCAGAAACACGATAAAAAATATGCCGTACAAGGGAAAAACGGCATGAGTCCGGGTGAGCCTATAAGGGAACAAGCGCTTCAGTCCAGCCCGCCCAAGCAGCTGATGGTTGCCTATTATTATCAAATATACGAATTTTTGGTCAAATTATGATTTTTACCTATTTTCTTCCTCAAGTAAAAAAAAAAAATCTTACGAGTTGAAAAATTTTGAATTTTTGATTTTCTATAAGTTTAGTTTAATTGGACTGAAATCGTTCTTCCCCTGGTCCCTTCAAATGAGAACATTGCACGAAAAGATAGAAACGTGCAGTGCAATAATAGTAGACAGAAACCACCATCGTGAACAAACAAGGTATAACATTCATTTGCCCGCGGGTATGAATATCTTCACATTACTGAGAAGGTTTGAACGAAGAGTTTAGGGGTGGGAAATGGGCCAGTCAGAAAGGTTTGGTATACACTTCAGAGCTACCTTGTTGTTGGGTATTCCATTAAAAGTTAGTATAGACATCAACATGGATGAATTTAGGTAAATCTAATGCGTATAAATGAAGGAGTTAGAGAGGAGGTATATTTTCAAGTAATTTCCCAAAGGTATACGTCTACTTTAAGCAATGTATTGATCTTAGTTTTATGCACGGTACTGAAAGGAATAAGTAATGAATCATTGTTATAGGAGCCATTACTTCCAATAAATTTCGCCATTTATTAAAGATCAAAGACTTCCTTGAAAACTCACTGGGTGGGAAGCCCTAATTAATCAAGATATCGAAGTTTATTACTTGGTGTTATTTATACGTAGAGTGCTACACCTCAAGTTCATCATCTCGACGATAACAAGCAGGTATCCGAGAGATTTGGCTTTTCGTTTCGTTCTCATCTATTAGAGAATCATCATTCAATTCCATGACGAGTTAGACGAATAGCTAAATAATTATGAGAAAAAAGTCGAGCATTATAATGTAAAGATGCTAAGACAAACTTGAGCACTCCTTCGAACGTACTCTTATAAAAGAAAAGAAAAGAAAAGAAAATGAAAAGAGGAGGAGGAGGAGGAGAAGAAAGAAAAAAATAAAATAAACCCTGTGTAGGCCATCCCCAAAATGTGTTGGTCGCCTTGAAATCTTCACTTCCGGCTGGAATGTTTTGTAATATGTTACTACTTTACAGACGATTTCTCAGATGACACATAGTTGACGGAACATATTTTGTTCGACCATACACCATCGTGTAGAACGAAAATAGCCTCGGTGAGGGGAGGGAGGGATCAGTTAAAATAAGCCAGGAACTCGCTGAAGCAGTGTTGATCGGTTAAGAGTAAATCCTTGCCCTTTTTACGATCGTCCAATGGTTTGGTTTCGCCACTATAACATAAATTTCAACTTTTTTGTTACTCTGTAAAGTTTTTTATTTATTTAGCTGTTTAACGGTTTAGCAAGGAATGCCCACGAGAAGTGACATTGTCACGAGAAGCAATAGGGTAAAATAATGGTCTTCTATTCTTCGAAGTGAAACAAAACCGCTGAAGGCTAATATCACTTCAGTTTTTTTCCAAAGTAACACACGACAACAAGCTTCAAACAAGCGAATCTTCAGTCAGTCAAATGGATTATCCCATGTTGAAGGATTTGTTAAAGTTTAAGGCGGGCGAAAATATTCGTAGGAACAAAAACAAGATTCAGGGATTGTGTGGAGGACCACACGAAACTTCCATGTACCCGTTTTTGGCGTGCGTTCATCAATAATGCATACGAAAAAAAGAAAAAAGAAAACTTCCACAGCCGTATCAATTTTTTCAGTGCTCCGACCCCTCCGATTCCATGCTGGTTAAAGGCAACATGGGCGCGCGAGTTTTATTTCGCATTTCTCGACAACTTTTATTCCAAACATTACTGATGATCATTCTCGTTGTAGTACAAGCATCGGGTACAGCCCAAGTAATTCTGAGCATGTAGTACTGTACCGTTGCTCATCATCATTATGATATGTATGTATATGTACATGAGGGTTCTACACAATAATGTAGAATACGGCAATGCCAATATCGTATGTTCAGAAACCAAGAAACCTTCGTCTCTTGTGCACTAATTGTAAGCGTCGCCTCAGGCCGAAAAATGTGAAATAAAACTCTTGCGCCCATGTTCCCTTTAACCAGCATCAAATCGGAGGGGTCGGAGCACTGAAAAAATTGATACGGCCATGGAAGTTTTCTTGTTTGTTTTTTTCGTATGCATTATTGATGAATGCCAAAAACGGGAACATGGAAGTATCGTGTGGTCCTCCACACAATCCCTGAATCATCAATCCCACGAAGCCAATCACGAAGCCATTTTTTCTCGATTCCTCAAACATCGAATTGGGGGTACGCTGATCCCCCAACCAGACCATTGGGGGAGCATTCGCTGACCCTGAACCCCACTTCCGCCGCCACTGGCAAGTGATTATATTGACCACGAAACTGTTTATTCAAAAAATCGAGTGTGTTTCTAATTTAAGTTTCGGATAGATAATAAATTGAGCGATAAAATTTGCTAGGTAATGCGCAGTAGAAAGTTGTAAATTAAAGGATTAACTATGAAAGTGGGAGTCTGAGTAAAAGATCATGATTTTACCAGTGAAATATAAAATCAAAGTCTAATGGACTGTTCTCATCGTCTTATCCATTCACACAAAACCTTGGAGAAGAAAAAGGAGAGAGTAAAAATTAAACTTACAGTACACTGAAGTGACCCTCGCAAATTAACGGATAATATTGAACTTAAAGAATTGTCCCCCGGCCTCCGTATCATTGCTGTAATCCACTTTTGTCTAGCTCTTGGGTCATGACTCTTGAGATAGCCATAAATATTTTTCACTGAATTTCACTGTGGTGGTCTCACAGTGTGGCACAGCACAATACTTATAAGAGAGACGGAAAAAGTCATAAACGTCATAGTGCCGTATTCAGAAACCAACCTTAACCTTTACATCTCCTTTAAGCGCTTCAAAACAGATGACATATTTTTATAAACCATCACATTTTTCAACTCCTTTAGTTAAGGCTTTGTAAAGGAGGGTTTCTGAATACGGCCCTTAGTCATAGTTTTGAATCATAAAATGGCTGTTTTCTATAAAACGTCATAAAATACGACTTTTCGCCAAAACTTCATAAAATTACTTTTTGGAGCACATTTTTAACGTAGATACCCGGTTAGTTTACCCTGGGACAATATGAAGGCAGCCAGCAGGAATATGAGTCTAGCTCCTTTCTACAATAGGCATCCCCTTTTCGGGGTAGACTGCAGCATAAATAAACACAAACGCAATATTAGCTTAACCCTTTCGCGAATAATGACGTAAATGTACAATGTTCTTTTTCGTCTCAGAAGGTCGTAGATATACGTTTCGTTGGTCCTAGCTTCGATTACTTCATACAATTCTCGATTTTTGTGGTGCTTCGGCAACTTGGCCAAATGACACAAATATTTTTTTTATATTTCCAACCATTCACCTTATACTACACCCAAACGCATCATAACATAATAAAATAATATAAAAACATTAGCTGAAATCGATAGTGAAAAAGACGTTACTTTGTAACCGAAACTGTCTTGAAAAGCAGTTTTTCGGTAAAAACGTCATAAAACACACATTTTAATGTCATAAAAGTCATAGAATAAAGGTCACAAATTGGAAAATAAAAGAAATTAACCACCCGTCTCTGCTTATTAGCGGCATGGGCAGAAGGAAGACTGATACCAGAGAGGTACTCGGAGAAGAGCGTGTCGTGTGACGTCACCCATACCTTTCGACTGTTTTTTCACCGACGTTTAAATATTTGTTAAATAGGCAATATTTAAATATTTGCAATGTTTAAACTTTGTTGTTGTGTGTTAACGGCAATGTTTAAATATTTGTTAAAAGGCAAATATTTGTTAAAATGGGTTAAAAAGGCTTCTTTTGTAACAAAAAAAATATACAAAAATTCGGAAATTCCTCCACGACTAAAAGCGCGCAAACATAGGTACCTACTATACATGAGCTAAAAAAATAAAATTAAATGTTAAATTAAAGTAAATATAAATATAATACATAAAAAAGTACACTATACATGAGCTGAAAATTTAAAATTAATTTTTAAATTAAAATTAAAATAAAAGTAATTATAAAAATAAATAAAATTAAATGTATGATGAAATTGTTATTTTTAACTTTCCTCTTCACCACCATTTAGCCTGAAATAATAAAAACCCCACGCCCCATGTTTATCAATTTACTTATATGTTTCGTGAATTAATTTCTGAGTTATTTCGTCGGTTCACTAAAGCTAATATTTGTCGATCTGAAAGGTAGCCTTTTAATCCACTCAACGACAAATATTTAAAATTCAAAGCTCGGAAAGCGAGCGATATTTATTCAAGCATTATAGTTTTATGATTGGGCGAGCTGCTTCAATCGATTTTTAAATGCTTCCGGCTACGTACATACAGATAAATGAAAAGACACCTTTATTCAACCATTTTAATTGAATCACTGGACGGTGAGGTGAAAATCTTATGTCTGCGTGCGCAAAAATCTGGGAGGATGATATTGGTTGAAATTCAAATTATATAAATAGAAAATTCCGATTCCTCATCCGGATCTATAGGGAAACCCGGACCCGCCGCTCTAGGGAAATACGAATGGCTCTTTATAACCTCAAGAGAGTTAGCGGTAAAGAGGCCGGTCGCGAGACCTGTACGTGTAAACGTTGAGATACAAATTGACGGTTGTTTTGCACTCAAGCGAGAGCACTGCGAGTAAGCGCTGAACATCTCAAAACTCAGGAGACTAGCCACAGGGCGGTATTCTGCCGAGCTAAGAAGGGATCGGAATGTTAACATAACATACCTCGCGTGCACTCGCATTCCAAAGAAACTAACAGATATATACATGAAAACTAATGCGTTATCTAAAGTTTGGAGTGGAAAACTACGTTAGTATTTATTCCAAAGAAGTGAGCCAAGCAAGGAAAGATTTGCTTTCAGGACGCAGGTTCACCCGAGCAAATATTTTCTTCGCACATTAAACCCGTTAAAACTTGTAAACTCCCCCCCCCCCATCAAATTTGAAAATTCTTAAGAGAAAAGTTTTTTTCTTCTCTTTCATGAAAAAACTTCTTTGATGCTTTCCGTGCCGGCTTTTTGAATTAAAAAGCCTTTCTCCTTCCGTGTTCTCCGAAGTTATCCAACAGGAGAAATATACATATAAACTATCGTCTAGATAGTTTTATTAAAAATCGATAAATTCACTAATCATTCCTTGAGAAACATCTGGATAAAAAAAGGGGGTCCAGTACACCCGAAAGCATGAACAGTTGTGAATGTGTTTTCAATTAGGCAATAGACATAGAAACACCGGGAAAGGGTAGACCGTAGTAGCTATTTAAATAAAATGAAAGACCCAACAAACTGTTAATATTTGATCCGTCAATTAGGTGAAGGCTTTTCATTACACAGAAGAACAAAGTAACCACCGGGGCTACTAACGCTCAGAGTGGTCTGTGTCAAAAAAGTATTGAAATCATGAAATGTTAAATAAATTAAATTTATTTTAAAATAAATGTATTTATTTTAAGTCCTGCGTTTCACCTCCCACGGTTTTGTGTACCCCAATTTAATCCATTAACCCGATAGCTGAAAACTGCTTGGTACACCAAAGATTATCTTCGCTTGTAATGATCATTAAGTAAAAGGGTTTTTGCTTGTTCATGACTTTCAACATAGCTTATTAGATAAGCTGGGGGTAAATATTCTTATTTTTAGAGTCATGAAACTGCTAACAATGTCTAAAAGGGACTACGAGAGAAATAAAAGCATGGAAACCACAGTGCTGTCATGAAAGCGGGAATATTACCCTATAATGATAACACAAGTTTATAAGAAGAATATGTACCTACTATTCAAATTCAAATCTCCTGTATTCTCAAATTTTGCTATTGACCGTAAAATATTTAAACCAACTCAGAAAGAAAGTATGTAATTACTAAAACGTGGAGTAATAAAACCTTATTCGCTGCATTAGTCACTACGTCACATGTCTCACACGACTGAAGCTAAACAAAACAAAAAAGTTCAAGTGCTTTAGAATTTACAGAGACCACTGTCAATAATTAGGTTTTTCGTTATTGATAGGAGAGTTTGTGGTGTTTTTGTGAAAATTCAGTGCCCCAATATCACATTTAAACAAGTAGTGGGTCTACCTGGCACCACCAACGTCATTATATTTGCCGATTGACAAATCAATGTTCTGCAGAAGCTTTCTAATTAAAAGTAAGTCAACAATTCTAAAACAATGGAACAGGCCTGACAAATTATCAACATGCACATGTGCTTAGGATGGGAAGAACGTGGCTCTGGAGCATGTGTGTTGCTGCCATTTTCCGGACGGAGAAAAAGCCCTTGGCCCTGTTTTTTTTTATTATGACAGAAATAAGATCTTCACTTTTCAATCGCTCCCAAAAAACAAAAAAGTATTCGAACAGCGACTGTTGCATCCAGTGTAGACGAAAATTGTTCAAGACATGACTGTGAAGAGTTTAAATTCGGAGAGCTGTCTCCTACTGACACATGCAGCATCCTTTTACAACTCGTTCGCTGCCCTCGGCGGCAGACACGCTACAATAGAATTACCGCGATGCTCAAGATAGGTTTTGTGTAATAAATACAACAATAAAATTGAAAAATCCACAACTTTTGCACGAAATGAAATGTTTTGTTTAGCTTCACTGGTTATACTACCTTCCGGATATGACGTCACACTAATGGCCCGAATTACAGTGCTAAGGGCCCTGACACTAACCAAATAGTTTGCTCAATATTTTGACGGTGCCTTTTTGTGAACAAATATTGTGAATGTTAGAATAAAGGCACAAAAACAGGCCTCAGACCATTAATATAATTTTTATGCAAAATTGCACAAAAAATGTATCACAAAATATTGAGGGCCCCTTCAAACTGGAGGCCCCCTACAACTGTCTTTCTTATGAATGTCACTTACGGTCATTAAGATATTTACATGGGTAGTAATGTATAAAGTGGTCAGCTATTAGTACACATACAAAATAGTCAAGCCCAGGGTCGGGGCATCATACGGAAACGGACGTTTCTGGTAAAATGATGACTTGCTTTGGAGAGTGTATGTACTAACTGGTTAGTTTACAGAACAACCAATAATTTCTTGGTTATATTTAGGGCTCGGATTCGAGCATATTTGCTTATTTTACTGCTGAATATTACTCGTTCAAAGGAGCCGAGCCGTTTGGTGGTATTTTCAAGTCACTGGGACCAACAAAATTTAAATTTATCTGTCATATAAATGCATATTACAGGTGTTTTTACAATAAAGGCATATAGGTGCAGTTATTGTTGGTTTTTCTTCTTGTCAGATTTTTTTTTCTTGGAATTCGTCTCGACCAGTCTTCTGGTGAGGTTCCACCAAAGTTTTGCACCCGAAAGTAGTAATCATCACGTCAAGAGCCAACGCCGGATTCGTCCGGGTGAGAGTTGTCCTATGTAGTGTAGTTGGGGCAGACGGCAGACCCACGCTCTAGTAAGTAATTCCGCGTCAGCATTTTTATGGGTGACCCTCACAAAGTTTCTCTCTTGATTTAAGCCATTCCTTTCTCTTGGAACGTCTCTTCTTACGAGTCTTATGTATTGACGCGAGGCGAGATAGTGGAGTTTGGATGACTTAAGGTTGGGTTTCCTCGACCCCTTCCCAGTCACCCTCGCCTGAACTTCACCCCTAAATTGTGGCTCAATTTCTGCACCAATCCCTGATTTCAAAGCCGCATTTTAATCTTCAGTAAGTTCTACAGTGACGTTAAACCTAGCTTTTCCAAATTTCATCTCTGAAATAACCCTAAAGTACATTCGAACTCTCAAGTGTTTTTGGGTTATTTTAGGGGTGACATTTGAAAAAGCAAGATCTAACGGCACTGTAGAACTTCCTGAAGATTAAAATTTGACTTCAAAGTCAGAGATTGGGGCAGAAATTGAGCCAAATTATGGGGTGAAGTTTAGGAGTGGGTTGGCAGGAAAGGGGTCGAGGAAGCCCGTCTGAAACCCCCCTTTAGCTTTTTGGCGAAAAAAGTCATCTCTCCACGTTTGAAGTGTCTTTATTAATATGTGGCCATGATTTCGGTCGACTAGACCAACGACTTTTGAGCATGCATATCGGCGGCATATATCGTAGTTTAACACAAAAAAAAAAAAAAAAAAAAAAAAAAAAAACGTCTGCTAATGATAATAGCACAGTGCTTCCTCGCTTTTTTTGTTAACATATTTTACTGTTTTCTCAAATCATTTTAAAAAACAAAACATAAGCATCTTTCAACAATGGGTCAAATGAGGTAGGAAATATTGTAAATTTAACCGCTGATTTGTTTGAGAATTCAACCCCTATTTTCACCCCCTCCCCCTTGTACGATTTTGACGAAATTGATAGGGGACCCTCTGCTAGCCAACACATATATTCCCTGAAAATTTCATCGAATTCGGATAAAAACTATGGAAGATATGCTTGTTACAAGGATTTGCGGACAGACAGAAAGACAGACACGAAACCGAAATTGTTCAGGAAGGTATAAAACGTGAAATGCAAGTGGAAATTTTGATTTTAAAGAAGAAAAAAAAAATATTTCCTAAAAGTGAAAACAATGCTTCCGTAGCTCGGAAGCAAAAATCATGTAGGTGTGTAAAAATAGGCCCTGCCCACTAGGGGCGATTTTGGGCTCGCCTAAAAGTTCTCTTTGGTCTAACCATATTATTTCTTCCTTCATGACGTAGGTCCGTTCCATTGGCCCTGTTGTGAAACTCAAAAAATTGCTCAGCACTTGGTCAGCACGTGATGAGGTGTTGTTTTCAACACAATCATGTAAAATAATAAGAGGGATGGATTAATCGCTATTAATCGTGTTATAGTTTTACAACGGACCCATTAGGTTCGTTCTTTGTCATCCGGAGCTGCACTAACAGCACTGAAAGTTCTAACCTTTTTTAATTTTTACCCTGTTATCCCACATGATAAATCGCGAGGTTACAAAATCTCGTGCTGCTCGGAGTAGTCCGGGTCTGACAAAGGAACGGAGCTATTGTTTCATGAGGGCTACACTTTTGAAAAAAAAATCATGGTTTCATTCAATTTTTCAAAATAAGCTATAATGATCACATGGTTTTCTACACTGCTGTACCACTAGCAAAACTATGGAACGGACCTCCTTATTTCGTACTTGTGTTTTTCCCAAGCGAGCACAGATAAGAAATAGAGGGAGTGTATTTGATAGGAAATGTGATGCAAGATATGTCTCTATTATTTATCTGTGCTCGCTGGTTTTTCTATAATGGAGGAATGAATATACTGGAGATGATCCCACCCCCGCCAGTCCATATGTGAGGGAGCCAAAAATTACCCCTAGTAGGCGTGGCCAGAAAATAAAAATATCCAATCATATGAAATTAAGCACGATTCCCGCTTAAAATAAAATAAAATCAGATTCTTCCGACCACTAGCATTCAGGTAGTGTATAAATTAGCCCCGCCCACTAGTGGAGATTTTTGGCTCGCCTGGAAGTCCTCTTGGGCCTCTCCATACGTTTCCTTCCTCCACATGTTTTTCCAATTTCTCCGTTTCTATGGCAAGTTCCTCATTTTCACTCAATATTTTCACTCAGTAAAAAAAAGCCAACCTGAATGCTCGTTTAGACATCACATTTCGTGTGGAGCGAAGAGAGGGAAAAAAGGGAGAGAGAATTTTCCTCTTTTTTCCATTCCACCATTCTTTGTTTGACTACAAAAATAATAGGGCCTCAAAGGCGGTATTCAAAGTTCTCTCTAACGGCATTTAAAAAATGCATAAATGGAGATGAGAAAGGCAGCGTACACAGATAGATAGATATAGAAAGGTTACGGACCATGTGCACGGGGAGTCGGGCAATTTTTTGTTTGCGTAGCGGAAAAAAAGGGCAAGGGTTTTCTGTTACCGTAAAATGGTAAAATGAAAAATAAAGATACTAAAAGTTGATAGTCTATAATAATTGTTACGCGAAATATTTTCTAGTAATGATTTCCGAGCCAGCGGAAGCGTAGAGGGAGTATATAGTTTCAATACTTTCTATACTGAAACTATACCTTGAATAAAATGTAATCAATACAGAGACAAAGAGACATACGTATTAATACGAGGACGAAAAAAATCGACGCGAAATTTTCGAACGTAAACTCACCCCACACTCAAGAGGAATTCAATTACGCCCCCACCCCCATCCATGCAACCTTTTCAACAGCGACCTTCCTTGACGCAACATGTGTTGTGCACCGAAACCACATGCTGACAGGCTCAATAGGAAGTTCGGTCCAGCGCTACATGAATGAAACAAAGATGTGTTCGATAACTATCGCAAGCTATTATGGCCGGTCTTGTAAACCCCTCTATACCCTACTGCAACAACTTCAAGTCTTATCTTATATACTTACTATATCTTATTATCTTATATACTTATATATACTTACTAAATTTCAACGTCCCTCGGAATTCGGAAGTTCGCGTTATTACAATGGCAAGAAGCCTTGTTTCTGGTTGTTTTAAAATTACTACACAACATTAACGCCTTTTGTACCCATCAACACGAGTTTTTATTTGAAGAATTTAAAGGAACAAAGACAGCTTTTATGGGAGACTACCCCTTACGACGATCTCAAACAACCGACTCTTTTTCATTTTAATCTGCCCACATGAAAGGGGCAGGCAGTTCGAAGGATATTAAAAGTTCTTAAAATACTCTTCTACCAGCCCTATTAACTAGAGTAATACCGCTGAAAAGATTTTCATTACTGACAATGCTGTGAAACGAAGAGGATATGAATCACTCGCCTTCTTCTCAAATCTATCACGGCCTTCCTTCTCTGCCCCATCCGCCGTCCTCACCATCCAGCAACCATGCTTTTTTTCTTCTTTTTTTCTAGTAACAGCTCGAAGACATTTTCTTGTTTCGCGATTTTCCGATAATGAAAATCCCGTGTTCTCAACTCCTTCCCGCGTTTAAGAATTAGTTTTCAATATATCCGTGAACTAAGTTTTCAATAAACTTCCAATCAATTATCGAATATTGTTAGCTCGGTGAATTTATACGAAAAAATATTGTTCATTGTTGTTTATTTGTTTCTTTTTTCACAAACTTAACGCAGAATAAATCTTACAACCCTTTATCCAGACCCATGCAGTAGACCTTATTTTTAGACATTCCCCAGGCCAAATAGGTTTCAAAAATTTATTTTATAAAACCTCTTCCCACGAGGTCACCATCACCTCTTTTTTATTCAAATTTCAAACTGGAAATGAAGAATTGACTTAAACCAAAAATCGTAATAATAAATAAAAAAACGTCTGCTAATGATTATAGCACAGTGCTTCCTCGCTTTTTTTGTTAACATATTTTACTGTTTTCTCAAATCATTTTAAAAAACAAAACATGAGCATCTTTCAACAATGGGTCAAATGAGGTAGGAAATATTGTAAATTTAACCGCTGATTTGTTTGAGAATTCAACCCCTATTTTCACCCCCTCCCCCTTGTACGATTTTGACGAAATTGATAGGGGACCCTCTGCTAGCCAACACATATATTCCCTGAAAATTTCATCAAATTCGGATAAAAACTATGGAAGATATGCTTGTTACAAGGATTTGCGGACAGACAGACAGACAGACACGAAACTCCACATCTATTCAACTGCCCAGCGCCCATAGTTATCAGGTGCTCCGTGAAAGAAATTGTGGCTTCAGGTCTGCCAAGACACACCAAAACCGCACAAAATGTTCCATTGCAGACCAGGGCACCCCCAAGAGTTATCTATAACAGTATAACGGCTGCCAGTTAGTGGGAGGAGGCGCAAAAACTACAATGAAGTTGACCGAAAGCTGAGTCTTGGCGATGCCATGGCTCTCTTTGGAGGCAAAACAGTCTAAGAACTGGACAGAGCGTGCCAGAAGCTGCGGGTTGCATCCCACAACCGGTCAGTGTTTCACGCAAACACGCTCCGTCCCTCCACGCGCCAAGTTAGTGTGGAACGCTGGAAGAATTTGACAGAGCCAACCTCGCGGAATTGAGGTCTTTTGATTAACCGAAGGAGGAAAAGTTGCGCATATCTTAAATAGGTCCTTCCCAGGTAAATCGAATACGATGTTTGGGATAAAATTTCCCCGAGAACCCTGAAAGTTTCCCCTACGCTAAGCCCTGGATGACTTCCGATTGAGGCGAGTAGCCCGATACTCGCATTTTTTGATAGTGAGGGGGGGGCATCTACCATGACCACCGCTCCGGGCATCAAAATGTCATGGTACGCCCCTGTACTGTGCCCCGAACGCGCAGAAAATTGAGTGCGTAAAAGGCTCTTTTCTCTCCCTTACCTTCGACGCTTCATCCACAAATCCGGCCACCAACCCGGAGCTCCAAAGCATTTCTATGTGGAACTGAGAATGAGCGTTCGACAACTTTTACTCTTTCTATAAGTGTTGGCGTTTCATTAAGCTGGGTTTAGTATGGGGAGTAGAAAAACGTTGTCTAGTAGTGATAGGAGGAAAAAGGAACCTCTCGGTTTTCTCCAGTTTTCAGTCGGGGTATTGTTTATTGTTGTCGTGTCGGTATTTTTTTCTTTCCTTCGAGGTGCGCTTTGTGGGAGGTGGTTCAGTCTTTTAATGTGCGCAGTTCCAAATTTCACATTTATGTAAAGGAGAACAAGTAGTGTGTTATGTGTCGTGAGAAAAAGAAACTGCCACGGAGCAGGAATCGAACCCGGACACCAAGACACCGCGGCGACCAGGAACTATACAACTCCGAGCCATCTCTTTCCCCCACGGCAACACCATGTTTTGTTTGCTCGGTCCCGATTTCCCATCCCATTAGATCGTTGACATTTAGCAACACCACCGATGGGACTCATCGGTGATGTCAACGATCTGATGGGATGGGAAATCGGGACCGAGCAAACAAAACATGGTGTTGTCGTGGGGGAAAGAGATGGCCCGGAGTTGAATAGTTCCTGGTCGCCGCGGTGTCTTGGTGGTCTAAGAGCCGTACCGGAGATACGGTGTCCGGGTTCGATTCCCGCTCCGTGGCAGTTTCTTTTTCTCACGACACATAAAGCACTATGTCACTGTTGTTTATAAAACTACAAGTCCGAAATAACTTTAATTTCGATACAAAAAAGCTTTAAAATTAATTATCACGTCCTCAGAAGAAGTGTGTTAATTCAGCAGTACAGGCACGCAGTTTCGAGTTATTTTTAGCATGAATAGTGTCAAAATCTGCTGGCTCTTGGTCTTTTCTCGAGAGGATTGAGATCAGGCATTGAGATCAAGCAAGAACTCGAAATCTTATATACTTATTAAAAGCTGAGTGGCTCGACACGTCCAAGTGGTGTTGGGTTTGAGTTTTTCTCAAATGGCCATGCAGGGCAATATGGGGACCTATTGAACGCTTGTGATGTACGTTGTCCAAGAACGAATTTATCCGAATCCCGAACTTTTCCCACAAGGCATTCTGGTTTTTACCTACACCACGAATTCCTATTCGTGAACTGCCTATTCAGCCTATGGTTAAACAAAATCCGCTATCTCGCAGAAGTTTTTAATAAACGATATTTATCAATACGGCGTGCACCACTCCGTCAAGAGGCCACGAGCCGCCACTGCTCGAGAACATTTTTCTCCCGACTGAAAACGTAGGTATACCTTTAGAGGTGTTTTGGAGCAATGTGGAACCAAGGTAGCAAAATCTGTCAAATGCAGATGGTAAAGTTTCATGATTTTACAATATTCATCATTTGGCAGATTGACAATGTTATAACTGGCAGCTACACGGAAATGAGATTAACTTCTAACGGAAGCTCAAGGAGATGGTCCCTCCTTTTATAAATTAGCAACCACCCTACCCAAACAACTAAATTTAGCGTAGACCGCTAAATATCTAATAAACGCGTACATAGCAGTAGGAATGATCAATACGAGGGGGATGACTGCAACTGTAAATGACAAATTTAGGCTACCGCAAGGGACATGACATATACCCACTTTCCTACCTAGCCTGAAGCTCGTGTGAAAGCGAAAAGTAGCGGCACTACGCCGCTAAAGTTATAATGAGACACAGCATCTCTTGACTGTCGCATTTCCTACGTTTAAAGGAATTTTCGCATACATACTCAAGTAAAGTGAATAAATCCAGCTCTGAATGTTACCACTTATAAGTTCTAACTCAACACATTTTCCTTAGCTTCAGGATAGGGGAACGGGGTTGTTAACGTTATTCATAGTTCCATCTTATGGCGTAGATATTGTGGGATTTTTTTGTAGATATATAATCACGAAGAGATATTGTCTTCCCACACGTCTTTTTTATTATTCCTAACCGGTTTTCAAGATGGACCGGGTTTACGAGAAAACCATCTTCGGGGAAAAAAGAATTCTTGTCAAAAACCTCCGTGGTTGTCGTGCTCTACACGAAAAAAAGATTTGTAGAGGTTTTTGACAAGAATTCTTTTTTCCCCGAAGATAGTTTTCTTGTAAACCGAAAACCGGTTAGGAATAATATTAAAAAAGACGTGTGGGAAGACAATATCTCTTCGTGATTATAGTATAGTTATTCATAGTAGTACACAAAAAGTAAGTTTAAAAAAACAAGTAATCCTATCAATCTAGCTAGCCGATTTAGAAGAACATATTTACACTTTATTTCGATGCTACCCCTTCAAAGTGAAGCAATTTTTAAGGGGACGAGCTATCAATTACGAATAATGACCCACCAATTTCGTACCTGATTTGAGATTACAATAAAGCAAGATTAAAGTTCCTTCACCACGACCTCCACTCTTATTCCAGTCCAGTTATTCGTCGGAAATAACTTCTCCTAGTGAGCTCTCTCCCATGAGAGCTCTTCTACCCTCCTCCCACCCACCAACCCGAGACCTCACTTTAATTTACATAAATTTGGTTAACATTGTGTTTCAGCAGTATTACAAGGCCAATTTGCTTAAAATATACGATATCAACCATTTGCTAATAAATGTCCGGAAGTGGAATTGTGAAATAAAGCGGCGTTAAAAGCTTCATAAAATAAGTTTCATTTTTCCCCGGGACCTAACAAGAGGACGGACAAAACTCAGTTGTACTCGTCCACTTAGATTCGAGGAAAAATTTGACTGTTATTGCTTCGGTTTCCAAAGCACCAATTTTTGTGATATGTCACGTAAATTACCATGAGTCATCGCAACTTTTTTATTACATTCTTATTCACCAGAACCAGTTTACACCATGTTCCCGAGGATTTGTTGTAGATGGAAATTACGGAGTGCACTGGCTGACCCCTAAGCGTTCAACTACGCTTTGGTGAAACCCTTCCCCTTCAAGTGATGGTGAAATTGAAATTGTCTTATCAGTTTGTTTCAAATGTTCCAGAATATCGCAGAGAATAAATCCCAGTCTCTACACTACAAAAGGCATATCTAGTTTTCGATGCACCAAATGAGGCTTTTCAAACATTAAACCATAGCATGTAATTAAATACAGATAGTTTCAATACCTCTTATGCGTCAACTGCGAATAATTAAGCTTCGATTCTTACCTGAAAAAAAAATGTATACCTATAACAAAATGAGTGACCAAAAAAGATTCAGTATTATTATTATTATTATTTCTTTATATTCACAATATCGTATTGACATACACATACATTCTCTCTTTGCAACTTTTCCGAAAGAGAACATCCACGCAAAGGGAAAACGACTGATTTGAAGTGCATCCTTAGCATCAGAACCGAACACTCGTTAGGGTTCAAGGGACAAACGTGGGTTTAGAGTGGAGAATCGCAGATGGGAACAGGTTGGAAGGGATGTAGAAGAATCCTCTTGAAATGTAACGAGTCAATCTTATTGTTCTTATTCTACGAGTCACAAAAGAGTGAATAGGTACGTATTGTTGACTTGAGCAGCTTTTTCATAAACCTTGAGTGTGAGGGGGAGAGCTTCTCTTGAGCGAAACCAGCATGCATTTTTTACGTGGGAAATATTTCAAATTTGTGAAGTTTCTCTACGAAATGAAACATGATTTTCAAAATGTAGGTATTCAATAATGAAAAGTTAAGAAAAATGGAAGTTGAGGAGGAATGTGAAGATGGTTGAGTTTTTATGGAAGGGGGAGGATGCCATGCGAATTGTCAATCATTTCACAACGGTTACATCAAATCAAACCGCCCTTAGCTTGAAGTAAAAGCCCTATTTCCAGGATCGATTTGACACAAAGACGCTTGCTGCATGTTAAGTCAATCTGTTCGATTGGGTTTGTGTTGCTTATTGAGTGTACGAGGGGGAAGGGGTGCATTCATTTGTGTCCATTGTTTTGTTTTGACTTGAAGGATTCAGAAAATGAAAGAAAAAGAAGTGTTTTTCAATGAAGCGGAAGCGATACACTTATTGTTCTCCAAGAACCCACGGTTGTCTGTGAGAGGATAAATTTCGAAATGAGAGTAAACTCAACATGTCATTTCTCTCAAGCACGTGTTTCACCCGAAGAGATGTGATCTACACAGTTGAATTTCTATCTCGGGACATTCCCGGTCCGACAATATGTGTAAGCCGGATCGAAAGAGTTTACAAGATGAGTGCTCCGCGGAATTCAAGTGAAATAGCATTTCGTGCACCATGGTGACCAGTAATTAAAAATATAGGTCTTGGCCCTAGCACATAGAAACACTTTGTAACGAGCTCTTAAAGTAGACCTGCATTTCTTACATAAATCAAAGTAATGAAATTCTGACAGTGGCATGGAAGGGGGCGCTATACCCCGATGCACGCAAATCAAAAGTACTGCATCGGAATTAAATAGCAAACTTCATGTACAGCACGGTAAAGCTAAAAAATACCAAATGGGAGGCATAATGAGGGACGAGGGGTGCCTTTAAATTCCTATCACGCCCCTTCTGAAGTCACTGTTTTGTTGAATGCCTTGACCATTTCCAATTGAAATTACGTCGCGTCGTCTTTCTTCGCCATAAGTGGAAAGAGGCAGAAAGGAAACTCATTACATGTGAGGGTTATCTACCCGGGAACTTAATGAAAAGTGCTGCCTACAGTGTCGTATGACTATTTTTTCTACAGCCAAAATAATGTTTATAGAGGATTAGAGAGAAAAAGCCGGCAAGAATATTTCTTGGAGCCCTAGGGCTTTTCAGACCCTTTCAACAGCCTCTCAAAGATTTTTATGCAGGGCGGCAACAATCACACAGATCTCAGAAATTTAGTCCAATGGAACCTCATGAAACCTGCCCGGCTGGACGAAAACCGTTCTTGCCACCCTGACGCCATTGTGAGACCTGACGTGAAAAACACTTCATATAAGCCTCTACCTTTCCCCACACCCCTCAACAAGTGAAACTCTTCAAGGAAATCGTACGTGCGTTTTGGTTCTCTTCGTATTGCACTGAAAATCAGTGCTTGCTTTGAAAATGTGAGGAAGGCCTGAAACCATGAGTTTCGTTATCGGATTAAAAATAACTTCAGCTTCTATTTTGATGAGTTCACGAATTAATCAAATACCAACACTTTGGCTTTGTTCGCTGGTTGCTTCCATTATTAAAAATAAAACAAAAAAACAAAACACAATACTTTAATTGGTCAAAATCACGTTTCCCCATGGCAAATGTCGCGTTTACTGTACTGGCAGAAGCTAACGAACAAAGCTAAGGTAGCAAAGATTACTATCGATGCCTTCCTAAAGAACGTAAAGCAATGCAACTCTATAAATACAGTTGCATACTCTAAATAACTGAGCATAAATGTGCAAACACTTCACACTTACGATAAATAGTGATTAACTGGGACCAACAATAAGTTATATTTGAATAAACAGAAACATAATGCTGAACAGGCAATTAAATCCGAACTCTTCGCAATGAAAGGATGGAGCCATTAAAACTTTTAGTTTTCTAGAAATTCCCATCGCTCAACTCCTGTGTCGCGAACTCTTCAAGACAACTTCACTCACATCCCTTTTGAGGGCGAAAAGTCAAACCTTTCAAGTCGAATCTCCCTCACTCACACACTCATCATGAAACTGCACACACACGCGATACGCATTTGAAAGAGAACTTCGTGTACTTATTATTTATCTCCTATAGCGATAAAAAACGGACTACGCATGGGCAGATTATTGCTCAACTATAATCGAACCATAAATATTCCGCGTTCAACATTGTTGTAATGCGACCGTACAAATTCGGTAACCCTTCAAAAATAACATACAGAAATTCATCCAAAAATAACATACGCAGAAAGCAACAAAGTCTTTACATTTAATAAGGAGCACTAGTGTTGCATAATACACCAGACTTTTGATTAGCTCCCAAGAAAAAAAATAATATTACATGATTTTCTCATCACAGAAATGAGCGGTACGCGGATGATGCGAATCGGAGTTAACGTCAATGGGCGCTTTTGAAGCGTTTTATTCAATGTAAGAGCTAGAAGATATTTCACCCCTCTATATCTCAGCACAACCCCGGTGAGAGGCCTACTCAGACTTCAAGCAACTTTTACTTATTTTATGGTATTCTGTATTTATTTTTAAAGGAACGACAAAAAATGTTTGCACTCGTGAGAAAAATAAACAACTTCTTTTTTCTTGTTGTCCCGAGAGGACCTTTATACAATAAAGACTGTAATTTCGTACCCCAAAGTTTTACTCGTCCCATATTCTCTGTTTAAATCCTCACTTTTCCATCGATCTTCAACACTTCAAGCTAAGAAGGGTTTCAAATAAGGTATTAAGGAAAAACTTTTCTTTAAGCCGTCAAGTCTTATATTCTTTGCCCTTCGAACAATATATGTTTATATTATTTTAAGAAAAAAATGAATCGGATTACAATGATTTATATGTAATTAGTGAGTGTTTTATAATTACTCTTGTTTTTGCCACTCCAACAATATTGAAAAACTACATCTTCCGGGCTCTTTCAGCCAAGGGCGGATCTAGGACCTCTCTCAGGGAGGGTAATCAAACTCCTCCCCCTCCCACAGAACACCCTTATTACCACCTTCCAACCACACACTTCCAGAGGGATTTGACCAGCTCCAGGGAGGGAGGATACTGCTGTTACCCCCCCCCCCACCCACCCATCCGCCAAGCGCTAAAAGTGGAGCTAATTATCACAAAGGCGCTACCAAGCGACCATGATAGCGCGATTTTTTTTGTACGTTGTCATTTAGCTATACAGGGTGACTGGTACTTGGTTGAACAGAGTGAGAGGGGTGATTGTACATCCAAAATGCAACAAAAAAAGTCCTATGACCCAGGGTCCGATTTCCATTCCTAGTCGTGATAATCGATTTTTCCTCGATTTTCAACACAACACGGGGTTTCGCAACAAAAACAGCTGTAACTTAGGTTATAAGCGTCCTAGGTTAAATCCAACGACACCACTGAAAAGAGCACACTGTTTTCTGTGAGGTTATCTGTGATTATTCTGTTAGTATCTCATCACGATTAAAATGGTTGTCACGTGGATATAGGTAGCGGAACCCTTCTTCAGGTTCCAGGGGCTGAAGTACGAAGGGGTGTTGTATGAAATAATACGGGTGGTATCCACGTGGCAACCATTTTAATTGTGATAGGATAACGCCGTGTTAAAATTATAACACCCCTTCGCACTTGCCCACCAGGAGTGTTGGCTTGGCACCTTGGCTTTGCGAACGTCACAAGCCCATACAGAAACGGAATCTATTTAACCAAGTACTTCTTATCCAAAACATACGGACAAATCGAGGAAAACACGCGGGCGCGCCACAACGAAAACGAACAACTCAACACACGCAACACAATTCCAAAAAACAAACATATTTTCTAAACAAACTAAGTTCTGTCTAAATATGGAGCTAAGAGCACTAACTAACTATCAACCGAATCTGATTGCGCAGCGGAATCTGATTGATTGACCGAAACACTCGTTATCAAACCTCAGATAAAAACCGTTTTCACCCAGAAAACTCAGAAATCATACCTGGAAACACTGTATAAATCTGAATTTTCAGTTACGAGCATTCAGGCACAGAAAAGCATCTGAAAAGGGCATTAATTAAATTGTGAAAACCGTCGATAGGAATAGAGGATCAAGGAAAAGTAATAGTTCATGCTGGACGTATTTTTACAGTGTTCCTTAGGACACAGGTGTTACATAAAGCAAAATAACAGTATCCGAGCTGCCTCCAATTTTTCGTCATTTGCATACAAGGAGGTGGCCTCCTACCGGAGATGTTTCAATTTCTTAACTTAATTTAATAATTAAACTTTCATTTTCTTAGGGCAAATTTCACCACCGGGAGATAGGTTGGAGTTACCTAACTCAAACATTGTTTACATAAATAGTGACGCCTTTTTTCAGTTAATTCTGAGTTAACGTAACTCAAACCTTAACTCTCGGTGGTGAAATCCACCATAAGTGCCCGTCAAAAATAATGTACGAATAAAAGATCAATGCTTCCCAAATTCAAATTCAGTACTATTTAATTTTGATATTTATGAAAATTGGTTCCTTCTTTCTGCTGCGTCATTGAAAGCGTGCCCTATACCTTTTTTCGTGAGTCTCAATTCTAGAAGTGATATGAATATGGTATAGAGGCAAGGACTTTTCCTGAGCAACGGGATGCAAAGAGACAAGATTCCCCCCCCCCCTGCTCGAAGTCTCACCGAGTCCCCCTTCAATAATACTATTTTAGGACGCCGAAGAAAGGCAATAATTCATTATAAAATGTAACAAATTTTGTTCTTCATAGTTTATATTTACGGGGTTTTCAAATACAATCGCGTGCAAAAAAATAACAAAAATGAGCTTCTTCCGGAAGCTCAAGAAGAATAACTCGGTTGGAAAAAGATGGCGACTGAAAGTCACGCGGCAATGGTGAAGAGAGTGGTACAGATGGCCTCGAGGTACGCTGGCACGGAGAATGTTGTGCGAGTGGCTTAGTTGCAGAATAAGTTCCTAACAACAATAAAGGATTATCAGCCCCATCGTAAGAGTCACGTTTGAACTTAACATCACCTCGAATTCTGTTAAAATAAACTCATTATCTCTTCTAGTTTTAGTGGTTTAGAGTGTAGGCAGATAATAAGAGACACTTTTCCCTGAAAAAAGCCCAGAAATTGTATTCATTGAAATTCCATTCCAAAAGCTCACATTTTAGCCTTCGCCTGCACATCATTTCTAGGAAACAGCTTCAACAGTAACGAAAAATGCTGTTGTTCGAGATAGGAACGTTATTTTATTGATTAAAATTGATTGTGTCGGAAAGCTACCCATATACTAGAACTAGAACAAGACTTTGATGCAATTGGTGGGGCTAGTCGAAAAACAGTTTATCCTACCCTCTCACTCTCGCTCTATACGTCACTATATTGTTTGTTTTTTATATATTCTTTGTTGAAATATTTATTTTTTACGCTCTCCCCTCGGTAAATTTTGCTGATGGTTTTTTTTCTCCACGGATGTAAGACTATACCAAAATGAGTATTCTGGGTTGAAAATGTACGTGCTGGAGAAACTTTCTTCTCGTAGTTTTTATTAACTTTTCTGTCCCAAAAGAGGAATCTATAAGATATGCTTTGTCTATACCTCGGAAAACGAATTTTTGTCTATTCCGGTGTACTATTTCCAACTTTAAAGTAACTTTTACACCTCTTTTATGTGAAAAATTGGGTAAACCACTAGGGGAAGAGCTTTGTTGAACTCAAGGATTGTGTCTCCCTGAGAGTGCTCCCGTGTGCTTTTTCATCTTAATTTGTGTCAAAAAAGCTCTTCTTTGCGTTCTTGGTACACAATAAGTATAATGTACAAGTACAATCTAAATTATCTCACTTGAATAATGAATGATTGAGCGTCAGTGAATAATTTTGAGGTTTTCGTTCACAGTTCATGCACATATAATACTCGTATGAAAACGACGCGACGATAAATACTCTTCTCTCGCTCATATCAAAGTTTGATGAATAAGGAGTCTAGAATGCCAATTAGAGAAGTATATTCAACAGAACAACAGATAGATGACCTCCATCTGGTAATACTGTGTAATATCAAGCTTCCCAACATTCAGAAAGAGAGAAAAGTTCCGTTATAACCAGAAAGCCTCAGAGAGTGGGACAATTTTCTCGAATATAAGGGAGGCAGCACAAGGCAGCTAGGCACAGTCAAATCGAGTTATCCTTTTCCTAATTAAGCGCAAGTTTTACCAGAGAGGAAGTTCGTTTTAAAAGGGGTACCTACATTCACTTCATTGTGGAGGGGAAGGGCACTGACAACACTTTATAATCAAAAAAGTTTAAGCATAGTAGCAAAAATATTCAACGCACCTTGTGACAGGACTTTTTTCATACACGCGTGAAATAGGGGGAAGAGGACGGGAAAACTTAGGTAATCATTAATTTCCTGGTGCTTTCAAATTCAAACAGAGCCCACAGAATCATCATTCAGTGGAAGGGGAGATTACGAGGGGGGGGGGTTAATCCTGTAAATTAAGAAGCTCAACATCATAATTACCCAATTAACGAGATTACGATGAAAAGCCATCAATCACAAATAGGCAACTATTACCCTGGCGCCTCAAGAGGAAAGGGCAATTTTTCCAAATTGGTCCTTTTTGGTACAGGTAGCTTTTTTCCAAATTATTGGCCTGGTAAAAAGAGAAATAATTTCGCCTTTGAAAGAGTGAAAAAGAGAGGAGAATGAGTTTCAAGTCAAGCAGATTTAAAATATTTCGGAGTTGTTTGATTGGTTCCCGGCCCATCGGACCGTCTGGCGACTGGAGAAACAGAAAAGCTCGTTCTCTAACTGACATATCGCATTTTCCGGGAACTATGCAATACATGTTTCAGCACACGTCCAAGACGGTCACCGATTGAAACTGATCCATGAGGTTTTCATCCCAATTTCGACACGCTAATTCACTCTTGATCTTGAAAAATATCAAGATAAAATACATTTTTTTGGTACTTTTGATAACTATAATAGTCTCTCTGTGACTGACACCGCTTTAGTACAGCCCGTCAAGAAGAACACGAACCCGCGGCCAGCGCTCTCTTATTCGATTACTTGCAACATCTCTTCCCTCTACTTTCGTTACCGAATTGTTTGTCCCACTGTTTACCAAAGATAAGTGTTAATATCAATCCGAAGGCCCACGTTTAACTTGACGGGCTATAATTGAATGCAATGGAAAACGAAATTAGGAGCAAGAGCCCCTTACTTACGAAATCAACATTGGACTTCCACGAAATATTTGCGTGTAATGACTTAATGAGTATACCAAATGTCATAAACAAGCAGGGATTTTTCAAACTGTTTTCTGCCAGGCTTCTTGATGATCAGACATTAAATACGACACCGATTGAGAATGAGTGCTCCTGGTAAAACCTTTTGGTAAAACCTTCCCACTATTCTCACCTAAGAATAAATATACATAGTCCAGTCAAGGAACGTAAAAAAAGGGGGTCTAGACTGCAATAATTCATAAAGAATTTTTCTCTTCGGGAATGGGTTCGGAGGTGTCCAGGAGTCACCTCACCAAAAGTCCCCGAGTTGTCGAGTGGAGCGTGACTCTGGAGAGGGCGAAATGTGCGACCGTTTTCGGTTTTAACCAATATCTAGGAAACTACCATCAGCGTTAGCGCCTAGACGTCGAAATGAAAAAATAATGTACTCATAATTTCCGATAAAATCGCCTCTATTCATTTTCTGCATAGCGGTTACCGATATATGCTCCGTGGAATTTTGGGAAAAACTGTTGCATGACAAAAGTATGAGAACTGGTAGGACTAGAGGGAAAAATAATTACATTCGGTTTTGGCCTCGGCTGATGTTTTCTTCGGGTCAAGTTTCACGCAGTATCATTGGTATCAACCTCGAACTGTCGCATCTGACGCCGTCTGTCGCATTTCAAACATGAAAAAAAAATTGTACGAATTTTTCGAACGCCGCTCCTCCCGGTTGACTCGTCTAAAGGGGTCGCCAAACATCGTGATTACTCGTCAATGTGTCTACTTTCGTAATCTATTATGAGAATAGTGCCGTAGACTACGAAAAACCGAAGTGTTGGATTTTATTTTGCGGTATTTCAGGGCGTAACTGTTAAAAGCTCCAATGCTTCGACAAAGTGAATAGTAAGAAGCAAATAGGCAATAAAATGATCTTTCCTTTGGGCTACTTCACGTCCCACTTTTCCTTCTCGATTCGGCCTAGAAGGTTGAGTTAGCCGAGGTGGGCGAAGCACAATTTCAACATTTTATGGAAGCTTTCTCGATCCCAAAGTTGCTCGAGTATAACAATCCAATCGCAGAGAAGTGATGTAAAGGAAATCCACTCCAATCAACTGTGTCTTTAAAGCATCAACAATCAACATCTTACCGTGAATATTTCGGTAGGTAGTTATGTTTTCGACGTGATGCCATGGTCGCCCTGGTATTTTGGTATTTATTTGGCAGTTGAAGGTAAATGATCTTACAGGTACGGTAAGATGCTGATTGTTGATGTCAAATGCTTCAATGACACAGTTGATCGGAGTGGATTCCCTTTCCATCACTCCTCTGCGATTGGATTGTTATGCTCGAGCAACTTTGGGATCGCCGAAGAGAAAAATTCTTTATGAATTATTGCACCCTATAATACGTTCTTTGACTGGACTAACAGGATATTTCTCCATTAGGAATATGGATGTTAAGCTACAGAGAAGTACGCTAAATTATTCAATATGTTCTTTTCCCAGCTTTCGGTTGCCCAATAGACTGGAGCAATTGTTCGACTCGACGGTCTGAAATGACCACAAATTTATCATGTTTAATACAACTGACCAGGCATCTTACAGCCATCTGTAGACCAATAGTCACAAGATTGAAATCAACATGCAACAAATCGCATAAAGGGTACAGGGATTTATTCTACCAAACGTTGTTGCTCGAAGGTATATGATAGTCATACACGTTGAAGCAGAAAATAGCATCCGAAGTAACGTGAGTAAAAACGTAAAACTTTAAGTAGAAAATTCCGTGGATTATAAATTTTACGCAACTAATGAACAACTCAACGGATACGCAAGGGGCACTGAAAGCCGAAGATCTCTTTCCTTTAAAGGCAATGATAATGACGCATATATACCCACCAACCAGTACAGCCTTGCCTTCCATAAGCCGCTGAACAATCGCCTTTTTAGTCACGGCTATCCAATTCAGACGAAATTAAAGTGAAATTTTAAAAACCTTACTACGTCGAAGCAAAAAAAGAAAAAAAAAAAGGTGGCTGAAGGCATTTCATTTTTGGTATCTTTAGGCCACATATACTATATAAAACAATCATTCTGTAAACATTCATAAAACTTAAACTGTTTAAAATTACAACTTTCTTGTCTTGATTCAAGATAAGCAAAAGTGGGAATGAGAACGCTCTATCACAGGTCTCGGGCAAAATCAATATTTCCAAAAATCACGTCATGCTTTCGTCAACATTGTGATAGTACTGAGATTTAAGGTAAGCACCAACGTAATGTGAAAACATAACAGTCCGACCTTCATGAGTGTATTTTTCTTATAAGAGAGCTATCATACCAGACATCCTACCCCACACGGGCGAAAACGGCGTTGGGGCCGGGGAAAAGGAAGAGGCGGTGGTAGAGGAGGCTGCGGTGGAGGAGGTAGAGGCGGCGGTGGAGGAGGCGTCGGCGGCAGTGGTGGAGGAGGTGGCGAGTAATTTTTTTAGTAATTTTGTAAATGTATATTTTTTTTGTTCCTTTAAATATATTATTGAATGTTTTCGTGTGTTATTTATCGGGTCGAAAAAGGCGTTGAAAACATTTTCATCACCAAACTGACGTCATATTTAATTTTATGATGTTGAAAAATCCCCAACATCGAATTTGGGTGCAATCCGCTGAAAATCAAGAAATCATCCCCTAAGCATTTGCTAAATGGAGTCACAGGTACAAAGGGGTTGAAAAAAGTTTTCATTCCTAAACTGACGTCATATTTAATTTTGGAAGGTTCGAAAACCGCTAAATACCGAATTTGAGTAGATTCCGATGAAAATCTAAAAATCATCTCCGCAATCACGGGGGGGGGAGGGGGTGAAAAAAATTGCATCCCCAGACTGACGTCATATTTAATTTTATAAGGTTCTAAAACCCCTAAATACCGAATTTGAGTAGATTCTGAAGGAAATTTAAAAATCATCCCCTAAGTCACAAGGGGGAAGGGGGTAGAAAAAAATGGTCACCCCCCAACTGATCATATTCGTTTTTCTGAGGTCGAAAAACCCCCAAATACCGAATTTGGGTTGATTCCAATGAAAATTGAAACATCATCCCGTTCAGGCGTGCAATAGCAGTCACGGGAAGGAGGGGGTTGAAAACAAATGTCATCCCCCAATTGACGTCATATTCTTTTTTCTAAGGTCGAACAACCTCTAAATACCAAATTTGAGTGGAATCTGAAGATATGGGATTCAAGTCTCACTGCCAGCCAACAAAATGTAAGCATTTTCGCGGGGGGGGCCCCTGTCGAGGAAAATTAAACTGGCCAAACGGACCTCATTTTCGTTTTTAGATGATTGAGAAACCCTTAAAAACTAAATTTCAGGTGATTCTGAAAATATCGGTGAAACAGCCCAATTGAAAATGTCTTTTTTCATTTTTATCGATTTTTGGGGTTGAAATCAATTTTCATCATTTTTTTGGGCATTTTTTTGGATAGGCTACCGTATTGTGGAAATGTTGAGACCCTGCCGACGACGATACGATGACTTTGGAAGGAGCTACGATTTTTCAGAATGTGAAATTTTTGCAAAATTTAAATTTGAAATTTGACCGATTTGAAATTTTTTCAAACATCTGAAAAAATCAGCATAATTCAAATTTGCCAGCATAAAGCTTGTGTCAAAATTTGAACCCTCTACGATGAATAGAAGCCGGTCAAATTGAAATTTGCATAATTTTGAAAAGTTTCAGCGGCGATTCCGGGCTGACCCCTCCCCCACAACCCACTCTATGGTTGGCTTAATTTGCCGATATTTTTCCAGACGACTTTAGGCGTCATTTTGATGGGAAAGGAGTGAGAATTTGGCATGACACAAGCTTCCGTTGTTGTATTTTGAGGTGAGGAGTCGACTTTGTTTCGGGGTAAAAATCGATTGGAGGAAATCGGGGTAAAATGCGATTTTTGGAATTTTACAATTTTCTAATTTTTTTGCCGGACAAAAAGTGTTATAACTCGAGTTTGGGAGAGAATTTTTAAATTCGGCGAGCGTAGCGTTGTGGGGAATTTAGTTGCGAAGATTTTAAGCCCTTAAAAACCAAAATCGGATAAAGATTGTACCTAACGAATTTAAACAGTAATAGCATTACCTACATGAAACCACTAACGAGAAAAATGAAATGAATGGAATCGACATCGAATCTTTCTCCTGTCATAAAAGCTCTTTTCAATAAATTAAAATTTGAAATTAAATAGAAATTTCATTACTCAAAGATGTGCCGCGTCTTGCAGGTCGCAGACGATTTTTTCCGAGTTGTTAACGTCGAAACACAAATTTTAAGCCTAATTCTAGCCATGCACCTCATGGGTGAATTTTGGTCGAAAATTAATTACTTTAATTAATTATTTCGGCATGTTCGCCACGTCTTGTAGGTCGCAGACGCGCACTTTCATGTTTAGGGGTTGATATCTGTCCAAAAAAAAGCATTGGTAGAAGTACCTCTTATGGGTGAGAAAATAGACCCTGGGATCCTAGACTATAAGTTGTGAGAAGAGACTTCCTCATACAGGGTGTAACGGGAAAACGGGGCATAATTGAAATGGGTGATTCTACATCACACGCGGGTAACCAATGACTATATGGACCACGGTCCGATTATTAACCGTTTCCGAGAAAATCGCAGTTTTCCTGATTGTCAATGCATGAGGCGTTTTTTTCGAAAATCGGTCGGTATCTTAGCAACCATTAACCCTGGGGAAATTTGTAGGACACCGTTGGAAAGAGCACAAAATTTCCTTAAGATGATCGTAAAGTTGGGGTAGTTTGTGAAATTTGGGCACCCTTAACGCTCGGCTGAAAAGCCACTTCCTTGAATTTCTCTATTCTTACTAGTCATTCAGCCAGCTGTCATTTTATTGACAGCTCTCGGAGGAAGAGTAGGACTTCAGGAAAAACTTCTTACAATTACTTACAATTATTAAGCTATTCAGCTAAGGGCGTCCAATTTCACGACCTACCCCAACTTTACGATCATCTGAAAGGAAATTTTGTGCTCTTTCCAACGGTGCCCTTGAAAATTTCATAGGATCAATGGTTGCTAAGATACCGACCGAGTTTTGAAGAAAACGCCTGATGCTTCGAAATTCAGGAAAACTGCGATTTCTCAGAAACGGTTGATAATCGGACCATGGTCCAGATGGTCATTTTTTACCCACATGTGATGTAGAATCACCCATTTCAATTGGCGAATGAAACTATCACTATAGCTGCGCTAATGTTCTAATGTAATTTGAGGGTTAGTGTCACAGGCATTGCTGATAGTGTAAGAAGTATTGATAACTCAGTTCGTATTGTTGTTTGATCTTGAAGAGCTCGAAAATAACTTCACATCTCACTTCTTTGGATTCTCTGGTGAGTAAATACATCAAACGTGTTCACATTAAAAATTCGGAAAAGAAGGATCTTGAAATGTAATCCACCTCCTGAATCGAACAGAATTCGTGGGCACTGGGTTATAGCTAGCAAAATTATTATAATTTCTTCGTTGTTAGTGCTACGACCCAATTTATTCATACTTATGGTGGTTGAGAGCTCACAAAATAGCTATTTTTCAGTTGACCGGGTGTTAAGTTATTTCATTATCAGCGGTTCCTTCCATCTCAAGATCTAACTACTTCTGAAGTTGTTCATTCGGGAGGCGTCTTTGTACTGTTAATTTTGAATACAGATTCATCACCATCAAAATCTCGGAATTTCACAGATGGAAGAAAAGGCTACGATGCTAACCATATCAACATGGCATTAGACGGGACGAAGAGGACTCAAAGGAGATATTTGCGCTTTGCCTGCAGTCGTCTGCGCTTGAACAATCCTAATGAATGCTCTTAAATTGTTATTTTCGGCATTCTAAACTATACCCACATGTATCTGTACGGGGAATGAATAACATTAACAAGGACAGATACTAGTTATGAATCACACCAATACCGACACTGATATTGAAGGGTATAGTCGAGACGAGGTGCTCGGGGAAATTTTATTAATTAATAAAAAGTATAAAAATAAGCACGAAAGTATACAATATAGTAAGTAAGCGCCTCGAACCAAGAATGGAATAGAACAGGGCACGATATAAGAGATAAGTTAACAAACTATCCTCCTCTGTCATAATTATTGGTGATCCAGCCGAAATGAACGAGTGAGAGGACCCGCATTGCGACGAACTTCGGTAGTCAAGAAGTCGGGAGAAGAAAGGGCGAAACAAAAAAGAAGGCGCTGAGACCGGGAGTTTTTGGGCCAGCACCCGAGCTCGGGGAAAGTCGTCTTGACGGCGGCAACGCTAGTAAAGGATAAAACCGTGAGGAAGAAGGGACGTTTCAGGGGGCAACATGAGAAAACGAGCGAGCACCGGTCTTTTCTCTGTTGTGCCCCGACGCCATCTAATTGCTGATCGCCGGTCTCCGGGCGTTCGCTGCGGCTCCGTTGACTCTGTTGTTGAGCGGTTGTTCCATCGACGGCACACCCGTAGGTCGGACTCGTCCGTCGCGTTCGCGTACGCTCGCGTGAAGTGCATGTCCATCATATTCGTGAGTAACCAGTGACCCCCTCATTAACAACTCGCACTAATACCGAGCCCTATTAGTCGACCTTAGCGTAATTAATAAATGTACACACTTTTCCACGAGTTGTAAATGGCAAAAAAAGAATAAAAAAGACGTGAAAATAATCCAAAATTTAACATACCGCTTACACTATCGCTATCACTAGTTTCTCTATGACCGGCAGACAGCGTCTTCCTTAGCTGCAATCGCCAATTATGCCCCATTTTCCCGTTACACCCTGTATAATAAAAGTCGTCCACAGTACCGCAACTTAGGCCCATTTTCACCAACAAAATTGATCTCGTTTAAAGTTGATCGTGATTAGTTGCCAATAGCGACCCATATGAATTCTGATATAAGTGTTTAGATCGAGATTAGTTGTTGACCTTGGTTTAATAAGTTGGTGAAATCGGGCCTTAATTTTTTTTTTTTTAATTCAATAAATTCGATTGTTATGCGCTGCACTGCACTCGTCACCCATCTAAAAATTACAAAGAGATTTTCAACGGGACAATAGAGTGGTGCAATAAAATGCCGATGAAAAACGAAGTCCTGACGATGACAATACAACTCATATTAGTCAAGTTTAATCTATGTATTTCAGTACCGACCGAGCCCGCTACACAAGATCCTCAAAAATGAATTGTGGGCAACAAAAGGCATGCTGTGAATATATTTATACTTATTTTTTTAACTTATTAAAATATGAAGACCAATTGTCATCATCTACACTCGTCCATTTACGCTTATTACGCACAAAATGTTCCGGTTTATTTCGTAGACGTGAATAAACAGTGATAAAAGAAGCCGGTACAAAAAGCTATGTATGCATTTATATTCCGTACGTGATAGATTACCAAAATTTAGACAAACATTAGATGATTGGACTTTCTTCCTGGGGCCATATTAACTTTTTTCATCATTGCCTTTTTCAAAAATCATAATGTTTCCGTTCAGTTTTCTCAATTTCATGAATGAGATTTCAATGTTTCTACCAAAGCAAAGTTTCTATTTCGTTAGAGAATAAGGCCCCCCCCCCACCATTCTGTAACTAGTAACGCGCGCGTTAGCAAAATTTCTCAGCTGATTACTTTCAATTATTCACCTTGTTTATTTCGCTAACGCACGCGTTAGCTCTACGTTTGTGTTGTGTGCGGTGCCTATGCAATCTTTGAAAATGCTTCATTTTTCGAGGGAATTATTTTGTTTGGTTGCATATATTCCACAGACGCGTACGCGTAGTATAGAGCTTGTGAGCGGGCTTAAGAGTTACAGAATAGGGGGCTGAGCTCTTTAATTAAGGTGGACATTAATAAATAGAACTTCCAGGCACAATTTAATCTTTTAACCCGACCAAGCGAATTTCTTCCGGGTTGTTTGGAAAGCATAAGATGAAAAACTCCATTGTTTACGCTGTTAACAACAGAAAACTTAATCAAAGACCTGAAGGCAAAACCTTCACATAACTGAACTAGGGAAAAATCCCAATATGTTATGTACAGGACATTTCTCGGAATAGGTAGGTGCTGTCGGCAAGAGTGATACGACCTACAAGTTGAACGAAATAGAGCGCATACAAAAAAAAAATGTTGGAACGACGAATTCGTCGTTTCACAGAGAAATAGTCGGGAGAGAAAGTTGATACAAGTGGTGGCAAGGAAAAAATGGGTTTCGCTTGATGGATTAAAGAGAAACGAAGGCAAGGATGATCTTCGCCATCTTCCGTATTTTCCTTCCCCAAATCCCCTAGTATCAGGCTTTTCGGAAGGACACCTGCTCGTCCTCAGTGTGCGCCTTTAAGTGGCACTCCCAAAGGACGTATCGTATTGTCCCAAGAAACACCTCCATATCTTTTCATTTTATTCGACCTATTCAAGAAACACTTAAAACAAAGGCTTGCCATTGACAGCGTGTATCGGATGTTCACAAATGTAGATCGTGAGCGAAGCAGGCTACTGAGTGCACGTATAAACGGATAAGTAAACTAATAGCGGGATATGGAACTATGATATTTTGCTACGAATGTATTAAACAATAAATTGGGTAACGCTCGACCACATTGGACCATAAATTTCGCTTCTCAGCGCCCTTTTCACTCTTAATTAATTCCGAAAACAAATTAAAAGTGCCTCTTCTAAAACCCCTCGATGAAAGTTTAACAATGCCCTGCTCATCTAAAGACTTCACGTCAGGAAGGCCCGGGTAGACTGCACGTATTTTTCCATTATTCATATACACGGAGCTATTCATCGAGACACTATCAGGATTGTTGCGTTAAAACCTTGAACGAAGCCAGCTATTAGGCACTTCTCAACTTTTGGTGAGAATTAACTTCACTCCTCGCACACGGCCGGCGGAGAGAAAGATACCCACTCATAAAGTAAACCAACTTAAGCATTTGAAACACAGGTTACTATTGACTGTTGGCTAAATATGTATTTTTAATAAGTATTAGATTATATTCTACATATAGGTGGTATCGACATGACGTCACGCTTCTCTATCGGCACTCATCTTACCACTTTTTTTTATTGGATAAAATAATATGTTTACATCAATATTTTTTAGTGCATTTCTTCGGGTTTGAGTATATTTCGGGTCCGAGACGTTGCAGGCTTTCTAACTCGGGGGGTTACGTGCCATTGAACGTACGTAAATTTGTGCCATTGAAAAGAGTTCTTCGTTCCAATGCGAAAATATGATAGTGGGATGGTTGGCTATTTTGCTTCATTTTACTCCGTTCCTTGTAATCTCATCTTGACTGCGACACTCCGTTGCTCATACCTCATCGCAATTGCGCCACTCCGCCAGCGCCGCTCGTTAATCGTCACCGACCTCATCGTGAGCAAATTAGAACGGTTCCTTCTGAAATTTAAATATTTGTTACAGCCCAAATTTACCATTCCACATCAATTATGTGACCTTCATACTCCCATCCCTTCGGAAGCTGCATGGAAATGAATTACACCCGCACCATTAAATAAACAATGAGACGTAAAGTAGTTTTTCTTTCCAATCTTCGGCAAGCGACGGACGTTATGATGGGCTGTCTCTTCACGTGAATTTTCTACTCGTCGGCCCATATTCAGCTGCGTGATGTGTAAAAGTGATCACAGATGACTTTTTGGATCATCCTCCACCACGGGCTAAGCTCATGTAGAGGATTAATTTCCAGATTTTTTTTTCATTATTAAAATTATATTCAACTTATTATTGTTTATAGGAAAAAAACAAAATAATAATAATAACACCGTAATCACATTAAAAGAACCCATTCAAACTACTATTATGATTTAAAATCCGTCTCAATTTTCATATTTCTCATGCCGTAACATCCAAAAATCCAACGCAGTTCACGCAGTGCGCAGTTTCGTTCTATTTTAAATGTTTTTTTTTTTTTTTTTTTTCGCAAAAATTGTCCAGGAGGAATTAAGTGGGCGAATAACCGTGTCGGCTATAACAGGATAAGGGGTAAAAATTCCCCCTCCAGCCAATCGAAATCGGACCTAATAGTATATTACGATCCAAGGGCGGTATGATGCTCATTACGGTCGAGGGCGACAGGAAGTGCCTGAGGTGAAGCCGAGGGCAGTTGTCGCCCGAGATCGTAATGAGGAATACCGCCCGAGTGTTGTACGCTATTTTTTGTACAGCCGAAGTCCTTAATCATTACAATAATAATCATAAAAACCAGTCTTTAAAGCCCTGTTCAGAAGCTTTGTGCTATGCATCTGTGGAGTGTACTAAGCAAAGAAAAATTAATTCCTTCGAAAAATGGAGCATTTTGATAGGTTGCACGGACTCCACAGACGCATATCATATGGTTTGCTTAATAAACTGAAGCGAACACACACTTTAGCCAGCGAATGGAAGGATGACGTAGCTGATACAGAGAGAACTTTAATCGCCTCTCAGCGTAATTTACAGTGCTTATTTTTGTGTTTTTATGGCTAATGTACAATTTAAAAACAAAATTAGGAAAAACTATTTTAAAAAAAACAACAAAAGACCTAAAAGAAGACGTACCGGGCTGATATTTTTCTTTACGCCCGGCGGGCGGAATGAACCTCATGTCGCCCGCTCAAGACTCTCCCAGCGGTCGAATTTCGAGTCTTTACGCCCGGCTGTACAAAAAATGTATTTTTGCATCGCGGGCTCTTGTAGCGGAAGTTCGAATCTCCCTAATAATATGAATGTTTTTTTTTTACACAGGTACCTGTTTCTTTTCAATTTAATTGCGACAAAGATCCGTGCTCTGTTCGTGTTATCGTGAAAATTGCCTTGCTTGTTTTTATAAAACCATAATATTGACACTTTCTCCAATGTCTTTATAGGTCAAATATCCCTGGTTCCCCCTCAACCTACAGGACGGACCGAAGGCGTTTACACGTGACCTTCGGTAGTATCGTTTACAAATACTACCCTCAAAATTTGTAATCCTCCTAACTTATAATTACTAAGCCTCTGCTACGTTTCTGAAATGATGTATGTATAGCTGACAACGATATGCACTTATGCAGCCTTTTCATATTTGGTCTTTTTCTTGGCACTCAGCGTAAAATATGCCACGAGCAGAAAGTACAAAGATCACTAACAAGAGGGGAAGAGCGGAAAACCAATGGGTGGGGGAAGCTTTAGTATTACGGGAGACAGGATTAGTAAAAAGAGGGAAAATAAGCTGACCTTTTTTATCTTCACTTGAGACCTAGTGCGGATAAAGCGTAATGAAAATGAGATAATTTTTTTGCCTACTTAATGTTCTTACATGTTGGGAACACGAGATAAGAAGATAAGATTGTTTCATATTTTTAACTTGCTCATTCACTAGGTGTACGATAACAATAAAATGTCGTCATTTTAAAGAAACGTATAAAGCAAAGATGGGAAGTCACACTTTCAAGTTACGAATTTGCGGTCACACAACTCAAGTCACAATGCTTAAAAAAAGAGAAGCTAAAACTGATAAAACACAAAACTACCAAACAGACTTCTTTATTCCGAGCTTATAGAAACTTTCAAATCTCGAACAAGAATTCTGAGCTAATTCAGAAACCGGTGGTTTTCCAAGAGAAATAATTATTTCAGCTGTGAAGGATCGTGAAGGTAGTCTCACTACTGGGCATCGGTACCAAGGCAAGAGCAAATATTAATTACTACCTGCATGGTTGAATTAAACGGATAAAATATTTTCCTGTAGGCCAACTTCCTAGCCGACTGCAGGGGTTTAATTAAAAGACTTCTTTCCACAGGAAGTTTGCAAAATTACTTTTCCCTGTGGCCGCTATTACTATAGAAGTTCCAAGTATAGATTCATTTTCCAAGGGAAGCCAGAATTTTGCCTTTATTTTCATAAGAAAATCCCAACTGGGATAGGCACAGATCCTGTTCACATCAAGGGGATTCATGGAGCTGTAAACAAAATTGAATTTACCATCGAAGATTGATCGTCAACAAAAAAGTTACTGCTCTAAATAGAAAAACTAGTTTTTGGCCACTGGCATTAAAGAAAATAAAGCTTGATAACCAACATCAAAAAACCCAGCCTTCGGGTGGTAATAAGAAGCTCGGTCATATTCTGCTTCAAAAGTACCTACTTAATTTTTAAAAAGCCTGCCACAATTCACTAGGTAAGAGGGTTCTTCAACTATCAAATACATGAATTTACAAGCCTGCCTGGTTTACATTCTTTTTTGTCGTGCACGCCGGATGTAGGCAGGCAGGCAAGTTTATTTCAAAATTCAGACATAGCCATTGAAGAATTTTCATCATGTGCCAATAAGAAAACAATAGTTCCTACGGTTATAATGGCACTGAAAAAATCCTTGAATTCCATGTTTTCTGACTGGGATTTTTCAAGTTTTTTACAAATATTTCAACGGGAAAATACTGTAAGTGTAAACTTTTACACATCGTTGGAAAGCTTACAAAATAAGGAAGTTTTTCCACTGATTTCAATTTTTTTCTTTCCTATGGCGAAGAGGTGAAAATCGAGTCGGAAAAATGTATGGAAATGTGAGTCACCAGTTTCTTTGGTAAATCGACTGCTCTCACGTGTGGTACGAAGGTAATTTTCACCCGAAAGTGGACACATTTTAAAGGAAATTTTGTGCTCTTTCCAATGAGCTGATTAGTTTTAGGCTAATACCATTTTATGAGGGTATGGCAAGCATCTAAGTAGGAAAAAAGGGAATTCATGAAAAAATCATAAAATGTGTGATATCTCGGAAACAAAGAGGAATTTCCAAAAACTCCAAATAGTCATATCGATGGCAAATGGTGTGCCCCATAACTGGTTTTCTTTTGTCCAGCTAATTCATGAACACCCTGTATAGTCATAATATACGAGTGTTGGAGACTGTAAAAACAATTAAAATACCTGCAATGGTAATTTAAAAATACTTCAAAAAAACTTCTGTTCTCCATCGTCGTCGTTGTTTCCGAATTTTTCCCTTACTACTGGCCAAAACCATGGCCGATGTACTAAACATATAGTAATAATGTAATGTTTCTTCTTCTGAATCCATTTAACACTAAAATACAGGGTGTACAAAAAGCGACTGGACAGAGAAAAACCAGTGAAGGGGCAACCCATTTCTGATCGAAATGATTATTTGCACTTTTCCGAGATATCCACCATTTTCTGATATGAGAAACAGCTTGCTGCACACGCAATAATTGTTGCAATGAAAAAAATGATGAGCCCATTGGAGAGCACAACATTTTCTATTTAAAGAGCCTATTTTTATCCAGATCAGACGACATCTACTACGTTTTGAATTAGCTTATTACCGAGGAAACTTAATTCCGGAAGTATTGGTGATATGGTCAGAAAATTACGGTTTTTCGCCATTAAGCTGATTCAAAACGTAGTAAATGTCGTCTGATCTGGATAAAAACAGGCTCTTTAAATAGAAAATTGTGTGCTCTTTCCAATGGGCTCATCAGTTTTGCCATTGCATCGATTACTGCGTGTGCAACAAGCTGTTTCTGAAAAAATCAGAAAATGGCGGATATCTCGGAAACAAAGCGGAATTTCGGAAAAGTGCCAATAGTCATTTCGATAATAAATGAGTTGCCCCTTCACTGGTTTTTCTCTGTCCAGCCGCTTTTTGTACACCCTGTATAACGAAGATGCGGGAGGAAAAGTAGATTTGGGGGTGAGGTGATTTCGAGCGGAGTATGTTCGCACGAAAATATGGAGCGCTCATGTTGCAATCGCGGAGCGGTCGACTCTTTTCAACCGCTCCGCACCTGCAACGTTGCAATACATGATAGGATCGCCCAGTTTATATGCGCCTTTAGGCCAACTGAAGGCTCTTAAACTTCCCCTTAGTAGCCGTCGAAACAGATAATTTTTTTGGGTGAGTTTGAAAGCCCTTTAAAATAGAGGAGCTTCACTTGAAAAAGACTGAGAACGTTTTTTTTAAAAAATGGAGCGAAAAATGAATGAATCCCCTTTAAAACAGTAAGATGAACTCGAAAAAAAGGAACTCGCTTGAATATTACAGGAAATAAAGCGAAAAAAAAGGCAGAATAGCGGCACAATTCGGACCAACTTCAAATGTGGCTTAAAAAATTCCTTTTGATGCTTACTTCCAGGATTCGAAGAGTCCGCAACGATACGGGGTGGCAAACATCCTTTTAACGGGAGGTACACGCAGTGTTGGGCGTTATATTTATCTTTAGATGATTTATTATCTAGATAATTATCTACATAATTTTTTTTTATCTTTTATCTATCTGACGGAATTTTAAGAAGGGTTATTATTTATCTTTTACCTATCAAAATTCGGTTTATCTCGAGGACAAAGATAATTCCTAGATAAAGACAAAGATAATTTTTTTCAACTCCCTCAATAACATTCAAAGTAAGCTTTTTATTAGCTCTCTATTTCTCTTAGGTTTCAGCCAGTCAAGGTCAAGACTACTACTGACTGGGCTATTCGTCAATTCCCCTGTTTTTGTCTGTGGGTTGTGATTTTAAGTGAATTTGTGATTATTTCATTCCATTACCATTAACATAGCAATTTGAATCTGACGGCGGAAAATCGAGAATTCAGGTAACGCGACACTTTGCTTCTTCTAAAAGCCAACGAATAATTTATTTTTGTTATCTTAATATTTATCTAAAAGTAAAAGATAATTTTTTATTTATCTTATCTTTACCTTATCTTTTAAGGTGTCCTCATTGTTATCTTATCTTTATCTAAGATAATTTTTTCCGTTATCTGCCCAACACTGGGTAGAAGTTGGCCAACTCATCGCTATAAGGGGTGAAGCAATTTGCCCGAACGGGGTGTCTAATCCTATGTAGTTTTGTGAGCCGAGTCGATAAAAATCAACCACAAGTCCGTGCAACGATTAGTTTTTGAGTTACGACGTGAATCGTACCAAAAAATTTGGCTTTTAGCTTTAATATTCCGAATCCTCACGTCCAACGTTTAGTAATGCAGTTGACGTAGATGTGATTTCCGAAGTAGTTTTTGGCGCAGAATCGAATGCATGGTGGCTCGTTTCTCTGCAATTAATATTATTTGAGTTACTAACGAAAATACCAGAAAAAAACGAGTTTTCCCCGATACTTTGATGTGCCATGAAAATGTGTATCAAGATCTTTGGCAGGGCTAACCATGTTCTCTTATATTACGTAGTTTTTTGTGCTGAATCGAATGAGCGTTTGCAGGGATCGCTGGGGTCAATAATTTCTGAGATAAGCCAACAAATATAAGAACAAATCCTTTAAAAATGCTGGAGAATGCTGGTGATGTTTGCCCGTAACTCAAAAAGTATTGTTACTAGCGATCTCGACTACAACTCATTCAATTCAGCTCAAAAAACTGCGTACGACGTGGGAATCCAGGATCTGTTATTCGTAGGTACCATTATCGTCGATTACTCAACAGATCCAGAGAAGTGGTCAGATGAAGCCACTAGGCTCATTTTGAAATGTATGGATAACTCTAGTCTAGAGTCAAGCTCGTCCGACGAAAAATATGAAAATATGAAGACTACGTGGGCTATTATTGCAGCATAAATCAATAAGGAGAAGACGGAATAACAAAAACCTAGTACCAGTGTTCCAATCGTTACAAAACAGTTCATCCGGATTCTCTACATTAATGAAGTTATTCATCTTTATGTATTACATATTTTCCCCAAAGCCCATTCCTTCATTTTTCCTGTCGCCACAAAGCGTGTTTGTTGGCTGAGAATTTCTAAATTCGCAACATGTTGTTATTAGATATCACTTATGTTCCTGGAAGAACATTATTAATAGAATTGGGCATTGAACTCACGAAGGGATGCACCCGATTTGTTCACAGTCATGCTAATAAGTACATTCTCGCTAACCACAAGCACTCCACACAAAAATATACAAGTGCTCAGCTCATGCACGTAAATAAATATGTACTTCCATTCAATACAAACACAAAAACTACAAAACAGTCATGAGGAGGAAGGTTGTTATTAAAGAGCGCTCTCTTCCACTTGTTAAAAGTCGTTCCATTTCAACCCACTCTTTGCCAGATTTTGGTTCGATCCGAGCGGACTTGTGACGTCACAAGAGCGGCCCCAGAGCACTTTTGAAATGGCAAAAGGAAAACGCTAAAAGCATCAGGCACCAAATAGTCCAGTAAAATAAGATCTAAAAAGGGGGGGTCAGGTAGCAATAATTAGGGTAATTATATTTCTTTTTAATGTTGTCTGGGATGGTGCAGGTATGACGTGTTCAAATTGCTGACCTCGAAAGACATCGGGATCATCCTGGAATTCTCGAAAAACCACAACAATGTGAGGACTTTTTGGGGGTTTTGGCTCTTTCACGCTAAACTAGCCATTTTTCGGTTGTGGCTTCGAAGTAACTTTTCAAAGATGAGAAAATTTCTAAGAAAACCAGCCAAAAGCGGGTTCTAAATGTATTATAGTTTCCAAGATACAGCTCGTCAAACTTAGGCAAATTTTGTCAGCAGTCCGACATGCTGTCTATGGTTCTTCGTTTTCGTTTGCTGTGACATTGTAGAAACCTTTAATGATCATGATAGTACTAATTATTTTGCTAGACTAAACTGAATCTTCAAAAATGAGGCCAAACGACTTGTTATCTCCAATGTTTTTAGGGGGTTTGACAGTGGTTTACAACCAATGGGTGCCGGGCTGGCTGGGTCACCGTCCGTTATCCACGCTTGGGTCGCGACCCATAATTTTGTCCTAAAGGGCCGTGCCCTCCCCACTCTTTTATGTTTTGCTACCGTTACTTTCTTTATTTACCTTAGGCTGCATAGTTCAAGTTTATTATTTCATTCACCCATTTCAAATTTCAGAGAGAGCGTGACTAGTGTTGAATCGATACCAACAAAGTATCGATACTTTACTCATTTGAAGTATCAAATAGGAAGTATCGAATGGTATTTGGTATCGAATGAAAAGTATCGATACTCATATTTAACTTGTTTACAGTATCGTATAAAAAATATCGATATATACTCGGTATCGGTACAGAAGTACCGATACCAAGAGTAATTGGTATTGATTCAAAAGTATCGATACCGTAGTGGAATCGATTCAACAAGCTTGTAATAAAACCCCTCCACCACCAACCAACAAAAGCCAAAAGCACTACCATCTCTAATGATTTATCGAGTCGTCAATCACTACTCCCTCATACAAATACAGATTCATTTTAATTGAAACACAATGACTACTTAAGCTCGATGCACGCTATGCAACTTTTGAAATAGGATTGCCTAACGGTATTAAAAAATATCCGGTCACTACCGGGGACCATATATTTCCTTTCGACCTCCTAATAAATAGCAATCATGCTACGAAAAATGCATAGTGTGCACCGAGCTTATAACTCTCTTACTTAACCGATACTTTTACGATACCGATTGAAAATACCCGATACCTAACATCTACTCATTTGAATCAATACCCATTCGATACCGAGTAAAAGTACTCATTTGAAACGATACCCATTCGATAAAGAGTATTTACTTGTTTGAATCAATACCCAAACAAGTAAATACTCGGTATCGAATGGGTATCGTTTCAAATGAGTACTTTTACTCGGTATCGAATGGGTATTGATTCGGTATCGTTTCAAATGAGTACTTTTACTCGGTATCGACTGGGTATTGATTCAGTATCGTACTAGTTTTAATCAATACCCATTCGATACCAATTAAAGTACTCATTTCAAACGGTACGTTTCCGATGCCGGGAGTTCACGTATTTAAATTAATTTAAAAAATGTAAAAAAATAAAAAATACTCGGTATTGATTAAAAAGTATCGAATCCGGAAGTACTCATTTCCCAGTATCGAATCAAAGTATCGAAACCAAAACTACTGGGTATCGATTGAAGAGTATCGATACTTTACTCTATTTACTGGTATCGATTCAACACTAAGCGTGACACAGTGCTCTCAGGCAAAAAGTCAAATCGAGACGGGAAAGTCAATCCTGAAATCCCCAGGTACCCTGCTTTCAAACAACTAATTTGGTCTGAGGGACTGATGTGTCGTATAATCGTGAGACATAATCACAGAACTTGCGGCGTATATCTTAATAAAACGGCAAGGCCCGACGCGTCGCCTTTTGTGGAGCCTGCCACATGCTGAAAGACTTGCAGCATATTTTTATGCACTGCTCTCGATACGCCTCCGATACGGATTTTCGATCATCTGAAAGAGATCATGCTGGACCAATTACATAATATAGTGTATACAAATTGAAAGCCCAGTAAATTCAATAGAGCGTTCAAGTGTCGCCCATAAGTTGAATATCTAAATAGTGTTGATTTCCGTGTATACCCACAATATTTATATCGATAGGTGATATAAAAATAACAACCACCACTGAAAGCCCAAATTTCCCCGGCTTTCGGCAGCTATAATTTTCTCTATAAGCTCAGGAATCAATCGACTAAGAAGGGGAAAACAAAAACGACACTTTTATCCAATTACGACGTTTCGACGGTGGAATTTCCCCGTCCTCATCAGGACATATTTTGATTCCTGATGAGGACGGGGAAATTCCACCGTCGAAACTGGATAAAAGTGTCGTTTTTGTTTTGCCCTTCTTAGTCGATTGATTCCTGAGCTTATATTAAAAATAATTAAGGGCGTTACTGTATTCAATAAATTTGTATAATTTTCTCTGCTATGGTGAATGTGACAGTCACCGTTGAGTTTGGGCTTTCAGTATAGGATTCGGGCTTTCACAGTAACGTGTATAGTCACTGAAATCCCAAATGCCCCCCCCCCACACCTAAATAGTATATTATGCACATGGGTCGTGAAGAAATTATAGCAGAATTTAGAGGGTCACGAGCCGCAAAAGGTTGAAAACCATTGCTTTATAGGACGAAGTACGTATAGCAAAATACTCCCGTGGTGGGGACCATAATCTCCTTATTTTCTATATAATTTCGAGATTTTTCATATCTCCCGTCGCCTGATCTGTTTCAGGTTCAAAAATGGTTGGGAAACGAGAAGAGCCCATTGAAATTGGGATGGGTCCTATCACTGCAAGGACTCATTCCGAAAAAAATGTCTAATGATCCTACTCCCTCCCTACTCTTGAAGACGGTTTCCTGCGCCTGTAAGAAGGGTTGTACCAATGCATGTGGGTGCAGAAAAGCCGGCCTCAAGTGTTCTACGCTCTGCATTAATTGCAGAGGCGAGTCATGTGAGAATTGACCGGACCCACTCGTGGATTTTTTGACTGTGTAGATATAGAAGACCCCACGGATATAGAAGGCGACACGGAAGACATTTCGACATTTCTTATAGACTACGTTACAAGTGTCAAGGATACGCGTCTTCTGTCAGGCTCTTCCAAGAGAAAAGGGTGGATTGTAATATATTTTTTATAACTTTTGACGTCCATGCTATCATTTAGTTGAAATAGTGCATTACTTCTCAATTTTCACTCATAAAGTATTCGTTTATCAGACATTTTCAGACACAATTATGTCATTGCCGGATGAGTTACATGCGTTTGTGATCTACTTCCTATAAAGAAATAAATGCTAAAAATTAACTGTACCTATTATAGTTATCGAAACATTGGTGTTACAGAAGTCGTCATGGTCTAATTTTGTGAGAACGACCATTAAACGAATCCAACGTGGTCACGAATATAACGAAGACGATTACAGCCTTGTACGAGTAATGGCCGTACCAACTAATGCAATTAGGAACTACATCTATCAACAATGCATTATTGATCAATGTAGTTACTAGTTACGGAGCTTCTTGGGCGACAGTTATCGTTGTGCCTTCCCTTTGTTGGAACGTTTAGCCTAAATCTGAAGGCCATGTACCATTTTGACCACTAAAATGATTCCACGTAGTTACAGATGATGAAGACGTGGAAACATCAGCATCATTTGTCAATTTTGAAAAGTTATCCTACATTTGACGATCTCTATCTTAGATACTGTGATACCTCTAGATCCCGCTTTGGACTAGTATTGTCGGAAATTTTGTCTGCTTTAAAATTTTACTTCGCAGTCACAGTCGATAAATGGCTACTTAAGCAAAAAAAGTGCCTAAACCCGAAAAAAATCAAAAATTGCGTCGTCTTTCCCGAATTCAAGGATCCCGAGGTTTTTCGAGGTCAACAATTTGAGCACATCATACCTACACCACCCCCAACAACATGAAACAAAAAAATCATCTACCCTAATTAATGCAACCTTCGACACCTTATTTTACTGGGCTAAAAGTGGATTTCATCTTTTTTAAAGTGGAAAATATCAAAAATAAAGAGTCAGGCATCCAACGAGGGGAATGTCAGTAATGTCCGACGCCGATTAGACCGCCGATTTTTTGTGTGTTTTACATCAAAAAGTATTAGACACGTGTCCTCCCGAACTTGCCAATGGGCCCTGTGGGGGCCCCCAAAAAATCCCGAAGCCCAAAAAAGTCGGAATTTCAAAAGTTTGTTTTCCGACAAATTTCATGTGTTTTTTGCGAGGAAATTGGTGTGAGAAACTCGAAAAAAATATATTTAAAAAATCTCAGAGCCATAGTTTTTGATTTAAAGGAGTAAATTACACTAAAATACGATCTTCTACGAATCAAACTACCTTTAAAAGTTTTTCAACAATTAAATGCTCATCAGTTTTGAATTCAGCACCGCAAGAAACCACAATAAAAACGAAAACAGACCCCGCTTTTAATTTTCGTCTCAATTACCCTCGAAAATGGACAAAAATTCGCCTCAAATCCTCATTTCGGGCGAGAACAAATTAATATGTTGATAATGAAAACTCTTGTCGACTTAAATTTTTTTTTTTAGTTCCATCTTAAGCCCTTTTACACGAGTATGTTTTTTGTTCAAAAATTTGAACAAACGGGCTTGTTCAAAAAACTTGACCGTGTAAAACCCTCAGTAAGTTTTTTGTTCAAAAAATTCCAACTAGTTGGAAATTTTTGATCAAAGTGCGCTGGTGTCGTGTGAGAACTTTTTGAACTAAACATACACTTTATCACTAGAGAAAACGGGAGGGGTTGATACTGAACTCATCTCTCAAGAGTCAAGAGAGATAAATCGTTTTGTTTGTTGTCATTGTGTGCGACTAAATTGCGAATTACACTTTTCCTATTCATGATTTCATGCCCGCGAAAGCCAAACACAAAAAGACAAAACTAAACTAAACAATGGGTTAAACATCAGCTATGTTAGAAACGTCAGGTTATAGCTCTCTTTGAACAAAATTAAGTACAAGGCGTGTAAAACCCCCAAGTTGGCTTCGTTAAAATGTTGAACATAATTTTGACCTTAACGTTTCCAATTCGCGCCGCTAGACTTTGTGCTTATTTTTGATCCAAAAACTTACTCGTGTAAAAGGGGCTTTATAAAGAATTACTCTCAATAAATTTTTCAAGCAGTTCTACAGCGCCAAAAAAATATTTTTCTGGGATAGCATTTCAAAAATCACAGCGCCCCCTCAAAATGAGGTACAGACATGGACGGGGGCTCATTTGAAAGCTAATTTCATTGGCTTTCCAGGAAAAATATTGAATAGGAAGGGCAAAGATAAATTCAACCCGTAAAAATATGATTTCCAACAAAACCTCACGTATTGAACAAAATCCGCAGGGAGTCCCCTGGGACAAAAGAGTGTGATTTCGCGAAATATTTTCTACGCTAATGAAAAAGGTTGAGAGTCATTTAATAATGAGTAAAAATATTGGGTGACATCCTTTTTGTGAAGCACATATTCTAGAATAGGGCTCCCTCCATAATCGGCAACATTTTCTCCAATTTGCCAAAATTTTGAAATTCCGACTTTTTTGGGATTTTTTGGGGCCCACAGGGCTCATTGGTAAGTTCGTGAGGACACGTGTCTAATATCGATTAAGATGTAGAACACACACAAAAATCAGCGATCAAATCGGCGTCGGACATTACTGACATTCCCCTAGTACGTGGATTTCATCTTTTTTAAAGTGCATTTAATATTAGCCCTAATTGTTTTCAAACTCAAACTAATCTACACATAATCTAATCAGACAATATTACGCAAATTCTCGAAAAAAATGCAAACTCCCCGTTCTCTTTTGTCTGTTTCAGAGGGATTGCCGGTATAAAAAGTGTAACCTCAGTACAGCCCAATTTCTCGATGTTTTTGAACATAGTTTCTGAAGCAATATTGCATGCTAGTTTTTCTCAAGTCCGGTCACTAGTCACTACCAAGGAACATATTATACGTTTCTACAAATTCTCAAGCAATATTTCTTCAGAAATTTCATCGTGCGATCCGGGCTTAAATTATACGATAAATGAAGGTGCTCGCATGTTCGTTATAATTATAAATTGGAACTTTGCAAGTCAACTTAGCAATACAATGGCATTTTACCGGTTCACGGCTCAGTCAGCACTCAAGCAGTTAAGCCCCGTTGGAAATAGAGGAAGACATTTTTCTCACTTCCCCATGCGGAATGTAAGAACAAGCAGGCTGGCATCAAATCCTGCAATCTCCACATGGCAGACTTTTGCACGTTCCTACACTTCCAACGCGTGAATTTTTAGGGATCTAACGGAAAAAGAGAAAGCTAAGGAAAACCAGAACCAGTCATTCTTCCCTTTACCCACGAAAATATCGAGAGACAAAGCGAGAAAAAAAGTTGACGGGCTGGCAGACGTCATTCTAAAAAGCTGAAACGCAACAAAATGAATGTGACGTTGTCGGTGTTCGTGAGAATTCATTGCAAAAATATCATCCCCCCCTTCCTGCAACACAGGTTGCATTTCCTCTAATCGACACCCCCTCCTACCACGTTTCGTACAATGGAAATCCATGAAAACACATTAAAATGGCAGTGTCATTCTCATTAGCAAATATATACTATAAGCATCCAGTCTTACAATTATAATCAAACACACCTCTCTCCATAATACCTAATCGTTAGCTAAAGATCTTACATTATCTCAAGGCTAGCCGCTTTCATAATAATATGGAACGAATTACGCAATTTCGTAGATGCAAAATCATCATCAAAAATTCTAGACTCAGAGCTATTGTAAACCAAGAAAGACGTCCTCATTTCCGAGATAATCGGGAAAAAAATATTCAAGTAGGTCATAACATGCAGTCAAGTCTGGGATGACGAATTCCAAGGGAGCAACAGGTGGGCATACCCATCATGGCAAAACTCTTCCAACTTCAACATAATTGTGTTGTATAGGTAAGATGAAAGAGACTTGAGCAGTGCCTTACCTATGAGAAGCAGTTTGTCCATTACTTTGTTCGGTCGCTTTCTTCTTCTTCTTCCGGGAAAGGTAACAACTCAAGACGATCTCACTGTTTCTCACTGATTGAAAACAATACCAGCACCCCCACTTGGGAACACGCCGAAAATATAAGGTAACACATCTCCAGGAATTTTAATAGCAAATGTAGCCACATGAAACACAGTTAAAATCATAAAAATTATCAAATAACAAAATTTAACCACGCAACTGCCTCGAACGAGGCTTCCCACTCTTCCCAAGCAGGTAACGAAACAACACAATCACTGCGGAAGGCGAACGATGAACTGGCACAAGTCGGCAACTCATGCCGATGATCGGGTGCGCGGCGAGGGGGGGGTGCCCTCCACAACGTTTTCGAGCGGTGTGAGGGGGGAGTCGAGCAAAGAAAGAGGACTAGAGGAGACTCCATTTAAACTTTTGTTCATGTGAAGTCCAAGGCACCACGGCTCGCACGATGGCCTGCCATCAACCCCAGACCAGAACGAAGAGGCCCCCCTCCTCCCGGTGCATTGGTGTGAAGGGGAAAAATCCTGGTGAGGGTTCAAGGTCATGAAGTGCTTTCTCAGTTTTTTCCTGTTGTTTGTGTTGATGTTGAATTGAATGTGCGGAAGCACCGCCGAGTGATGTTGTGGTAGTGGGAGAGGTGGAGGTCCTCGAAAGACATTTTCCACCTTCAGCTCGCTATCCTTCCCCTGCGACAAAAATAGATTCTCCTACACTCCTGAGTGTCACGAGAAGGGAGGTGGTCTGGTGGTCTTCCTCGTGCATATTTGTATATTTAAAAATACATCATATCAGTACATTTTATTACCACACACATTTTATTTTATTTAAATCTTATATACTTATAAATTTATTAAATACCACACCATTCAAATTTGTTAAATACCACACAAAAAATACTAATGTATCAACTATTTACGGGAATGACTCGGATCTCAATTTCCCTCTGAGTTAAAACTCGTATTAATCAAGAACAGGAAAAGTTCCGCATTCAAATCATCTCAGAAAACACATCTTCCCCCCTCATCACCTCACCATCCATTTCATTAACTATGCCCTTTGACGTCATGAAACCCCCGCTCAAAATGTTTAAAAAAATTCGCTTTAAAAAAAAAAAAACCTTGATTAATTTCGATGTTTAATGTGAGCAATTGCCTTGTTGAAGAGCCGTCTTCAAGAAACACCAGTGCTACAAAAATGTGCATGTTCCCCATTTGATTGAATCAATGAAATTTGAGTAATGAGATTGAACCGTGTAAACGCGCCTTAAATGTCTAAACTATAACCGTTCGGCAGTCGACACCATAAACTTGACTAAATGACGATTCGTCACCTGAAAATTATCTGGGTGACTATAGTATATCCAGTTATCCTCGCCCTAAAATGACCGTACTGACTATTCGCGCCCTTGAAATAGCCAAACTGAACATTCACGCCTTAAGATAGGCCAACATGGCTCTATGCGACCTTAAAATGGTCATACTGATCATTCACGCCTTGAAAATGGCTAAACTTGCGATTTTATCGCCCTAGAAATGGTGGGCAACTAACGCTTGAGTGATTAATGGCTAAACGGATCATCCTATTCAACATTGGGTGTGTTGTGAAACTCAACACGTGCTCATCACTTGAAGCAGTATTGTTGTAAAACTCCTAATAGAGCTCAGTGCTGGACAAGTGCTTAGCCATCTGATGAAGCACGTCTTCTCGGTTCTGAGGTAACAGCTTCAATCGCGCTGAAACCTTTTATTCCGGCAAATAGTACAATTTGACATCAGGTAAATTAAGTGAAACCTCCGCACAAACACCACGATAAGGTTCATCAAGCGGCTTCAGCTTGCGTTTAAGCGCTTGAACTAAGGCCTGAGCAACGATAAATAAACCTGGATTGCTCACAGCGGACTGGAGGGGCGTTGAGGGGGCAGGTCGTCCCCTGATAAACAATTACCCTGTCCCTCTTCTTGTGTAGTTATGGCAACACAACTCTCTTCCCGTATTTACTTTGAAACTACACCCCTCTCATCCACTTTAAGCTCCACTCGGAGCTTATTTGATGGCTATTCTTTATCAGCAGTGATGAGCAATCCAGTTCTTTAATACAACGTTGGGCCTGAGTTTTACAAATGACAATTGGCGCCTCGAAAATATCTTATCTGAAGTTATGCACTAAAAATGGCATTCACGTCTTATAGCAAATCTGACGATTCCCGCCTTAAAAATTGCTAAGCTAACCGTTCGAACCCTAAACCAATTTTGGGCAACCAATTTCGCGGGTTTGACTCATTCGTCACCTCTTGCAAGGGTTACTTGTTGTAGTTTCCAACGTTACCATATTATGTTGTTTTCTGATTATTAATTGTTGTTGTCTCAATTCACAAAAATAAATGAACTTTCAATTTTCGTGTTCACTTGAATACAAAACTGGCGACGAGGATGTTTTCCAATAACACCACTTTCAAACTTCCCGAGTTCGATCCGGCCACTTGTTCATGGGAGACTTATAGCAACCGGTTGACGAATTGCATTAGCTTGTATGACATTCCCGAAAACAAGCAAGTATTGGCTCTTCTAGACTCCATAGGACAGCACACCTATGAGAAAGTGTATTCACTGTGCCAACCGGATTCACCTGAGTTCAAAACTTTTCACCAGTTGTTAACTATTTTGTCAACATTTTTCGATATTGCACCTAATAAATACGCTCAACGTTTCAAGTTTCAATCTAGAACTCAGAGCGACGGTGACACAACTAAAGAATTCGTCTCAACATTGAAAACAGAATCTCGCCATTATAAATTTCCCGACGCTTGGTTAGACGAAGCACTATGTACGCAGTTGATTTTTGGCCCACGAGACGAAAATTTGAGATTACATCTCATGAACGTGGAAAATCTCTAATTCGACAAAGCAACTGAATTATCGTGCACCTTTGAAGCCAACGAAAACGCTTTACGAGTCATTAATTTTCAGGATTTGGATATCGATTATGCGGCTCGTGTTAAAATGCAGCAAACCTCGAAGAACACCATGAAACACCGAACTCCTAAATGTATTCACGGTGCTCGAGCTGGTCACACTTCAACGAATTGCCGTTTCAAAGAAGCAACCTGCTATCGCTGTAGGAACAAGGGTCACATTGCCCCTGCTTGCCCAAGAAAAACAAGTATTTCTTCAATCGAACAAGATGTTCGTGACAATTTGTCCATTTCAGGCGAATCGTGTAACGGTGTAGTAGAAGAATCAGTTTAAGTTATTTCTAGACCGCTTTCAACAAAGAAAATCATGACGAAAATATGGGTTGACTCCAAAGAGGTAACATTTCAAATTGATACGGGGGCAACATTTTTTTTACATTGTAAAAAAAAAATTTGAGAGTATGTTGCGTTTGAATTTTATGCAAGAATTCAAGTTAGACTGGAACGACCTCATGAATTTCCAAAAGAATGATGCACAATGTCATTCAATTTCATTTTCTATTGAGCATAACCTTCAAAATTTAATCCAGAAATTTCAAACTATTTTCTCTGACGGAATTGGTAAAGACACCGGAGTTCAAGCCAGAATATGCTTGAAAGACGGTGCCACGCCGTTTTTCAGGAAAGCTAGACCCCTGCCTTTTGCTTTACTGCCACGTGTTACGCAAGAAATTAAGAGAGTTGAAAATGAAGGAGTCATCACTAAAGTCGAACGTTCAAAGTATGCTACCCCAGTGGTGACGGTCGTTAAAAAAAATGGGAGCTTTCGTCTCTGTGGGGATTTTAAGACAACCCTGAACCCTCAATTACTTGTCGATGAACATCCTATACCGAATATCGAGGATTTGTTGGTTAAACTAGGCAATAAACAAGTTTATTCAAAAATCGATATTTCTCAGGCTTATACTCATATTGAAATTCACCCGGACGACAGAGAACTTTTGACACTTAACACTCACTTAGGCTTGTTCCAACAAAACCGTCTTCCATTTGGCGTCAGCTGTGCGCCGTCAATTTGGCAGCGAACAATTGAACAAGTCTTAGAAGGTATCGAAGGAGTAGCTATTTTCTTTGATGATGTTTGCCTCGCCACAGTCGATTACCCTTCCCATTACAGGTTACTTGAAAAAGTTTTTATTCGTTTAGAAAAATATAACTTGCGCATCAACAAAGAGAAAAGCGAATTTTTCAAGAATGAAATTGAGTACTGTGGTTTTAAAATCAGTGAAAACGGCATTCACAAATGCCCCTACAAAGTGGTGGCTATCAAAGATGCTCCCGAACCGACACATACATCCGAAGTCAAAGCTTTCATCGGACTTGTTAATTTTTATGGAAGAATTGTCCCCAATTTGAGTTCGATAGCCCAACCGCTATATGCCCTTCTGAAGAAAAACGTAGAATTCAATTTTAATCAAAAATGTCGAATAGTGTTTCAATGGATCAAAGACGCGCTCAGTTCGGAGTTAGTTCTCGTACATTATCATCCGAAAAGGAAAAATACATTAGCAACGGATGCAAGCTCTTATGGTGTCGGAGCCGTTTTATCCCACGTCATGGAAGATGGCTCTGAAAGACCAATATCTTTTGCAAGTCGAACCTTGAGTGAAGCTGAAAAAAAGTACAGTCAAAAAGACAAAGAAGCATTGGCGATTGTCTTCGGGGTGAAACGTGTTTTTAAATACCTGTACGGGCGGAAGTTTACTTTAATTACTGATCATCGTCCTCTAACGTCAATATTTCACCCGAATAAAGAAATTCCTCCCTTGTCGGCATCAAGAATGCAACACTACGCACTTTTTCTTCAGTCCTTCACTTATGACATCGTTTACAGGAAAACAGAAGAGAACTCCAACGCCGACTCAATATCAAGACTTCCCATTTAAGGAAGCCATGCAGAAACCGAAATGATGGACGATTTTGATGTGTTTGCTCTTCGACAAGTTGAAGTACTCCCAGTTTCGGCTGAAATTATTGCCTCTGAGACCCAGAAAGATCCGTTTTTGAAACCTCTTTTCGACGCACTTCACAGGGGAAATGAAAGAACGTGCAAGGTTTCATTCGGTTTGAATATTAATTAATTTTCATTACAGCATGATTGCATTTTTCACGATGCCAGGGTCGTTATTCCTTCAACTCTAAGACGTAGGATTCTTCATGAGCTCCATGAAGGACTCAGGGAGTCACAAAAACTGAGAGCTTGGCCAGAAGTTTTGTTTGGTGGCCGAAAATCGATCATGATATTGATAATTACATTCGGAACTGTAAACATTGCCAGCTTGTTAGAAATAATCCAAGTAAATGCGAATTCCATTGCTGGGAAACTCCCAGTGGACCCTTGGAAAGAATCCATATTGACTATGCTGGGCCAATCAAAAATAATCATTTTTTGGTAATAGTGTAACAGGGCGGAAAATGGACTTGAAGAATATGGTTAATTGATTAATTTTATTCCAGTGTAAATAGGGCTTGTTAATTGTTAGTTTAAGAAGAGCTTCAAATATGATTCATGCGGGGTTGAAGAACTGTAGATGTTGTGAAAATAATGCAGTAGCCTATAGATAGTAAGGACAAAGGGTATGGAAATCGAGAATGAATCACTGTATTATATTTTTAACAACGTATACAAAACTGAAGGGCTCAGACAAGGGATGGAGATTAGATGGAATGGTTTACAGAAAAGAGGGAATTAGGACTGAAAGCATTGAACCTTGCCAGATATGGAGAGAGCTTTGTTATAAAGCAACATCTTCGAGATCGGACAGTCAGTGAATACTGAGTCGAGTACAGAGTCGAGTAGACGTCCGGACCGTCTTCACGGTCGGCAGGCCTGGAGGGAAGAATAATAAAAAAAAATTTCGCTCCGGCAGCTGGCGGTCGGAAAGAGTGCATTTCATTTTGTATACGGGTCCCCTAAGCCGTCCCAGAAGTAGTAATGTTGAGACCATGATTTGTTTCATTAATGTTTCACCCTCCCCCGTACTGTTTGCTGCCGGGTTTGTTTAAGCTGAACTTAATGGGAATCAAAGGCTATTTCAAAATGGAATCATCATACCGAATATAATGCTTCTGGAATCAACTGGTGATTTGTAGTGATTTTTTTACCATTTCAACCCCTATTTACCCCCCTCCACCTTGACCGATTTGGCCCAAATGCAATACCGACCGGGATCTTATGACTACTGATTTTTTTAGATAAAGCGCGTTCTGCTAAATTAATTTCTACGAGAGTTATCGTGCTAACAAGGCCTCACACTTACTTCCACCCCGGGGGCACCACCCCCTCCCAATCGACTTTTTCAAAAAATTAAAATGGGAATCAAAGGCTAGTCTAACATGGAGTATACGTACCGAATATGATGCTTCTAGAATCAACTGGTGATTTTTAGTGATTTTTTTACCATTTCAACCCCTATTTTCCACCCCTCCACCTTGACCGATTTGGCCCAAATGCAATACCGACCGGGATCTTATGACTACTGATTTTTTTGCCAAAGCGCGTTCCGCTAAATTAATTTGTACGAAAGGTATCGTGCTAGTGTAGGAATGCCAACGTGCCAAATTTGGTAGAGATCACTGAACCGGTGAGGGAGGAAGTACAAGTACTTGAAATAAATTTGATGATTTGACCTCGGTGGCACCTAGGGATTGTGTTGGAATGCCACCATGCCAAATTTGGTAGAGATTGGATGACTCATGGGCGCGGTGGCACTTTTTTCAGAGTACATCACTGATCCGGTGCGGGGGGAAGTACAAGTACTGGAAATAAATTTGATGTTTTGACCTCGCTGGCACCTAGGGATTGTGTTGGAATGCCACCATGCCAAATTTGGTAGAGATTGGATGACTCATGGGCGCGGTGGCACTTTTTTTTTTTTGGTCAGCAGATTAGGAAGTTCCTTTAGAACTGCAGGTTAAGGGTTTATTTCTAGTTGCCTAGAGCCTCTTTAACAGCATTACTACGAGTGTATTTCGGTTTCAAATACTACATGATTTTTGAGTTTTTCGTTTATTTCGAGTCTGCAATTACACTTCCTTTGCGTGCTTCTCATATAAAGTCAGAAAAATGCGATACTATTGCTGCTTCAGTGACTGTAAGAGTTCTTCCATTCCGGGTCGACCTGGTTTTGACCCAGCTACTAAATTTATCCCTTTCCCTCAACCTTACCGGCACTTGACTGAATACGTCCCAAATTGAGGCAAAAGGGAAGAGAAAATACATGTGAAGGAGTGTGATAAATGCGCAACTATGATGGGACTTCATGTTAAGGTGCCCCCGGAACGACGAGTTTTCATCGATACGTTTCGTGAGACGGAGGCTGAAGAATAATATCAGAATTGAATAACTGCAAATGTGGTTTTAGTTTGACGGGAATGAGAGAAGAATAAATTCACTTTACACAGCACAAGACAAGAGTAACCCATAACCTGGCCTAAGCGGGTTGCAAAACTGTTGAAGTAGGACTGGAGAGCGCATGAGTGGAAATCGTCTATTCAAGGTAAATAGACTTAAGGGGGAGTTGCACATGTGTTTCCTCGACACCCCCTCCAATCATACCTCGCCTACTCCGCGTTACGGAAATTACCGCCGTATTTCTGCACCAATCGTGAACTTCAAGGGCTCATTGAAATCTTCAGGAAATTCCGCACAAGCGTACGATCTTGCTTTCCTGAATAATTCGTCGAAAGAGTGTGAATTTTCAAGGTAAAAGTTTGTGTGCGTTTTACAGTTATTTTAGGGATGAAATATGAAAAAGGAAGATCGTACGGTTGTGCGGAATTTCCTGAAGATTTAAATGAGCCCTTGAAGTCCACGATTGGTGCAGAAATACGGCGGTAATTTCCGTAACGCGGAGTAGGCGAGGTATGATTGGAGGGGGGTCGAGGAAACACATGTACAACTCCCCCTTAAGCGCCCCATACACTATGCGATTGCCTGCAGGCCGTCGCCTCAAGAGGCGACCGTCCGGCCAAAATCGACGGGTATCATACACTGTCAGTCAACGATCTCACGTCCGATCCTAGCCGGTCCTACGGCCACACACCTTCAGTTTTCACGGACTGCAGGTGGACTGCAGTCCATGTGTGGGTAACCCCGATCGACGGCCTCACGATTGCCTTCAGTTAAACTGACAGTGTATGGGGCGCTTTACAGAGGTATGCTCGTAACTAAGGAATTTTTGTCAAAATTGACGTCACGGGAGTAAAAAAAAATAATGAGGGACCAAACTTCAAATATGAAGCTTCCCCTCCTATGGTTTCTCCCTTGAAATTTCTTCGTAGTCCAAGCAACAAACCCCCGCAACAAACGAATGAAAAGCCCAAAAAAACTGTCTGGAAACAATTTTTAAAGCGATATAACTTGGCGGAGTTGTTCCTTGGACCTTGTGTACTGTTTTAAGGCCAAATTAATTTACACGTACCATGAAGCCCCGTGTATTCAGTACAGACAGCACTCGGCGCAGTTTGTTATGTGAATCAACGAGAAACGCCTATGAAAACTTGGAGCAAGGAAGGGCTTCCCTGCTCCCTGCTGCCCGCAACAATCACGCTCACGAGCATTTCTCAGATAGGTTATTGGACAATAAAGCTGAAGTTTGAAAGCGTTCCCTGTCATGTATAAAAGTAGAAGTAATGTAGTATTATAACGGTGTCCTTCGACAAAAATCCCGGGCTCGGACCTAGCCGTATTCATCAAGCCCTGTCGATATCGAGGAATTGGTTGGCCTCATCTGGGGCCTTATTACGAACTAGTGTGAAAATTCAGCTAGACGTGATTGCTATGGCGAGATAATGTTATTTCTTATTCGGCGTCCTATAGGATCCCGCATGCGGCTCTTCCCCCAATCGTTCGTACTAAGGCCCCTAGCCGCATGCATGGATGGAGTTGGGCGATTCACGCGTAGCCAACACGAGCGTATTGGTCGATGTGCGGTTTGTTGTACAACCATCGCCGAGAACCCTTAATACGAAACCAAGTGTTTCGGGCCACAGCTATCTTATATTATTGTTAACAGGAACGGTAGCGCGAGGCCTCTACCATTATGATTCGTCACTAAAACTCATTTTTTAACGAGAAAATAGCTGAATCTTGAAAGAATTACTAAAAATGTCACAACTGAGATGGTACCCTGCACTTGCAGCAGTTTTCTTTGCTCCAACATTACACTTGGGGCTCTGCAATCACTTCTTTCACAGGAACGTTGTCCTCCAGGCAATAATGCGAAGTTCTCCCGATTTCAAAAGTGGCCCCAGGAATGTTGACCATTTTTTGTTTTATTGAAAGAAGTCCCACCTGTTAATTTTTTTAAAAATTGTCATCCCATGACGTCATGGCACAAGCAATAATCATTGGTTGGAAATTAAGAGCATACCTCTTTAGTCTATTTACCTTGGTCTCAATTCACGAAAATAAATGAACTTTTAATTTTTGCGTTCACTTGAATACAAAATTACTTGTAAGAAGAAAAAAATATATTAAAAAAAAAATCATTTAAAAAATCCATCCTCGCCCTTCAAAAACAAAACCACGGGGATTTTTATGATTGGAAACTTCGAATTTCGTAGGTTTTACTTATTCAGAAGAACATTTCGCTGGATGGTCCCCCTCAAAATCAACAAGGAGGACAGCTAAAAATGTATTTTAAATTTAATTCGAATCTTCACTGTTTAGTGTAATTTGTTTTGCATAAGATGAGTCATCAAGGGATTAGTTGGCTATCTTATCTGTGGCAAGACTATGAATAGTTCTAAAGGGCAAATAAAAGTGCTGTTGACAAAGGGATTTCGTTAAGCATTTCCTATAAGCTTAGAACTGACCTTCCGATATGAGAGGGGAATTACTGATTCCGAATAATTATAATCTATCCGTCTTCGAGACGTTGAAAGAGTAAGTTATAACGTCTGGGCCAGTGAGCCTGGAGTCTCGGAAAGGGATTTGAGGCGGAACCGTAGATTATTTTTGCGATTTCAGTAATTTATGTTGATTATGATTATGAATATTGTTGAAGTTTTTTCAAGCTCATAAGCTTTTTTCCTCCAGCTCTTTTCCTCCGATCACTCTCTCACCTTCTCCGAAGGCAGTCTTTCCGACTGTAATATTTGCCCTGCAGTGGAAAATCCATCGTTAGCAGTTTCTCCCGGCAATACTAGAGCGTTATTGCATAAGCGTTTGCCGCTTAACGTTTACGGTTATGTGACGTCACATCAGCGTAACCGGGTGTGCCGTTGGAAAAAAGAGTTATTTCAATTAAGAGTGGCACTTCAATATTAACATAATAGGGCATAATAACAAAAGAATTAATGAAAACTGACTCCCTACTGTTGTATAGGTCTTTTAATGTGTGTGGTTAAAGTTTAAACTGCAAAGACTTTTAGGCCGGCCGGGCCGCTTACTGGAAGCGTTTTCGAGCGACATCAAGCGTACATAGAAAAAATCATAAATTGAATTCACTGCTGCTAAGCCTGCAGTGGATGATGTCACATTCACTGCACACTGTGTTTTTTTTTTTTTTTTTTTTTTAAGGCTTATGCTTACGAGAGCCGTTGGCCGACGTTCGTTTTTATTTTTAAATAGTTGTAATATAAGAGGTTGTATTAATTAAAGAATGAATGTAGCAATGTAAAGTATGTATTTTAGTTCAAATATGAGAGTAGAATAAATAATATTTTATTTCATCAGATTATTTAATATTTAATATCTGGCTATTTATTTAAATAAGTTATTTCAAATTCATTGGTGTTGAGACGTAGGTAAAGTTACTATAGTTCCATATTCCACAGTACGCTCGTTGTAGCACGTTGTAGCGCCGCTCGAAAACGCTGTCAGTGGACGAACGTCCTTACGTATCGTGACAGTCACTTTTTCATTTAAAATAGCACCACCCCGTTTTGGTTAATCTATTGAGTGACTAGAATACTACAATTTGGCGACGTTTTGAGCATCTTGGAACCATGTCACCCAAGAAAACGGTTACCCACTCGGCCCACAAAAGAAATGATGACGAATCGTTCAATAGTGGAAGGATGGAGGGAAGAACTCCAAGTTTCAATATCAGTGTGTTGAAAGAATTTAATGCGGATGGTGGTGACGTCTGGAGCACCTATGAAGAGAGGCTGGAGCAATTTTTTGTTTTGAACTCGGTAGAAGAAGAAAAAAAAGTGTCAATTTTGATAACAGTGATGGGTGCGGAGACGTATTCTTTGCTTCGAGACCTATGCCACCCGAAAAGACCTTCAGAATTGTCCTACGAAGATCTGTGCAACGTCTTAAGAAAACAGTTCGTATCATATACTTCTCAATTCAGGATAAGGAAAGAATTTCACGAACTTCGACAAAGTGACGGAGAAACTGTTAGTTCGTGGTTTCGTTGAGTAAAAAAAGGAGCGATAGGGTGCGGTTACGGATTTCATTTAGAAGAGTTTTCGAAGGATAAGTTCGTCTGTGGATTGTGTCACAGTAAAATCTTTGATCGACTCTGCGAAGAAAATCCGAAGGATAAAAATTTGATCGACTTGTACGAAATAGCGTTGCGACAAGAATCTAGTTTGAAGAAACCAACACCTCCTAATGACATCTTTGATCTAACTACCCGGCCGCGATTCGACCAAAAAAATGCGTGCTCTCACTGCGGAAGGAGAAATCATACCACAGAAAAATGTAGATACAAGTTGTACAAGTGTCGGAAATGTTCAAAAGTGGGACACCTAGCTATCGTATGTAAAGCCAACGTCGAAACAAATGAATGAGGAAGAAACATGATTTTTTTTTATTTTTTATTCTGAAAGCTTGGTCAACCATAAACACGATGAGATGTATTTCTAACGAATTATCCATCAATAAAACCATTAAAAAAATGTTTGAAAGTAGTTAATTCGAAATTTCTGTTTTCCCTCCAAGCGATTTTATTCTCTGCCCCTCCTGCCTAAATCATGTGCAACGTAATTATTTCAGATTGAGTCCTACTGCGGTAGCTTATACATTATACTGAAGCAAAATATTATTATCTTTTTTGTTTTGATAGTGATTGATGAAATCAAATAAGTTTTTTATTATACATATACAAATTAGGTAATTAGACTATGATGTCTGTACTTTTACGGAGCTTCCCTCTCTTTTTCATTGGACGTAGCCAATACTTTGGTCTCCATAAGTTTTTCGGCCCGGCCTGATTAAAAAAAACACGGGAGAAATGATGAATCCGATAATTATGCGCCATTTATTAACTTACACTTATACACGCACCTCTGCAATTTGGAGTTTTGAATTTCCGTAGAGATCTTGAAAACTTCGGAAATGTATTCACAAAGCTCCCAGTTTGTTGTGGTCGCGGCAGATTATTTGAATCGGCCTTTCAAATTCCACCTGGGTCATTTATGATCTCTAATGGGACAAATATAAGTGTAATAAAGCAATGTTTTAACGAAGTAATCGTTCGCAGATGAAATGTCTCACCTTTTTTATGGATTGAACGAAGAACTCGCCTCGAAGAAAGTAAACACGAGCCCGCACAAGCCACACGGATATAATAAACCAAAAAATAAACAAAAACGTATGTGAAAGGTTGATGAGTGAGAAAATATGCCGCCCCAATGCTTCAGAAGTGTATGTAGTAGCCTCATGCAAGCTCTGGTACGTCACACAGGGGCTGAGGTAGGTAGTTACCCCCTCGAACCCTGTCCTTACATAAAAATATAATATTTTAAATATATTGCATTAATTTTTATGGTGAAAAAGGATGCCAATCACGTTATTTAACCGAATTTCACAATAAAAAAGCGTCAGAGACCAAAATTTCGGATACGTGCACCTTCCTCATTGGACGACAAGGATAGCCGAAAAGAATAAAATGAAAAGGATTTTGTGGACATGTTTTCGTTGGGGTCACGCGTCTTTAAGCCGTTTAAAGTCCAAGCTTCCTACGCAAATAAGAAGTTGGATATGGAAATCGACACCGGAGCGGGGGTTACAGTCATGCCTTTTTCTGTTTATAACAAGCTGTTTTCGTTTCTAGAACTCACCCCTACGGCAATGCAGCTTAAAGCTTTCGGTGGTGAAATTATAAAACCGGTGGGAACAATACACGCTACAGTGGAATGGAGAGGCAAAAGGCTTGAAGACGCACCAATCCATATTGTGCCGAAAGGAAACAAAACACTCATGGGGCGCGATTGGTTGACGGGTTTATTTTGTTTTAATATCACTAAAGTTAATAAATTATGTTTGGAATCATACGATAGCAATTTAAACGAATTAATTCAGGAATATGACGAGCTTTTCAAAGATGGCGTTGGTATTTACAGGTACGAGAAAATAAAGCTTCGCCTGAGAGAGGACGCAAAACCAAAATTCATGAAACCTCGGCCAGTTCCGTTTGCATTTTTAGAAAAAGTGAATCGCGAGCTTGAAGAGTTAGAAAAGGCCGGAATGATCGAAAAAATCAGTTCAAGTGAGTGGAGAACACCTCTTGTTCCTATTTTGAAACCAAACGGTGCCTTAAGGTTATGCGCTAATTACAAGTTAACTGTCAATAAGTTTTTGGAGGATGTTAAACACCCCCTACCTCGTTTGGATGAAATTTTAGCGGTTATACAGGGAGGACAAGAATTTTCGAAGCTGGACTTTGTAAAGGCTTATAATCACTTGGAATTAGACGAGGAATCGAAAATGCTGCTGGCTTGGTCTACTCATAAAGGTATTTTCAAACCACACCGTCTCCCTTTCGGGACGAATCCAGCTGTGGCTATATTTCAAAAAGTAGTGGAAAAGTGTCTGCAAGGCTTGTCGGGAGTAATAAACTTTCTGGATGACATCATTATAACGGGAAAATCTCGGGAGGATCACTTGAACAATTTGCGTTCAGTTTTTCAAAAATTGAAAGATGCTGGGTTCAGACTGAATCTGCAAAAGTGTGAGTTTTAAAAAAAGAAATTAAGTATGTTGGCCACATAATAAATTGTACCGGAATTAAAAAAGATCCTGAGAAAATCAAAGCTTTAAGCTCGATTCCTCGCCCTGAAAATTCGTCTCAAGTCAAGTCATTCCTCGGTTCTATTAATTATTACGGTCGTTTCATAAAAAATTTGGCTACAATAGTTAACCCTTTGTATAAATTACTTAGGAAAGGTGAAAAGTTTGAACGGACTGATGAGTGTGAAAGATCGTTTTCCGAAGTCAAACGAGCGATGCTTTCCGAGGAACTTCTAGTTCAATTCAATCCTGCTTTACCTGTGTCACTGTACTGTGATGCCTCAAAAGTCGGAATGGGAGTTGTTTTACTCCATAAGTTTCCAGAACTAACCAGGGGAGAAGGGAGTGAAAGAAGGGGTGAAGGGAGTGAAAGAAGGGGAGAAGGGAGTGAAAGACCTATAGCATTTGCTTCGCGGGTGTTGAATACCGCTGAATCAAATTATTCAATGATTCATAAGGAAGCGCTAGCTATTTACTGGGGTCTTCAAAAGTTCTACCAGTACTTAATGGGGAGACATTTTCTTTTGGTAACGGATCACAAACCGTTATTGGCGTTATTCGGTGAAAACAAGGGCATACCGGAAATGGCTGCTGGTCGACTTCAACGTTGGGCACTTTTTATGTCAGGGTTCGATTACTCCATTATTAAGTACGTTAGGAGTGAGGACAATCTAGCGGACGGGTTCTCGCGGCTGCCTCTGTGTATCTCAAGTACAGAAAAGGATATAACCGAATACGTTGACCTTGTTGAAAACGATCTGCCTTTAAGCAGTTCTCATTTAAAAATTGAAACTAGAAGAGATCCCATTCTGAGTAAAGTATTTTGTTACGTTCGAGATGGTTGGCCAAATCAAGTGGATGATTCTTTAAAGCCGTTTTTTCGGAGAAAGCTTGAACTCAACGTGGAAAATGGAGTAGTCATGTGGGGATATCGCGCTGTTATTCCAAAAAAATTCAGTTTTTTTTGTTGAAGGAATTACATTCTTCTCATTTGGGCATGAGTAAAATGAAGTCTCGTGCGCGCTCATATTTTTGGTGGCCTTCTCTCGATAGCGATATTGAAGAGATCGTAAGAAACTGTGCGCCGTGTATGGCAGTAAGAAATGAAAACAGTAAAATGCCGGTGAAGCCTTGGAGTGATACAAGTGGACCTTTCGAAAGGGTTCATGTCGATTTTTTCGGGCCGCTCAGGTCTAAAATGTTCCTTTTAATTACCGACGCTTACAGTAAGTGGCCAGAAATTTTCGTGATGAATAAATGTGATTCAAGGGCAACGATAGAAAAATTAAGGGAAGTTTTCGCAAGATTTGGTCTACCAAAGGTTTTGGTAAGTGACAATGGGCCTCAATTCACTTCAGGAGAATTTTAAGAATTTTGTAAGAAAAATTCCATCGAACCAGCCCACCGGCACCCGGCGAGCAATGGAGCAGCTGAAAATAGCGTAAGATCGGCTAAGACAGCGCTCTATAAATTTTTGAACGAGTGTGAAAAACAAAATACTAGTTGGAATACGGTCCTGTCACGCTACCTTTTTCACTACAGAATATCTGAACACAGTGTAACTGGAAAAACACCAGCATCGATGATGTTCGGGAGAGAACTTAGGTCCAGGTTGGATTCGATGCATGAAGTTTCAAAAAGGAGGTCACAGGAATTCAAGAAGAAAACACAATGGGTTGAATTTCAAGAGGGAGAGAGTGTATATGTTCGGGACTACAGAGCGAATTCCATAGGAAAGAAGTGGATAAAAGCCCAAATAAAACAAGTCTTAGGAGATCGAACGTACATTGTAGTCTGTGCGGACTCCGGATTGACATGGAAGCGACACGCCGAGCAAATTTTAAAAGCAAATCAGAGTGGTACAAACGGTCTTGAAGGGGAAGAAAATGATGTAGATCGACTACAGTTCAAACAATAATTATAAAATAACATACGATTTTAAAAGAATATACTTTTTGGAAGTTACCGCGTTTATGGTTAATCTTTTGAGTGACTAGAATACTACATAAATACTATCCCCGACAGTATATGTAGTATTTTCTTCATGACAATTATTGACGAGCTATTAAATAAACACTTGTTGGAACGTACAACCTACCTATGTTCCCGTATTAACCACCAAATGCTGTATGAATTAGTATAATCCACAGTCTTTATGCTAATGACGAAAAATGAGGAGTAAACCCCCTAAAATCGAAAAATGCTTGAAGAAATCATCTCTTAACCGTACTTTAAATTTGAAAGGATGAGTATATTATTTCACTCTTTTATTCTCAAGAAAGTATGCCTAGAGCTTCAAATTTTATCAGTTAGGGGTTAACCTTTTCTTGATCACTAAAAAACATGGAAGTACAACGAAAGAAAGAAAATTAATAAAACCCGTAATCCCAACTGTAAACGAGAAATTTCTCGTTCACTCTAATAACGCCGTGATCAAGAATATTGCCAAAAACGGTGGGAAATCCTTCGAACTTTAAACATTTATCTTTCGCCAACTCTAGTGACGAAGCACTCTATCGATAATTTTGTTCTTTTAAACTTGTCCGAACAATGTTAATTAAAGTTTTCGTCGGCATTCGGTTGCTACCGAAATTTTGAATCATTCGCCTAATCCATATCAATCAGGGCTCTTTTGAGGAAATTGTAAATTTACCTAACGACGAGCCCATTTCAAGGTTTTCCGTTGCCCCAGAGCGCAATAGTGAAATACTCGGTCTACTAGAGTGCTTTTACAAATTAGGCTGAGTTGGGACAAATGTAAAATCAATAGAACCCTCGATTAGTACTTGTTGATGGGGAGGTTACAGAGGTGATAGGAAATAAAATTCCGATTCTGGAGGGGAATAAATAGGTACGAGCAAACGTTTTTGTCACAATAACTATATAGGTATAGGTATAAAAGAAGCTCTTTAGCACTTTGTCTGCCACAAAAGAACAAGTTGTGCTTAAGTTTCAACACCATTGTTTTCATTTTCTCCATGAAACTTCATCGGCTCCAGCGAAGGGACCAGGTGAAAATAATTCATCTCTAACTTGCAGCATTCTTGGCTTGTTCATTTAACTTATAATTGAAAGGGAGAAACGGTGAAAGAAGTGTTAAGTAATAAAAAGTACCTACACTATTCTAGAGTGGTTTGTTGACAAATAAAACGTACGTTGAAGAACATTTTTGCCAACAGTAACTTTTCATAAGACAGTACTAGGAACTTGTAAGAAGACTGTAGTAGGACAGAACTCAGAAACGTTTAAGATGAAATTACTTCCAAAGGTTATACCCACCCTTCAAGACGTGCAATTCTCCAGCCTACCAAGGTGAGACCGTTGTTGAAAGGATTTTGCATCGTAGCCATTATCTGGACATAAATAGTACACCCGTGCACAGAAGTGTAAAAGAGAAGTTGTACTATACTATTACGATTATTTTTAAACATAATTATGCAAATTGTGCACTCCAATAACATATAGTAATAATATAAAAGGAAAAAACAGATATTTTTGTGACTTCAATGTAAAAAGACAGATTTCCCCTAACGGCTATACATTTCTACAACCGCATAAAATCTGTTGTGGGAAGTGAATACTCAATGCTCAATGTCCGAGGTGGGTTTTCCCGGGTTGAATTACTGCTCGATTGCACTCAAGTAAAGGGGGGGGGGGAGAATAAAGGAGTAGACTTTGGACCTAGAACAGCCAGAAACTCACATAGGAAACATCTGGAGGACTCGCAAATAATGCACAATGCTGAGACTTACATTTATGGAGCCTGAGGCTATTCAAACTCCCTTCCTGGGCTTTTATACGAGACTTGCGACGAGTCCCGTCGGGAGTTTGTCGTTTTTCTTCATTAAATTTATAGGTGTTTGAAATGAGTTTATTGAGATGAGTTATTATTAAACTATAATAATAGTCGGTGGGTTTTACGTAAACATGCAAGATCCCACGCAATGTGGAATATGGCAAAAGTGTGACTAAACATTAAAAAAGTAATTACGGGCGGAAATGAAATGAAAACTTGTGACTATGACTCGAGCCTAAAACCTTTTGAATAATTCATTATCTGTAGACAGTTTTCTCTTTCGTTCTATTGTTCTAGAATAATTCATTAACATAGCAAATGTTTTTTTGAGTTGAACTCCATTTTTCGTCTCTTACGAGAAGCACGCGGTGCAATGTTTTCATACAGGTTGAAAAAAGAAACATGCGGGTTGAATTGAATCGCCTGACGAGCCTTTGGTCTAAAAAAATAAAAAATAAAATGTGGGAGGGTGGATTGGGTAAGAGAGAGAGAAAGAGAGGAGTTCGCATAAAATCATCCTCAACTCGAGCTACTGGTTCCGGTATCTCTCAGCAGAAAAAAAAAAGTTTTTATAGTGAAGAAAAACAAATTAGACATGCAGATAGAACCATAAATTTAATTTATTTTAGGTGAAAGAGCGTGGAAAAGAGAACGAAAATAATTAAAATCGAGGAAACTCTCTCTAGAGCTATTCTATTTTAGTTCAAAGTACGAGAGGATTTTTTTTCTCCAAATTTTGCAAAGTGACTGATAGAAATGACTAGTACTGTATAGCTAAATGCTATCCTCATAGATATTATTTGAGCATTTGCCTTTGGAAAGGCTTCAAGGCCCGTTCACAAGCTCTATGCTTGTGTTGTGTGGTGTCGATGCAACCTATGAAAATGCTTCATTTTTCGAGGGAATTAATTTGTTTGGTTCCATATACTCACAGACGCATAGCATAGAGTTTGTGAACGGACATTAATGTTGTTCTGTCGCAAACTGATTTTAGATAGACGAGTAAAATGTCTGCCATAAAAATTGTAGCAAATTGCCCAGAAACTTGAAATTTAATCTGAAAATCTGGTTGTTCATTGGTTCAAAACAAATAGTCAATCGTTGCCTCAGAATCCCGTTCTATTCTACGAGGACCTTTTAATTGAGTTTAAAAATGGAATGTTTGGTCCAGAGTCCTGGAAACTGTTCGTTCGGACCTGGAACCAGATTCTGAACCTGACACACACTTTCTCTGACAGCTGTGCTGACCCTGGGTTCCCGATAGATCTCCCTCCCTCACGAACAATTCTGAGCACGCCCCTTCCCCCGCCTCCCGTAGCCCTCTCCAGTTTCCTCTCAACCACTTCCAGCGGCGGGGTCGCTATGTTTCCCGGGTTGATCTCGACCCCAAGATAGTGACCCTGCCGCTCCCCCCCCCCCCGGTAGCAAACCTCTGGGGGAGAGGTCCTGTCCGAGAGAGTCTGTCCTGCTGGATCTTCGGCACCATGAGAGCTCCAGTCAGGGCTGCCCCGCAACAGCCCAGCCAAACAACCTCGCGGCTGGCCTCGCGCTGGAACGGGGAGATACCGGTATCCCGCAGCGCCATCATGATCCGCGGCTACGACACGGAGTCGAAGGCACCCTGCATGTCCGACAGGACCACCACTTTGAACTTTCGGTAGGGGGCCCCGACGAGGGCTTGCACTGCTGTATAGCGCCGCCTCCACCGGGCCCCCTGCTTTCAACGCCCTGCCAACCTGACACGGATGAAGTACGTGCCTATTTAATAAAAGGCTCCATCTGACCAAGGAAGAGTCGCTCCAGAACCTTGCTCTCACAAGACAGGAGGCTTATCGGACTATATGGTTGGGTGACTTCAGAAGTATCACTACAGCCAACGGCCATTTCACCAGGAAGTACCCCACCATAAAATATCGGTTGTAGAGGCCAAGTAGTACTCAACAACCGAGTCGGGGAGACGCTTGAGCATCTCAGGGGAACAACCTGGTGAGCCCTGATGCCTTGCCCGACGCGGTCCCACCGAGAGCGTCCCGAAGTTCCTCTTCGACTCTTAACTGAAGAACTCCCTCAGCGTATCCTCCCCACGGCGACGAGTGTAGCCTTTTCCGTGTTGACCGCGAGTCCTCTCCGTGCACACCAATTATTTGTCACGTGAACCGCTTAATTCACCAGGCCCCACAACTTGTTCAAGTCCTTCCTTCTCACCATTATCACTCCATCGTTCACGAGGAACTGACAATACATCCCTAGCTCTCCCCCAGACTCGTATCCGTATGAGCCCTTTTATCACCAACACCAGAGCAACGGGGAAATGCAGGAGGCTTGTGGGGTTCCTCTTTTCAGCCTTTATACCCCCACGTCACCTAGCTCAGCCGTCACCACTCGTTCACGACCCGCAACAGCCGTTCGGTCTCCCGGCCCATCTATTCCGAAAGAACACCTCTATGGACACTTGGGATGCCCCCTAGTAGGTTCTAAAAGGAACTGACGATAAATCCACGTATTATAGAACTGTTTGATATTTTACTTATTACAAACAACCTTCAATAAAAACAATATAAAAAGTTACTATGGCATATTACAGGCAACAATTTGTGAAGCTTAATAATGAAAAAAGGACGCGGACGATTTTACAATGGTAATCACACGAGTACTTGAGATCAGTCTTGAAACGCTCGATTTTGTTTTCTTTTAAAGCAATATTTTAATCATAGCAATAAGTAGAAAAAAGGGCTAACTAGTCGTTGTGAAACCTGATATCTAATTTACGGTCAATGTTCGAAGTCAATTAGTCAGGCGCCTGTTCGGACTTTGTCTCCCAGCGTACAATGGAATCCAGTACTTTTGCAGAGTTTGTCCCAAATTGGAAACTGCTTTTTTCAAGGAACTAAAGTAGCTGTGCCGTCTGGAATCGTCACGTTTGGGGCTCAGCGGCACCTGTAAATCCACTCGTTGAAAGAAATATGCAACTCAGGAAAAACATTTTACGTTACATTAGCCGGAGGCTGGTTCGAAGCTAAAGTAATCTTGTTACGTTTCCATGGACTGTGAAAAGGAATGTTGATGTCAATATCCTCCTGATAATTGTGAAATAATAAGATGTAAATAAGATCAAAATTGCAAAATAGTAAGTATGTATTTACTTGATCTTTTTTTCTTTTTCTTGGAGTTAGGGCATCAGTCATGACGTTTAGATCCTTCTGTTTGAGACCCGGCCTTGAACTACCTTTCCTTTTCAACGTTTGTCTTCCTTCATTCTCCTAAGAAATGTTTTAAAAAGTGTAATGATTTTTGCAGAAAACAAATATATATCCATGAGAGAATAACCATTTGGATAGCGTGGTTGATAGCCGCGATCCAGCCCTCGGTCGTGTGCGGCTCGTCAGAGAACAAAACTAAAGACTCGCCGTTGCAGTTGATTGTAAACACTTTGTCATTCGAACTGGGGGTTTCCACGATGCATTTACGCAAGGGTAGGACGCAGGAGCATCTCAACGAATGGGGCTCACCGAGGGGAACTCCGGTCATTTTACAATACATAACAACGTCGCTCATGAGAACGAAATAACGCTGTTGAGCCTTTTTCGCCTTCTTCGAAACTTTCATCAAGACGCCTTCTTTGATCAGTTTTCGGCCCGGGTGAACGATTGTGGGACGGCCACCGCAGAGGCTTTTTTGTAGGACAATGATCCGCTGCATGTTTTCTTGGTCGCTCACCAGGCTGTTGATGTGTTCAGTGGCGGATTCTACATTTTTAATGGCCTCTGAAACATTTTACAGCAACAATTAATCAATAAAGATAGCAACTCCTGGCTGGCGCCTAGGAATCAGTAACCCTTGATGTCCACATCTAGAGGCTGTGAGGTTTCTGGTTTCTGTTCACAATATAAAGTTAAGTTGGAGTTATTTTCTGAATTGAAATGTGAAAAAGATGTTTTATGAAACGTGGGCGTGCTACCCAATAGCCACTACCTCAGTCCCTGAAGCAACCTGGGCCTGGGGGCCTTGGGGGCGGTACTTTAACTTCAAGGTGCCTATCGAATTTCGTATTGTAAGTCACATTGGGGGTGATTCTGTAACTCTGAGGTACCTACCTATAAAATTACCTATCGGAAGTCACGTGATTTCGTGACAACCAAATCTCCTACGACTACGTTCTACGGCTCCCAGCGGGGTCAGAAAAGGTTTTAGGGCCAAAGACGAGACTCCGGAGCAAAACCAACAGTTTTGGTGTAGAATAAAGTGCTTCTAGAACATCTTTGAACGCTCTTTCAACTGATGCTTCATTACTTAAAAGACCATTGAGATAATTTGGAGGGGTGATTGCACCCACGTACCCGCCCCCGTTCCTACGCCATAATTTATGGTTTTGACATAACAACGTCAGAGAAAAAACTCGTAAGGGAATAGCTCAAGAAGGTCTCAGGAGTCCGAACTGATCGTCCACCGGTCACCATTTCAAAGTGAGAGCAAAGTGTAATGGAAATAATCTGATGACAAAGAGAATAATCGCAAAACCCGCGCAAAATTTTAACTAATTTATTTGTATATATTCATATGACTCACTATCATTAATATCGAACAGCAACTTGCTGACGCGGCAAAAAATTGAAAAGATCGCTAATATTAGTGACTATAACTGCGAAAAAGTGCTGATTCGTGGTCTCGCGATGCAACTTCCAGACTGAAATTGAGAAAAAATTGCTGATTCGCGTTCATGGAGGACATTCTACGAATAAATTGTGGAAATCAACGCAAAAGTGTTGTTTTTAGACCAAGCACGCGGTTAAAATTGAGATAACACGCTGTAATATAAACAAAAAAAAAAACGCTTTCAGGCTAAAATTGGGCAAAAAAAGCAAATTACAACTGAAATTGCGAAAAATCGCCCATCCGTACATAAAAAAGGAAATGGATGTTATTTCGCCGCAAAATGAGCAGAAAACGCTATTTCACAGCTGAAATTGAGAAAAATCGCTAATTTGCAATTCGCGGATATAAAGTTGAGGAAAAACGTTAATTCGCGGATACAAATGAAGCAAATAAACTGGAAAAATCACTAATTAGCGTGGCTACGATTAAGAAGAACGCTAATTTTCAGTTCAAATTGGGAGTAAGTGATAATGTTCTGTTAAAAAGGGGGAAAAATTGCTAATTTGCAGCTTAATTTGAGGAAATCGCTAATTCTTGGCAAAAATTGAGAAAATTCGGTATAATGCACGGGTTGGAAACGCTACACCCTGCTAAAATTCATAAAAAGCGCCAATTCGCTGCTAAAATTGAGAAACATCACTAATTCTCGGATAAAGTGTGGTGAAATTTCTAATTTAAATACGCGCCTTCTGAAGGCAAGTTTGTGGCTAAAATTCATACAAACGGCAAATTCATGCACGGCTATGTAAAAACAACGCTGATTCACGAGCTAGAACTGAGAAGAAGCAATAATCTAAGCATAAAAGTAATATAAATTTGCTAATGCGATGCTAAAATGTGAAAACCCCGCTAATTTACGGTTAATATTTAGAAAATAAATAATTAGTCCGGCCAAAATTAAGAGATTTTAAGGGTTATTTTAAGCTTTAAGTTGTTAGTAGAGTCGCTTAAACTACGAGGGTTAGTGGTTAAATCATGCATAAGTCTGTAGCCGTAGGAGCCTACATCGTCTGTCTTCCCCACGTTCCCGTCGTCTGTCTTCCCGACGTTAAACCTCGTTTTATTAAGCCTCGACAAATACCTTTCGCTTTTAAGGAGTTAGTCGATCAGGAATTGAATCGTTTGGAAAGCTGTGGAGTTATTGAAAAGGTAAATTATAGTTCGTGGGGTACGCCGTTAGTTCCGATTTTGAAAGCAGACGGGAAGTCTTTGAGGTTGTGTACCAATTACAAAATTACAGTTAACCCGTATCTTGAGGATGTCCAGTACCCCCTACCCCATATTGAGGACCTCTGGTACGACCTTCAAGGTCAAACAAGGTCAATGGTCTTTTAAGTAATGAAGGTCAAAAAGTGCCCAGCTTGTATGAAAGATCGGCCGGATCCTCCAAAAACTGTTTTAAAACCTAGGACGACCGCTAAGGACGCTTTTGAGCGGGTTCACGTCGATTTTCTCGGTCCGATGAAGGGTAAAATGTTTTTGTTGGTAACTGATGCTTACAGCAAGTGGGTAGAAGTCTACGACATGAACCGGTCTACGGATGCAACATGTACAACAAACAAGTTGCGCGATATCTTCGCTAGGTTTGGGCTTCAAAAGACGATTGTGTCTGATAATGGCCCTCAGTTTATATCTTCGGTTTTTGCGGAATTTTGTAAAAATAATTCGATTCATCATATAAAAACTCCTCCTTACCATCCTGCAAGTAATGGGACTGCGGAGAATAGTGTCAAGAATTTCAAGGCCGGAATAAGAAAAATAATGGATGGGCGAAACAAAAATTTGAACGTGGCAATATATAGGTATCTTTTTCATTACAGAACAGCGGTTCATGCGGCGACTGGAGAAACACCCGCTAAACTGATGTTCGGGCGAGAGCTTCGTACAAGATTGGACGTGTTGCGGAGCAGTTTCAGAGAACAAGTAATACTGGAGGAGGCCGACGGGGGTCAGAGAGAAAGAGAGCGACGTTTGAAAAGGGATGAATTGTATACACAAGGGACTATCGGGAGAATCCCCTGAAGAGGAAATGGATTCAAGGAGTAATCGAAGAAGTTCTTGGAGATCGCACGTTCATGGTGAAGCCACGAGTAACTGAACAGCTGTGGAAAAGGCACGTGGATCAAATAATAAAATCAACGGCATCAACACTGATGGAGAGATGGAAGAATGAAAAGAAAGAAAAAGCTTTGAAAGGAGGGTGTTCGATATTAATTATAATGAGTCATATGAATATATACTCAATAATGTTTTATTGAGAGCGTGCTTTACTACAGTTTCAAATTGCCGATCAGCACTTTACTGGGCTTAAGGACCTAACGAAACAGGGGATACGCGGGGAGCCCCGAATTTTCCTCAAGATAGCGTAAATTTTCTCAATTTGAGCCACCAGAATAGCGCTTTCAGGGGTTCAATCGAACATTCAGCCCACAGTCTTTGCTGATATCACTTGCAACGTTATATTCTCCAGGTCGGATCGACTGAAATTCGTAGCACATACGATAAGTAGCCAAATCGCTGTCCAACCGTCCGACGTCTTCACATACCTACATCCATGGTTAACCTAAAAATGCTCATTTAATCCTATTTAAGCTTTTCGGGCGCCTCGTCTGATAGGGGGCCCGGGGCGGTCCACCCCCCTAGCCACAACCCGGTAAGCTACTGCATGGGGTTTGAATTACAGGGTGCGGCAGCATAACTTCATTTTTTAAAAACTCAATGAAAACGATTGTACGCATCAGAAAATATTAATTTATTTTTTATAATGTAGGTACATGTCTAAAGTTTTTAGTGCATTTCATTCTGAAAATGCACTATTGGTCTCGTCGTGATGGTGGCAAACATGGGTCATGTCATGTTTTTTTCACGTTTCAGAACCTCTAGAACACGAATTCAGTGGTCTCCAGGATTCACATATATATATCTCTATAGTATATGTCTTTATATACAGGGTGTTTCAGGAGGATCCGGCAATACTTGCACATGGTGTACTACTAAGTAAGGCGAACCAAAATTACTATGTGGACATAGGGTCGCAAACGCTTCGTTTCAGAGTTACAGAGAATTTTGAGTTTTTTAAGCCAAACCACCTCTTTCCCCAGAAAAGCTTTCTTAACGGTCTAGCCGTTCAAGGTAGAACAAAATGAATTACATTTCTGAAAAGAGCGCAAAATTTGACTTTAGAAAACCTAAGAATAACACGCCATAATTTCTTTAAGTACGTCTAGTTATTTTTTGGAAAAATGAAAAAGTGTGACATTGAATTTTTGTGTTTCATTCAGAGGTGAATTACGCTCAATCCGTAGTGGGTCGGATATTGTTACGGTATTGTAAAAACATGCCCATTTTGTAAGCTTTCCAATGACGTAAGAAAATTTGAAATTGGTTGGATTTTTACTGAGATATCACACTAAAGGATCGGGAAATCGGCGAAAATTGTCGAAATAAGCCACATTGCACACACTAGGAAAACATCGGGGAACATTTTTTTCAGACATCACAATCACCTCATTGAGGTTCATGGATCAAAATAATTTCAGAAAAATCAATGATTCATACCGATCATGATCACCCCCACCCATCCACTCCGCTCATACTATGAAATAATCGTTCGGAATTGGTTGACCGAGTTTGCCTTCCATAATTTATTATTTTAATTCAAAATTGTTTTTTCTGGTAAAAATTCACACCATACGCGTGAATAAACGCAATTGCCATTCGAAAACGCCTGAGAAATGGTGACGGATGACGAGCTAGTACGAAACTGATCAGATAATTTTAAACAATTATTAGCTTATGGAAGTGGTGGGGAGGGGATGATGTTCATTGACATTGACCATTGTTTTTTCATTATTAGTTCATTACTTTGTAACATGGGGTGATTGTGATGTCTGAAAAAAATGTTCCCCTAGTAGGCACAATGAGGCTTATTTTGACGGTTTTCACTGGTTTCCCGAACGTTTAGTGTGATATCTCAGTAAAAATCCAACCAATTTGAAATTGTTTTTAAGTCATTTGAAAGCTTACAAAATGGGCATGTTTTTACAGAAGCGTAGCGATATCCGACCCACTATGGAATGAGCAAAATTCTCCTCTGAAAGAAACACGAAAATTCCAAGTCACACTTTTTCGTTGTTTCAAAGAATAACTAGACGTACTTAAAGACAATTATGGCGTGTTATTTTCAGATTTTCTAATGTGCAATTTTGCGCTCTTTTCAGAAATTTAATTCATTTTGTTCCATCTTGAACGGTTTGTCCGTTAAAACCACTTTTTGTGGGAAAGAGGTGGTTGGGCTTAAAAACCACAAAATTCTCAGTAACTGTGAAACGAAGCGTTTGCGACCTTATGTCCATAGAGTAATTTTGGTTCGCCCTACTTAGTAGTACAACATGTGCAAGTATTGCCGAATCCTCCTGAAACACCCTGTATATAATATGGTCGTTTTCTTGTTAGCACGATAACTCTCTTATAACGCGCTCTCACGATAACGCGCTTTGGCACAAAAATCAGTAGTCATAAGACCCCGGTCGGTATTGCATTTGGGCCAAATCGGTCGAGGTGGAGGGGAGGAAAATAGGGGTTGAAATGGTCAAAAAATCACTAAAAATCACCAGTTGATTCTAGAAGCATCATATTCGGTACGTATACTCCATGTTAGAATAGCCTTTGATTCCCATTTTAATTTTTTGAAAAAGTCGAATGGGAGGGGGTGTTGCCCCCGGAGTGGAAGTAAGTGTGTGGTCTTGTTAGCAAGATAACTCTCGAAGAAATCAATTTAGCGGAACGCGCTTTGGCACGAAAATCAGTAGTCATAAGACCCCGGTCGGTATTGCATTTGGGCCAAATCGGTCAAGGTGGAGGGGGGGATAGGGTTAAATGGTCGAAAAATCACATCACCAGTTGATTCTAGGAAGCATTATATTCGGTACGTATACTCCACGTTATAGTAGCCTTTGATTCCATTTTAATTCTGAAAATGCACTATTGATCTCGTCGTGATGGTGGCAAACATGGGTCATGTCATGTTTTTTTCACGTTTCAGAACCTCTAGAACACGAATTCAGTGGTCCTCCAGGATTCAATATATATATATAGTATATGTTTTTCCCAATTGTCGTTTTAATTTTTTGAAAAAGTCGAATGGGAGGGGGTGTTGCCCCCGGAGTGGAAGTAAGTGTGTGGTCTTGTTAGCAAGATAACTCTCGAAGAAATCAATTTAGCGGAACGCGCTTTGGCACGAAAATCAGTAGTCATAAGACCCCGGTCGGTATTGCATTTGGGCCAAATCGGTCAAGGTGGAGGGGGGGATAGGGGTTAAATGGTCGAAAAATCACATCACCAGTTGATTCTAGAAGCATTATATTCGGTACGTATACTCCACGTTATAGTAGCCTTTGATTCCCATTTTAATTCTGAAAATGCACTATTGATCTCGTCGTGATGGTGGCAAACATGGGTCATGTCATGTTTTTTTCACGTTTCAGAACCTCTAGAACACGAATTCAGTGGTCTCCAGGATTCATATATATATATATATAGTATATGTCTTTATATATATAATTATGGTCGTTTTCTTGTTAGCACGATAACTCTCTTATAACGCGCTCTCACGATAACGCGCTTTGGCACAAAAATCAGTAGTCATAAGACCCCGGTCGGTATTACATTTGAGCCAAATCGGTTGAGGTGGAGGGGGGGAAAATAGGGGTTGAAATGGTCAAAAAATCACTATAAATCACCAGTTGATTCTAGAAGCATCATATTCGGTACGTATACTCCATGCTAGACTAGCCTTTGATTCCCATTTTAATTTTTTGAAAAAGTCGAAGGGGAGGGGGTGTTGGCCCCGGAGTGGAAGTAAGTGTGTGGTCTTGTTAGCACGACAACTCTCGAAGAAATTAATTTAGCGGAACGCGCTTTGGCGTAAAAATCAGTAGTCATACGACCTCGTTTGGTATTGCATTGGGCCAAATCGGTCGACTTGGTTAGGGGGGGGGGGGTAATATGGCTTGAACTGGTAAAAAAAATCACTAGAAATCACCTGTTGATTCCAGAAGCATTATATTACGATGATTTCATTTTGAAGTAGCCTTTGATTCCCATTAAGTTCAGCTTAAACAAACCCGGCAGCAAACAGTACGATGGAGGGTCAAACATTAACGAAACAAATCATGGTCTCAACATTACTACTTCTGGGACGGCTTAGGGTATCCATATACAAAATGAAGTGCACTCTTTCCGACCGCCAGCTGCCGGAGCGAATTTTTTTTTTCTATGGGGTTTTTTGAAATCCCGTGTTTATGTGAACCGTCCAAGAACCCTACAAGATTTGAAGACCAACATCCAAGAAGAAATTGCCAACATAACACCTGCTATGCTAACAAGAGTCATGACAAACGCCAGAAATCGGTTTACGCAATGTTTGGTGAATGGGGGACGCCACCTAACAGATTTGATTTTCAAAACAATGTAAATAAAAACTTTAGACATGTACCTACGTTATAAAAAATAAATCAATATTTTCTGATGCATACAATAGTTTTCATTGAGTTTTGAAAAAAGGAAGTTATGCTGCCGCACCCTGTACAAGGAAGCCAAGCAGCTGGACGCACGCGGACCTTTTCAGGCTGCTTGAAGTCGAGAAAATCTGCTAAACCTAACTTCAACGAGGAACGCTCATTTTTGGACATTTTATGGAGCTCTTTAGAGCGTTGGTACTAGTGTTTCTTCGTTTCTACACTCATAGCTCTGGGGGGATCCTCCCCCCGTACCTACGCACCTGCCCGAGAGCAATGCCTCAGTTTTTCAATAATTCTCCTAATGAGACACTATAAGATTGACATCTTGGCAAGCTTGTTGAACTTGGTGCTGTTCTTACTTCCTACTTCAAAGGGCTGTTCTGATGTTGGATTGTTGGCTTCATGCATTGCAAAAATGACAGCGAACAAAAGCCCAACCCCTGGCTCTCGAGTAATTGGGAATTGAAAAATTAATTCAATTACAGTATTTGTGTAAAAAGGTTGTACACCAACTTACCCAAAATTCGGGAGTACTGAGGTGAAGCCTCAGAAGTATGGCTTAGGAGCTCTTTAAGCAACAGGCGGTATCTCGGTATCCTTTGAATTGGGGAAATAAGAAGCGAACCCAGCTTAGAGCAAACTTCAGGTCGCGTTTCTTGGCACTTGATGAATGTGTCCAGTTTGGGATGAGATTTCCTGATTTCCTAAAACGATGATTAATATACGTTACTGTATGAATGTGATCGACATTTAACTGCGGGTAAGAGAAGGGGTCATTTACTTGTAATGAGCTCAGTCCCTGACGATAACCGTAGGCGTACGCCGAATACAGTTTAAAGAATGGAGCGACCGTTATGAAAGCTTCCGCGACATTCTCACCGTGTTTTCTCAGCTCGTTCAAAAGCTCGCCGTTGACGTTGTACAAAGACTCGAAATGATCGAACATAGTTTTCAAGGGCTCCGGGATCTTAAAGTTAGCCTCTTTTAGAGGGGTTCTAAAGAACTGAAAACGGCTCGACGTTAGTCCAGAACGTTAGAGAAAGGCATATAGCTGCTTTTAGTAAGTACCTTCATAGTGATTTCCAGTTGATTCAAATATGATGCTTCCGACATGAGAATTTCTTCGATTGCTTTTGCTCTCAGCTCTACTTGTTTCTCGTGCTGGTCGAGCATTATATGTCTATTGAGGTCCTTTATAACTAAAGAACAAGAGAATGTCAAGAACCGCTGCATTTCACAATGAAAATGAAATATTACCTTTGGATTTAGTACGCGATGTCAGGATGTTTCTTTCCTCTATCAGAGCCTTCAACTCCAAACTTAGAGTTGGAGTTGAGGGACCGACCGACATGATTCCAGTTATTTCAGCTCGGTTTAAAAGAAATATTCCACGAGAAAAGCGCCCGTTTATTTACATTTGATAGTTCGTTTTTGAATTATGAATAACCGTAGAGATTAGGGGTGACCGCCCCACCATAAACAAGGAGCTTCCTCACAACTTCCGGTAGTTTCGCTGGGGTACAAATCGATAGAAATTATCTTTTTCCCCTCTTGAATTAATCAAATTGAGCACTCTAAGGATATTTGATTCGATGAATCTTGAAACGTTTCTCAACTTGAACCGACATTCGCGTAATATGTGCCGTTGATTCGCGCTTAAATGATATGTTGATATGTGACTTGGAAGTCGATGACCTTCTTGTACCCGAGGAGAATCCCCCCTGCCCCTCCGATATTCACCATCTTGTCATAGACCAAGTTTTGTTTGGACTTTCGCACGCTTGGCTGCTGTGATTGAGAGCGGATTGATTTTTATCTTTTTACTGCTCTATTTGTTTGCTTTGAATTTCCCTCTTTCCTCGTAAGGTCAGCGATATTTCTCGGTGAGTCTTTACTAGTCAATCATTCTCAACTTTTGGATCATTTCATGCTAAAATCGGCAATTGGCGAGCAGTTCGCTTCGCCCTTAAGAGACCGGCTGCAATATTGAAACCCTTTTTGCGTCCAGTGTGAGATAATCTGTGGTTTATTTTGTTTTCAGAAAGAGACTGTGAGCTCTTTGAAATGAGTTACTACAATAAGGGGTGAGTAATAAAGTTCCTAGTTGTGTAATTTTTCGATCTAACAAACTGAAAGTTTCGTAGTTTAATTCATCAATAGCAATGACAAACCCTTGTGATTCTACTGAACTGTGGACTAAAATGCCGGCGTCAGGAGTAGATATCGAAGTCCATCTTTCAGGGCAACTCTTTTCGCTCCAGTCATTTTAGTAGAGCACCGGCAACTAATTGGGTGGAGTTCCTTGTGCGAGATTTGGGCTGTGCAGTGTACACTCAAACTCTCAGCAGAATGGTACCAGCAGATAAGCTACACTCAGTTCTAGGCATTGCATCTTGTTACATTTTATTGGTTTTGCGTCAGAAGTTAAGCCGATTTGATCAGCTGCTTTGAATCGCATCGAAAACTTATTTGCGCTGTACGCGATGCCCAAAAATCCAATTATCTTAGGTTGTCAATTAGTTCACAAGTAGGTATCCGTCTTCGGTTCTAACCCTAAACTAAACGTCCTCCCTCCTCCATTAAAACTATCCTCCACCATTCTTTATGGTGACCTGATGTTTTCCGAGGACACCTGACACGAAAAAGTAGGACACTTATAACGAAAATTATAACCCAACGGTACACGTAACAGGACGCGTAAAAACAAGTCACGGCAACTAATCGTTGAAAATACCAGAAAAAACGCGATATTTTCTATGCTGTATTGTGCCCTGAAAATGTGTATCAGGATGTTGGTGCAGTGGTGTTTTGTGCAGAATCGAATGAGTAGAATCGGGGTCGCTGGGATCAATACTTTTTATGTTACGGCCAAATATCTCCGAACAAATCCAGCATTTTTAAAGGGCTTTGTTCTTATATTTGTGGGCATAACTCACAAATAATTGACTCCAGTGATCCCTGCAAACGCTCATTCGATTCAGCACAAAAACCTGCATAAGATTAGAGAACATGGTTTCATTGGTTTCAGGTCGGTCGTCCACTGGAAGCGTTTGCACCAGCCTCATAGTTATTCCTGCCCCAGATCGTATACACATTTGCATGGCACATCAAACTGTGGGGGAAATCGGGTATTTTCGTTCACAACTCAAAGAACACTGTGTGCATTTGATTGAGCACCAAAAGCTATTTCGGACGCGACATCTGAAACGTCTTCATTACTAAATATAGAGCGTGAGGATTTTTGGAAACTAATCAAGCCAAAAACCAAGTTTTTTCGTACAATAGTATAACTCGAGAAGTAACCATTCCACAGAATTGGGGTTGGTTTACATCGACTCAGCTCATGAAACTACTTAGGATTAGAGACTCTGTTTGGGCATATTTGTTCACCTCTTATAGCGATGAGTTGGCCAACGGCTTCCCCCCTCCCCCTACTCCTACTCCTCCTCCTCCACGAAAAAGGATGTTTGCCGTTATTCTGCCTTTTTTAGCTTTATTTCCTGAACTAGGATAGTTTATAAAATCTATTCTGCCTCCCCCATGCAGGTGCTTGATAAAATACCCCATAATGTGTTGGCTAAAGGTGCGTTACTCAGTGCGACACTTATTGCTTGAAATTATAGCGATTTCCATTTGACACACTACACAAGTGTAATGCCACGTCCTCTCCATAAGCATATGTTTCAATTCTGAGAGGACGGGTGGAAAAACTTACACCACACGAGTGTAGTGCAGTGAATGGAAAACGCTATTAGTGTCAGACACAATAATTTCCTTGGTGTTATAAACACAAACTTCCAAAAAATTTTATCAGCATTTTTACTGTCAATATACATGTCTGACGCTTTATATTTATGTAAGGCGCGTTTACACGGTTCAATCTTATTGCTCAATTTCATGGATTCAATGAAATTGAAACGTGGAAACACTTGCGCCATGGTCTTGCTCCATCAAATTTCTATAATAAACGTGATGGCTGAGGCATTCAATGAAATGAAATGAGCAATGAGATTGAACCGGGCGAAAATGAGCTAAAACGGCTAAAGTGTTGACATGTATATTTACTGACTCTACTAAAACAAAATTCTATAGCTTCGACTAAAAACAAAATTGACTATAGCATCGGCCCTTTTAGCGTCGGTTCCTCAGTGATGGAAATGGATGAATTGGTCGATTATTTGGTGCAGTGGGATAGATAACTTTCCGAAGCTGCTACCCATAGATTGCTACGGAAACATAAATTTCAATTTTTTGAGCCGGAAAAAACAATGCGTCTTGGGGGGGGGGGCTTTTCTTACCCCCCCTCTTTTCTGACACCATGTTCATAGGGTCGAATTGAAGAGTAGCTCAGGGGGGCTTAGCCCTGAGCTCAAGTCCCCCCCCCCCATTAAATAAAATTCCAAGTTTTGTGTATTATTATTCCGAAGCTCGTAGAACGAATTTCAATGGTTTCCTCATTCAAGAAGCCAATGTCACAAGATTGACTCCCTAAAAAGCCAATTGCATATTTTAAAGGGTTTCACGGTTCTGGCTCTTTTAAAAACAAAATTTCGCAGGGTTGCTCTTTCAAAATGCAATTCTCGGGACTCGTTCAACCCCGCGATCAATTTCATGACTTTCAATGAAAAAAAAGTCGCGCTTTTTAACCATTCAAAAAAACGATTTCACAAGATCCATTCTTCCATTCTTGTGAAATCAACCTTAAATTGTTAAGGGAGGGGGGTTGTTGTGAGTTTGATGAGCCAATCAAAGACCAATTTGGGGCGTCTTATATACTTAGTAAATCTATCCTCATTAAAATGCAATTTGGTGGCTCCCGCTGCTACAACAAAGCATAATTTTGCGCGGTTGACCAATCCAAAAACAATTTCGCGGTGTTGGATCATTTTACTTCGACTTTCGTAAACCTCAGAAAGGTTGAAAATCATTAGGTCCACGGACCCGGAGTTTAGCGTGAATACGTTTTTTGGCTGGTAAGTGGCAGTTGAGCTTGAGTTTTGAGTTGGGATCTTGGTGATATTGATAATCCCTCATTCCCACCATCACACCCTCGGCCCAGTACCACCCACACTAGGCGGCGCACGTGCTGTGAGACCCATTTTGCCACTTCTGCCGAATTGGTCCCTTACACTCCCGTAATAAAACATATTCACGTTAAAACGAATTCACGTTAAAAAAGAGGTTTTTGGCGTTCTGTCGTTGTCGAAGAACAATTTTACGGATCTGATTCCTTGCATAAACATAATTTCTCAGAGTTGACCCATTCTAAACGATTTAGCAGGATCTTCGGGAACAATGTAGCTTTTAAAAAATTCGGGATCCTCAGCATCATTACTTAATTTTGTGCTGCTGACCCATTCTGAAGGTAGTTTTTGTGGTTAACTATCTGAAAAAAAAAAAAAAAAGTCATACCAAAAACAAATTTTGGCCCGTTTGGACCAATAAAAATCCATTTTGTGTGGCGATATCTCGGTGGGCTGGCTCATGCAAAAACCAAATTCGCTGTGTCAGCTCCCTCAATCCCAAATTTGGTAGATCTATGTTACGATTTCTAGTAAATTGCTTTTCTGTTCAGTTTTGGTGGGGAGGAGGGGGTGCTCCTTCAGGTTTGGGAGGAATTAAGGTTTACCCCTGGGACGGACTTTGTCATTGTATTGTGAAGGTTCATGATGACCGATGATGACAGTGTGTAAAACCATATGTTTTTCTCAAATTTCAAAATGATAACTTTAGGATTAGGGGGGGGAGGCTAAGTTCCCATAGCCCCCTTAAATCCGCCGGTTCTCAATTTTAGGCGAGAATTATCGTTTTTACTCAATTGCAGTTATTTCGCGGATTTTCTCTACTTGTTCCGTGAATTAGCGTTTTTCTCCATTTTAGCATGCGAGTGATGAGCGCTTTATCTTAATTTTAGCCAGGAATTAGTGTTTTTTCAGCCAGGTTCAGCAGGTCTTCCAAGACAGATCCGCGAATTGGTGTTTTTTCTCGATTTTAGCCGCAAAGTACCTCTTTTACTAAATTTTATCTCCGGGGAATCAGCAGCTTTTCTCGCTGCTGGAAAATTTATTCGCGTTTTGGAATTTTTTTTTATTTCAGCTGCGAACGAGCGCTTTTTGTCAACTTCAGCCGCGAATTGACGCTTTTTCTCCATTTTAGCTGTGAATTACCAGGGTTTCTCAAACGTATCTGCGAATTATCATATTTTCTAAATTTCAGTCGTAAATTTGCGCTTTTTCTCAATTTTAGCCGCGCATTAACGCCTTTCCTCAATTTTCTTAGCGACTTTTTTCTTATGTATCGCATGGTGAAGTAACGCTTTTTCTCAATTTTAGTCACGAAGTTGCCTTGAGTTACCTTTTTTTTTCATTATTTGCTGAGCGATTTGTCGCTTTTTTTTCTCAACTTTATAGCCGAGAGTTCGCGCTTTTCTCATTTTTAGCCGCGAATTAGTGATCTTTTCGCTTTTTACTGTGAATTAGCGCTTTTCGTACTTGTCCAAAGATTAGCACATTTGCGTACCTACCTTTTCAATGTCAGCCTCCTATTAAGGGCCTAAATAAACCCGAGGTCAGCGCATGTGTCTTTGTCGCGCTGGTTGCATTAAGAATTGATGTATTTTTCTCAATTTTAGCGGCAAAGTTGTCTTCAGAAGTCGTCAATTGGTTTATGCACGAATTGAGGTCTTCTCAATTTTAGCAGTTTATCTGCTTTTTTCTCTTTATCAGCAATCAGCGTTTTTTCTTCTTATTGGCGAAAAAAGTTAATTTTTCTGACTACATTACCATATCACCAGTACTTCCGGAATTAAATTTCCTCGATAATAAGCTGATTCAAAACGTTGTAGATGTCGTCTGACCTGGATTAAAAAAGGCTCTTTAAATAGAAAATTGTGTGCTCTTTCCAATGGGCTCATCATTTTTGCCATTGCAACAATTATTGCGTGTACAGCAAGCTGTTTCTGAAAAAATCAGAAAATGGCGGATATCTCGGAAATAAAGCGGAATTTCGGAAAAGTGCAAATAGTCATTTCGATCAGAAATGAGTTGCCCCTTCATTGGTTTTTCTCTGTCCAGTCGCTTTTGTACGCCCTGTATAAGTCGGTAGGCCAAAAAACGAAATTTCGGGGTCCACTTGCGCCTCAGGAATGAACGAATTTAGAATGAAGTTTTCCGAATTTAGAAGAAAGTTTGATTTTTCCCTTCAAACGGTTGAGGTATTGGCTATTGTAGCTATCACTAGTGTCGTGTAATAATGAAACCGGTACTCCTCACATAATTTTGTTATTTTTAGTGAATGGTTGAACAAGTTTTGTGTTTTTTCGTGCTCAACGTCCGTAACACGCCAGGAATAATAGTTCTGAACGAATTTTCCAATTTTCAGGCAGAATAGAGGATTTCTGAGGCCCGTTGGCCAGTTATGACCATGACACGATGTGGACCGTGGGTTAGCCTGCCACCACTGAAACCAGTTTGGAACGATAATACATTAGTTTTGTGCCCTAAACTCTGAGTTACAATACAAATCGATCCGTAATGACCAATTTCGGGCCGATAGTACGCAGGTTTGCCCCCCCCCCCCCCAGTAAAATCGGACATAACAATAAAATCCAGTTTTGAGGAGTCAAAAGAGCCAATTTCGACTAGAAACAACCAATCTCTGGTCTGGTGGTCGTTTAAGTGGTCTGATTTTGCCCACAAAAGCCAGTTTTGGGGTGGTGTATTCAATTTTGTGGGCTAAACAATGAATTGCGGCGCTAATTTGACACCATGATGAGTTTCGGACTGCGAATATTCAGTTTCGTGGGCTAAATAGACAACTATAGACAAAATGTACGTACACGAGAGCAATTTTCCCCGATCTGAGCCTCCCCGCCTTCGAATTTTGTCATGTCTTTATCGTTCGAATGGGCATCATTTGAATTCACCTCACAAGCCAAGATTTTTTTTTTTTTTTTTTTTTTTTTTTTTTTTTTATTATTATTTTTGACCATACAGGAAAAAAAACACAAGAAAGAGAAAAATACAAGAAAAAAGATTTAGGCCTACCCCTTAAAAAGCCAAAAAGGCTTGTGGCAAGGGGCAGAGTTCTGTTCCGTACACTAAAAAAACAAAATCAAAAATAGTTCCTGAATATTTGCAGAGCTAAAACAAGGATCAAAATTACAAATTACAAAATTACAACAACAAAAACAAAAATATTTCCTGAATATTTGTAGAGCTAACAATGATCAAAATTACAAACTAAGTTATATAAAAAACTATACAGAATGAGAAAACTTAAACATTAATCAAAAGGCCTACATATTTCTTAAAGGAGACTAACGAGTGGAATAATCTTAGGTCTAACTTATTAAGATAACAAAAGTTAATGGCAGTGAAAAACGCTGTCCTCCTGGCAGCCTCAAGATTACACTTAGGCAATCTTATGCTAGAAAGAGCTGAATTTCTAGTACAAGAGACGAGTCCCAATTGTTCTTCAGGAATACCTTTTCTGTACCTTTTCTGTATGTGTGTTTTGCTCATTTATACCTCACTGATTGATATTTTGATGCTTAATTGTCGTTTCTCTCTTGTTTTCCAGAGGAAATTACAGTGGGAGTGGTAGTGGCCGTGGTGGTGGAAACTACCGCGGTGGCGGTGGTGGTGGTGGTTCTTACCGAGGGGGTCGCTCATCGTACAATACTGGAAGTAACAGTGGCACTAGCAACAACGAATGGAGAGGTCAGCGGAATAGTTTCGGAAGTGGTTCCGGTAATCGAGGAGGAGGAGGAAGCGGCGGCGGTGGATCGCGTTATTTCAACAACCAGTCATCATCGTACGAGACACGTACAAAGTCTTCATTTGGTGGTGAATGTTCACAGCATTCGCCGTCTCTTTCCCCCTTTATTTTAACGGCTATTCTTACGGCTTACAGGAAACAATCCTAACTTGAACGCGGATCGCGGTTATTCATCTCGCCCTCGGCAAGGGGATTATCACCATAATTCAAGCTACTCCCGCGGCGTAAGCTTACATTGTTTATATTTGTCATACATTTTTGCATGCCTTATTGCATGACTTTCTGAACTTTTTTGAATCGGTAAAAAAGGAGGAGGGAGACTATGGATCCAGAGATTATGGCCGAGGATCACCTGAGCCACCTCGAAAACGTGGCAGGCCTGATTCCTCTTCGTATAATATGGTAACGTTATATTTTATTTCGATTCTAATTTAAATGAGCTTCTTGGTTTTTCTTTCCTTTTCTTTTGAATTATAGTCTTCTGGTAGTTAATATGACTTTCTTGTAATTCGAGTAATTTGAGGTATTTCAAATTCACAGCTTCCGAAAGACTTGAGTTTGCTGGTTTTGAAGCTATAACGATTCGCATACGGTTTGCGTTCATCAATTTCTAGGCATTCCTTTTTCCTTTTCTTGATAAATTCTTCTTTCCGCGCTACGTAAATTGACAAGGAAATAAGAACAGAAGATCGTAGAAAAAACCAACCAGCAGTCTCATTGCCTCCTTGGCATTTAAATCAAACAAAAATGTCGATATCTTGAACATTTTCGTCGGGTGATGAATGCCAAATTGATAAGAGCAAGTATTGCCGTGTGCGAAAAAAGTAAAAAGGTTGGTGCTGCAAGAAAGATCTGATTTTGCTTTCCAAAATGTGGTTAATGGTTCATTATAGAGGAAAACTTAATTTTTGAAAACGCTGCCATCTTCGTTTAAATGTTATTGGCCAGGAACTGTGACTAATTTTTGACTGGTCTTTGATATAAAACAAATCGAATTTTGTGTTGCGATTGATTACCTTCTAGGGTTCAAGATCCAATGATAGAAGCTTCAGTGGAAATGATTCTTTCTCGAAGAATTACTATGAGAAAAATTCGCCGAGCGGAGGTGGCGGTTTCGTTGATAAAAGCAACTTGAGAGAGTCCAGATCCAGCGGCGGAGATTACCAATACAGAAAACCCGCTGGAACGTCTTTTTCATCTCAACGAGGAGGAGGTGGACTTAGAGGTTCTCGACTTCGCAAAAATGGTGGTGATGAAGGAACTGACGTTGTCAGGCGTGTTGTGAGAACTGTTGGCTCCGCACCCTCGAGATTCGTTGGGCGAAAACGCTTAGCTGGCTCCTCGTATTCTATTCATAAAAAACTGTCTGGAAGAGCGGATTACTTGCGTCGACTGAGGCAAATGAGATTGCAGAGGTAATTGTCATAATTATGTTTGTCGAAACGACAACTTTTTTTAACTGAGAGAAAAACAAAAGATATAATATATAAACTACCTGTGTTACGTTGAACCGCCCTTACAAAGGCTAGCATGTCACCATCCGATTCTTTATCGGGGTTTTCGCCCCTTATTTTTCAACTTAATTCATTTCAAAAGACGTTGGATGAAGATTGAGGCGTGAATCGAACGCTTTTCTCTTCCTGCATTCTTAAAGAATGAAGCTGTCTTCGTACTATTAGCCTCTTCTGGGTAGATCGGGTGATCGTGCCATAAAAATGAGCCTAGAACGGGTGACTTCTGCTTAAAAGATTCAAATCTAACAAAATTCTTCATCGGAACTCAATGAGGCTGAAATTATGTCTTCGATCTATTTTTTGACATGCGCGGTTAGCGTTCTTGAACTCGAAATTGTGTGGTTCAGTATGTGAGAAATAACGTAAAGAATATGATAATGACCTCGCACAAATTTTGAGTAACAACAAACGCCGAACGTTCGTGGAAAAATTAAGCTCCTTCAGCAAATCCTGTACCCCCCTCTTTACGTGCTGTAACCCTCTGCACTGCATCGTAAACAAAAGATATAAGTGCAACAGGACTCTTTTTCACTAAAGAATCCTATTTCACACACCTTTTCGGTGATGCGCACGAGTGCGGAGAGAAACCGTTTTGACTTATTATTATTATTTTTTTTTTTAATTAATATTTTTAATAAACATCAGACGTGGGTTTTCCTCCTTTAACGTGTTTAACTTCTACAGATTTTCTTCCAAAGATAAGAAAAAGGACGATGAAATAGAAGATGACGATGACGTCGAGGAAGAAGAACTCGAAGATGTTGAAGAGGAAGAGTTCGAGGAAGTGGAAGAAGAAGAAGAAGTAGTCGAGGAAGTGGAGGTTTGGACCCATTCAGCTATACGACTCTGACAGCATTTTGACCTAATCGATTTTTTTTCTTCTATTCTAGGAGGATGAAGAGCTGGAGAAAACAGAAATCGCAGAGGGAGAAAGTAAAAGTGGTGAAGCAGGGGGTGATGAAGAAAAAGTTGAAGTTTCAGTGACTGGTGCTGCAACACCGAACGAAGCTGGAGAAAATGAAGACTCTAAACCACAAGCCGAGGTATGTTCAGTTGTTCCTTCACTATTTCTATGTATTCCCAATGGTTTCACTAGTTCTGGTTTGGAATAGTAGGTATATTGTCACGATACGATACATGGTCGTAAACTCGTATTGTAGGCTATTTGGGGTGAGGGTGGAAGTGCCGGCAACCGCTCGAACCTGTAATGCGCTATTTTTTTTTTTTTAACGGTAGTCAATTTTTAGCGTTAAAAAAAACTCCAGTCTGCGAGCATCCTAAAAAGTCTGTGTTGCAATTATTCTTTTTTCCATGAAGCGAAACCGTTGAGTCCTATGCCCTAGCCTTTTATATATTGTTTGAAGATATTTTTCATGATTGGAGAATTGTGTTACACAGGCAAGCGGTACTGGAAAAGATTCAAAAGAAGAAGAATCCAAAGAAGGTGAAAAACCAGAGGTAGCTCAGCCGAAAAAGAAGAAAGTCATCATCAAAAAGAAAATTATCAAGAAAGTGCTCAAAAAGAAACCGAAAGTCAAGGAAGATGCCCGATCTAAAAAAGACGGCGTGGATGTGGCTGAATCTATGGAAACTGATGATGGTGGTGACCCTAGCGGGGCCGGTGGTGAAGAAGGGGAAAAAGGTGAGGCCGACGGGTCGACCAAAACAAAGGAGGACGCTGAGTACAACGCGGATTCGACGAACGTCGCTGGCCAAAGTAATTTGTCGCGTTTGAAATGCCAGCACTGCGGTTTCAGTTGCGTCACTTTCAACGACTACTCGAAGCATTTAACCTCGAAAAAACATTTGCTTGCCATGAAAAACGCGTCTAATAATATTCGCGACACTTTGAACAATTTGAGAAGTGATCAGAGAAAGAAACAAAAAGTTCTGGACGATCAGGCAAGGGAAGCTAATTTAAATCTACGCTCCTTTTACTGCAATATTTGTAAACTCGCTTATAGAACGCTTAAATCCGACCACCTGACTTCATCTTCGCACAAGGTAAGTCTTAAGGGTTTTTAAAAATGATAGTTATCCGCTCTGAAAAACTATTACGTCACCCAAAAAAATTTAAGTTAATTAAGGGACCAGAACTATTCCCTCCCCCTCCCTGCAGCACTAACTTCTAGTTATTTTCAATTCTTTAATTTCTCGTCTCTTCCCCCTTCAGAGAGAGCAAAGAAAACTTCATGTTGTGTACCAAGACCTTTTTTTTTTACCTTCGTACGATTTTCTTGTCCCCCTTCTTAAATAACAGTGCAATTTGGATCTTCTGAGATACTTCACAGTCCAAGGCCCTTGTCGAGAATGGGTTAAGTTTATCGGCCCGGCAATTTAGGTCGTAAGCACGGCAAAATAGGGTTTTTGAACGGCAAATTATTCTTTTCCACGCTTCAGGGGGGGAGGGGGGAGGCTGAAGCGTCAATCGCGGCAAGAATTTGGTAAGTATTTCCCAAATTAAATTTCTCTTCTGGTGTTGGTTAAGAGAAGAGCATTTACCCTTAAAATTGTGAGCAAACCAACCTGCAACTCACAGAAGCTCCGAGGGTAAGGGGCTAGAAGTTCTTCGTTAGAGATAACTAGAAAAATGAGGGGTCCAATCAATTAGTTCGAGGGCGGATTACTTTTGTGTTTAAAGGAATTTTAGCAAGTATTTTGAGTACGTGGGCTGAAAATTTCGGTTTCATATTTTTTCACAGAAAATGAAAGAATACCTTCTACCATTCTGCAGAATTTGCAAACTACCGTTCAAGTCGCCCTGGGGTTACGAGGTTCATCTAAGTGAATTAGCCCATGTTAAGGTTGTACCTGGCAATTGCTTGGCTTTGAATTTATTTTAGTTGTAATATTGTACCCGTTCTTAGAAAAAATCAAGAGTCGATAAGTTCAGAGCTAGGCTTGGAGAAAAAGTGAATGACGTGAGCGTTGATCCCAGCAGTTTTATGGTACTTGACGCCGTGGGCTCGGGTGACGATGAAGAAGGTAACACTTATTTTCTCTTCGGTGCGATTTCGACCGACCAATGTATTTCGAACTCTACATTTTTTAGACTCAGACATCAAGTCTGAAGCGGGTGACGATGAAAATACTACACAGAAAAAAGATGGTGAGGCTGGTACCGAGGATGGAAAGGACGACGAAAAAAAGAGGAAGAAAAAGAAGCAAGAGATTAAACTTGGTAATTTTATTGATAAATGGAACAAAGTTTGATGTTTAATTTTGAATTGTTCATTATTCAGGTGCTGAACATTGTAAATTGGTCGAAGTGTACTTCTGCGACCTCTGTAAAACGTACTTGCCCTTGAGTGATGACCGTGAAAAATCGTTGACAGTTCACTGTCGCTCCCGTTTCCATCTTGAAAGATACGTCCGTCATCGGGACGACGAATCACTTCGACGGCGAGCCGTACGCCTTCACCGAGAAATGGAAAAGGAGAAAGAGGAAATGAGAAAAAAGAAGAAAATGAGCTCGGAAGGAAGTAGCCCGTCGAAAAAATCGAGTGCTGATGGAAGTAGCCCGTCGAAAAATATGAGCGCGGACGGAAGTAGCCCGTCGAAAAAAGGCGAGCACAGTGATGACAAGATTTGGTCGGAGGTGGACAAAGATTTGGAAAATCTTTTGAACGATGACGCCGAAGTTGATAACAAGGGCGGTAAGGAAAGCGAGAATACGACCCCTGCTGAAGGTGAGTCGGCGACATCGCAAGGGGATTCCAAAGTTCCACAGTTGGAGGTGCAAGATGAGCCCTCATCTCAGCCCGCCCCGTCTGAAGACAAGTCAAGTTCAAGTGATAGTGACAAAGGATCACCGACTAAAATAGCTCCCGAATCGGAGCCTGTTGTTGCGCCTGCTGAAACACCCGCTGATTCTTCGCTCGAGAAAAAGTAAAGTAAGAGCGAGCATGGTTATGTCAAGATATATGAATCCTTTTTCTGCTATTTGATTACTTTTTACAGTCATTTCCGATTTGACATTAATAGTTTTGTACTTTTTTGGTTAGTTGAAAAATCCTCATAGTGCTCCTTTTTTTTGTATTCCGATCGAAAAACCACGTCTCTGAATCCTTCTACTTTCTGCTGTTCCTCTTCGCGCTGTGTGTATTTAGGTTTTCTAATAAATTGTTGTTTTACCTGCAAATCGTGCTCAAGCAACCAAGAAGAAGAATATAGATATTTATCCGAGTGAAAACCCCGAATCCTCGGATCAAAGTAGAATGGGTTGGTTTCAATGGATGGCAAATGCCCTTTGATTTAATGTTTTGAAAGAATGGTAATGCTTGGATCATTGTTAACGACTATTTTTTCAAACTTTCTCCAATTTGGATAAATCAAGATTCTAATAACCTTTTTTTTTTTTTTTTGTTCAACTCTGAATCACCTAGTTGATTCTTCGTTCCGATATTAGACTTGTTGGGTATCTTTGACCTAGTAATACATTTTGTAAATAGAAAAACGAAACATTTTGTCCACGATATCCCCACCTAATCTTTTGCCTTATTTCCATTGTATCGTGAACTTACGGCTTCTAAATATAAACTTGGCCTGCTGCCCCCCTATTCTGTAACTTTTAACGCGTGCGTTAGCGAAATAAACAAGGTGAATAATTGAAAATAATCAGCTGAGAAAATTTGCTAACGCACGCGTTAAGAGTTACAGAATAGCTATACAGGACACCAAAATTCTACCACCTCTTGGTCGATCCAGAGGTTTTATAAAGCGTCAGCTTTCACATTGGGAAAAAAATGGCCGTCCGCCGTCTTAGTCTTTATTCGCTGTGGGATCGCTAGAAACTCGCTCAGAGGCGCCAGAACTTAAATTGCGCCGTGGATCTGAAATTGGTTTATTTCACATAACACCCGCAATTTTCATGGCCAGGGTCAAAAACAGCGAAATCCTTGACATTGGTTCTCCAAAGTGACTCAAACCGGCGAAATGATGTTTGAACTGGAGAAAATCTGCCAAACTTGGGTTTAATAAAGGGTGTACAATAATAAGATGCTCAGACCTGACCTGACCCCCTGCCTGTCTGCTGGTGATGCCTGAGCTGAGCTTGAGCACGTTATTTGGGATCAAAATGACCATGTAACATTTTTTTAAATTGGGTAACTATTTTTTGCTTGACGCTAATTTTTCGAAATGTGCTTGTTACATGCTTGTTAATTGTCGCAACACCAAAACTAAGGAGCTCATTAGAAAGAGCGTCAAATTTCATTTCAGAGGAGTCCATTTTCATTACGATAAAATCGCATTTACTGGGGATAAAAGAAGCTTAATGAGGAACAAACTTCACTTTCCAAACATTTGAGGAATATTTTCGGTCGCGATTTTCCGGTTCCTTAAATTGTCGGATTTAAAAAATGTTATACATAGTCAAATTGGTCCCAAATGACGTCCCCAAGCTCAGGGTTTTCTCTGAGCATCTAGTTATTGTACACCCTGTACAATACTCGAAATTTGGTTTTTGAACATCCCGTGAAATTGAATTTTTGAATGAAGGAAACCTCGTCGTGAAATTGGCTTTTGAAGGATACAACATCATGCATTTGGCTTATTGGTTGCGCCAAGCCCTCGAAATCGTCAACGTCGTTTGTCGTTTGTCGAGAGACAAACCCACGAAAATCTTTGTGGTCGAATATTGTTCATTTTGGCCCCCCTTCTAGGGTAGAGCCTTCTCTAGATAGTAGATACAAAGGGTTGTTCAAGTGCCGCTGACGCCCATCGAGATGCGTTCCGCCATGGACTATTTTGCGATGGGCTTGAAAATCGCATCTGGGTCAAGTCGAAACACTTGGAGATAATTACCTCAAATCCACTTGTTGTGACCACTCCATTTAAAAAGGGGTTGTTTTAATAATTATCTTCACACAACAACAATGCAAACAGAACAAAATGCACTTATGACCACATTTTCGGAAACCTCATGAAAATTCCCATGTAGAATGCTGTCATTTTCATGCGACAGAATTGGCTGTAACACTGACAGTGACAGTCGGCAATCTAAGCGGGAGGGAATTACCCGGTATAACAAGCTGCTCCCTAAACGCTTAATGATTTCATCACTCTTGTATTTGGCTAGGAATCTCCTATTTCACGAGAAGTTGCCCCATTCAATAAGCTTCAAATTTATGAAATACAATTTGTGGATTGCTGCATTAGAATAAGAGTTAATTCACTTTAAATACAACGATCTTTAGCCTTGAATTCGCTAAACATTCTTTATTTGATACTTTGCCGACAAGTTTCGGGGCAATGCACCTCATTATCAAGGCATCCGCAGGCCGAAACACATTTATTTGTCACATGTCAAATCACACAAAATTCCTAAAAATCTGCTGACAAGACAGGCATCAAGGAAACTTGTTTCTCCACTGTAAAATAGTCGGCATAGTATCAAATAAAGAATGTTTAAGTTGTTAGTAGAGTCGCTTAAACTACGAGGGTTAGTGGTTAAATCATGCATAAGTCTGTAGCCGTAGGAGCCTATATCGAGGGAAGACAGACGATGTAGGCTCCTACGGCTACAGAATTATGCATGATTTAAATAAAGAATGTTTTACTGAAGAAATCAGTTATTAACCTAAAGAATGAGAGCTTTTTCTCCATTACTTCGAATTGGAGCTTTGTCTCATTTTTTTCCATAAAGTCGCTCCCGGAATCCGTACTGAATGTACCATTTTAGCTATGATTGAGCGCTATTCCTTAATTTAATCCGCGAATTAGTGTTTTTCTGAATTTTTCTGCGAATGGGGTTTTCTCAACATCATGCGTTAATTAGCGCTATTTCTCAATTTCAACCGAGAATCAGGGTTTATTAATATTTTGGCAGTGAATTATCTATCAGCCCCCTCGCTCTTTCTTCGCTACGCTACTGGCTCTGAAGCAAAAACAAAAAGCCCTAAAACATTTTGCCCCATAAAACAAAATCTTGTTTTATCCTACGTTCGATCAAGGTTGGTCGCCTGAATCGACAGAAGATGAGTTTCTTGTGGGTATCTTTCTTCCCAAATTTTAGGGGAGGGGGGACAAGGGCGAAGTTTTACCACCTGCCCCCCCCCCTCCGAACTCTTCAATTTAGAGGTATGCCTCTGATCTTAAAACGAAGCGTTTTGTTTGGTTGCATAGACTTCCCAGAGACGTAGAAATAAGCTTATGATTGAGGAATTTGGGGAAAATTGGCGATGACGGCTAGCACCAGCTCAGTGAAAACCCGACCTGCGAAAATGGTTAATTGTTAGGTTAGAGGAACCCGCTAAAACAATTTTTCAGTGAGACGAACCCGCGAAAATGAGCTGGCAAGAAAAATCTGCATTTGTTTTTGAATAAGTCAACACCGCTTAATTTGTTAACGTCTGTGAGCCATTCCTGATTATTGAACGCATTCTATATTGCTTTAAACAATCATTCGATTGTCGCTAACGAGCGATTAATATCTACCACCTAGCAGCCGCGGATCCACATTCGGCTTTTAGGAGGGGGCCATATATTCCATCCGACCCCCGCCACTACAAATACCACACGTCTCACAGTTCCTAGAAAGACACAGTTCTCAATCTCCGATAATTGAAAAATCGGAAAATTAAGGAAACCGAAAGGCCGGAAAAGTGGAAAAAAAACAACATCAACAACAACAACAACTACTCAGCATGTAACGTGAACTATTAGTTTGGCAAAAAAATGCCTCCCGCCGAATAAAGTTAACTCGTCGCAGTGGTGGAGGGGAAGCTCTTAGGTCCCACGGCTAGCACTACTATTTTAACCCTCAAAATTGGGTTTTATTAGAGAGCGAAATCCGGGAAATTACTTTTCATTGAGTGAAACCAGCTAAAAACGGTTATTAGTGAGCAAAATTGGCGCAATCGGTCACTAAAATTGGCCACCCAGCAAAATTGGTTTATTGGCAAACAAATTTCCCGAAAATGGCTGTTCATAATGTTGACAGTCTTCTCATGAAATTGACAATTTCCTCATAAAATATAAACAATTTCCTCATAAAATATGCAATTTTCTCATAAAATAGACAAGTTCCCCACAAAAATATAGTTATTTCCTTATGAAGTTGACAATTATCTCGTAAAATTGACCATTTCCCCATAAAATTGACAATTTTCTTATAAAACTACAATTTCCTCATAAAATTCACGATTTGCTTGTAAAATTGGCATCCTCATAAAATGGACAACTTCCTCATAAAAATGACGAAAATGCTCTCACGAAAATAATATTCACCCGAAAGTGAACACATTTTAAAGGAAATTTTGTGCTCTTTCCAATGAGCTCATTAGTTTTAGGCTAGTACCATTTTATGAGGGTATGGCAAGCATCTAAGTGGGAAAAAAGGGAATTCATGAAAAAATCATAAAATGTGTGATATTTCGGAAACAAAGAGGAATTTCCAAAAACTCCAAATAGTAATTTCGATGGCAAATGGTGTGCCCCATAACTGGATTTCTTCTGTCCAGCTAATTCATGAACACCCTGTATTGACAATTCCTCATACAATTTGTCATTTTCTTCATAAAATTGACTATTCAATGCTCGCTTCCCATCCAAACCCACCTCACCACCCAAACCCCCCTCAATTTGCGCCCCTGGGTGGGGAGGGGGTTTCCTAAAAATCAGGTGACCCTCTGACGCGGGGGCCTGGGTCACCGCCTAAAGACGCCACTGGTCCGTATCATATAGTGTATTGTAGGTATGTATGTGTTTTCTATCCAAGAGTCCTCCAATATTATTATTTATTTAGTTTGTACCAGGACGGAAAGTACATCTCAAGGAACACAGCGACTTTGAAGGACAGACCCCTCTTTTCAAAAAGTTGCGTAAAAGCGATTATCTTGAAAACCCATGTGTTGGGCACTCCAAACTGGCTCTCGCTGAGAAAAAAACCATTGGAACACGTATTGTTTAAACAAAATAAACTACTCTCTTGTCTCTTATACACAAATAGGTAGATAATTTTTTTGAAATTAATCCCCCGAATCCGTAAAATTATTATGTAACGATCAAAACCAACGAAATAAGGCGCGAGAGGGCGGCTGCACTCATTTGGCGGGCTGTTCACTCGCTCGTTGCGCCGGATCGCATGTGTGTACTGATAAGAGCATCGGCGTCGGTTTTGTGATAGCTTGATACGGAAAAATAAATACGGTACATATTTGCATTCGCATTCCCAATGTTTTTGCGCATAACGTTTCGATTTTGTGTAGAGTCGTTTTCATACTTAATTTATTGGAACTTAGCACTTCAGTTGGTCGTGTGAATGGAAGTTTTGAGATGACCGCTTCGGACGTGAAAATATCTCTTTCTCCTATGCTGAGGCTGATATGTTTAACATTCTTACTTCATTCGGTGTTTCTGTACGCGGTGTTCGACATTTTCTTTAAAACTCATATCGTTAACGAATTAAATGCTGTTCCGAATGACCTGAAACCAGTGCCGGCGAAGCGACTCGTGTTGATCGTTGGAGACGGCATTCGCGCGGAAAGTTTTTTCCAGTTCGACGAAGAAGATAAGCCACTGACGCCTTTCCTATCGTAAGCTTGGAATTTTACTTCCTATAGTCTAGAAATGTATGCGTATAACAATAACGTGTTGTTGTTGGTAAAGGCGGGTCATTGAAACGGGAGCTACATGGGGGGTCTTGCACACTCAAGTACCCACGGAATCGAGGCCGGGTCACGTTGCTCTCATCGCCGGGTTTTATGAAGATCCTTCGGCAGTTTTTAAGGTTGTTCTTGTGTGAAATAGATTTTTCAGTGACAGTCCGATACTTGGTCAATTTTCAGGGCTGGAAAGAAAATCCAGTACCTTTTGACTCCGTTTTCAACAGGAGCCGCACGACTTTTGCCTTTGGTAGTCCGGACATCGTATCCATATTCAGTCACGGTAGGATCCTGTGAATAATGACGCAGGCTTAACTTAACGCTTTCACTTTGTCCAGGAGCTAGTCACATTCATTACAAAGCTTATAAGCACGAGGATGAAAAATTCGACGACTCGGCCGTACAATTGAACAATTGGGTTATGCACGAATTTACTGTTTTCCTGGGAACTTATAGGCACAATGAATCTCTTAAGAGACTAGTCGAAAGCGATCGCATTGTATTTTTTCTGCATTTGATCGGAACTGACATAGCTGGTCACGTTCAAAAACCTCATTCGGAGTGCGTTGTACATAGTCCAACCACTCTCTAGAATTGTAATTATTGCTTGTTTGTGCTTTGTTAGTTACTACAAGGAGAGCATTCAGTACGCCGATATCATCGCCCGAGATGCGTATACTCTTGTGGAAAACACGTTTAAAGATAATCGCACTGCGTACATCTTTACGTCCGATCATGGAATGACCGATTGGGGTAAGCCTTTTTTCCTCACTAATCAAAGCTCTGTCAGTTTAACTTTTTAAAAGGATCTCACGGTGCTGGATCGCCAAGTGAAACTGAAACGCCCATTGTTGTTTGGGGCTCGGGAGTTAAGAAACACTCTTGTAAAGTAACGAGGAATCTGACCGACTCTTGTCCTTACCGTAAAGACGTGCAACAGGCTGATGTTGCGGTGCTTATGTCTTCCCTGATTGGCCTGTCAATCCCGACGAATAATATTGTAAGATTGTTAGTTCAAAGCAATTTTTAGTCCTGATTTAAGTGAACCGCTTTTTTAGGGCGTTCTACCAGCAGACTATATTGATATGAGTGACGAAGAGAAAATGAAAGCCTACTATTTGAACGCCGAACAACTATTCGTACATTTCAAACACAATGAAAATAACGTTAAGTCTCAAGTCCTTTCAATTTTCTACCGTCCATTCAGTAGCCTTCTGGGAAATCTCGAATCGTTCTTAGGGAACTCGAAACTTCAAACTTTAACTTCAGTAAGGCAAGCACCCTTAGGTTTCATCTTAAATGTCAAAATAATGTGTCATATTATTAGGTTAATTCAGTCCAACTTCTAGTCAAGGAGGTAATTCGTGGCATTGAGTACTACAGGACCTATTACCAAAATTTCTTGCTGGTTTTGATCGCGTCGTCCTTCTTCGGACTCATCGCGTTAGTGTTGAAAGTTCTACTCAGGTTTTCAAATATCTACAGAAATTCTCGAGGTAATTTGTTTACTTGCATTTTCTGACGCTTTTAGTTTACTTGTCAGTTGAGACTTTTCATTCTTGACCCACTTCTGTGCGTTTGTGACTGATGAATAAGCTGGGCTATGAAGTCATGTTTGACGTGTCTCCATTCAACGTGCTCAAATTGGTTTGGTGTAGGTACTCCAAGTGCAGCGATGTGTGTAGATGATGTGAACCGTATCTCTTTCGACCGGTGATTATTCAAATCCGCGATTTGTAGGAAAGCTTTTCCTTTGGGCTTGCTATCGCATTTTGTGTCCTATTTCTGCAGGGGTTCTTCTCGTTGCCACGCAACGCATCTCTCCTCACTCCTCCACACCGACTGATGTCGTTCCCACTCACAGAGGCGTTGTCGTTTGTCTAGACGCATTTTTATTTTGTATTTTGTGGTGCAAGCGATCACTAAAAGTGGTACTGGTGGAATTTATGGTACAGGAGAAGGCTGTTTGGGGGGCTCGCCGTATATTCGAAACTGAAGGGTTGAGTTAAGTCCCCCCCCCCACCACCACCATCACTCTAATACAAGACGTCAATGGGGGCTCAGTCGAGTTCTGCTTCCAATAGGGAAATAAATGACCTACCTTGAAGAAAGTCAGTTTGGAGGCTAAATATAAAGTTTTTTGTTCAACTAAGTTGACCATTGTTTGAGATGATTTCTTGAATTTCGTTCCGTAGGCAAATTTGAGGACTTTTGCCTGGTCGATTTAAACAACAATGTTATGAACATGGCTGTGATTATCGCTGTGCTATTGTATGTAGGTAATACGGCTTCAACTTTTCTGATGACAAAATGTGGAAATCATGCTATTCTCTGTCTTCTAGTTCAAAATCTTCCCCTAATTTATTTACTTTACATCCTCGTCCCAATTTATTTATGGTGCCAAGTCATCAAAGGATTAAGCTTAAAATACTTCGCGGGTGCTCCAGCTCGAAGTCAACTCCTTAAAATTTCAGTTTACATCTTCAGTGTAGAAATCATGGTCAGTTTTATTGTGTCGCTCATTTTTACTCGTCTTTAACTCGCTCATTTCCAGTTTTTCAGCTTCTTCGTTCGTGAAGTTCTCAGCATCGCCATGATTGGTTTATGCGTGTGGCCGAAAGTCGACCCTAAATTAAAGCACATTCCTTCGTTATACAAAAAATATTGGATGGCAAGCTGCGTCTCCTTGGCGTTATTTCCTCTTTTGCCGACAATTGGGACGTCCATGCGTATCTCGTTGGTGTACGAACATTACACTAATCTTGAAGGTTTTTTAAATCGAATTACGTTCTTATTTATTATTTCAGGCTGACTTGTGGTGTGCTATGGCTCGTTACATCAGTCCTACTGGCATTGTTGAAACCAATTACGCTTTTTAAACAGAAGCCTGGGGTTCTGTACGTTCATATGGGTCTGTTGGGTTTGACCATAATGAACATCAATTTTGTCGACATCAATTACAGCAGTGGAGTCGGCCTCAGTGGGACGAATCAGCTGGTTTCATATCTCGTACTATGTGTGTTTTTTTGTTGTGTTTTTTCAATTTCCTTGCATTTTTGTCCAGCTTAATCATAACATTTCTTCTGTGATTTTACAGGTCTATCCTTCTGCACTATATTTTTTAGAGGATCTGACGTAGTATCGTCGTTTTTAAATCTGGGCTATTCTCTGGGTGTTCCATTTCTCCTTTTTTCAACGTCTCACGAGTCGTTTTTTCCATTCTTTTTGAGTATTAACCTGGTTCTCTGGATAATTCTCGAATGTTCGAGTTATGAAACTCACGCTAAAAAAGTAATTGGTGACCTCCCGGGCGATTTGTGCAAAATTATTGCATTCTCCAATGATATCACCGCTTTCAGATTCATGACATTCCAATTGTATCGAATTATATATCGAGACCGATTATCGTTAGCGATGACTTTAGGAGAGGCCTCTTTTTCGTATCCTTTTGCCATTGTGGTATTAATGACCATTTTCTGTCATCAAAGAACGGTTCATTTCCTATCAACCAACAGATGTTTTACTTGATATTCTCGTTTTTCGCCATCGGGAACGTTGACAGTCTCAACTCGTTCGACACGAACTGGGTTCGCTGCTTCATTTCAGTTTTTTCGCCGTTTACCATGATGACTTTAATTTTGTTTAAAACCGTCATTCCGTTTTTACTTGTTGCTTGCGCATTCCGTTATGTTGCAGCTGTCACACAGGTGAGTGAGCAACCGCGTAGAAATTAACGTTGCCGATTTTTCCATTCATATTTTATTGTCTATTCTTGTATCTTTTTCAGGCTCCGAATGAAATGCTCATACTTATAGTTTTATTATTCTGCGATGCCATGGGAGTTCAATTTCTATTTTGCGTTCGCAACACGGGAAGCTGGCTTGAAATTGGGAGATCTATATCTCATTATGTGATTATGGAGGTCATAATTTTGTTCGTTATCCTATTTTATGGTCTCGCCTCTATAATTTTGTATCCGAGTCGTTGCAGAAGGTACAAAAAGAATATTATTCCGCCCTGAGCGTTTTTCTGTATTCGAACGCTATCATCGAAGCACAGAACGCTTATTTAACGTTGGCTTAAATACAATTTTTCAAAACATGAAAGAGCGTTAATTTACCGTTGATTTGACGTTCCGTGGAAAATTGGGCTTTGGAGTTATTTCAAAATCAATATTTTTGACGTCACTATGGATTAGGAGAGGAGGGGTTAAAAGAAGAGATATTGCCGCGGTTCGCGGTGGCGGCGGTAAAGATGAAAAAAAGTGCTGCGGGCAGCTTGGGGGCGGCAAGACGAGAATGGGTGAGGTTCCCCGGAGGCTCTAAATAATCGATAATTCCCCCAGCAAAACCTGGACTTAAATCCTTCTTTACTTCCAGAAGTCGTTTCCCCTTTTTTCCAAACGTTTTATTTTCCTCTTTTCCCTTTGGTATCAATTTTAATTGAATTAGTGATTTCTCCTCAGTGCAATGTTTCTCCCACAAATATTTTGACTTCCGGGCCTCTTAATTTTTTTTTTTCATTCTAACAGACCCAAACCCTCGCGGCTCCTACGAAATCACGGCGTGCCTTTTTTTAGTTATGCGGCTCTTGGACGTCCGGGGGATTAATTGTTGCTCGCGGGGGGTACTCAAATCTGTTCTCTAAAAGCGTCTTTCAGGATCATAAGGTAAGAATATTTTTTCTCGTCTACTTGAATGATTGAAGTGTACGATTCCTCGCTGTACTGTCTAACGTGGGTCTGTCTAAAACGCAGATCTGCAAGATTAACACCTCGCATCTGCAGATTAACACCCCAAATCTGCAGATTAACACCTAAAATTCCGTAATTCAACGAAAATGGCACTACAATTGGAAAAGAAAGTTCCAGTAGACCAATAATAGGAACCACATTGCCGATCGTATTTTGATGAGACAATAATTATAAGCGACTCTCTCGATCAATCAGTTTTACTTAATTCGTTCAGACTTCAATTGCATGCGACAGCCAATCATACCATTTACAAACATTTTCTTTAATTTTGACGCTTCCTTGTCAATACAACTGGCACTTCCCCCCGTAGCGTGCAGATCTGCAGATTCATAAAAGCCTGCAGATCGGCCACTTAGCGTTAGTTGTTCCCGTTGTTGTAACCATCCTATATTGTTGGATTAGCTCTATTATGCATTTTGAGGCTGTACGATTAACGCTAAGTGGCCGATCTGCAGGCCTTTAAGAATCTGCAGATATCTGCACGCTACGGGAGGAAGTTCCTGTTGTATTGGCAAGGAGAGGTCGAAATTGAGGTGAATCATCTTGAATTGTTGGATTAGCTATACGGGTGATTCAGGAGGAAATGCATGTACTGAAGTATGTTGTAGTACTAAGTATTTGCGACCAAAATGACCCTATGAACATAGGGTCGCAAATGCTTTCCTTCTGAGATATGCGTACAATTGTGTTTTTTCATCGACAGCCGACTTTTTCTCCAAAAACTCGATTTTACGGCCCAACCGCTGGGATTGGAAAAAAAAACTGTTGACGGTTTTGAAAATTCCACAAAATTTCACTTCAGAAAACAGTGTTTTGAACCGCTGTAAACGAACTCAGTATTTTTTATGATTTTCCACAAATGGCGAAAGTGACTTCTTTTAAATTTCTCCTATGATTCAGCGACGATTTCTGCCGAACTTATAATGCTTCCAATATGGTCCCAATATCAGAAAAACATGCCCGTTCTGTGGGCTTTCCAATGACCTCCTCAAAATTGATGGTGGTCCATTTTTGAGAGAGACATCAAAGATAATATCCGAAAAAACAAGGTATAAACGTGCAAAATCAGTAAGTTTGTCCCAGTAAAAATAAGCGTATTTGTGTGCCTTAAACGTGTTATTGTGCCTCATGAAAGGCAATTATTGCTTGGAATGCAGTCCAGAAATATCACTTTAACGCAATAAATGACAAATCATCCCCCTCTCCCACCGGGGCCCTAAAAATGGTGGGGCGCAGGATTTGTCATTCATTGCGTTAAAGTAATATTTTTGGACTGAATTCCAAGTAATAATTGCCTTTCAAGAGGCACAATAACACGTTTAAGGCACACAAATACTCTGCTAAAGTCTACTGTAACTTTGTTTTCCAATTGTAGTGCCATTTGTTAGTGTAGTGCCAGGTGTTAGTCTGCAGATTTGGGGTGTTAATCTGCAGATCTGCAGATGCGAGGTGTTAATCTTGCAGATCTGCAGATTTGCGTTTTAGACAGACCCGTCTAACGTTTCCTTAATCTTCACATTTGAAAAAAAAAAAAAAAAAAATGCAAAAGGATGGCTGGACCCCATTGTTCAGAAATTACACCATTATATAAAAACTAAATACATTCTGCTCAATAATCTTTTGAAACGGTGATCTTCAGTGCCGTTGTAATTTCATGGCAGCTTCAAATTAGGGACGAATGCGGGGTTTAAAACCAAGGCGCAGCTTGTTTAAGACCCAAACTCACGAAAGTGGGTCCTTAAAATGCTGTTTCATTTTTATTCAAAACATTTGTTCGACAGAGGGATGTAGAGCGAAAATTTGGATTGAAATGATCAGTTTCATCATTGTGAATTTTTCTTTTAATCATCACAACATTTGGGACTTCACCCCCGAAATACTCAATATTGAACTCCAATAACTCAGGGAACAGTGCCCGTCAAAATTGTTCATACATTTAGGAATTAGGATACATCAGGGGATAAGAGCAAAAATTAAAATTATTTCGCGCAGCCGAAAGAAATGAGAGAGATGGATGGATATTGCACGTGCACATTGACCGTGTGGGGGGTGGGTGTGGTCCTACCAGTTAATTTTCGATCTAGCGTAGATTTCGGATTTCGTACTTCCATACTGAGAGAGTCTGGGAAGTATAATTATGGAACACTAAGCAACATCGTGGTAAAGACAACAAATACAGCATAGAAATATTTAGAATAGCAGAAGAATTTACGTTCGTAATTAGAACATGAACTTTGAATCGTAAAACAAGACGACTTGAGTAAACTCAAAATAACTCATTAAATAAGAACCCACTGTGTGGAATTTTCGAGACAAAGAAAATGTAAACTGGGTTGGAAAAACCTTAAACTCACAAAGTGCCCCGGAATCTATCCCTGCCAATCAACTCTAAAATTACGTGGTATAGCGAATTGATCACTTAGAGAAAAGAAGTAGTCACACTATCCAACAATTCGTGCTATTTAATATTGTCTCAACGACTGGCTGTTCATCGTATGAGTCGGCAAATAGCCCGCAGCTTATATAAGTTATAGTTACGGTCTTATTGTACAGTCAGACAAGACAAATCGATTGGACAAAGTTTACACGAACGCAACGCGTAGACGTGTAGACGTGTATCAAAGTCGTCAAAACTCAAAAGGTGGAATGCGAGCTCGTGGATGGCAAGGTTTTTACTCAGTCTCGGGCACTCCTCAACGAGGTATGACTGACAACGTTGGCAACTATGACTGCGTATCTAATTTGTATAATTGCAGCCTTGTACATTACAACAATGTTACTAATCCCAAATATTAAGGGTGCGTTTATCAATGCAAATAATGTTCTTGCTAAAAGTAGCAGGGACGTCATGATTGCGTTTGGACCCCTCATGTGTGTTATATTCTTGGTTTCCTTTGCAGCATCTTACGAAAGACCTGTCACTCGATGTGAACCGCGATAATACAAAATACGTTTTCAAATTCGACGTCGGGCGTCGGCAAAGTACACTGATTAGTATTTATATTGGTAGTAAGTTCACACGAGCGTTACTCAACGCTTTGTTAGCGCGGCGTCGACGCCCAACGCTGGGCTTTGACGCGGCGTTGAGAAATCTCTCGGCGTTCCCTTTGTAACGCCGCGTTACCGCCCAACGCCAGCGTTTGAGAAATACACTACCAGACATTGACCAGTTCACATGGACGAGCGTCGACGCCGCGTTCAATAAAGAAAATGGCTTCGTGTGAAATTATTTATGTGGAAATGTTAATTAAAATTTTAGGGCTTATTGAAACAATTTGAACATTTATCTTTGCCATTGGGCCGTCGAATGACGACACACTCCGGTTTTCTGAATGCACCTTCAAAATAATGTGTGTTCAGGATTGGGTGCACCCGAAAATGGCGTTTTTCTTCTTTCCATTTGGCAAAAATATCTTTTTTACACCAAACAACTGAAGGACACGCTTTCTGTGCATCTCCATCACCATTCATTCACATATAAACTCAAATCTCAAAACTCAGTTGCGTTGAATATCGTCGAAAACTTCACTTCTCTGCAAAAATTAAAAATCTCCTGAATTATTAACTTTAAGTTGCTGTAGTGGTCACGAAAAAGGAACATTAGTGAAGATCAAAGGAACATTAGGATTAGTGAAGATCAAAATACCAAACCTAGAACATCGCACCCCTTCTAAAAATTTGGAAAAATGAAGACATTTCGAGCTAAAAGTGCTTTTTTGTTCTTTGCAATAGGCCTTTGTGAATAAAAAATGAAAGTGAAAAATGGAATCAAGCACACTATTATCTCTCCTAAAATGATAATAAAGCTTCTCGTAAGTCTAATCGTGGTCAGCGATGCAAAATAAAAACATTTCGCAGCGTTTATTGCACCAATTCATAACAATTAGAAAATAATATAACAAATAAATTACCTAAAATTTATTTTTTTACAATACATTTTCAAAATGTCTTCTGTTCCGAAGGCAGGCTCTTGCCCTTTTTCTCCTGGCACCTACTGTCACGCGAGGAGAAATGTCGGCTCGAAGGGCCTCAAAAGCTCCTGTAATCCTTCTTCGAAGCTCCTCCTGATGCAGTATAAACACGGTCTTTTACCAAACCCCAAACGTGGAAATCCATGGGCGCCATGTCCGGCGATCGAAGGGGTAATTGAACCCCCTCGTCATATCCACATATCATAACTTCTATCCAAATGCTGGCGAAATTCGATCAATTAATGGGGTGGGGGGGGGGCACGATCATGTTTAGAATAAGGCTTCGACGAACATCTTCCCCCAAATTTTGCATTGAATGAGGCAAATCGTTCCGAATAAAGTTCGAATACACTACGAGACGTTTTTATTTTGCATCGCTGACCTTGATTAAGGCCTAAAAGAAGTTGTATTTTCATTTTAAATAAGAAGTAGTGTTTAATTCAATTTTTTCACCTTCATTTCTTCGCAAGGGCCTATTGCAATACAAAGAACACCCAAACAAGCACTTTTCGCTGGAAATGTGTGCATTTCTTCAAACTTTCACAAAGAGGTGCGATAATGTGAGTTTGGTACTTTGATCCTCACTAATGAGGGAAGTTTTTGTGAAATTTGCCAAACCATGACATTTCAAGATTCGCTATCATGTAATCAAGTTACGGTTAAACTGCCTAAAATCGGTACAAATCTGCACAATCTTACTGGTTACTGGAAAAGTGCGACTACTTTCGGGGACAACTGGACCAATTGCCACTGAAAATTGTCTGCTCTTTTCGGTAGTGCCATCAGATTTAATGTACGTGTAACTGTTGTCGATTTATAAACGCTGAATCCAATAAAATCAACGTTATGGCTAAAAATACTAAAATATCGACTATCGAAAACGGTTGAAAATCGGACCTATGTTTATATGGACTTTTTTGGCCAATTTTGGACCTAGAAAAACCCCCGTCGTCTTACCAAACACCCTGCATAGATACTCAATTCAAACCGACAGTGTAGCCCCCCCCCCCCCTGCTTGAGAACCAAGCGACCGACCGAAATACATTTTAATAGTATACTGTACACCTAGGCATGAAAGGCGTATTTTTCGAGGCCCAGAATATACGTCTTTCTGTCGAGGCATACCCATGATTTTTCATCCTACGCAAGAAGTGGAAAAAATTAATAAATTAGTATTGAGCTTAAAACTGGAAGGTGGAATAAAAAGAAAACGTTTGCCCATCCGTTCTTGACAAAATACAAAATAAAAGTGCATCTAGACAAACGACAACGCCTCTGTGAGTGGGAAGGACATCGGTTGGTGTGGAGGAGCGAGGAGAGGTGCGTTGCGTGGCAACAAGAAGAACCTCTGCAGGAATAGGGGAAAAAATGCGATTGCCATGCGAAGCACATCTTGGTGGCAAATTGCAAAAAGGTTCATGCCTAGACATGAAATAGTTCATTACGATCCAAGGGCGGTATGATGCTCATTACGGTCGAGGGAGACAGGAAGTGCCCGAGTGCAGTTGTCTCCCTCGACCGTAATGAGTAATACCGCCCGAGTGTTGTTCGCTATTTTTTGTACAGCCGAAGTTCATAATTATTATAATTTAATAATCATAAAAACCAATCTTTAAAGCCCCGTCCAGAAGCTGTGTTATGCATCTGTGGAGTCTACTATGCAACGAAGCATTTTGGTAGGTTGCACGGACTCCACAGACGCATAGCATAATGGTTTGCTTAATAAACTGAAGTTAACACACATTCCAGACAGCGAATGGAAGGATGACGTAGCTGATACAGAGAGAACTTCAATTGCCTCTAAGCGTAATTTGCAGTGCTTATTTTGCAAGTTGAAAACAAGATTAGGAAGAACAGTTTTTAAAAAAAGAACAAAAGACCTAAAAGAAGACGTAGCGGGCTGATATTTTTCTTTACGCCCGGCGGGTGGAATGAACCTCATGTCGCCCACTTAAGACCCTCCCAGCAGGCGAATTTCGAGTCTTTACGCCCGGATGTACAAAAATCGTATTTTCATGACAGTTACGAGTCATGAAAGCACGCGTTTTCACATCGAGTAGGATAAAAAATTGATTTTTAACTGCTGCCTTTTAAATAAAGCATTTCAGTACAGCCTAGTACGCAAGAGCCTAACAAATGCACAATGCGGAGTTAAATATGTGACGCCTGGCGCACAAAAAAATCATTTTTCAAAGTCCATTCGCTCGTCGTTAAAAGCAGGGCAGACGTTTGGGAACACAACACAGATCGGGACGACAAGCAAGTAAAATGTTCACATACTCAGCGAAATTCATACTTTCATTTCAGTGCTCCAAAACGGAACTGTGACATCCGAACACTCATAAGTTATCTGTATTCAAAAACACTACATTACGGGGTACTACATTACGGGGTAATTTCAGATGACGCTGGGGGTAATGGGGTAATTTGGCCTGGACGTTGGGGTAATTGGGTTCCGGCCGTCTAGCAACACTGGTATAAGATACATAGATATATTCGCAACAAAAATGTACATAACAATTAACGAGAACAGACGAACACGATGCCAGCCCTCGAAAGAATGCTCTTGTGTTGAGAGCAGGAGTTACTCTACAAACTTGAAAACGTTCAAGTAGAATTTCTTGTGTGTGCCACGGCAGAATAATTACAATATACCTACTTTATTACTGATTTAAATAATAACAAAAAAAATCACGAATATAATCCACTAATAAATTAACATAATAGAGAAATAACGAATATATAACAATACAAAAATCGAAACAATTCATCTAAAGCAATCCAATTCATATAATGTAGCATACAACATTTTATTTCAAAAATTGTTTAAACCTCCCTAGGGACCAAAAACCTGTGAATTTAAATCTAAATTTCCTAGCTAAGTTCAAGGTGAAAAGTAGGGCATGCCTCGCATACGCATTAGTAAAGTGTCTCGGAATGATAATTGCTGAATCCCTAGATAACCGTGTTAAGTAAATGTGCTTACTGCTGCTATAAGAAGCTAAATTAATTTGATACAAATGTAAACAAGCCGACATCGCAAAAAGTTGCTGAATAGACCACACTTTACATTCCCTAAACAGTTCAAGCGTACGATAACGGGGCGATCTCTTCAAAATTATTTTTATGAGGGTTTTTTGCGCAACATACAATTCATTCAGAATATAACTGCTAGTATTACCCCAGCTTATTATCCCATAGCTTAAAATAGACTGACATAAAGCATAGTAAACCACCTTTAAGGGGGAGTTGTACATGTGTTTCCTCGACCCCCCTCCAATCATACCTTGCCTACTCCGCGTTACGGAAATTACCGCCGTATTTCTGCACCAGTCGTGGACTTCAAGGGCTCATTGAAATCTTCAGGAAATTCCGCACAAGCGTACGATCTTGCTTTCCTAAATAAGTCGTCGAAAGAGTGTGAATTTTCGAGGTAAAAGTTTGTGTGCGTTTTACAGTTATTTTAGGGATGAAATATGAAAAAGGAAGATCGTACGCTTGTGCGGAATTTCTTGAAGATTTAAATGAGCCCTTGAAGCCCACGATTGGTGCAGAAATACGGCGGTAATTTCCGTAACGCGGAGTAGACGAGGTAAGATTGGAGGGGGGTCGAGGAAACACATGTACAACTCCCCCTTAAAGTATCAAAAGAAACAATGCTCCTAAGTACTTTAAACTTATAGAATATAGTTTGCGCACTCGACTAGTGAGCTAAGAAGGTCTGCTCATGTCAGAAGAGATGCGGGGGGGGGGGTACTGTGGGCAGATGACTTCAGTTTATATTTAGCACCTCTGCTTCACTGTACTTCAAAGGTCCGTTCCGTTGTTTTGCACTAGCTACACTAGTGTAGAAAACCACGTGATTTCATTGACTTATTCTGAAAAATTGAATGAAACCAGATGATTTTCTTCAAAAGTGTAGCACTCGCGAAACAATGGATCGGAACTCATAACTCAAATACGTATAATTGCGTAGTCGTGTTGCTTGCTACATTGGCATGCATCAATATAATTCATAAAAGTCTTTTCTAACGGAAATTGGAACGACACGAGTGCGGAACGCACTGCATATCTTCTTACATACTCTTCTATACTACTAGAATGAGCGGTAAGTAGCAGACCTCCAAATTTACGTCGCTTTTGATGGAGCTATGAAAACAGGAGTACGGGTTACGGTAGTGTAGAAAGTGAGAATGATGGGCATGTTGCTCACTGTTCTTTCACTCAAGGGTTAATCTGTGGAGCACGTTATGAAATGATTACAGGTGGGCATCCTCGAATCTAGTCGCAGCTAAAGCCTTACGTTTCATCATAATGGCGGCGAAAAATTTACAAGCCAGTGGATGAAGAAGGCACTTAGTTTAATACTTCATGCTTAGTTTACTCCTGCCCTTCGCAATTTTTTGAGAAAAATCCATTGTTATACCAAAAAATGAGGCAATCAAGCCCTCTTTGAGTGCCTATATACAAGAGGATACGAGAGCTATTCCAAAAATGTTTTTTCCAGTTTATTAGCCCTGGGGCTGAAGTACGAAGGGGATGTTACATGGAATAACACGAGTGGTATCCACATGACAACCATTTTAATTGTGATAGGATAACGCCGTGTTAAATTCATAGCCCCCTCGTACCCCTTCGTACTTGCCCCCCTGGAAGTTTAACTCGGCCCTTTTTTAGGGGTCGAGCCAGCTCAAAATGCGCTAGGCGTCCGAGCCATGAAGGAAAATTCACCAAACAGTTAAGCGTCTGACATCGAGCTGCCTACCCCCACTGGTTCAGATCTACCTTTTTAACATGGCGGTTGGCGATGCTGCCGTGTAGAACAAAGAACAAAGAGCATAAATAGCTAATGATTTCGGAAACAGACTTGTAGTTCGAGTTCGAGCTGGCAAACTGTCATACATAATAGTGGGAGTGGGTGCTCGAAAAAGTTACTAGCTCCGCAATGAGAAAAGCTTTGGAAAAGAAGGGCTCTGAAAGGTTTTTTGATCGTGTGTTGCTGGTTTGCCTACACGCAATAGGCGCGTTGACGGGGAGGGAGGATCCGACGCTTCACGTTCATTCTTCCTCAACCTCACCGCCACCATCACCGCCACTGATCCCTTCTTTCCTCACCTCCACAACAGTTCTCAGTTGGCTTGCAGGCTCTTGTTTGGGAATGTGCTGAGTGATGGTGTCTCGTCGGTCGCACCGTTTGTTCCTTCCTTAAATTGATAAACAAGTTGTTACTAATATTTTGTGTGTTTTAAAGTCAGTGTCTCCTTGATTCCTTGTGTCAATGAGTATGAAACGTGCTTTGATAGCTTGCTTTCAATGATAACATAACAGTGAAGTGTGACATAAAGCCATTGAGGTTTGTTTTCGGTGATTGAGGACTCTTACTCCGCGTTATAATGAGAAGAATAAGTGGTAAGTTTTACGATGCGATGTTAAAAGATTCTCTGATTTATATCGTGCATTTTAGACTAAGTAGAATGGAAGCAATAGGGAGGACGATGCCCCTCTCGGTTCTTTGTCCCAAGTGTACAATTTGTTATGCTTTCCAATTGTGGTGAAGAGAGCCCTTTCTTCTTTTCCATAAGAATAGGCTTCGATTAATTATTTAAAGTTGGTGAAAGTAAAGTTCCTGGCGTAATTCTCATTTAAGAGCACTATCGATAAGAGTAAGAGATTGGGTTTCTAATCAGTTTCCTGAAACGACCTTCAAACAGAACCAGCTAAGCTATCTGCCGAAGCTTTTGGCTTTTAACATTCACTAAATAATAAAAATGTATCAGCCAACGATGCCAATGCTCAGTAAAATGGCTTTGTAAATAATATGTATCCATTTTTTTGCTTTAGGTTTAGCTGACATACAATGTACGTAGGTACTAAAACGATGCCAATATTAATCTCTGGTCGGCAGATCAGCCTCGTGAGCTTTGAGAGGGAACATTCATATTTTATCTATTTCGGTTGAAACTATCCCTTTCAGTTCAATTTTCAGTTGAAACTACTCGTATTCCGAAAATAATTTGTTTTGAAGCAAACAAATTGTTTTACCCGTAAAACTTTTACCTAAGAGTATTATCAAGTTGTCATGTTCAAGGGCTTGGAGGATTACTGGAATTTGCGGCACCATTTGACCATTTACCTTTAGGTCTTGTGTAATCTCTCGTAGTAGCCTCTCAATGTCAAGACCCAGTGGACGTAAAGAGATCTACATCTACACCATTAACCCATAAACATGATATTTTCTCATTTGCCTAGTTTTGTCTATTGCCCCCATGAATCCACCGAGATGTAATCGAGAAGAACTATTATTTCTCTTGCATGAACCTAGTTATACTCCCCATGGGGAACATGGGTTGGATTTCATCCCCCTTTCATTCGACCCTTGGATTCGCGTCCTTTCATTCTAGGCAGGAATACTGGTCTCCCTCTATAAATGGAAATAGAAACGGGGTTAAGGGGTCCTTTTGAGCTTAACAGAGTTCTTATTCAGTTGTCTTTCGCAATTAAACGCACTTTCAAGCTAGACTGAAAGCCATTGTCTTTTATACTTGCTGCAGATTTTAGACGGGCTCTCTACATGAATAAATCTGTTCCTAGCTGGACGTAGCTTCTTAACATAATCATGTAAAGACGGTGGTCCCCAGAGCCCAGAGTGCAATGAAAGAGCCGTTAAAACAATGTTTTTGCTAAGGTGCGATGGCCTTGTCTGGATGACAGGGTCAAAGCCCCGATTCTCATTCCAGTAGTAGTATAGAGTATAATAGTATTGTACGCGAGGAACAGGGAACTCATTAAAAGCCATGAACCAAACTTCTGAAGCCACCCCCTTCCGTCTTTTAAATCCGTGCGCGGCTCCTTCTTCCATTACTTCTTATATTCTAGAGCCTTTAAAAAATGCCAAGGGCTTTCTCTTTCTCCCTCTAAACCAGGATGTACAACTGCCCCTCCCCCTCACACTCGCATGCTCTTCAGTCTTCAGCAGTGTTCCCCGTCAACATTTTACAGCTTGGACCCCTTTTTTAAGGGGGAACGCTGCGTATGATTTCTTCGAGATTTTTAATGAGCCATTAAAGGAATTACAAGTAGAAAGCACTGAACGATTGAGGAAAGCAAGGCTTTGGTGAAAAAAAAACAAAAAAAAAACGGGATGACTCCTGATTTCCCAAAATAACACGAACAGATTCTGAGTTTTGTTGAATAATGTTAGCTGATCCCTTGCCCTTATTCCAACGTTGCTGTTGCTTGTGGGAAAACAAACCAAAGTTGTGTGTGTTTAAACGCCTCTCGACACGTGGAGCAAATTAACGAACTAAACTTTATCTCATTTCCTTCACGAAGAAAAAATAGCTTTCTCTAATTTAACTCAGCCCAGTATGTTTAAACTTGGTACGAAGGGAAAAAAAACTTCCTTGTTTGATTAGTGTAAATACCTTCCCCCTCCCTTCTTCGTCAACTGCTAGGTTCAACCGCGAATAAAAAACTATCCACTTCTTCTTCTTCACGGCCTCCGAGGGTAAAAACTCCCAAATGAGAAATTCCTGGATGTAAATCTTTCTCTTCGGAGTGGGTGGTGGAAGAAGGGTGGCCTCGCACGATTGTTTACGCTTTCCCTGGAAACCCTCACTGTTTTCCACTAACAGGGTTGTATTTTATGAGTGTTAAAAGTAAATTGATAATATTCCTCCCTCCGGTAAGGGTTGTTGCCAGATGTGGATCAAGTTGTCTGTAGGGCAGATGTTCCTCGCCATCTCTTCTCACCCCTCCTTAAAGTACCAGATGCAACTAAATCTATGGGAGAGACTTCCCTTTTAAAGAATTTTCATTTTATGGAGGGAAAAAATGCGGGGACTGTTTTTAGCCAACTTTTTATTTCGCTTGGATATTGAAAGCTGAATTGAAGCTGGCAGTAAGGTTTTGGAGGCTTCCGCAAACGATATCCAGTCAGGCTTTTCTCCAACCGGTAAATCGATGTTTTGAGTTCAAAGTCTGGGGCTGATTTCGAAAAATCTCGTCACTCGACGGAAATGCTTTGAAATGTAGTAGGTACAATTGCGAATCGCATTCAGTCAAGTCCTGGTATATTCTTGCTTTGGTGGCTAGGTTGTCAAATACTTGGAGATGCCCAAAAGAGAGAGAAAGTGAGAAGAGGGATATCCCGCACTTAATGTGATAGCATCGTGGAGACCGGGTGCATATCTTTGAAAGATCGGCAGACATTTGGAATAGTTCGAATTCAGGGATCCTCTTCCGGGGCAAAGAATCAGGATTCAGAAACTAACAGAGAGATATGGATTTTTTTATGTCAGCGGCTAGTGAGTACGCCGTAAAAACTTACTCTGTTCACTCGCTAGGCTGCGAATACATTTACATTTACTTTTTCAAGTAGGTACCTATTCATAATTTACCCATAGAATGTTACAACAAAGTTTGAAACAGAAATAATAAGCCATAATTCAATAACAGTAATTACCTTACTAGTTTTCCTTCAATATACGCAGTACACGCATGCATGATTAGAATATACAACTTTTTTACTTCTTTACAGATCCTCGTTTCTTTACGGACCCCCTTTTCACAGAACCCCTTTTCACCGAACCTCGTTTCACTGATCCCCTTTTCACGGACCCTCTTTTCACTGATCCTCGTTTCACTGATCCTCGTTTCATTGACTTCCTCTTCATGGAATCCCGAGATGTAACACTGCCCTTGCTTTTTCCAGTTCTAACTTGCAGGGCTTTCTCCGGATCGTCCTCGGCAAAAGGTATATGCTCGGGCTTCCCACAATTGTAGTCGGCCAACCAGCGGGTCTCGGGGCAGGCTTTTAAAATCATCTCGATATCATTTGGATTTTGCATCGAGCCTGGGCTGGGCTCGGGGATGATGCCGGCATCTTTAAACAAGGTTGCACGAACTCTTTGATACAGAAGAGAATTACAGGAAATACTTGCCTTTTCTCACCAGATACAACAAAGGGCTGTTGTAGGCTTGCATCAGTTTTAAAGACGTCATAAGAGTTAGATGGTCTAAAATAGGGTAAAACTTGATACCCTCGTACCTACAGTACAGGCTATAAACGCTTCTGTCCAGGAATGGGTACAGACTTCGTATTGCTTCGTCGAGATCCTAAAACCGCGTTCCAGTAATCTCACCGAAAAAAGGGGGCCTCGTGAAATCTGGCCAAAGCGTGACCATACCCTGAGCTGAAGATTCAAAGCGTTTTTCAGCTCAAGCTCGTGTTCTTTGACAGATATGTGGTCATCTAAAAGCTTCCACACCACAAATAGTTTGTATTTTCTGATCGTCAAATTTTCTCGCGAGTTCATTATTCTAGAGGAAAATAGTATCACGTGATCATTTAAATGAGCCTGTTCGCCAGTTAGAATTATTACCCCGTGTTTTATAGCGGTTAGAACGGGTTTAGCTTTTGTAGCGGGTGCGCGAATTTAATCGAAAACGCACAGATAGAACACCACGGGCGTTTTCCACTGAAAACGCTAAACACTGAAGTCACTCGATTCCCGCTCACGTAGCACGGGGCATAATAGTTTGTATTTAAACTTAATTTCTCACTAGCACCCCAAGAAAAACTTACCTTGGCATCACCGACTGTTTTCAATGGCTCGGACTCGATCCGATTCCGAAACACTTTTAGGACCATTGCAATTAGAAGAGCTTGAAATAGTTCATTAATTCCAAATAAATGAGATTATCAATACAGTCAACTATTTTCTTCATAAACCACTAAATTTATGTGAAACTGCAGACTAGCTGGCCATTTTGGATAACACAGAAATTATTAGCTGTATTAGCTTAAATTTAAAGGCTCTTTATAGCGTTTCGAAAAAGGTGAAACTCAGGCCGTCTATAGAGCTACACACGGAGCGACTGAAAAGAAACTGGTTGGAAAATTGAGTTGCAAACCAGGCACCTTTGAGTCTCTTCCTTTGTATTTTGATAAGACACCACACACCAAGGTGACTAAATTTTACTACGGGTGCCGCAGATTTCCCCCTGTCCATCGGTCGGGAGGGGTGGAGACTGACGTCACCAGCAGTCCTTTGCTCCCGATTGCTCACCATGAGGTTCGGTGAAAAGGGGGTCCGTAAAGAAACGAGGATCTGTAAAGAAGTAAAAAAGTTGTATATTCTAATCATGCATGCGTGTACTAACGTATATTGCAGGAAAACTAGTAAGGTAATTACAGTTATTGAAGTACGGCTTATTATTTCTGTTTCAAACTTTGTTGTAACATTCATCTTTGGATGGGTAAATTATGAATAGGTACCTACTATGAAAAAGTAAATGTAAATGTATTCGCTGCCTAGCGAGTGTACAGATTAAGTTTTTAGGGCGTACTCACTAGCCGCTGACATAAAAAAATCCATATCTCTCTGTTAGCGAGTTTGCTTTGCTTCTCTATAGTAAATATTTTTCCTTTACTGACGAAATGCTTTTTTCGATTTCTTCGGAGGAAAAAGATCGAAAATCGAATCCCTCCCTCTTACAAGAATTATGGATACGTCTATGACGCTTATAAACATTTCAGAATTCCTTGATCTGTATTTGCCCTACTTCCTTTTCGTGCTGAGCTTTGAAATCCTTCCGTTTTTATCCTGCTATAAACAATGTTATATTTTTTTACGATTCATTTCTCAGTTTGCTGAACTCATATTTGTGACGCTGTAAGGTTTGAGACGCTTATTTTTAGATGGCATGTATGTTTCCCCTCGTAGGCCTGTATACGCTTTTGTTATTTACCCGCACACAAAAAAAGTTGATGCTCTGATGAGTAGCTACGTATGGCATTTCATGGGGTGGGTGTGTGTGATATGTACTATTACCCGGTGTCAGCTCTTTTAGTTTCCAGGGAAACCAGGAGATTAGATAAAAGTTATCTCAACTGACCTGGTGAAAGTGAAATGTCTGTATAATTTTCGTAAATACTTTCATACTTTCTATCATAGCCCATAATAGAATAATTCGTCTCTACATCAGTAACGTGTGTTACAGTAAGCAGCATGGTGGAACAATATCACACTTCCTCAGTAATTATTCCTATCCTACCCCTCAATCAACTATTTTTATCACGATTATTACAACATCACAGCGTATGCTTCATGTTTGTAATTAGTAACGTGTCAAAATCAAGATAGCCGAAATTCAGATGTTAAGTGACATGAATGCCAGCGTAGGTGCAATCGAGAAGTTGGATTTCAAACTAATTATTCTTGTAGTTTGGAGGCTGTAAGGACGAGGAAGGTTTGCATATTCCCGAGCCTCCCCCCTCTACGGACGGTCTTTCTGAGGTCGTCATGGAGACAGAAGGGTGCGCTTTCATATTGTCTCACACCCTCTGAGTAATAGTTCTCCAGGTTTCTACTGCTGCTATTATGAGCCCTTCAATACCATCCCAGTTTTTTTCGCGCCTAATTTAATGTTTATTGTTTTTAGTGCGAATTCAATATTTATCATTCCAGTGCCACGAAAAAGCACTTCACATTAATGAACGATGGAAAATTTAAGTTTAAGTTGTAAAGGAAAGACACGTTAGCATCTGTCAATCTCAAAATGAGATTGTGGGCCTAAAAAATCATTTGGCACTTCTGAAGTTTAAAACTGTTAGCGTTTCGGAGGTCGTATAGCTTTGCTCCGATCGTCACGATTTGACCCTTGTTTGTGGGCAACCGAGTTCAAACAGAAATCGTTCAATATCTGAGTTGAACGAATAACGGTTTTAACATTGTCATTTAATAGGCCGGCTTTTACAGAAAAAAAAGTGCCGAAAAAAATTCAATTTTATTTTGTTTTACCTACTCTAGTATAATTTGTTATTGAGAATTGCACAAAATTAAAGTTAAAAATTGGAAATCATTGACGTGAATTTAGCTCCCTTTTTTCTTTGAATGCCCCTAAGAATGCGGTTATAGTCGATAACGTGTCCGATTGAGTGCAAATGGTTAATTAGGGCTAGGGAAATTCTTGCCGGCGTTGGGGGGATTTTAAATTGCTAATATAGACAAATTACCTGACTTGTTAAGAGCTATAGGGGCGCTCCCCTTTTCACTCGCTATAATCCTCCCCCAACAGTCGTATGTCATCCCTGCGTCTGTTCCTGACTTCTCACCAATCCTCCCCACAAAACAGTTTTTATTAGGAAGTAAGTAAAAGTATGTATTGCGAACTATACATATAGGCGTAACGAATTCAAATTCTACACTCTTAGCGTACCTGTTTGCCTCGGCGTTATTTTCATTGATTGTTTCTATCGATGTCTTGCAATGTTATTGAACATGCAAGATTCTTTCATGTTTTCCCTCCACTTTTTTTTATGATTTTATACTCGAATGAACCCACGTTTTCCATTAGCACAAAATTTTGCAAATTTATTTTCCATCCTTCCTCTCAGAATGAAATCGTATTTTATTAAGAAGACGGGTGGAAATGAACTGCCATACATTGCAGAATTGTATGCATGTGAAAAACACTATTCATATAAGTTGCGATGTTTCGAGAGTTTTTTTCTCTATGTCTATACTTCCTGCCAATCCCCAACATCCCAGTTGGATGGGTTCACTGAAACCACATACTTGAATCATTTCTTAGGGTAAATTTGAATTAATTGCTTAGGTCTCTGTGTAGACACGTTTTCTGCACGGTGTTTGATTTACTGTTTTACTTCCACGTCCGAGCTGACTTCATATTCTTTTTCCTGCAATAATTTATCCTTTTATCCCTACCCAAGTAATCACTATTCTATTATAGTGTAACTTCCTCGTTTGCATGGGAGTGAGTCCTGATCTTCGGAAAGAAGCTGAGAGGGATAATGTTTTATGCTTAGCATTGAAAATGTTGGTTATTAACGATACGGTAGAAAGTTTGTGGTCTTAGGAGTAAAACTAGAATGATCGAAATCTTTCATATCATTACATTTTGACACTTTAGGAAATCCCTTCACATAAGGTTCTTTTTAAGAAGTTCGGCCATAACTTGAATTGCCCCCAATTAGAAGATTAATGGCTTACTAGAGCTGAATCCTTTGAGTTTCACTATACTGACCAAGGAATTTATCATTTTTGAAATCTCGAAGGCAATGTCTTAGTTCAAAAACGAACTCTGTGTTCGTGCTCACTCATCTGTTTTCTATAAAACATTAATCTACCCCGCCCCTAACCTCCGCCATCTCCAGCACGTCGTTTATGCCTAGATTAGCTGAGGGATATTATAAGGTCTTTGTTCGTGTCACATCATGTCTATTTTGTTTTCTTCAATTATATTATTTTTGTTCTATTTAAAAAGTAATTCTATGCAGCCGGCGAGAGTGATGATGTCCTTTGTTTTACGGTTGCGAAAGTGGTAACCTTTTCTTTAAAACAAAATGTTGCGTCGATGGGACAAATTTCGTTAGGAAGCCAAATTCTGTTGCCCACTTGAACGTCCCTCGATTACTCACAATCGAATTTCCTTTTCGTTTCTAGTTTATTTTTGTTTGATTTGCTCTCGACCATTGTATAATAGCCTTCCTGGCAAAACATACTCGGGGACGAACTTGTATGGCAATCTATTAGGGATGCGTTTTGCGTATAGTGGTGAAGCGATGAACGAGTTGGAGGGGTAGACATGAACAACTGGTAAGTGGTGAAGAAAGGTAGTGAAGGGGGTTTCTCCCCTTTTAAACAAACAAGTTTGGGTGAAACTCCCATTTGGGAAATCTGGGTACCCCTCTTGGTTTCGAGCATAATGAAGGCAGTGTTTATTCTGGAGCCATGAGCGAAAAATCCTCAAGTTCGTTGTTCACGACAGGGTTTAACTGACCCTATCCTTCCCTCTCCAAAGACGGGTTTGTATTAATTTCCTATTTTTTTCATTAAAAAATAAATAAATATTCATTTTTATTTTCCATCACGCCCGTGCTCGATGTCCAGTGGCTTATATTTCATTATCTAAATTTTTTCCCCCCCTTTCTTCTGGTTTCACGCCTTTACCCGCCTCTTTACCAGGTGTACAAGCTAGTCTGTTCAGCAGAAGGATCCCTTACGTATTTCTTTGGTTACCTTGGCAACAAACAGTTTTTCAAAAAAAAGTTTAAAAACTTTCGCTTCACGATGTCTAATCCACGTGTCAACGCCGAAGAAGTGTTAAAACAAAATTTACTTCTCGTCAAAGCTTTATTGATAGTTAAATCACCGGAAGAGAGAGAATTTTTGAACGAGTGGGCCAAGGAGCTCGGTCGCCACCCTGTCAGCAACGAAGAACTGGCTATTAGAAATGAGTATCTGTGGTACTTGCTTCTTTTGTTGCAAAATGGTCCGACCGATAGTCCTCCGTTCAATAGAAAACCAAGGGGTCGATTACAACCCCTTTCAACGATACTGCCTCGTGATGTGTACAGGTTTCTTTTTCATTTATATGTATAAATCGCGGATTGTACTTTATCTCCTTGCTAGGGAAGTCTCGATCGGTTCGCGTAACACAATTTTTTTCAAAGACGTATTCAATAAAATAGAGAGAGATTTAGATAGAGATGAGAGTTCCAGAGGAAGACCTAAAGATGAAAAGAGCGATGACAATGATGATGATGACGATGACGTTTCAAGTTCGCAAGAATCAAACCAAAGTCAACTGTCTACTGGTGAAAAGCGTAGAGAGTTGAAGAAAAACCGAAAGGCTTTAGATCCTTGCTCGCCTCCAAAGAAGGCGCCCGTTAACGCTAAAGATTTTTTCGACAGGCAGCCGAAACCGTATGAGGGTAGCTATTGCTACGGTTGCGTCTTCAGCGACTTTCCATCTAAAAACCTCTGATCCTGCCACTTTATTAAGAATAAACGAGGATCGCGACAGAATAATACGCTAGTCACAAGTAGTTATAACTGTATTTCTTTCCTTATGCCGTCCTCCGGCATTATAAGTTTTCCTTGAACTCCATTATGGCAGCAGTGCAGCAGCTGCCATCAGGGCTTATGAAACAATGCTTGGGGGCAAGGAATGTCAATTCGCTTATCTCAGGTTTCTTTAAGTTCGTTTGTATTCGCGTTGAGTTGCAAAAGAAGTAATTAGATTTTTAATCAGCTGCTCCTAATAGCTTTTCGCGCGTTACAATTGAATTCATTGTGGGAAGAAAAAACCCGAGAATCATTCTTACTGTTCCCTGCAAAGACGATTTGCAAAAGAAACACTGCGTCGAATGACTCCCATCGGCAGTCTTTTCAAGGTCGAGTCGAAGTATGCAGGGATATTTTTCTCTGTCGGAAAAATTTCAAAATGAGGGGAAGCTTTTGTCGTCTGGTTTTCATCGAAGATGCCTCGTTAAGAGGGACTTAGTTGATTTATTGGGTTATTTTGCCGTCTTCTATGAAAAATAATAGTAAATAGAAAATTAATTCCCCCTTCGAAGGACTGAACGGGAAAAGTAACTGCGATCTCGAAAGAATTCGCCATTTAGTGGTAGCAATACCCTTTTTTGAAAGCTGTTTTTCTAGTTAACATCCTTTTTTACCTTCTATAGACAATATTTCTTCTCTTACACCCTTTTTAAAAAAAGATAGAAAATACTTTTTTTCCTCGCTGATTAGCAACGATTGTTAAAACTGTTGTAGTTCATTTAGCCAGTCTTTCAAACGAGCCATGCATTAGAAAGCGAACGTGACAATAGTGTCTTTCCCCTCCTTCTTTCCTGCCTTTTAAGGATGTCGCTCTGTGGTTCTGTTGTTGTTTGATTTTCGGACAAATAAATTTAGAACGAAGGGAAGAGCTTAAATGGGAATTCATTTAAAAATGGGAGTTTAATCAACAGCCATACGTCATTTTTTTTTTCGTTGCTCGGGATCAGGAAGTCCTCTTTTGGATGGGGTCTCTATACACCATCTGAATCAACCTATTTATAACTAACCATACATACTACATATATACTTTCAAGAAGGTTCATCTGGTCGAAAAGATTTTGTATTTTTCACGTAGGAAAGTTTGTAACTGGGAATTTTCATGTTTATGATTCTTCGTCCATTTTATCCTCACATTTTACTTTTTATTTTGATTGTTATTTATATATTCCACCATTATTAGCCTTGCCCTTTACAAGAATGCTCTCCGTAATCTGCACAAGGGGGTTGACGAGAAATCCGTTGTGTGTGGTCTGAAACTTCTTGTTGCTTGATGACACCAGAAAACAATGCTCGAGCATTATTTTTTTTTTCTCTCTCTTTTAAGAGAAATAGCGTCTTCTTCTCGCGATAAATATTGAGAAATTGACTTATTGTCTCCACGTCATCGTCTGCGTGATAGATTACTGTCACTTTTTTAATGCGTGGCTCAATTTACCTTTTTCCTCTCTCCCTTTCTAATTTCCGACAATGTTTATTTGAGGCATCTTGTCGAACTGTATTTTAACAAAAGGGGAAGTTTAGGTAATCTATGTTAAATAAATTCAGCGAAATCTGGTATCGGTGGGGTGGTCCGCTCGTTTCTTATCTGCTGCGCGGAGTTAGCATTTACAATTGCAGATAAATTGCTTTAGTAGTTTCTCAGTTTACTGTGGGAACTCTCCTGTGGTCTTGTATATTTATTTCTGAGAGCACGGGATTTTCGAGTGGTCGTTAAATGTCGCGATGCTCTGTCTCAACAAAAGAAAAAACGGTGAGATTATTTGTGCTTGTACATAATACGAATATTTTATAACATGATATTATTTATGCTGGTTTATCGATTGTTGAGGCGTCTCGTGTGTCTATTGGCCCCACAATTTGCCTTCTGTCGAGGGTTTAAACATACAGCATTTCAACTTCAGTCTTACGCTTATAGTTTTATTTCTAGAAGCTCGTAAATTCAAAACATTGTGTGTGATTGACGAAATGCTTTGAAACCAAGTTTGATTTTGTTGGTGAATTCCGAAGTCCGAAAGCAAAACTTGACGTTGATGCTGTTTGTGGTAACCCAAAACTAGGAAATATGTTGTTGAAACTTTAAAACACTCCATTACTTGTTTTGACAAATTGATATTCCAATGGAGTTTTGTTGAGAGAATGTATGTATAAAGAGAAAAAGGTTTTATGCGTGATTGCAATCAGTCGAGGTCATGCGGTTGTATAGAGTCATATCGCTCGCCAGAGTCATGTAGTCTCATATTTTTGTTTGAAGTAATAATCTTATCGTGTGAAGGTCAACTAGGCATAGCAATTCGTTTAATATGGTAGATCGGTATTGCATTTGGTTGGAAAGGGCACAAATGATAGGAGCTTCTGATGTTTGAATTATGTGATGCTGCCCAACCGTAGAATAAACTGTGGTAGTGAACTTATAAAAAAAAACCATTTAGTTTGATGCCTTCCCTCTTAATTCTTAAAGAACTAAGCCTGTCGTCAAGCACCATGATTTGTTGGGTTGTACTTTTTCCTCTCCTCAATGCTGCGCACTGTGTTTGGAAGAGGAGCTTCTATATTATTTTCCGTGCACTTACTACATCACACACACACACGCACACCCATACACGATGGGCGTATGTTAAGAGAGCAACGCACTTACTTATTTTTAATGCTATCCATGTTTCAAAGCTAGGTTTACAACGCCTCTCCTAGAAATCTTATCTTATAGCCTTATTTTCTTTTCCTTCCTATATCTCGACAGTTCATACATTGTATCACAAGGTGAATGCACAACTTGAAAAACTTGATGAACTGAGTCTCAGAAAAGAAGACGTTGTATTAATAAATGTTGTCTTGTCGAACTCCTCCCCCCTCACACTTTTTCACTCACGCTCATACTTTTTCCATGTTCATGTCAAACAGCAGCAATTATGGTGCATTATTCCTGTTCGAGCCAGAACCAGAACTGACTACACATTCGTGTTGTAGGGCGTCTGAAAAACCAACAGAAAAGGTCCTCAGTGTGATGTCCGTCGTCCATCTGTGATTGTCCATCTAATTCGAATTTAGGTTTTCTAGGTTAAAATCCATCGCACAGGGTAAACCGCCGTAAGTTGAACCAATTTCGATTTGGAAAAGAAATCAGTTCGTGTTCATGAAAAATGAGGGATGATCTAGATGAGAGAAGAGTGCTAGAGTGTCTGAGAGAGAGGATGTACTCTTTTTTTTTTTTTTTTTTTTTTTTTGACAGCAGTTTAAGGTACTCTTATGGTGGATTTTTGGTGGGGTTCGGCTTAGTTAAGCCGAACCTTGTTTACATAAAATTCAATGCATTTTTCCCTTAAGTCAGATTTATCTTTAAGCCGGACCTTAAGCTGAGATTGTGAAATCCACCATTAAAGTAAAGTTACAAGATCCCTCCGCACCTAATTTCTGTGCCCTTTTTCGTCAAAGCTTTATCGGGAATTAAGAGGGCCTCTACATTCGGCCACGTTTAACTCGAAGGCGTTTCCTTTTCTTTTTTCTTTTTTTAGGGGTGTGCTGCTTTAAAATCGATACTTTTGGAGTTTGAGTGTTTTTTCCAGAAAGGAGGGAAAAATGATCGAAATGTTCAGATGTCTACGCCGGATATGGGTCGATGAGGGTGCACAGTATAGTCTCTTGGGTGAACGGGGAAGAGGAGAGTTAGGAGTTGAATTCTTTGCACGTAATCCCATTTCGCCTCTACTCCGTATGCTCGGATGCTCCATTAAGCAAAGGCCGTTTCTCGCCATCTTCTATACTGAGCTCTCGAAAAAGGAAGGGAGATTCTCTAATCGTGTTACCCCAGTGGCGGGTTCCCGAAGAAGACAGTGTGGCAAAAAGAAAAGGAGACAATGATGAAAGTAAAATTAATTGGAGCCTCCCCTTTCATCCTTAGTCGTAGTTTTCATCCGTGGAAGGAAATTTATTCTGTTGGAAAAGTTAAGAAAACCCCTGGTAACAGAATTAAAAACGTAATTTTATTGAATAATGGTCCAAGACGAGAAGACCTTTGTCTCAAATAGAGCAGAGAACACATTATACCATATCCATGGAGACCTTTTTTCAAGAATGAATTACCCTGTTCTAATGGCACCACAGAACTATTGAAACCCTCACAGAACGCAAACTGCCGCGCAGTCCGCTCGCGAAAAAAACAATGACAACGTGGGCCCGGTAACCCCGTTGCGATGGTTGTTTCGCGAGCTGACCAAGTGGCCGTTCTGTAAATATGTAGTACAGTAAAACTAAATAAAAATAGAAAGTCATAATCATAAAATCGTGTTTATTTTTTACCGCAGGCACCTCAGGGGAGTTATTTGCAATTAAAATCTTTATCCCGGCCTAAATGTCATTCATAATTGATTGATATTGTTCTAACTTATGAGGTTTGAATCGATTGTCGCATGAATGAAATGCACTTTTCCCGACAGGCTGCTGTCGGAACAAAACTTTTCAGATTACGTTAATTTTCAGATCAGTTACATTAGGTTAAATGGTATGTCACAATTTCGCCATTGCGGAGTGCTTGGGTTCGAATCCGAAACAATTTGTTTTTGTTTCTCCCTTTTTGGCCCACCTCAGGATTTTTTACTCAAGATTTATTAGGCTGTAGGCAAATCAAACAAAAGAGTCGGCTCAAAATACAATGTCAATGAAATGTTTTGGTAATTGTCCAGAAAGGCATAGCGTTAATTTAATAGCTCCCCTCCACCGAGAACTCCCCTGCCATATCAACGGATTTGGTTCACGAGGGTCTCATACGAAAGCGCGTTCATTTCTCATTACTCGAGTCAATTTTGGGGACAATTGCAGCAACAGCCGTGCGGTAGGGAATTTTCAATTAATTCAACCCCCTCTTTCACACCCTTCGCTTGGACCGATTCAACTGGATCACGAACTCGTCCGAGATATTCACGAAATTGATTTTTAGGCCAAATTTGGTTGACCTAAGTCAAAAATTGCGACCGTGATCGTGCTAACAAGCGAGGAGCATATATATACACATATGAATTCCGGAGACCACTGAATTCGTGTTCTAGAGGTTCTGAAACATGAAAAAAACATGACATGACCCATGTTTGCTACCATCACGACGAGACCAACAGTGCATTTTCAGAATGAAATGCACTAAAAGTAGCTGAGCCTAAGTGCCACTTTCTAGTTCAGGCTTCCCCTCTCTTTCTCAAAAACAGTAAAATATTTCAAATAAGTCAGAAACTTCATTCTATCGAGCCTCAGTTTTTCAGGTCGTCTATGAAATTTGAGGGGAAAATGTTTATTCTTGTTTCCAGGGTTTTTAAGTGTTTTGCCTTTTTGCCTCGGTGGTCGTGAGCAGTTACTACGTACCCTTCCCCATACCCACACTAACTTGTAACGTTTGCCGTTTAGGCATCGTTCATACTGTGGCGATGCGATATCGTTTCTACATCACTCTGACACATTTCCAGTTGTTTCTATCTGTCAAAGACGATGTTAATTTGCGTCGGTGATGTCGAAACGATATTGTATCGCTCTAGTATGTTCGCCACCTTAAAGTGATCGAATCGCTTCGCCATATAATAATACTAAGCAATTATAACGTTCAAAATTTAATACAATTCAGTACTTTTGTACATATACTCTCGATGGTCTATTGGAGCAAAACTCCCAAGGGTATTTTCGTTTTATTCTCTTGTGATGCCATAAATTCATTTCAAGTGTCCAGATAAAGTGTAAAACCCGGTTCACACCTATCATGCACGCTTCCGATGTGACACCGATCACGTATGTCGAATCGGAGGCGGTGGAAACCCTCGTAACGGTTCGACAACTTTGGGGCTGGAAATACAATCTGAGAGGGCTTAGAATTGTAATAGCCGTTAGTTATTCGGTATTAACGCCTATTACGGCCCCACACCTATCCAAAAATGCGTGGTCGGTGTCGGAACCGGGCTTAACACGGTATTTTGAATATTTGTTTCCCACTGCCCCCTAACAGGTGGAAAACATGATGGAAACTCGTCTCAAATCCTCTTAAATGATGAAAGTTTGATGTCGTTGTCTCTAGTTTGCGGCACTTAGCAATTTTTCCATTTGTAGTCGGGGGACCACATCATAGTTTCTCGGTTGAGCATGGTCAGAGGCCAAACCACACCTGGCTGAAACCGGTAACTCATAAAATTGTCCTTGAAAGACAAGGTAACAACCCCCGATGGGGCGTGTGACGCGGTTTTGTTGGTGTTTTTGTGAAAGTGACCTCTAAAGCTGCGTATATACTTGCGAGCCGAGCCTGAGCTGGCTCAGTGTGTGTTTTTGTTACGACGAACACGTTTAGAGCGGCTGAATTGTTGAATTGTCAAACCACAATTTGTATAATGGGTCTGAGGGAGGGGACTATTATCTTTTATTTCTATTTCTTGGACGGTTTGAATGAAATGCACACGTTTTTGAACTGCCGGAACGAATATTTGATGTTTAGAAAGGTAACGCTTTTCTATAGATTGAAGAGATGAATCTTCTGTGGTTGCGCCTACGCCGTATCCGGCGTGACCTCGGCCGAAGGTAAACGTATCGACTGCACTTGTTTACTTTATCATGTATTAAAGGTCGCATATCACCTGCACTTCTTGGCGAACTTGGTGGCGAAAGATTCAGACGCTTCGTCTTACTGCCCATTTCAGGGACACAGAAAACGAAGTTGGACAGTGGCTATAATTGGTATTTGAACTTCCTCTTTTGGATTCCTTCCATCAGCACCGACAGCAAAATTGTGCAATTTAGTGATTATTTAGTACAAAATTACGTAAGCAGTGGCTCTAGGTTTCCTCCAGATATGTGGGCGTCAAGTGAGATCACAAAAATGACAACGAACAGTTGTCATTCAAACTTTAACAGTACGTTCACTACGTAATCTCCAAATATATTTGTGTTTATACGTAATAACATACGTATTGCATTTTTATTTTATGTACTTATTTATTTTATTCCAAATTGATTTGCAGTGCAGTTGATCGGCGGTGCAGTTAATAAGTTTAAAATTTCGGTGCAGTTGAGAAACTGCCCCGTTTCCTGACCACTTGTTTTTATTTAGAGGATCTACAAGTACATTTTTTATAGAGAATTACTTATATTAATAGTACAAAAATAACCTTGTCACAAATGCTCAAGGCCAGCACCTGAAAAATACGATGGTTGACTCACGTAGCTCGAGCCCGCTCGACTTGGGAGTGATACTCAAATAAATTGGAGAGTGAAGTACCTCAATTTCCCCTTTTTTCTGCGAGGGTTGTTAGCAGCAAAAGTGAAATTTCAACTTCTTTAAATCTCTTAACGGGAACCCGTAATTGTGAAACTCTTTTTCTGTATTACTCTGCACACATTAAATACTCATAATCGAAACATTCAAAACAGCAGCCTATACTCGCATTCGCAGACGTAAATTATGTCATTTTCAATTTATAGTTAGTTCAATGTAATTCCAGGAGTATATGCGCGTTTATTTAAAAGTATAACGTGATTGCTATCGTGTAGGGCCACTCCAAGTTTATCTCTTCCCACTTAAAAGTAATATAAATGAGATAAAATTTATTTTTTTCCTGGGATCGATTTTTTTAGGTTCGATAAAACCGCTTTCTCGCAATGTTTATCGTTTTGAAACACTCTTTGTAGAAGAAACAAGCTTAATGCAATTTTTATGTGGCGTGGCAAAATTTATCTTGAAAGAGATTTGACAGATCTCCGTTCTACCCCTTTTCTTAAATGCTTACTAATCTTACTATACTTATTAAATCTTCTTTTGTCATTAAAATGCCAAATTGACTCCTAGCCATTTAGAAGCGATCAGGTTATCCAAATGGCTCAACTTTTTTCTTATTGCAGTATTGTTCCTGGAAATCACTCGTTATAATTTATCAGAATCCGTTGTTGTTTTGCCTCAAAATCTCACGCGTCGCCCTGCAGTCTACTCGTTCTGAATAAGAAAATACAACAACATGGATTTGGAATTCGTCTCATAGCTATACTGGCGTACCTACTTTAAAATGATTTTTTTCGTCGAAGTTCTCGATGGAAAGGGCTTACCGGACATCCTTCCAACCTTGCTCTGAATAACAATCGCTAAGACATCTAGTTATTCTTAACAGCTTTTTCCCTTTTATAGGGAATCAATTGGCATCCTGAGCCATTTTGAACCTCAAATTAGATTGATGCATGCAAACTCGAACCCGTCCGTTTTTGCCTCCTTCCATTTACTACAATACCGCTGCTTTGACAATCAAAATAAAACACTATGCTAATGAGGATCTTACTTATATGAATCTCGCATCAGATAAGTGAGAAAAATATGTTGGTGATTTGACTCATGAACTGAGTAGACAAACCAATGGGGTTGCAATCCCATTGGTTTGTCTAGTGATTTTTAAATAAGTTTCAAAGTTTTTCAGGAGGGGATGGATAGTGCGAGGGAAAATTAAAAATTCGAAGGAATTCTAAAATTATCTGTTTCAAATATCAAGAGAAATTGTCCATAATAGTGAAAATGATACTTTCCATTCTAGTCCTAGCAATATCAGTAGTTAACCCTCCCCGCACTATCAATTCTAATAGCTTGTGACAAACTCAAAATTTATACAAATTCTCTTTTAAACAAATCCTTTGAAAAATGTGCAAGTTCCCCATCGTAATATTGATATAAGTACATATATAAGACTAGAGTTATTCAACTAAGAAAGTTGTCATCCCCTTGGAAAATGTTTATTGTAGGAAAAGGATCATGGCACGCCAGATGCTCAGCCTTGAAATAACCCGCTCTTTATTCACGTACGCTATAAACTTGTAAAGCCGATTTCTGCACTTCTAATCTTTCTCCATTTTGTAACAATTCTATATTTTAAATTAATTAAATTGACTTGACTTTAACAATGTGTACGAGTTTTTCGTTTCGTGTCAAATCAAATGTATAATGTACTATAGAATACTTGTGATTTTTATTTGTTGGTATCTTGAAAAGCTACGCAGGTTTCAACCTAAAAGGGGTAAGAAGGTGTTATTGGTATTTGCTGTTTAACCTCAAGAGGTAGGAAAACGGTGCCTCTGAGAGCTCCCTGAATTTGCCTTGGTAACCAGTCCTTTAGCCTGGGGAATCGCTTGTTTGAATATATTTGCAAAGTCAATGCGAATATCATTCGTTTATTTCTTTCGTGATTTTCCCCCTTCGGTGCCCGAATAGTTTAGTTGTGCTGGGAAGAGAAAATCTACTTTTATTATAGTTTTGTAGCGATTTAACGGTAGGAAAAATGGGTGGGGTAGTTGTCAAGTACTCGTTATTCAGTTACAAGAAGGCTTCAATCTACCCTAAGGCCTTAAAAGGTGATACGGTTCTTATAATTCTCAGTTTTTTCTGTACAAATTAATTTACCTAATTCATGAAAACAGTGTGTTGGCAAGATAAGAGAGCCCATTGCATAAGTGCAAAGAAGCACAAATAATCCCAGCTTTCTTTGGCATTATTCAATGGAATATTCATCTTGCTTCATAATTGAAAAATTTCCGCTCTTTCAACCAGATAGTAGTTGGATCCAGGCCGTTCTTCCATCGTTCACCTGGATAAGTCCCAGCGAATTATCTTATCTTTTTTATAATTCATAATCTTTTTATATTATTTGATTTTCACTAGTGTCTAATTCATTTTCAACAGTGGTTAAGCCTTTAAATTATAACGAGTGAGAAGATGAGAGGAGGGGGATTATTTCTTGCACCCTGCGGTGAAAGAGGCCAAAAATGGTCGCAGAAGGGATGTATTGATCGATATATATATCTTGAAGATTCTTCATACAATGTTGAAAAAAGTGATGGTGTTGTCAGAAACAGTGCAGCGCATCAGTCATTACATTTCACATAGCGCTGTGTTACCAACAACAACCGTATTGCGATTGAAAATAGAAGAAAAGGACCCTTTCGTTCCCCTTCATTCTTACCATTCCCTTCTGAAGGTTTTATTCCTTCTTTGTGCCACGGGGAAAAGAGCGTTTACACACTTTATAAATGAGCTCCTGCAGGTCGAAGATTCTGTCTAATTGCAAATAGCTTGCCTTGCTATCACTTGGTGAGAAGTGCTCAGGCTAAGGGTAGTAAGGGTTCCCGTACTTATGAGGCGTCCGGTGTAGGTAATTAATTAGGTATGTCTCAGTGAGAGTGTTTCACTTTGCTTTCATTTTTTTTAGCGTACCGAACATGTATAAATAAGCTTTACTCATCATCACTCCTGTAGCCACCAACATAACCGATTGTAAAGGAACCATTCATCGTAGAGAACTATAATTTAATGATTATGATAATGATGACTATGATATTAATGAATGACTATGATATTATGATACCGTCATCTTTTCACAACCCGCCTTGAATTTTCCATGTTTCTCTTATACAATTTTCGTTTTGTTCATTCTCATGCCATTTCGTAAATCTTGTATGTTTTTACCTTCGTTTTCGTAGAAAATCTTGTCTTCCCTTTGGCGAAAAAGAGGGGCTGAAAGTAGAAGTATCCATTACTTTCAAGAGTGGGGAAGAAGGCCCTTAAAGGGATCAAGAACGTTGGCTTCCTTATATACCTTTTTGTCCTCAGCACACCTCCCTGCTTTACCTATACGCACACGCAATGTTACCCTGTCGAATTTGCTCTCATCGCCGCCTCGTTAGGAAACAATTCAAAATTATTGAAAGTAATCTCGGAAACCAATGAAGAAAACTCCGAAGAAAGAGTTGCGTTATAACGGTAATACGTTAGCCAGTGCATCAGGTAAGGACGTTTTGGAATGGAGCTGTCATTACATACTTTTTTATTCATTTAATACAACATGTGTTTACTTTTTTATTATTATTGAGGTTTTAGTCCGAACTTAGTTGATGATTTTTTATTTTTAGGGTTAAGGCTTCTATTTTCTTCTTCTCTTTCTTCTTTTTCTGAGCTTTCACTGTCCTGCAGACGATCCAACCCAGGACGGCGAATGCTCAGAAATATGAGAAGGTGAATAAGAAAATATCAGCTAAACCCTAAAAATAAAAAATCATCATTTAATTACTTTTTTATTTATTTAGAATTTATCATTGAATAGTATCGTTTTTATGTTCTAAATCTTTCTATCTTTTGCTTTTAATAACGTTTTTATTTGCTTCGGGCCCTCGGGGCCATTGCTTGCATTAATTTTATTATGGTTTTCTATTGCATTTTGTTTTATAACCACTAATTTACCTTGTTTCTTATTCGTAGCAATAAACAAGATACGTTTTGAAAAGCAACAGATATCCTCGGTTTACCTACGCAATTTCTAATCCTTCAACGAAGGGTTGCACAATAATAATATAAATAAAATATGATAGGTACTTTCTCTAATTATTTGCAGAATTATAATTCAAATAAGTTTGGTAATCGAATAAATCGTGCTCCGAAGAAGCGAATTTTCCCAAGTCAAGCACTCATTGCAGTATGCCGTCAAGTTCTTGAAGGAAAGAACTGCACGTGCGAACAGAAACAACAAAAAACCTTTGAATCCCTGATTATGGAGCGGGGAAAGAGCAACTCTACAGTTTCGTCTCGTCTCGTCTTTAGGATCTTTTCACTCCAAGATTCCAGGATCAGATAAAAAAATCACTAGTGTGCAAGGTGTCTTGAAAACTCTGTTTTTGATTGTGAGCGAAGAGCTGTAGAAGGATAGTGATGCATGTTTATTTTGCTGTTTTATCGTATGCATCAAATCAGGGTATTATACTCGTACCGTAAACTAAATTCGGGGTTTTGCTCAAGCAAAGCTTTCGCTAGAAAATGTCTACGTAGGTACCAGTGTATGGTTTGAAGATTGGGTGATAATTACATTGAACATTTTGAAGTTAGTATTTTTAAAAAAAAAATAATATCCGGTCAAACATTTTTTTGTCGTTATTTATTTATTTTTTTATAATATTGTGAAGTTTCGTCGATCTGCGTGCCAACCTCATCAGGCTTTTTTACATCACAGTCAGAAATCCTTTTAATAATTTTAATAAAAATTCTTTCATTCTGGGATTACGTCGCTATTCGAATGAAAATCGTCTACTAAGACGAGTAGTTCAGGTAGCTGAAGGTCTGAGGTCGAAACGGAGACTGGACCGCACCCTCGATGCAATTATTCACGACTGTTTGGTGGGTCCAACGCCAACCCCCAACATCTTCATCGTTCATTGGGAGGGGGGGGGGCGAACTTTGAAACAAATAATGGATGATAAATTCATTTTGATTATTTGATAATTTTAAATTGCTTTACATGCCAGATGAATATGATCTATGAATGTGTATGTATAATTTTGTCATTATCACTTTTACGTTTAATTGAGTATTATTTTTGTTTTGTTTCAGGTAAGCTGAACAAACCGGAGAATTTTTTTCGATTGATCAGGTATTTGAAGTTTGTCAAGGGCAGAGGTTGTTAGCCAGAGGAAGGTTTGCCAGAGGAAGGTTTTTTTTTTCTTTCTATTTTTCTGTATCACGTATGTCTCAATCTTGTCAGGGATAACTTATTTCATCAGTCAGAATTGTAGGTCGGTCTAGGAAAGATACCTCACTGGACTATTAAGCTCCCATATTCGTCGTATGAATGCCAGCTTTCTTGGATCCCCCCCCCCCTGGTTCGTGTTATTCTTTCTAAACATGTCTCTGTTCCCAGCCGAAACTTATATCTCGAGTTCATTTTTGTTTGCCCTTGAGTTCTATTCGAACTCGTTATTTTTATGCCTAATTCGGTGATGACCAAAAGCACTTAAAGTGGTTCTCCAGAGAAGGGATACGTAATTGTTATTTTGTCTGGCAGTACAACTAAGAATAGCTGTGTTGCACTGCCTTCACTTGGTAGTGTCTGAGCCCACCTTACCATTCTCAAGAGCATCTTACTCGGAATGTTGTGTGAGTTTAGGATTACTATTTTTTAACGGTGTTAAGGACGCTGTGTGCCAATTTCTCACTTGAATAGGAAAACTTGGGGATGATATGCGTTAATAGTCGAAGGACTCATTTACTGATGACTTGGCTACCTTGCTTAATTTTTCCAACTTATTGCCACTTGACTGCTCGTGAAACACGGTTCATCATAAATTGCCTCATCATATACCGATATCTTATTTAATTCTCTTACCCTTTTCCCGTTTTTCCCGTCCCTTATTCACCTTGTGGCTCTCCTTTCACGAAGAGTGAAATAATAAGGGATGGCGTGGCATGCTGTTGTGCGTGTATGGAAAGATGATATTTCAACTACACGCTTCTTTTCACTTTAAATCTCCCCCCTCCTCACCACCCGCCTTAAAAGTTCCCTGATTGAGCCAACTCAGTTTTATCACTTATGTCGAAGCTTATTGATTATTCATGAAGCGTATAGTCTTTTCGGCTTGTACCAACTTTCAAAGATCCGGAAACCCAACTTTTTGTTTTTTGTTTTTGTGTGTGACTTCAATTGTTGTCGCTCACTGTACGACTGCTGGGAATGAAATCTAGTTATTTACGCTTTTTTTTATTCGAAAGGGAGATGAACATCGCTTGGGGGCAACAGTTTTTCCTCTATCTCTTTTCGTCTCCCCCCCCCCTCGGCTGGATCACATCCCAAGGGGATACTCCAACAGTGCACGGTATTTTCCTTTCTTTTCTTATATATCTGGTAAGTTTGATACCGCATTTTGTCGAAACGGATAACAAAAAGATTCCACCGTCGCATCTGGCCAGCATGCGAGTCTTAAGTTTTCTGACGTTCCCACGGGTATACACATATTAGTGCTTTTATCCACACTTTTGTTGAATACGTTGTATGTAACGGTAAGAGACCTTTCAGGGGATTTAGAAACATAATTTTTGTTATTCTTGATTCGTCTGACGCGTCCTTATCATGTTGTTGCCCTTATCAGTCTCAAGTTGTGACTTTTTCTCTAAAGTACGTACCTACAAAGTTATCTAAAAATGTATTTTTGAGGAAAGAACAGGAAATAACTGAATACCCTGTTCAAAATAGCATTCCTATGCGAGGAGAACATACCTAGGAAATGATTTTTCCTCAAAACAAAGGTCAAAATTCGCGTTTTTCATTCCAAGAAACAACTAGGTTTCGATTACTAGCTAATTCTGTGGCAAATAATTTTTGTTTTAGTCATGCCAAATCCTATACTCCTCCTACAATTTTCGCACAATCTCCATTTTTTTCGGAGGAAGTAACATAAAAAATAAAAATCGCTGGAGACATTTTTTTTCTGAAGAAAATGAGTAAATATGACCAGGAATTGAATACTAGTGCGTAAATGATTGATTTCGATTTATAGCGAAATAATAAAACTTGCCAATTTTTTTGTTACCTTAAACGGCCGGTCTGTGACTCGTGACGTAACTAAGGGGTCGTGACCCCTCCCAACCCTCCGCATCTTGGCTGTTATCATGTGTTGCCCCTTCTTGTCCATCCCTTTCTCTAAAGTCCTATTGTTTGATTTGTGGGAAGCCATTGTGAAGGTTATGCGAAGGCTGTTATTGCGTCATCAGTCTATCTAGCCTATTTCAAATGGGTCCCGCAACCCAATAGTTTTAAAAATTAATAAAAAAATGTAGGGCCTGATTTTATTTGAACGGATCGTGTTATCATGAGTTTTGGTAACCAAGCTATCAAGATGGCATTATTTTGGAAAATGTGTTACTTCCTCATTAAGATACAAAGGGGATCTCGCGCCCCTTTTTTTTGTAATGTTGACCGTTATTTTGTGCTACTGGTCCTTTTGTGCTAAAAACGACGATTTTGGCTACAAAAAAGTTGCATTTTCCCGACAACATTTTAGTCAATTTGCAGTACAATTTCACGAGAAATCCGAAAAAAATGTTTTAAAATTCTGAAATAACTTGTCTTTAAGATTAACTGAAAACGACATTTCGGTACGGGGAGAACATGTCCGATTTAAATGATGTAAAAGGCCAGATTTTTACTTCCATACCTACCGAGAAATGGTCAGGTTTTCATTTTCACGCAATTTATCGGAAAAAAGCGATAGGCATGCCTTTCTGAGGTTGTTTATCATGAATATCAAGTTATCTCGGACTCGATTTTTTTCATGAACACCATACTTCCATTCTCTTGGGGAACATGGAAGTAAAACAACAAAGTGCAATATCCCTCTAAATGCATTTTGTATTCTCGTTGCGAAAAGAAAGTTTAATCACTTTTTCTTTATATGTCCGTCAATTATTAGTGAATTAATTGCATTTAGAAGACCCTTTCTACGGACGGGCTGAAAATAAAGAAGTTAATTGGGAGCAATTATTTCTCGGAGCTCAAAACAAGTAAAAAATGGTGAGTATTTAATTTGAAGATAACCCAACCTTCTATATTCAGACCTCAAAAGACCATTAATTAGTTAATAAATTAATTGAACTGATGTTATCCGGACGACGATGGAAGGGCATAGCCCAACACGATTCGAGTTTCGAGAAAAAATGGCTCCCCGGCGGGATTTGAACCCGCAACCTCTGGATTACCAGTCCAGCACGCTGCCAGTTGCGCCACGGAGACGCCTTTGGGAGTCGTACTCCGAGGGATAAGCTAAGCCGAACCCCACCCAGGTCCATTGTTTCTCGAAACTCTAGGAGTTTCTCCTGATCGGTAAACCACGCCGAATTTTACCTTATCTAGATGGTGTTAGATGGATATGATGAGTAATTCTGTCGCCGGTATTTTTAATGAATAAATTAATTGAACTGATATTATCCGGACGATGATGGAAGGGCATAGCCCAACACGATTCGAGTTTCGAGAAACAATGGACCTGGGTGGGGTTTGGCTTAGCTTATCCCTCGGAGTACGACTCCCAAAGGCGTCTCCATGGCGCGATTGGCAGCGTGCTGGACTGGTAATCCAGAGGTTGCGGGTTCAAATCCCGCCGGGGAGCCATTTTTTCTCGAAGTTTTCACTTCATTCAAAAAAAAAAAAAAAAATATAGTATATTGACCTCGCCGCGAAAGTGCTTTGCCAGTCCTCGAGGTGTCCGGCCTCGCCTTCGCCTCGGCCGTACAACTCCTCTCTGCCCGGCAAAGACACACTTTCGCGGCTAGGTGCATTATGTACTATTATTTCCTGGACTACTACAACTCCTACAACAAATATAATATAAAAAAAAATTGTTACCAACAAGTTCGTGGTCAAGTTCATTGCTCCGTTGATTACGAAACTTTATAAGAACATTGCTACCTAGTAAATAAAAATAGCTGTATCAATGGAGTTCCTCTTTTTTTCTAAATCGGACTAGAACATTTCTCGGCGTATTGAATGTGCAAGCTGACTTTGTGTATCCTTTAATCAATCATTGTTATTACGTATTCGGGCCAATTAAATTGCGCCACGACTATATACTTTCGTACATGGCGCCGAGGAAGAATTGACTAAATATTTAAATCTTTCTAGCGCCGACCACAAATTGTTTTTTATGCCTTTACGTACAACTTCCTCTATAATTAGTGGTCAATTCCCGCATAATAATTTACGAAGTTGGCGATTCTGCTTTACCTCGTCACTCGCTCGCATTATTTTCCCTTCAGTTGTCAGTGAGGTTATTAACGAATAAATGATCCATAGGGCAACCTATGCGAATAAGACCCTTAATAAGATCATTTTAGTATCATATTTAAGTGAAACTGACGGCCTGCCAATATTCTATCCCAGAAATTACAATTTTTCGAGGCTTGGCTCAGGTAATTCATCATTGGGCTTGGATAGATTGTTAGCCACCACAGACTGATTAGTATTCATTCACGATGAGAATGCCGCCGATGTAAATGTCAACCTGAACGGTGGCGTCAATTTTTTTTCTCGCATCGCTATTATTTTTTGCTTCATGTCTCCTTAGCAAGGCAATCATGTTAATCCTAGTTGTCGAATTAAATCAATTTAATTTCTCTCCCCCTCGTAGTTGTGTATAGGTAGTTAATTAAATTTTGCTAATTGCAGTTACATGACAAGAAACCAGCTCACTCGCGTGATTGCTAGCTCTATATCATATTTAGGGATAGTATCCATTCATCACTTTACATTCAAGAGGAAACGTAATGCTAATAAAAGTGAAGAGGAATGGGTCGTTTTCGTCCATTTTCCGTTACTGGACTTTTTTTCGTTATTAAAATAATGGGGTGAGAATACGAAATGAAACTGAGTCTAGTCCTGAAAACCTGTGATTCCATTAGAATAGCTCGACGTCTCGTGGAGTGAAACAAAACAAAAGGGATTGATGGATTAGAGAGCACCCGCTGGCTGCCGCGGACGCTCACTCTCATTTCCAGGTGGCACCATTTAAAAATCTCCCGTCATTAATTATTTTTACACTCCTGCATATTTCTTTGTGTTGTAAAACTATTTGAAAAATATACTCTAGAAACCTCATAGGCACTTAGTTCCGTTGAAGGTGTGTTGAAAACTTTCGATGTGGTTCTCGCAGTCAGTTGAAATACTGTCACTGGCACACACTTACAAACTCTGTTAATGTATTAAATCGTTGGAATTTTTTTGTATCAACCTTATGGTGGATTTCACCACCGAGAGTTAAGGTTCGAGTTACGTTAACTCAGAATTAACGAACAAATGCGTCACAATTTATGTAAACAATGTTAGAGTTTGGTAACTCCAACCTAACTCCCGGTGGTTAATTCACCATAATAAGGGTGGGTTTATCAATCACCGGATTTCTCATGGAATAGCAATCCCTCGGGTAACTTTGCATTACTGTTTACAAAAAGGCCCATAGCAACCAGACTTATCCCAGCTTTGTCTGTAGAATAAGTGCATTGATAAACGCACCCTTAATGGGCTAAATATTTAGCCCATTAAAGGTCGATAAAAAAATCCGCCGATTTAGTAAAATAAGATGGACGATAAATTAAATTATAGAAGTCTGTTAATTTAGGCTCGCCCAATCGTGAGATTGAGAATCCTGAGGAGAAGAAATCGTATATTTCTGCTGCACACGTCAGGCTTCCCGTTCATTGGAACCGTGTATTCGGTGTTTAGGCAATCTGTGCACTGAAACAGCTCCGCTGGAATAAACATTCATTCGGCCGAACACAGTTCCGGAAGCCTCATGGTTTCAAGGCGATGAGATTGTTTTTTCTAATGCTACGACTCTTCCACACCGATGAGTGTTGCGGTTCTAGGCTATGCTTTGATTTAATGCCGTTTGTTGAGCCTACGGGGACACAAAGGTTGTCCATCTAATATGTTTTCATTGGAGGAGGGGTATAGCCGTTTTGACTAATTGAATTACCGATTATATCAGTGTGTCGGTTAAGGATATAGAATTACCTACCAATATTTTTTTGCCCGCTTTACACTTCCTTCCGAAACCATATTTTCCAACTGCTCGTGAAAAGAACGTGCGCGCGTCAAGCGTCACGATCTTCTCTCGTTTACTCGTTTTGACGAGGATTACTTTTAGAAAAGCACGATTCTGTGTAAAATTAGGTATTTGTTCATTCCGAGTCCACTTTCAAAGCTTTTTTCCTCTCTGTTGAGTCTATGAAGCAGGAGGCAACACGGAGTTGAAAAAAATACCCATGTATTCCTTGAGTTTTAAGGTAATTTACACAGATTCAACTTGTTTTGCGACTCATGTTTGTGGAATTCGTCCTTCAACTAGTGTGTAAATTTAAAAAAATAAAACCACGCGATTGCCTATGCTCTCCTTAACATACTATCCTCTGGTTGTTCTTTTACAAACGTGCGACGGAAACTCTCGAACTCAAATCCCCGACTCAGAGAATGATGAAATCAAAGCGCAATGTTCTGTACCAAGTCTTAACAAGTGTCAAAGCCAGATCTTTTGGATGGAAAAAATCTTTCGACCATCAGAACTAGTTTGTTTTTTGTAATTATTTATTTAACCTGTAAAAATTACGCGTGAACTTCATGAAGATAATATGGATTTGACGCTTAAATTTACAGCGTTATTGACTCGAGAAATGTGTAGAAACATTATGTTTCAAGCAATTCTTATACGTGATAAAAGTACGTGTGGTACCGTCCTTTGTAGACTGCCGCGTTACATTCGTAAAGTTATAGAATTTCGATTGATTCTTAAAGGCCTCGCCACACCAAACGCGAACTGCCGCGCGGACTGGTCCGCTCGCTAGAAAACCATGACAACGTGGGTGAGGTATACCCCGTTACCATAGTTTTTCCGCGTGCGGACCAGTCCGCGCGGCAGTTCGCGTTCGGTGTGGCGAGGCCTTAAGGCTCATTTTCACCAACAAAATTGATCACGGTATAAATTGATTGTGATTAATTGTCAATAGCAACCAATATGAATTCTGATGAAATTGTTTACATCGTTGATCGTGGGTTAAAGAAGTTTGGTGAAAACCAAGGGTGAAAACGGGCCCAAAGCGTTATAAATGTTGGGCCCACTTAATCACCAATATCTTATTTTACGTAATTAGGTATTATTACAACCAGGTACCAAACCGTGAAATTACGATCCCGTGAAGGTTAAGAATTGATGTGAATACCCTAAATAGCTTGTTTAAATTAATTTGATCCCCACTTTCCAATGAAATCTTAATCGCCTGATTTTCTCCTGCCCCTCGTCTTCGACTTTCAAGTCAGTTAAGGGGGAGTTGCATTCGTGTTTCCTCGACCCCCCCCCCTCCAATCATATCTCGCCTACTCGGCGTTACGTAAATTATCGCCGTAGTTCTGCACCAATCCTGGATTTTAAGGTCTCATTTTAATCTCCAGATAATTCCGCACGCCCGTTAAATCTTCATTTTTCATATTTCACCCTTAAAACAACTATATACCCCACTTAAACTTTTACCCTGAAAGTTCGAGCTCTTCCGACGTAATGAACACTCACAAATCACTCATTATCGCTTATTGTTCACCTACGTTAATGTCACTTGACGCAATAATGCCTACCGGCAGCCTCTCAGACGGTCAAAGTAATTCAAGTTAATATACAGGGTGTTCAAGAAATAGAGGGCAATATTTCACCCGGTGATTCTGCACCACAAATGGGTCAAAATGACCCCTATTGACCATAGTCCGATTCTCATTATTTTCCGAGATATTCAGGATTTAAGTACTTTTTGATTCTGCCTTGTTTTTTTGGAAAAGTGGACGTTGCATGGTAACCGGTAGCTCTAAGGTCAAATCTGACGGCACCATTGGAAAGAGCGGACTTTTTTCTATTAGAATTTAGGCATTCAATTCCATTTTAATCCACACGTGCTCAGATAGGAGGAACAGTCCAGTTGAGGAACAGTCCAGCTTCAAAATGTCGTGAAAAGAGGTTGAATTTTGAACAAGTTTGACTTTGTGGCCGAATATCTGAGCACGTGTGGATTAAAATGGAATTGAATGCCTAAATTCTAATAGAAAAAAGTCCGCTCTTTCCAATGGTGCCGTCAGATTTGGCCTTAGAGCCACCGGTTACCATGCAACGTCCACTTTTCCAAAAAAAAAAAAAACAAGGCAGAATTAAAAAGTACTTAAATCCTGAATATCTGGGAAAATAATGAGAATCGGACTATGGTCAATAGGGGTCATTTTGACCCATTTGTGGTGCAGAATCACCGGGTGAAATATTGCCCTCTATTTCTTGAACACCCTGTATCCAATAAAATGAACAGGAACGTCCCTATCTTTTCTTAACAGAAGAGCTCAATACGGCGGCCGAGCATACCTGTTGTATATAGGTTCTCTATAGTACTCAGTTCAAGTCGACTCACTTCCATGAGATTATTAGGTGGTTACCTACCTAATGTGGAGAGATTAGCTCAGTAGATTATCGCGTTGATTTTGTCTGAGGTACCACGGCACCTCGCCACCTCTGCTCTAAATGAGTATAAAATCATTTAAACGATGATCTGGTGAGAAAGGTGTTGGGGCAGAATGAGAATATTACGACGCTTCCCTAAAATCAGTTCGTCGTGTCAATACATTCCCTAAAACTCCTTTTTTATTTTAACGAATAATAAATACCTATTTGTATGTAAATTCGAACTTCCCTAAAAACAAGATAATGGTTCTAGCGAATCAAGAAATGAGTTATAAAAAAAATATAAAAATCGCTTGTTTACTTTGGCACATTATTTGTTCTCCCGAATTTGCAAAGTAAAAACTATTTCCACTTCCAGATGCAGATTTTCATTCTTCTTTTTCTCGTGCTGACTTCTACTTTTCATCACTTGCTATTCAAGAAGCGCTGAAACATGAATTTAACACATTGATATAACGAGTAAAATTATAGTACTTGTTCCCTCAGCAACAGTCGGTGAATTTACATAAACGCAATGTAGGGTGTGTTGATTCCTAGCATTCATTTTTATTTTATTACTAGCGAAAAGGGGTACCGGTGGGCGTTGTTTATTATTTTTACCCAGCTTGTTTTCTCCAATCGCTGAAGTTTTTCCCACCGTCTTCGTATTGAGGGGTTTCGCTCGTTCCCCAGTAATAATAATAAATAATAAATTGTATTATAAAGTATAAATTGTCGTTTCTATAGTTATTAGACCCACAGATCCTTCTTTTAAGGGGGCATACAAGTACTACCCCTCGCCCAGTATCCCCTCACCGTTTTACGCGCAAAGTATTTGGAATATTTCATTTTTTATGGTCTTATACGAAACCTTATAGTCTTGAGACTTGCCCAGCAGAGCCAGAATTTCAATTTTGACTTTCCTCGAATTTTAAATTAACTTTATATAATTACTAGTAATGTTATGAATTTAATTTAAAATTCGAGGAAAGTCAAAATTGAAATTTGGGCTCTGCTGGGCAAGTCTCAGGACTATAAGGTTTCACATGAGACCATACAAAAACGAAATATTCCAAATACTTCGCGCGTAAAAATGTGAGGGGACAATGGGTGAGGGGTAGTACTCGTATGCCCCTTGAATCCGCGGGACCCAAAACCGGTCTCGTTCCTGAAGAAAAATAAAAAATTATAACAAGAAAATTCACAGTGGTTTTCCCCAATAACTCGAAAACTGAGATTTTGCACGAATATGGCACCCGGTGAATATGTAACTATTTACCCTTACTATTTGTATATGTATTATGTTTGTAGAATACGTGCCCACTATTTGGCCCATAACTCCGAGCGATATGCTTTTGCGGACTCTCTTCGCTACGATGAATTTCGGTCAGTGTCAAATTTCTCATAGGATGAAATCCATTTGAGTCGAAAATATAGCTCCAAATTATAGTTTTGCGCTCGTTACTTCGAACGAGGTTTTAAGTGCATTTTTGAAGCAAGGCGATCAATGGGGATGTATTTTCCCTATTTCTTCAAGTCGAGTAGTTTACGAAATGAGCGCGACAAAAAACACAAACGTGACAACGACATCGAATGAACGTTTTCTCTCGTACGTGTAAATCCAAAGTTTTATGCTTTAAATGACTTGTTAATGTGGAATATTTCAGCACGAAAGCAATAATTTCTCTTTGTTAAAAGTCCAGGAAGTAAAATTAATGTTAATGGTTTCCCAAAAACTTTATGCAAAACTTGCAAAGCAAAATTCTGGTATTACAATAAATTCGGCTAATGAGTTCTATAAATTTTAAAAGAAGTTCCAAAACAATGTGTCTCATCGCATGTGTCGGGTGATGGCGATCGGACAAAAAATCAGGAATTCCAAGTTCCATTTTTCGAGTATCACGTTATGTGAATCGTGATTCTAAATTACCAAAATGTCACCATGAAGTTCAGAAATTTTATTCCGATAAATCGTTGATCTTTGTTTTGTTGATTTGGCTGTTCTGAATCTCAAATGGGAAGTTCGTTTTTTAAATTTGAATAAATACAGCCGCGTAGTTTTTGACAGTATGCATTTCGGCACCGGGATTGGGCCCGAAATGCATACTGTCAAAAACTACGCGGCTGTATTTGTTCAAATTTAAAAACGAAATTCCCATTTTTGATTCCGATCAATTCTAAATTCCTTTTTCCAAGTGATATGTGAATCAAATTTTCTGAACTTCACACCGCCCCTATTCTTTAACTCAGGAAAATTTCTCATTACTTACACATTGATACATTGATTACTTTCAATGTTTCTTCGTGTTAATTTCGCTAACGCACGTCTAATGTACGGTCTCTTACCAAGGAGGATACGTTTTTAAAAAACTAGCATGCAAAATAGCTTGAAATATTCTAGCGTGTGAACGGTTTGAACAGGGAGCCTATTCTCTAAAGGCCTGTCCACACTATGTTAAATCGGAGTTGAATGAGTTGAGCAACTCGTTCGATTCAGCTTTCAGGGCGATCCAACAAGACGTCCACACCAAATTGAAGTAAAATAAGTGTGGACGTTGAACGGTGTTGAAAGTTGAAAATTGAATGAGAAGTTGAATGAGATCGGGTTCAATGTCCAATAGTCCTACTTCTTGTGGTCTTCTGCTTCTTCTGGTGCTTGCGTGCATTAATCCGTTGTAAAAATGAGCAGAAAATGAGGAAATGTGCAGTGCAACAGCGGCAGCTGAAATGGTCATTGCAGAAAGCAAGCAGGCTATTAAATCATCGGCACCCATCTTGGTGTCAGCTCTGACGGGCACGATTTTTTTGGGGTAACACCATATTTGACAGGGAAGTAAATAAGGGGGTTAGGCTGTGAAAAATTGCAATTTCGAAGGAAAAAGTTGTTCAACGCATCCACACAACGGGCGTAAAAAGGAAGTTGTTCAACATCGGTCGAATCCCGTTCAATTTTACTTTCAACTTTTCAGCAGTTGTTCATGTGTCGTTCAACTCGTCTATACACTCGTTCAACTGAGTTGATCAACCCCATTCAACGCCGATTCAACATAGAGTAGATGCACCTTAACAAAAAAAACTATATGTTTTTCAGAAAAATACGACACGAATTTCATTCATGTTTTCGAAGAAATTATTGAAATAAATTATTGCTATGAAAAACATACTGTTTTTTTGTTAGAGAATAGGCACAGTGGGCTCAAGTTGCCATTCACTTAACGTTTCGGTGCGATTTTTGTCTTACAACTTGTCACGGACAAGAAGCAGGTTTACGTCATCTTTTGAAGAGAATGGCGCACTAAAGTGGCTTGTTTCAATTTTTATGATCTGTCAATTCTTTCTTGAAATGTAAAATAGCTCGCATAAAATTATGTTCCTAGAAGCCTTCAAATTGTGATTTTCCGAGGAAAATACTTTTTTGGATTATGTATAGGCCATATTATTGAGTTCCTCGCAATAGAACTTTCTTCACGGTCTTAAAAACCAAAGCCAAATTTCGAGCTTTTCTAGATTTTTTCACATAGATTTTCGATCCCATTATTGGTCCATTGCACTTATTTTATTTATTTATGTATTTATAATTATTTAGTTTGTTTATTTGAATTATTGAGCAAAGCCTGGGAGCACAGATAAATAATAGAGGGTGCTTAAACAAAACAAAGTGTCCCATTTCCCCTTATCTAATAGTCTAAATAAGGGGATGAGAAAACTATTTGAAACAATCGTATAAGAGCCCTACTGATGAACGTTTCTGGTTGCTGTGAAAAAAAGTTCAATCAAAACTCAAACGAATATTGAACCTTATATTGTTATACTGAACCTCACAGACAAGTTAACCCCCTTCTCGTGTTGCGTTAGTCGGTCATCGACGTCATTCTCATCAACCTTATTTGAATAAAGGCCAACCGTTGAAAATGCCTCTTCCGTGAAGTTTTTGTCCTGCTGGAAACCTCTCCTTAGCTTTTATATTATTTAGTTGATGGAAGTCAGCTCGCTTGAAGGAAAATGAAAAAGTAACAATAGAATTTATACACCGTAAAATTGTGTTAGCCTATAGGTAGCTTGTAGCGGTATTTTTACGGTAAAAGCTACACGCTGAGCTGCCCTTTTCGGACGATAGAAAATTGGAGAGTGCAAGACTATGGCGTTTCATGTTTCTGTCGGTTCAAACGACTCATCTTTCCTAGTTTCTTAATATCAATTTTGCTTTTAAAAAAAAGTTCAAATCATCACATGCGTGTGTCATTTACGTCATTTACAGACAATGCCATCGATAAATCATCCCCCTTATAGGATCGCACTCGGTAATTTACATGCAATTCACTACACGTTTCACATATTACGTCTCAGCATCACCTTGCAATATTGTAATAATTAGTTTAGTTTAACACAACTAAATGTTAAATTGTGTGTATGGTACGTTAAAATATCGTACTGTAATAATTTTGAATTTCATATGCTTAAAGCCCTGTTCACACGATGCAATTTTTGCATGCTGGATTTTTAAAAACATCCGGTCACTACCAAGGAACATATTATGTTTTTAAAAAACCAGCAAGCAATATAACTTCAAACATTGCATCGTGTGAACAGGGCTTAAAGGCTCGTTCACATGCTCCATGTTTACGTTCTGTGGAGTCAATGCAACCAAACAAATTTATTCCCTCGAAAAATGAAGCATTTTGATAGGTTGCATAGACACCACAACGAAAGCATAGAGCTTGTGAACGGGCCTTAAGGGGGGGGGGGTTCAGGCGAGTTTCCTCGACCCCTTTCCCAGTCGCCCCTCGCCTAAACTTCGCACATAAATTTTGGCTCCATTTCTGCACCAATATTCGATTTCAAAGTCTAATTTTAATCTTCAGGAAGTTCTACCGTGACGTTGGATCTTGCTTTTCTAAATTTGATCCCTAAAATAATCCCAAAGCACCTTAGAATTCGAATGTGTTTTAAGGTAATTTCAAGAACAAAATTTGGAAAATCAAGATCTAACGTCACTGTAGAACTTCCTGAAGATTAAAATTAGACTTTTAAATCGAATATTGATGCAGAAATGGAGCCAAAATTTATGTGCGAAGTTTAGGCGAGGGGCAACTGGGAAGAGGTCGAGGAAACGCCTGAAACCCCCCCCCCCTCAAAGCCCTGTTCACACGAAGCGATTTGTCTAGTGAAATCGCTTTCAATCCCCCCTAAAAAACAAGTGATTCCATGATAGGCAATCAAGGCCCACGCATTTTTCCCTTTTTGCAGTGAAAATTGCTCAGCGTGAACTAGGAGAGAAGTGTAGTTTTGACTCGGTCATTTTGATTATGAATTCGATGATTCGTTCAAATTCAAGTCACTCGCCTTATGTTCGTAATCAGTGTCACTTAAGTGGCTATTGTTAGTACTTAGACGGTCCCATTCTGAAGTATAACCAAGCCATTCGAAATACAATGTGTCGCTGATTTCAACATCAATAATAAACGCTTGTCGTTATCGTCCCAGAGCGATGTGTTAGGTGTGTTTGACAAGTCGAGTTATTGGATTGCTGCTTTAATCGGCTGGCGTTTCAACCGCTTAGTAAACTGCTTCCTATTAGCATACATAGCCGTTTCGTGTTAAGATTCTTTCTTAATAAAGCATCGGTAATTGTTTTACAAGTAAAAACAATCAGGCGTGTTTATTGAGAATCCTTCAACTTTCGTGTAATTTCTTAAGTATAGGCAAGTCTATCAAGATCACGATAAGACAATACCTTAACTCATCAACATCAAAATCACAACACATATTTTAGTTAGGTAAGTACTACGCTTTGCGAACGAATTTTGTCTGGAAATAATGGAATATCGTAGGGCATCAAAACTGATAATACACTACCAAATTGAACGTGGATCACGCGACGCCACGCAATATTTAAGCCGGGGTTTCCTAGTACATGCAAAACACTTGGCACACCGTGTGTTAGTGCATTTCATTCAAAAAATGCACTATTGGTCTCGCCCTGATGGTCGCACATATGGGTTGTGATACTTTTTTTTCACGTTTCAGAACCCCTAGAACACGAATCCGAGGTCGGTTCGATTTGCTATATATATATTTTTAAATTTATTTCTAGTTACGACACGTTTACTTTTCACCTGGGAACAAATTTAAAAATACCCACCTTTAAAGTGAGATTGTTTGAACATTGAAGTCAATATTGTGGAGCATATGTTTTCACTCATCGCACTCATCGCTCGTAGGGGTTGGATGAAAAATTTCGTTCTGTGACGAGAGGTTTGGTTTGCCCGCTATCACGCAACCTCAACCTTATTGGCCCAATACAAATTAGATAGCTCCTGAAATTATTTTAGCCGGGACGTTAAAACGTATTGTTTTCACACTCATGGGAAAAATCGTGGGCGAAAGGCTTCCCGATTGTAATCTTCGGCGCCCCGCCTTGAAAAAATAAATAAATATTCCGTCCTACCTGCAATCGAAGCCTATACACACTGGGCTGTCTTGACCCTTGAAGGTTTTTTCTTACGCGTTTTTGTGTGTCGAGAAATACTTAGTGGAGCCCTTAAAAAAGGGTGTGGTGTGAAGGAGACTGTGGCTTAGGAAAAAAGAATGAAGGCGACCCTACTCACTCGAGGTATTGTTCTTCAGACTTCCGCACTGACAAATATTCATCTCGAGTCACGTAGATTCAGTCGTAAGTGGATTTTCTGAGACGCCTATGGAAATTTATAAATCCTGTTTTAAAGACGGTAGTAATCGTTAATTATCCTTCTTCGTCTCAACATTTTATTCATGGTTCAAATCAGTTACAATTTTTACAAGTAAAAAAAAAATCTTGTCATTTTACTAAATTCCTCTCAAGCATTAATTGACAGCGATACATTTCTCTGTGCTTAAGTCTTCACCTTCTCCTCAGCCAGTCAAGGTTGAAGTCTCTGTTATAACACTATGAATAATTTATAATTTTTAGATCAAGTCAAGAAAGAACGATGGCTTTTCTTCCCTGTCAGTAAGTAACAAACCTACTCTGACATTTTTTGTTGAACTTGTATTTTTACGAGATACATTGTTCATGCCAAGGTTGCCCCTTGGTTACTCTAAATTACTTTTTTATTCCAACGTTTAAAAATAAATGTTGCGAAACTAAAAAAATAAACTTGATAGTGTCACGATGTTGCCTTTATTAAATTTTCTGACGCCCTTAATGCGAATATACGTATATTTTGTTCTCTTGCGGAGGAAGATATTTATTCGTCCAAGCCTGGTGAGAATAAACCGACAGCGAAATCAATCCTGGCCTGCCCTGCTTCTGTAATAGCTGTTTCTCCTGGGGGCCTAATAAACTCCTTTATTTTCGGCGTTGTTTATTATTATTTTTAGACGCTTTTCAGATTTTAGTTTCCCTCGGGAGAAAGTGAATAAGGCACCTGCGGCGATGGTTTTAGCCAGTGTTCTGGTGAGAGCAGGTAGAGGGTCTAAACTTCCCCTCGTCAACTCCCTTTACCTAGTATACGCACCCCACAGGGGGAGCCCTTTCCGAGTCATAAACAACTCCTAAAGGTTTTTCCCTGTGAGACAGAGCGTTTTGTGTGAGGGAGTTGATGAGTGGGGAGGGTTTTTCGGTTGTAAATGTGGGCTAACATTTGACAGCATTTTAGTGAATGAGGTAGAAGGTTATTCCAGATTAGGGGGTGAGTAGGGCTCTTAAAAAAAAATCTTCATTGGTTTTTGACTGGTGCTTGACGAGGATGGACTTTGTATTATCTTTACGTAAGTTATTTATTTATTTTACTTGGTGTCTGTGCTAATTTTTGTCCCCTTGAGCCTAATTTCGTTTCCGTAGGCAATACTTTTAGTTTTACAAAGCGAAAGTAACCTTATTATTCTAGTCGAGCCCTGAGTTCTATCGTACCGAAAATGAGCTAAGACTCGTCTCGCTTTGTGAAACATCCAATGTTGTTGTGAACCTATTCTTGACGTGCATTCGTTTTTATATCATGCAGCAGGAACGGGCCCTGAAGAGGCTCGTACATTCGCCATACGTTAATGGGGCACTCTATAGTTTTGCCTATCTTCAGCTAAATTGAAAATTGAATATTTATTTTACCTCTTTTACATTATTTATATCCTGTTCAAGATAAGAATACCTTAGATCCATCTGTTTGTTTTCGCCTTTCACGTTAATAAAACATTAAAAACCATACGGATCGGGGTTATTCTTATCTTGAACAGGGTATAGACAACTTCAAAATGTGCTAATGATTGTGCAGTGGAACTGTCCGGTGATCAGTTCCACCAATCACAACTGGGCCCTCTCTAAAATCCAAAAAGAACAATCAAAAGTGAAGTTCTCTTTGAAAACGTATGTACGCAATTAAAAAAGTGTTTTCACCGTTGCATAGACGGTCGTCAAACCGACCTTGTATTTCCTTTTAGGCTCTTTCAAGAAATTCCTCGCTCTCTTGTCAAACAGTGTATCCGACAACACTAGAATTACTTACCGTCGAGGTGATTCACCTTTTCACCTCTTTGGCAGCGTCCATCGTCCTTGCCGTTATAGCCTGATTTTTCCCTTTTGAACTCGCTAAAAGAAAGGAAAAAAAATTTCGCTCCGGCAGCTGGCGGTCGGAAAGAGTGCATTTCATTTTGTATACGGATACCGTACGCCGTCCCGAAGTAGTAATGTTGAGACCATGATTTGTTTCGTTAATGTTTGACCCTCCCTCGTACTGTTTGCTGCCGGGTTTGTTTAAGCTGAACTTAATGGGAATCAAAGGCTACTTCAAAATGATATCATCGTACCGAATATAATGCTTCTGGAATCAACTGGTGATTTGTAGTGATTTCTTTACCAGTTCAAGCCATATTACCCCCCCCCCCCAACCCCAAATGTAATACAAACGAGGTCGTATGACTACTGATTTTAGTGCCAAAGCGCGTCCCACTACATTAATTTCTTCGAGAGTTATCGTGCTAACAAGACCACACACTTGCTTCTACTCCGGGGACACTACCCCCTCCACCTTGACTTTTTCAAAAAATTAAAACGGGAATCAAAGGCTAGTATACTATGAAGTATTCGTACCGAATATGACGCATCTAGAATCAACTGGTGATTTGTAGTGATTTTTTGACCATTTCAAGCCCTATTTTCCCCCCATCCACCTTGACTGATTTGGCCCTAATGCAATACCGACCGGGGTCTTATGACTACTGATTTTTGTGCCAAACCGCGTTCCGCTAAATTAACTTCTACGAGAGTTATCGTGCTAACAAGAAAACGGTAATAAAGATAATATATATACAGGGTGGATCCGTATAAGTGTGACAAAAATTTTTGGGTAAAACTACGATAAAAGTGGAGTAAAATGTTTCCTTCGGAAGTGTCGTACGTCGATCCGTTCCGGAGTTATGATTTTTTCGGTGTTTAAAAAAGTAACCAATGCTTGCTTCAAAAAATCCGCAATTTCTCGTCTTATATCGCACCAAATCGAAAACGTGATGCCATTTTCAGAAACTACGGAACATTTCCTTTAGGACAGAGGTCATTTTATTGCTTGAAACAATCGTCAACACCCAGAAATCTGGCATTTTTTCCATAAATTTACGTGGCCTCCAAAATTTGTCGGTTTTACGAAAAGTCGCTGTACCCAAACAGCTTTCTCAACAGATTTTCGATGTATCACAAAAACTTCCCCGTCTTCTAAGCTTCCTATTGGCGTGTTCACATTTCATGTTACCACTGACGTTTCTCACGAAAACGTCACGAGAATGCACAAAAACCGTGTATGCACGAAACATGGGCCATTATCTACGGTATTCGTGAAGGGTGCAGGGAGATCGGCAGTAAGTGAGAACAGGATATCTTACCATAGAGAAGGCAAGAGGCATTCGATTTGACCCCTTCCCCCATCAGTGATTCATTGAATTGTCGCCATTAAGGGGGGGGGGGTATAATTGAATGCCGTCTGCCTACGATATCTTCTCCTTCCTAAAATATCCTGTCCTCCCTTTCTAAAACAGTATTTTGACAGAAAAATATAGGTAATTGCCTATGTGCCAGGTGCCAACAATATTCGTGAAGGGTGCTCAGAGATCGGCAGAAATGTATGGGGGGGGGGGGTCAAATTGCCTCTTGCCTGCGATATCTTCTCCATGGTAAGATATCCTGTTCTCACTTATTGCCGATCTTCCTGCACCCTCCACGAATACCATAGACAATGACCCATGTTCCGTAAAAACACGGTTTCTCGACATTCTCGTGACGTTTTTGTGAGAAACGTTAGTGGTAGCTTGAAATGTGAACACGCCAAAAGGAAGCATAGAAGACGGGGAAGTTTTTGTGATACATCGAAAATCTGTTGAGAAAGCTGTTTGGGTACAGCGACTTTTCGCAAAACGGGCAAATTTTAGAGGACACGTAAATTTATGGAAAAAATGCCAGATTTCTGGGTGTTGACGATTATTTCAAGCAATAAAATGACCTCTATCCTAAAGGAAATGTTCCGTAGTTTCTGAAAATGGCATCACTTTTTGGATTTGGTGCGATATAAGCCGAGAAATTGCGGATTTTTTGAAGCAAGCATTGGTTTTTTTTTAAACACAAAAAAATTCATAACTCCGGAAAGGATCGACGTAGGACACTTTCGAAGGTACTATTTTACTCCTCTTTTAACGTAGTTTTACCCAAAAATTTTTGTCACACTTATTTGGATCCACCCTGTATGAACATACATACAGGGTGTTTGAGGTTTGTGTGGCAATACTGAACCACGTGACGAATTGGGTCAATTAGCATCGATTTCACGAAATACACTATTATCGATAGTCAATTTGTTTTCGAGATATCGAATAAAAACTGATGTTTTCATGATTAGCTCTTTTTTTTCAAGTTTGACTTGCTGTGTCACCGCACGAGGTTAATTTGAATAAAGTGAATAGTGCGTTGGAAACAGGGCAAAATTGCCTACAAAATGAGCCCAAAAGAATTGGTGATTGTCCTGTAATTATTTATACAGGATAATTATAAGTTATTGTGCTAACAAGAAAACGGCCATAATAATATATATTATGGCCGATTTCTTGTTAGCACGATAACTCTCGACGAAATCAATTTAGCGGAACGCGCTTTGGTGGAGGGGGGAAAATAGGGGTTGAAATGGTAAAAAAATCACTATACATCACCAGTTGATTCTAGAAGCATCATATTCAGTACGAATACTCCATGTTAGAGTAGCCTTTGATTCCCATTTTAATTTTTCGATAAAGTCAAGGTGGTGGGGGTGGTCCTCCCGGTGTGGAAGTGTAAAAATAGCGTTGAACTTCACTAGCTCATCTTAGCGCTCTAAAATTCGACTCAATAATTTAATGTAACAAAATCCCTGGGTTTCATTGAGATTTATCGAAAACTTTGATGGGAGGGGGGATTAAATTTCAAATAAATCGCTTAAATTCACACAATTGTTATAAAATGCGGCACAAAAATTTAATGTAACAAAGCCCTTGGAAAACTACCGAATCTTTTCGACATTTGAAAGAGGGTGGTGAAAATAGAGGAAGAAGTTCGGCTTAATGAAACAAATTATGGTATCAAAATTATTACTTCTGGGACGGCTTAGGGTATCCGTATACGGAATGAAATGCACTCTTTCCGACCGTCAGCTGCCGGAGCGAAATTTTTTTTTCGGTTTAATTGCTGATTACTGTTTATTAGGAATGTCACTGCAATAGCTTGATTGAAGGTTGTCTTACCAATAGACTCCGTTCAGCGAAAGACCCGCCTCCTGCGGAAGCCGTAGGAAACTCCTTTAGTTAGGATCAAATTGAATATCCCCGGTGGGGCTGACGACTAAAATAGCTTTATTTAATTAGTGTTCCAGAGAAAAATGTTTCAGTTCCTCCCTAACAAAATTTAAAAAACATAATTATGAAGAAATAATTATGTTATGACTATTTCTAATTACATTCATGATGAGTTAATATCTTAATTGACTTGAAAACTGGAAATAGGTGAACTGCCGCACTCTCTTCTTGTTTGCCACAGTTTTTTGCAATGAAAAAAATCTTAAAGTGACCAAAAACCATCGAAAGAGGACCGATACAAGTTCTTAAATTTAACGTCCCAGTCCGCACTACTGTTCCGCGAGTAAGTCAAAAGTTCGTATACCCTCGAAGCTGTGATCCGACAACTTCTTTCCTTCGTCCAAGTCCCAGAGCCTGAAAGAAATGCGTACAGCGGTACAAAAAGGGAAAGTGAATGTTCTCCAATAAACAGTGAAAAAGATTACTTACTCGTTTGACCCAGCGTGTTTAAGAAAATGTCACACGCGCTGTCCGAAGCAAGTGCTACCTTCTCATTGAAAAACTCAACCTCCTTCTTGGACATAAAGGTAGTAAAGTTCGAGACACAAAAAGGCAGAGAGGACGCGGCGTCCCATCTGTCCTGGAGGCGAAGAAAAAGCGCACGAGCCTCGTGTGCCACCGTCTCTTTGGCGTGCAGGAGAGAGGCTTCTGAGCCTAATTGACGCATTTTAGGTTTCAAGTACACACTGGGGAAATTTGGCGAGGGAAAAGTACCTGGACAGGCAGGCAACAGCGTTTGTAAGTGGTCTGCCCGGCGAACTTGGTTGAAAGGTAGGGTATTCGTGGACAGATGGCAAGTTTGGTCAACAGGAACAGGGGTTTATATGTCCTTACCTAGTTTCCGTGCCTTACCACACTGTTGCTTCAGATCGGTGGAACTCAAGACCTCCAGATCTGCTATACCGACGCTTAAAAACAACAAAATAGGCTTTTAAATCAAGGAATTATTAAACTTCATCAAAATAATAATCAGCATCCGGTGAATCTTCAGCAACACCGCAACGATATGCTTGCATTTTGATGTGTTGCCAGCCGTGTATGAACAATTGGCTTCCACGATCTTCCCTTCGTTGTTTACGGTGACGTTGATCTCATGAGGAGGACCCGACAAATGACTGCTCAGAAGACAGAGTCCGAATATATCGTTTTTCTCAGTCGTTCTGTTCACACTTCCGAGCAAAACATTGTGACCCGCACTTAACACTGCGTCGCCCTGCTTGAACGCGTTAGTCCTGTCCTCGCCGATTAAGTCGATAATACTTAGCAAGAATGTCATGATGATCAAAACACGAAAACTCAATAATTAAAAGAAGTATTGTTTTCCAAGAGCGAACACGTCCCTAACTTAACACAACAAATCGTCTATAAAGAAAGTAACTAACAAAATCTCGAATTAAACTCGCGCACAATAATGTCAAAGCCCTAAAGTATCCACTTCGAAGACTGTTCCGTCGAAAAAAGGCTTTAAATAAATTAATTTTAAGAAAATTGTGGAAGTCGACCTCGTGGTCCGTTGACAATGACTTGCACTGATAATTTTGATCCTAACTATTGGCCTGTGAAAGAGATTATAGAGTGCGCCACTTATTATCTGAGTGGGTAGGCACTTGGGTAAATAACCCCTAATCACCCAGTAGTGTTGTGAGGCAAGCCAACTTATTATTGTTTTCATTATTTTATTTCTCCAATAAATTGTTCATTACAGGCGTTTATAATGGACCACTCGTACGCGTCTGAGGATCGAAAGTTGAAAAAGATTCGACGGGTGTGTTGCGTTCCCCAATGTTCGAGTAACAATCGAACCCTTAACGTGCCGTTCCACCGATTCCCTGCCGATGCAAATATAAGGAAAACTTGGAAAATAACGTTCCGAATGATCGGAAGGGTGCATGATAGGTGTAAATCGGCCTTTATACTTTCCTCTTCGAAAGTGAATTGTCTCACAAATGTCGCAAATCGTTTTTTGTGTCATTCGATGGTGCGTGCATCGCTGGGTGGCTGAATCCGACTTTGAGCCTCGTACATGTCTTTGACCGACTTTTTGATTATTCCCCAAGACTGTAACAAATCTGTGCAGCTCACGCGCTTCATAGTATCAAGCGAGTTCCTTGACGAGGGAGGAAAAAGGTATGTCAACGATTACATTGTACACTAATAGCTCGGCTAGGAAATGGGTCGGTACTTTGTTGATCTCACCTATTGAGGATGAGCAAAATCGTAGTCACGTGTTTGCACTTGCCGCTGCCTGCCTTACACGTGCAACTGCTCGATCTAATTTTCCCACTGTCGATTTTTACGGAAACCTCATGAGGTGGGCTGTTCAGACTAGACGTTTTCAGGCCGAGGGCAAAAAAGTCGACATATTCGCTGTCTTCAGCAACTACTCCGTACTCTAGCATATGGTTATTGGTTAGCCTTAATGATGGCTGACCCTTCTATCATAGGCGTTCGGAAATCCCCTATGTAATCAATTATTTCGGGCAGCTCAACTATGTCCGATGCCTCATCCATCTGAAATTGTAACGCATAATAATGAATAAATCAGAAAGCTGCCCCGCTATCTAGCACTTAGGTGAACAATAGTGGATATTCTTAGGCAGCGTTCTCAAACCCTGTGCTTACGGCTGTGGAGTCTATGCAACCTATCTAAAAATGTCTTTTTATTGAGAATACAATCATTAGTTTTGTTGCATAGACTCATAACGCAGTAGCCGTATCAAAGGGGTCAACTAAGCACATTTCTGATGCTAATGGTTTGTCTCATATAATTTCACATGAAATTGTAATTAAAATATAAAGCCGGCTCCCTACATGCGGTGTTTGCCAAATAACGAGCAAAATATTAATCAATTTCCTAGAAACCGACCAACTGAAAAATATTTTGCTCGTTATTTGGTAAATACCGCATGTAGGGAGCCGGCTTAAGATTCCCCATTTGGCGTGTTGATAGACTAATACTGTACTCTCTCATAACGCAATTACTCCTGGTACGGCACCTTCAGGTTCAATGAAACGCTTATTGAATCTAAAATAATTACATTTTAAGCGGCCAATACTGTATATTCCAGCGGGTTGTTGAACACAAATTCAATAAAATGCACTAAAAAACTTTATTGTTTCTCAGCGATTCCTGTTATAAAATAATCATGAACCTCCCCATCAATGCTTTACATTGATAACACCAGATGTCAGGCACTTTGCTTTCAGAGGCCAATATTTCCCCTCTCGCTCTACTACCGCAGCGCGCTCTCTAGGAGCTGAACGGGGTCTATTGGCCTCTGAAAGCAAAGTGCCTGACATCTGGTGTTATCAATGTAAAGCACTGATGGGGAGGTTCATGGTTATTTTATATCAGGAATCGCTGAGAAACATTAAAGTTTTTTAGTGCATTTTATTGAATTTGTGTTCAACAACCCGCTGGAATATACAGTATTGGCCGCTTAAAATGTAAGTATTTTAGATTCAATAAGCGTTTCATTGAACCTGAGGGTGCCGTACCAGGAATAATTGCGTTCTGAGAGAGTACAATATTAGTCTATCAACACGCCAAATGGTGAATCTTAAGCCGGCTCCACACATGCGGTATTTACCAAATAACGAGCAAACTATTTTTCAATTTTCAGTTGGTCGGTTTCTAGGCAATGCTAGAAATTGATTAATATTTTGCTCGTTATTTGGCAAACACCACATGTGGGGAGCCGGCTTTATATTTTAATTACAATTTCATGTGAAATTATATTAGACCAACCATTAGCATCAGAAATGTGCTTAGTTGACCCCTTTGATACGGCTACTGCGTTATGAGTCTATGCAACAAAACTAATGATTGTATTCTCAATAAAAAGGCATTTTTAGATAGGTTGCATAGACTCCACAGCCGTAAGCACAGGGTTTGAGAACGCTGCCTAAAGCCCGCCACTCACGTGCAGTTTAGACTGTCAGTTTGAACTGTACAGTTCAAAGCATTTCGTCTCAGTTAAGGTGAACTGCACAGTTAAACTGTACAGTTCTCAGTTCAATTGCTACTATCCGAAGATTGTTTCCGCCGTTTCAACCATTCCTTGCACCACTGCCTGCGTCTTTTAGGTTGGTTACTTTCCTGATGAATCACTGCACAAATTAAACTGAGAACGGCAATACGGTCCTGCTCATTCGAATCCATGTTAACTGAAGAATTGAACTGTACGTGTGTGACGGACTGAAGTGAACAATCCAAACTGACAGTTTAAACTGTGCAGTTTGAACTGACAGTTTAAACTGTGCAGTTTGAACTGACAGTTCAACTGAGAACTGTACAGTTTAACTGTGCAGTTCACCTTAACTGAGACGAAATGCCCACTCACGTGCAGTGAACTGTACAGTTCAAACTGACAGTCTAAACTGCACGTGAGTGGGGCCCTTAAGAATATCCACTATTGTTCACCTAAGTGCTAGATAGCGGGGCAGCTTTCTGATTTATTCATTATTATGCGTTACAATTTCAGATGGATGAGGCATCGGACATAGTTGAGCTGCCCGAAATAATTGATTACATAGGGGATTTCCGAACGCCTATGATAGAAGGGTCAGCCATCATTAAGGCTAACCAATAACCATATGCTAGAGTACGGAGTAGTTGCTGAAGACAGCGAATATGTCGACTTTTTTGCCCTCGGCCTGAAAACGTCTAGTCTGAACAGCCCACCTCATGAGGTTTCCGTAAAAATCGACAGTGGGAAAATTAGATCGAGCAGTTGCACGTGTAAGGCAGGCAGCGGCAAGTGCAAACACGTGACTACGATTTTGCTCATCCTCAATAGGTGAGATCAACAAAGTACCAACCCATTTCCTAGCCGAGCTATTAGTGTACAATGTAATCGTTGACATACCTTTTTCCTCCCTCGTCAAGGAACTCGCTTGATACTATGAAGCGCGTAAGCTGCACAGATTTGCGACAGTCTTGGGGAATAATGAAAAAGTCGGTCAAAGACATGTACGAGGCTCAAATTCGGATTCAGCCACCCAGCGATGCACGCACCATCGAATGACACAAAAAACGATTTGCGACATTTGTGAGACAATTCACTTTCGAAGAGGAAAGTATAAAGGCCGATTTACACCTATCATGCACCCTTCCGATCATTCGGAACGTTATTTTTTAAGTTTTCCTTATATTTGCATCGGCAGGGAATCGGTGGAACGCCACGTTAAGGGTTCGATTGTTACTCGAACATTACACCCGTCGAATCTTTTTCAACTTTCGATCCTCAGACGCGTACGAGTGGTCCATTATAAACGCCTGTAATGAACAATTTATTGGAGAAATAAAATAATGAAAACAATAATAAGTTGGCTTGCCTCACAACACTACTGGGTGGTTAGGGGTTATTTACCCAAGTGCCTACCCATTCAGATAATAAGCGGCGCACTCTATAATCTCTTTCACAGGCCAATAGTGCTGGCAAATAAAACACACACTCTCTCTCTCTCTCTCACCACTCTCAGTGTAGCCAGAAGTCGTTGGTCTGTTGAGCTGCTGGTTTGATGTTGATCGCTGTTGATGAAATGTTGACGATTGTTGAGTTGATCGTGTGAAAGGCGCAACTTACCTGCGCACGCTTACCTATGGTGTGGCGTGGCGTGTTGTTGATTTCTGTTGATCGCGTCATCGTGTAAAAGAGGCATAAGTCTTCTTTTCTCGATTGGGCATTCTAATTTCACCTGCAGAACGTTCACGAATCCTCGTTTATTGAGAAACCGATTATATTAGAAGCTTGCATGCTGGTACGTACTGTTTCTTGAGTGAACCCCCCTTAGTTTTATCCATCTTCCTTTGCCGCTGAGCTCTAAAACTGTGTGTCAGCAGTATTTTATTTTATTATTTTCCTCAGACTTCAAGTCAAGACTAAGAAGGTCCTTTAAATTACCAGCTAATTTTAAAATTGCGATGTCTAGACAAGTTGAATGCTTGAAATAAAACTCGGACTCTCGCTTTGAAGAGTTAGGTTGAGTGTGTGTTTTGAAACCGAAGTTGATGCGTGATCAGCATCGCCGGACTGTGGTGATGGTGCGCGGGGATGTTCGCATCCTCCTGCGCGTATACTCGACCACGCGACCATTCCACCAGATTCTGGCATGCTACGCCTAATTGAATTCATACAGATTGACAATCTATAACTTCATTTCGGGATTTGAATAAGCGGGGAAAATACCTATAAACAAAAAAAGAAAAAATTAGTCGTTAATTGAAATTCGTGTCTGATTCTTGAGCACCAATCAATTAATCATCGCAGTTATTATTGTCAATCGTAGGATATTTCATAACTCAGCTGTATTTATCGTGAAGGAGTGAAGAGGAAGATAGAAAGTTCAGTATTAGTTATTTTTTCCTAGTTATGCTGTCTGCAAGTTGAAGAGATCCATCTCTCAGACGAGATCCATCTCTTCAGCGGAAGAAACAAGTTTTCACTGCGTATTGTGGTTCTTTTTTTCCTTTTCTGTAGTGTGTTGCATGAGTAGCATTGAACATTTTTTTCATTTATCTGTCAGGATATTTTTTTTAAATGCAGCGGAAAGCGCATTTTCGTTCGGTTATTAGCACTATATCCGTAACCAAAAGCAATAAATTCTAATGTTATCTTCATATTTATTAATATGCTCATCATACCGACAAAGGAATGAGGGAGTATTCTGATCTTAATAAAGATTGCTTGTTAAAGGCGGTCGATAGTTCACCGTATAAATGCATTTGTGTGCTAAGTATTTCGCACGTAGTCGAGATGGACAAAAATGCCTTTCATGTGACGACGGCTTGAAGGAATCACATTTAATATGTGTACGTACCTACTGCGTATCAACTGTGGGGGATATGAAAAAGATCGGGATTAAGAAGTTTCTTCGGGGTTGATGGGCGGAATTGGACAAATGCGTAATTGGATAATGCCTTCCTTAGACTATTACAGTGTCTGCATCTGAAAAGATTCTTTATTTAATGATGTCAGCGCTTCTTATACCACCTTGTGCGCTACATACGTCCTGGAATATATTCCAATTGCTCATTTCCTAGCTATATGTCAGTGCTTAGTCGAGAAATGTATAATTCGATTATTCCCTGAACATACTGAAGTTGTACAACCAAAATAATATTAGTTTATGCATATAAGCAAAGCATATCGCGTGTCTTTCTGTGGTTCTACCTGGAGGTGCGAAATAACAGAGGAGAGTCAGGAGTCACTGCGTAGCGATTATGTTTTGATGAAGGTTTGTCAAACCAAAACCATTCATCTACTCGTCTATTTTCCTATTTGTGAGGTTTCTAAGATTCCTTATACATATAGTCTGTCGACCTTCCGGGCTTTTTGGAAAATATATATATATATTATATTGCTGGCATTTCGAAGTCAGCATTAAGTTCTCAGTGCTTGATTTGGTGCGGAATGAGAAAAGAATTCGTCTTCCTTTTCAGTCGTACAATAATTAACTAGATGTTTACTACCCCTTCTACTTGTTTCCTTAACGAAGAAAATTCATGTTGAAAAATGTCTACTAACAGGTGTAGCCAATCTTGGCACAAAAATTCCTCTGACCCTCAAAAGTCATTGCTTTTCGTTTGCGCAACTTGACCCTCGGTGCAGTTGTCAAAAATGCACCAGATGGTCACTGCACCTCCTCCGCCCACTTCACACAAATAATCTGCAGCGGTAACAGGAGGGGCTGGGAATCCTGCTTGCTTCCTCCCTCCTCTCCGCCCACCTATCGTATGGGCGACCTCTAGTCGTTAGCATCGGAGCCCCCCCCCCTTTCGTCTTGAGTCACGTTGCCCCCGTTTGCACTGGAGTCTTAGGACAAGAGGTTGTTCTCTGACAACAGTTCGTATCAGTGTCTTTTAGTGTTCACTAGAGGAGGAAGAATAGGAAAGTATACGTACACTTGATATAGTTGTGATCAGTAGTCGTAGTCTGGTGGATCAACATTGTTTAACGAGAGACGACTTTCCGTTCGAGTTTTCTATTTTTCTAGTCTCCATAATGGTAAATTAAATTGATATAATTTAAAATAATTAATTTTGATCAATTTAAGTGAGTTGTGCATTCTTAATTGGGGTTACTTCATTTTTTTAATCATTCAGTACTGTTACATACAATTTCCTTCTTTTATCACCCCAGTATCTATCTCTTGAATACCAATCCGTATTTTCTCGCGCATTGTTCGTTCAAGCGGTGTCAATCGAGTTTTTTTAACACCTACGGTAAAGAAGCTTGATGGCAAATTTCGTTGGGCCTTGGGATCTACCTCTTGGGTTGGATGAAGGACGGGAAGGTACCGTTGCGGAAGATGTGCGCATCATTCTGACTTCCTTAGTTTTGAGTAGTTTGGGTGGTGATAAGTTTCACCCTGCTTGCAATAAGTGCCGGATGGAGTTTGTTCCCATCGTTTAGTTAGTCACTCCTCTAGTCAATAAAACGTCACCACTCGCCTTTTTCATCACGCGATCATCCTTGTCGCGTGAAAAAGGTTGTACACGCTTTGAAGTTAACTTATTTCCTCCCCTTTCGTGATTTTGTTAGTGACTCATTCCTTAGTCGCCGTTATTCGCATTTTACATAACTGTCGAATGCATAGACATATCCAACTTTATAAATGGGTATCCAAAACGTTTATGAACCTGAGGAGGATTATCCCCTTTGCTAACCTGTAGTCAGCAGATTTTCGCAATCCTACAGTTAAATTGGGGAAATATTGCGAGACTTACTTGGTTCGAAAAATGTACTCTGAAAGTATAGGCGCCAGACTTAAAGTTGACAGTTGAAACTTCGTGAAAAGTGAACGGGGGAGTGAAAAAAAAAGACAAGTTTTTAGAGTCGCAAAGATAAAACAAGGAATTTGCATAATTCTCTCTAATTAAATAAAGAACCATAACGGAAGGAGGGAGGGATTAGCCTTATAAATCCCTTCAATCCCTCCGCCCTTCTTGAGAATTCGTGATTTTTGTCCTCGTCTCTTCGAGTCCTGATTATAATACACTGCCCTCACTATAGTTGTTTTCAAGAGAATCCTGTGTGTGATTCGAAGATAGATCTCACAAAACCTGAGTTAAAAGTAAAAGAAAGCTCCACCACGGTTGCGGTGACATTCCCCATAAGGGCAAGACTGGGTCTGCAATTGGAAACGTGCTTTTGCCGGGGCCATTCTTGGGGTGGAGGCTGCAATAGAAAAACGCGTTGGTTTTTTTTTTCTTTCTTTCCCTGATAGCTCGGTATATTCTGGAGTATTCAGAAAAGTTGCCCCTTGAACGCAGCGTGAGTAGATAGAGGCACCGAACTGTTCAATGTGTTTAGAAAAGACTTCCCCTCTCGTCACCCTCTCGTTCAGGTATCTTTTTCACTTGAGACACTTTTTTTTTTTTTTCCTGAAAAATTCACTGGAATCGTTTTGACAACAAATTTGAACCCCAAAGATTATTGATAAACTCTGGACCGGAGACCCGAAACATAACATTCATTAGCGCGGTACGGTTACAAATCATGTAGCTCAGATAATGAAAAGGCAGCCTCAATTATTTCACAGAACGAGATCGCTAGAGACTAAAACTCCTTTTTCCTTAAACGGTTTTTCTCTTCTATGAATTTACATTTCGGAAGAGAGGTTCTGTATAATCGGCGAATGTTACGGAACAGGTTTACCCGATAGCATCATGACTGGCTTTGTTAATTATCACAAATTACCGTCGTTGGTTGATTCTACAACCCCTTTTATCTCATCAGCATCTCTCGTAGAACTTTGTTTTATGTTGACCCATGTCTTCGCCCTGTTTTCCACTCGATTAATATGCACAACTCGCTTCTTTATTTTTGCGGGGAAAAAGTTTTGGTTAATTTTCTCTGAAGAATTCGTCCTTTGAATCTATCCCTCTTTATAGGTGAAGCGCGAACTTTAAAAATGAGAGATAGAATGATGAAAAAAGGCTTGGAACACCGCTCTGAAGTGACCTACAGAAGTTTTCGAGAGCCTGAGGATGATATTGTTGTTCTAGTCGAGGAGGGCCTAGAAAAAAGACGGAGTGGCATAATCAGAAGCCGATCTGAAAGTAATTTGACTAGTTCGCAAGCTAGTCTGTCGCTACCAGTTCCGAATAATACGTTACACAAATGCCTTCGAGTTCTAAGCGGCTCATGGAGGAATATATTCACTCGTAAGTTTCATTGTTTTCTTAATTTTGATTTAACTATTCTAGAGAGACTACCTGCTCTCAAAAAATTAATGCTTAATCTAAGAAACGGTAGTTTCTACCCTGAATAAGCCCACTCAAGTGCAATTTTCTTCAACTTGGGTACTATTTTGTGGGCAGTTAATGGCTATAGTGGTTTTCTATAGGTGGGCATCTAGCAGTAGGCGAGCTTATAAAAGATTGTTACCAAAACGTTCGTGATAAAACTGCGTATTTTCATCTTGAAAACCCACATTTTCGCTGCTTTAAAAAACGACAAATATGACGGGTGTCGCTTTCTTTAAAAATATCTGGAATCATCACGTTCGTTTCATTATACTCGTACGTATTATTACGCCAGCAGTTCCTCTCTTTCTTTTTCATTTCATCTCTCAGATAAGTTTAAAGAACAGAGAGTTTATAAATCAAACATCGACCGTTTTCTGCCCATTATAATTATTCAATGCGTGTGTTTGCTTACTGTCCGTGGTTTTACACTATTTTCGCAAAGGAAATATATCGTAAATTCATCCTTCTATTGAATACATTTGCCTATTTCCCCTTTCACCACATCTTTCTGTTTCCCTCATATTGTTGTTCGGATTTGTTTGTCGCTTTGAAAGACAAAACAAAAAAAAAACTTTTGAAATGCACTAAAAAAACTTTTTTCCCAGGCTTCTTTAGTTTTTAAGCGTTCTCGCTGCGTTTTTGTTCGGCCGGCATCAATAAAGGCCGCCCTATTTCATAAGATGTCGATGAAGTATAATTGTTTGTCTCTAGCTCGGAATTTTTTACCTTAGGAATTCCTCGTTTAATAAACGGTGCCTTCCCCCTACAAGCGCCTTCGTTTGAGAGAGAAAAAAATCCTTGGACCTAAACCATAGAGACATTATGGCACCTGTTTCTCCCACAAAAACCTTCCTCACCAATATTCTCCTCCGAATATAGTATCCGTCCGGAGGCAATATCTCATGGCATTAGCCCCCCCTTCACTGCACCGTCACCAATCTTTTGCTACCATTTAAAAGAACGTGCCTTAGCGCTGTGCTTGTACCCTCCCCTGATGGGCCACCTCGTTGAGCCCTCTCTCTCACTCCTTAGTCCTCACACTAACCCGCACTCTCGTCGTTTTTTTAAACATTTACATTATGACTTCCAAAAAACCTCCTCGTAACACCCGTCTATATAACGCTAGAAAGTCGTCTTTGTAAACGTTAAAATGGTTGAAATGTGGGGAAGGTGAGGTCTTTTTTGAAATCAGCGAGCTGTTTAAGAACAGAAATGTTGGTTGATGGCGTGGAGTAGCGGGGTAAAAAGTGATGTTGTTGTCTTTCCCATATACACATACTGATGTTTGTTTGAGAAAACCTCAATATGTCAACTTAAATTTTTTGTAAGCTTCGGAGCCTTCAAGATGTTGACTTACGCACTCACAACTTTGTCGGTCTCATATACTTAATAAATTAATTGGACTGATATTATCCGGACGACGATGGAAAGGCATAGCCCAACACGATTCGAGTTTCGAGAAAAAAAAATGGCTCCCCGGCGGGATTTGAACCTGCAACCTCTGGATTACCAGTCCAGCACGCTGCCATTTGCGCCACGGAGACGCCTATGGGAGTCGTACTCCGAGGGGTAAGCTAAGCCGAACCCCACCCAGGTCCATTGTTTCTCGAAACTCTAGGCGCTTCTCCTGATCGGTAAACCACGAGAAGCGCCTAGAGTTTCGAGAAACAATGGACTTGGGTGGGGTTCGGCTTAGCTTACCCCGCGGAGTACGACTCCCATAGGCGTCTCCGTGGCGCAAATGGCAGCGTGCTGGACTGGTAATCCAGAGGTTGCGGGTTCAAATCCCGCCGGGGAGCCATTTTTTCTCGAAACTCGAATCGTGTTGGGCTATGCCCTTCCATCGTCGTCCGGATAATATCAGTCTAATTAATTTATTAATTAAAATACCGGCGACAGATTTATTCATTATATCCATCTAAGGTCTCATATACGTCGAATTTTCCATACTTAGTGAAGAATTGAATTCAAATGTGCGAATTTCCGTCCGAAAGAAGGTGAACTACCAGAGACGTATAGGTTCCAGACCAAATAAAAATCTCTTCGTCACGTAAATCAGTCATTTCGCGAGGGGTCAGAGTAACACACCTATTGAAATTTTGAGCACTTCTCAGGAGAGCTAAAACTTATGTTGTAAATGGTTCTAGCTAGAGCTAGAAACAGATCACTGGAATAATGTGTTTGCTTAGTTAATTTTTTAGTCTGAAGGAAAAATAACCATTTGCTCTTTCTTTTGAGGGAGTCAAGTATCGTCCGGTCGTCGTGACTCTTATTATCGCCGTGGCTGTGGAGAATTACAGAAACCAATAGCCAATAGAGGGCAGCGACAGTTATAGCGATAACAAGCGTGTGTGCATTGGAAATAATGGTCGCGGTGGAAAGTGTCGCAACGACGCGATGAGGCGACACTTATCGCTCCATAGCACCGGGCCTATGTATCGAATTTCCCATCGTTAGTCGAATTACTTCAATGGATATTTTTGAGACACGAATGAAGTCAGGTGAATTATAACTCTTATGAGTCCCGACAGCAAATCCGATACGTAAAAGTTACAGACTTACCCCCTGTTTCAGAATTTTAATCGATGCCACCATTTTTATAATATGTATTTGTTTACAATAGAATCCCATTATGTAATATATTATTATTATTATTATTGTTTCAGGGAGTAAAGTTGTATTTTTCGGCCCAAGGTTAAAAAATGGAATTAGCGGCTTTACGCCCTCAAAAGAGGGAGTTTAACTGAACAGATGCTTCTTATGAAGTTGTCTTTTTTCTTTAAAAAAACAAAAACAAACTTATTATTATTATTAGTAGTATTAAAATATTCGCGGTGCGAAATATAGCGTGTGAACCTCTGGAGTATGGGTGCGCGCGGGACGTGACGGGACGGGAAATGAAAAGTTCCGTCCCATCCCGCATTTTTTGGCTGAGTTCCCGTCTCGCGTCCCGGCCCGCGCGGGATTTCCCGCATGTACCGCGAGACAAAAAAGTACATGATAAAATACCCCCCCCCCTCACCAGATGTTTTCAAAGAATCAAGAAGGGGGGGGGGCAACCCTTGTCCATTGGCTAATGCACAGAAAATATTAGATAGAGGAGAATTTCAACAAAATGACAACATGGCCCCCTCTTCACCGCCTCGATAGAGGGAACCCTGAGATTTTATTCGTGTTTTGTTTTTTGCCAGTAACTCGATAGAGTTCCACAGACAAAATATTCCGTGTAAAATGTTAAAAGAACGTTAAATTTTTCAGGAGAGTTAACGCTCTTCAACTTCGAAATTTAATACAAAATGTTTGAACAGTGAATTTAGAAGGCAAAATTTACTAGTCAACAATTTCTTTCATGCCCAATAAAGACCGAAATACAGCCCTTTACATACGTGCAGACTAGCAAAATTTTAAAATCTCACTAAAATTATTCTTTGCATCGAATGGCGGGAACGGGCAAGGGAAGGATGAAACATAATAGCGTTCCCCATTTGCACAAAATTCTGCATTTGGGCTGTTCATTTCCACCCGTCTTCACTGAATTAAATCATATGTTAGTGGAGAAGACGGGTGGAAATGAATAGTTGCAGAATTTTGTGCAAATGGGGAACGCTATTAGAGATACCTATTTGATGTGTTCAAAATGGAAATTTTTTAGCCAAAGACATGAATTTTCTGTTACATTGATTCGAAGAAGGCAAACGTATTATTTGGTTTCTCTAGTTCATCTCATTTTTTAGTTAAAAAATCCAAAATCGATTTTCCGCGGGACGAGCGCGGGAAGTCCCGTCCCGCGCGGGAAATTTAGGCTTTGTCCCGCGTCCCGTCCCGCAAGCCATTTTCGAGTCCCGTCTCGCGTCCCATCCCCGAAGTCCCGTGGCCCGCGCCCACCACTCTGGAGGAAAGTGGCTTTTTTGACTTCGAGCATTATAATGTCTGCCCTCGCCTGGGCCTTGGGTGATCCAACTTCTCTCGTTCAAAAAAGTGCCGCTTTGCTCCCTATAGGCGCACAAAATACTATTTATTTGTATTTCTTGGGCAGTTTGAGTATTAGTGTATGAATGACCGCCAGCCGCCAGAGCGATCCAAATAAAAAATCTCAAACTTTTCACTCCGCTCTCACCTCGCGCCGTTTCAACAACACGTCCTTTTACCCGTAGAAATTGAACAAGGAAACGCCCTCCTTTTCCACTGTGAACGGCAAGAAAATTGAATTTTCTCCGTGAAGAGAAATCCCTTCTACTACGAGGCCCACCCTTTTTTGTATACACTGCGCTGTTCAAATGAGCTTCATCCTTGTATCTTTTTTTTTTACCCGCGAGCATCCCACGATCTTTTGTGATACTCCGCTTCCCACTTTTATGTTGAGACATGCAAAAAGGTGCGAATAAATCGCTGTTAGTGCATGTGGCAGCTGTGAGCATGTGGGGCGAGGCAATAAGTATAGTTGAAGCTCTCCGGTTGCTTTGTTGAGCTAATTAGAAATTGAAACTTTTTTCTGTATGCATTTCTTTTGTCACGAAGTAGCTGTGACTGGTTTGATCTTTGAACATTTTAATAGCGCTCATAAATATAAAGTAAAGTTATTACCTTAATCCACGAGATATTCTAGGCTGACATAAAAAAGTGTATTCTTAATCTATTTGCATTGAAACTTGTTGGCGCTGTTCTGGTTCTGAACATAATTTCAAGTCATTGCGTCTAGGGAAAGCTATCCACTATGTGCGCCGACGGTTTTCAGATGTAAAACGCCTAAATGAATGAAAAATCGGTAGAAAGTAGTGCCTTGCATTGTGAATTTGCAACCTTCTGCCAGAGCCAAAAAAAATCATTACCACATGTGAAAATATTTTATTTGACCGAAGAAAATGTCGTAGTTACAGGGGAAAGGAACTTGAAAGTCATCGACTTTTTGACAAGCTCAAGTTATTTAAATTTCGCCAAACCATGACCATATGGCGTTTATTTCTTCATTTAGTAGGACGTTGCATAATTTATTCCTCTAGCCCTCTCACTCACCCCCCCCCCGTTCCTCGCACTCACTGATTCTTTTCCGACTGGCTCCTATTCCGTGACCTGTCCCCCCTTCTTTAAAAACCCCAGTCCTCAAATGTCCGATTTCTTTAGGCCAAGAAAGGAAATCTGCGCGTCGTCTTCAATTCTTTTTTTTAATGCTTCGTGTTCGATATTACGTTCGAAAATTGATTCAATGAGCGATTTGCTCGAAAAGAAAAGGAGATGGGGTAGTTTTACAATGGGATATAGGAAAGGTCTTGTATTCCACTTGTATTATTTAGGAATCCTTGGAGAGTGGCCATCTGTTTTTTCCACCCCGAGCTCGTCCGCATAAAGAGGTCCTTATAGGGATGTGAAATTTGAAATTAATGAGGCAGCCGTGAGTGGGGCGTTTAACTTCGAGGATGTTTCTTGTTTGCTCCAAGCCGAAGCCAAACGCCTTTTTCTTGGTCGTAAACGATAAATTTGGTTTTATTTTTATTCGTCATAGTTATAGTACGTACTTATAGGTTTGAGCCATGAAATGTTGGTTTGTGGTTTGTGAGAATCTTGAGATGTCCGGATATCTCCGTAGCTGAATGAATCACTCAAGTGAACAAAGTTCACGGAATTTAAACAAATAATTATCCATTGAATAATAATTTTTTCTTTGAAGCTAAATACCTAAAATGCAGTTATTAACTTCAATAATTCTCTCTTCTTTCCATAAACCGTTACCCTTCGATTTAATATAGCCAGGAGATATCTCTCGAGAGTCGGCCTTCATGATTCACTACGTATAAGGAATAAAATCGTTTCACAACTCTCCTTCGAGGGTTTCAACCGGTACGCTGTTCCAAATTAAACCCTTCTGTTGGATCCCCACGGGTTAAAAAAAAAAAAAAAAGAAGAAAAAAACTCAAGTTTTTCTCAGTTCATTACAACCCAATTTTATTGCTGCCTGAAGCAATACTTCTTGGAAAAATCCTTTAAAAACTCGATCGGTATCTTTTGCTCGAATATCATAGGGTTCGTCTTCTGCAGCTCGTGAAGGGGGAGCCCCTCATGGCTCTTCTTTTTCATAATCGGTGTCGTAAACTTTAACCAACTTGTTATGCACCTCTCGAAATTTTGAACGGTAGAACGGTTTTTGAACTGTATTGTTTCGACCATCGCGGAGTCTCCGGAAAAGAGAGCAATTTGAGCTTCACCTTTGTGCGTGCGTTTCGTATTGAGGACTCTAATGCTTTCCAATCGATTCAAGAGGGTTCCCAGTTTCGCATCTTTTCAAGGAAATGTCGTGTATGTAGAAATCTTTCTCAATCTGAGGTTGTTCAAGCCAAGAAGTGGTGATGATTTTATATTTTTTTTCTTGAAAAAAAATTGTAGTAAAATTCTGAGAAAGCTATTAACAACAAAAACATCTGGAGAATTTATGTATTGGTCATCCGATGAGGTGTGCGTTTAAAGTTTAGAAGCGGAAACTGCACCCTTTTTTTTGCTCGCGCGGTAAAATTAAAATAATTTGAAAATGTTTTTAAAATTAGTTATTTTTTCCAAACTTTTCTAGTTGGAAAAGTATAATTTGGAAATTAAAGACACGGAATGTGTGCTATTCAAAATTGGTTCAACTCAGGCGTATCTCACAGGAGTCAATATGACTAGATATTTTGCCGTTTGGCTCGCATCATCGATTCTTTGACGGCGAGTTCAGTTGGCTGGAAACTAATAAATGAGAAACAGGAGAGATTCGAAACTAGTTAAGCTTGTCCTTCATCGAATTTTCCATTTAATACCTAGGTATCAATATTGAGGATTCATGCTTCGTAAGCCGAGCATAATTTTTTTTGGCACATCTGCCTTTAGGTGTTTGTTTTCATTTCGTCTATTCGTGGCCCTGACTTCATGATTCTTCCATAGGTGAATCCCCCCCCCCCCAACCTTCCGGTAGAAAACTGTTTAAGATATTATTCTTTGCTAAATTCGACTCATTTTTAATTTGATGTATAAAAGGGTTTCTCGCCTTTCCCTTCCGCGTGGCATTACCCGCTGTAAGCACATAGTTACATTCACGTAAAGATCATGGTGCTTGATTATTTACCTACACTGTGTGTGTACTCTGCCAACAGCATTTTTCGGGGAGCGGCTCATTTTATGAAACTCTTCCTGGCTTCAAACACGTATTTTTATACATCCCTTCGTCTCCATTCTAAAGATGCTTGGAAAGAACCAAACAAAAACAAAGCACTCACAACCCATTTGCCGGTCTGAAAACACAGTGGGGGAATCAGTTGATTTAAACTACCAGGAAAGTACCAACTTCTTTTAATTTGGGCGTAGGAGTTTCTTGAAGCTAAGTGGGCAGGTAGAAGGTGGTGTGTAGGAGACTTTAATCTTGCAAAATAATTTCTTTCGTTTGTAAAAAGAGGAGTGGATGTATCAAATGGTGGCGGGGAGGGGGGAGGTTTCCGTGCTATACTTATGTTATCCACGATTTATAATGCTGTACAACGAAGATTTCGTTGTACGCGTACGTATGTGATATGGTCGGAAAGAGAAGAGTGCCATGGAGTCGAAAAAGAAAACACGAGGCATGGTGCTTCTTCAGATTAACGTTTCAATTTTCATTCCTGTCCTCGTCTGTTTTATCGCGATATTTGACCTGTACGAATAGCATCTTAAATGTCAGCATTAGTGGGACATCTAGACAAAAAGAACAATAATTAATGTTTGAATTTCATCCATAATAAAGTGTCTGGCGATTTAAAAACTAATAAAATAACCCCTTGTTACGTCATTGTTCACATTTTTCTTCTGAGTCACGCGGCGTTTAGACCCAATTGAAGTAGATAAGTTCGGTTCTCTTTAACTGCTGGCGTAAATTGGTTTGCTAGCTTGGCTCTCTCATTACGTGAGTGAGAGGGAACGTTTGTGAGAACAATAAGTCCCCTCGAAATGGGCCGTTAACAAACCTTTTATGTAACCCCGTGATTAAGAAGTTACTGAAAGGAAGCAACATTTTTAGACTCAAAAACATCGATGAACGTATAGGAAAAGCGTTCTTACTTATTCCTTGTTAGCCTTGACTAGTTCTTCCATCCCCCAACCTCCTTGTTAGTCAAGTGTAGAAGTGTCGCTAATTTTTTGAAGAAGCATTTTTTTAACGTGAAAAGTTCATTGGCTTCGTTTATTTTTCAACTTGAAAAGTTTCAGTCCCAAACGCAACAGGTGGCTGCAGCTGCTGATGCATTATTGGCGACGTGACGAGGGAACGACGGATAAAGAAAATCGTTTTCTAGGTCGAGCATATTTAAATCCAAGCTACGGGCTTGAACAATTTTATTTCTTTTCTGTTATTTTGTTGTCTCATGTTCACCGTCTTTCGATAATGAAGTGGAAGGCGCCATTAATAACACGCGAGTAAATCTCGCGTTGAATACAAATTATTCGGGAATGTTCATGAAGACGTTTTCGTCTCCCTCCTCCTCGCAATAAGCTGCAATGTTATGCCCAGCAAAGAACAATTTTGCTGGAATTGATCTATTCAATGGAAATACGACATTTTTTTTCTTCTTCTTGTTCTTCCACCTAGGCCTTATCAGGAGCCGGTGGAGATAGTTTTTCCAAGATGGTGCAGCGTCAATTACGATACACTCAAGACAGAGGCTCTTCGGTTTCTTCTTCAAGTCATTACGTTTTTTTTTTTCTTATTCTTTTTAGCGTAATTTTGTTGTTGTCAAGTTCCCTGTCCTTTTTTGAAAGTTTGAGATAGTTGTCCTTTTCCTCCGTTTCTTCACGAAAGGCTGGCTTGAAGGCATAGTGCGGCATACACAATTAGTTCTCTAACTGCCAATTAGTAGTATAGAGGCAAACCCACTTAATGCTAACATCTATCTTTTCTACTTCATGAGACTCAAAATGATTATGAGACAAATAATTTTGTTCTTTTCGAAGAAAGAATCTTCGTTCGAGTTTTTCTTCGCCTTTTCATTCGCATATGTTAGTTATTGATTTACTACGTCTGTGAATGGAAGCGATTCTATTTAATAAGCTCCTTAAATTGAATTTCTTGTGGTGATTCTAAAGTTCTAACTTTTTCATGTTTGCGAGTAGCTTTTCATCGCTGGTTTGGTTTCTGTATAAGATATAAAATGAATTTACTTTCATGGTTTATTTTCCCCTAACGCAACAAGTTATATGAAGTACGTGGGCTGGTTAAAAAAGAGGACGATACCTCCATCATGAGAAGAGGGCGGAATACTACAGAACCCTTCGTGCATCTGCAAATAAAACCGTTGATTTAAAATCCTGAGACGGCGACAGACTCCGTGGGCTCACCTGTTTTGTAAAAAGAGTGAGAGAGAAAGAGAAAAAGATAAGGCTGCCCGTTCGTCCTTGGTCATTTAACATTCTCAAGATGTGTCCTCCTCGGGGAAGAAGACACGCCCATTAAAATTTTTGACGCGTAATTTTCACTTCCATTGATGGCTCTTCTTTTCAGAAATGCCATTATCCATCAATTGAACCAAAATCCGGTCGAAAACATGACTTTTTGGCGACTTTTAGTGAACAGGTGGTCTTAATACAAGCAAGGTTCTCCGTAGGCGTTATTCCATTGCGGTCAACTTTGAAGGCGCTTCGAATTCGTACTCACGGCCTTGATGATAATATAAATAATATTGGTGGAGCGACACCCTATTAAATCCTTAAATCGCCCCCCCCCCCTTTCTGACGGCTTTGGTGCACAAACTGATAGGTTTATTTGTACATCAACATGTTCAGAAGAAGCATCGTTCTCTCCTTGGTGAACAATTACGAATCAATAGTACGATCAATGATTAACAAGCGTCAGAACTCCCTCCCCTATTTTTACTGTTAGGAAATTTCAGACAAATAATTAGAGAGCAGGGAATTTAATAGATTTGCTGTCTTTCAAGCGTTATTCTGAAACTTCTAGTGAGCCCATCCTTTTTTTATTGAAGAAGGGAGAGATTTATGGTGGTTTACCAGACAATCAATACGAGCTAGGGACAAAATCATTCTAAGGCACACATTGAATCAATAATTGTATTATTCTTTCGAAAATATTCGAGGAAAAAAGCTTGCTAAGAATTGTCAGGTGTAGGTACATTGAGTCACTAGGTTGATCTGTAATCGTGATGACGCCTCTTTTGAATCTGTTGGTGAAATAAGGGCTTAATCCGAAATGTGACCATTGTTGCAAGGGGCGGGGGGGGGCTACGCTTGTATTTTGTATTTTGCATACGCGCTTGTGATTGTTCACAAGCTCTTTGTTTGCGTCTGTGGAGCCTATGCAACCTACCAAAATGCTTCATTTTTCGAGGGAATAAATATTTTTGGTTGCATCGACTCAGCACAGAGCTTGTGAGCTGTTTAATTTATATGGGTAGATACATAATTTATTTTATTTTCCTTCGAGTTTGGCAACTGCGCCAAGAAACGCTTGAAAAAAGACCATTGAAAAATTCACCACTTGTACGTGACCCTCACAACAGGCTAAGTTCGTTTAATATTGATCCTTAAAAACAAAATTTTTTTTGGCTCAGTGTTCTACTGCTGCAGTCCCTCTTTTACGTCATAATGTTTTGAAACGACTGGGTATATTATCTTTTAGTTCTATAGGCTGCTTCGTCCCTAAAATTCACTAATTACTTTTTGCTATTCTTCTTTTCAGTTGGCGGTATGAGCAGAGGGGGAAAGCCACCGCAGGCTAAAAAGGTGGCACCGCCCGCTGTCCCAGAATCTGCCTTTAGAAACAGTGGATCATCCTTTGGCTCTGCTGGATACTCGAGCGCTGGAGAAGACGTCATATTCCACGATAATAGAGGTGAGTTTTCTTTGTTTCTATACTGTACAGTTGACTGATCGATTGCTTCCTGGGGAATAAACTAGTGATTTTGGACGACGTTGTTGGATTTGTGAAGGAGGAGGGGGGGGGGAACTTGTGATCATTATACTGAGGGGTTGCTAAGTGAGGCAGGCAGGGCTTTTATTTGAGGTAATAAGAAGCTTGAGTTACACTTTTCTTTCAACGTTCACGATCGTCGTTACTTTGACGACGAGGAACGGAAAAGGCGGGTGTAGGCGAGGAAGTAGAGAAAAATCAAGGATAAGACAAACGGGATAGTTGGCGGACCATAAACTCAGTCAATTTTTATCCAAGCCGAAGTTTTTGAATTTGTGAGTTTATTTTTCCTTCCGTCCACCAGTTTTTATGCGCTGGCAAGTCCTCTAATTGGCTCTCCGTCGCAAGCACTTAAAAACTAAACAATTTTCTGGTCGAAAGACAATTCCAGTTGTTTCATTAGACAATTTGTCACTGACTGTGCTTGAGGACCTCTACTCAAGAATACTTCCCTCACGAACAAAACAAATTTTAATGGTCTATCGGCCTGTAGACGAAATGATAAGTAGAATAAGATGGTGACGGGGGTGTGACCCCTCAAATTACTAACGGTAATTTGTTGGTACGGCTCAATTGGCAGATGTAAATTCCGCGAGATTGACCCTTTATACAAACCAAATTCCGTAAGTAAGGGCCATTCAAAACCTAATTTAATGGATTTGGCTATAAAAAAAAATTGTGGATTCAGCTAACTCACCACATAACATCAATTCATCATTTAAATAACCAATTTCGGGTTTTTGCTCGAATAAAAACCAAATTTCGCAGGTTTGACTCCTCTCAAGAAACAACTGGATCCTGTTTCAAAACCCCCTTCGGCGGTTTCACAAAACGTCGGTGGCCATATAAAACCCGAATTGCAGCTCCTTCAAAAATAATATTCAGTGGTTTGGCTCATTGAACAACGAGAACTTTGCAGGTTTCTTTCATTACAAGATAAATTTCGCGTGATCCGCTCTTTCAAAAGGGTAATATGTATTCTAATAAGAAGAAACTGAGGTCTACGAGACAACTATTTCAAATCAGACGACAAAATTTCATGATTGTGGGTCTTTCAAAACCAAATTTCACAGATTTCGTACTTCCTAACCCAAACTTAACGAATCTAGCTCGTAATTTGCTCGTTCAACAATAAAAATTCTGGTTTTCGGTTTTTCATAATCCGAATTTCGTAGGTTTCTCTCTTTTTAAAATCGCTTGGCCGGTTTGCCTAATCCAAAAATGTTCTCATTCAAAAATCCATTCGCGGATTTGGTACTTCCCAAACATGAATTTCGTGGCTTTGGTTCTTTCATCCTTATCTTGGCAGATTTTAGAGACAAAGTGCTAATTCATGGCTAAAAGTGGACAAAAAATTGCTAATTCGTGGCTGAAATTGTGAAAAGTGCTAATGCCCCGTACTTCGGTTGAGTTCGCGGATAAAATTGGGAAATGCCGCTAATTTAACGCTAAAAATGAAAAAAACACCAATCTGCAGTTAAAATTGTTGAAATCGCTAATTCTGTGATGAAATGAGAAAAAGTGCTATTTTACAGGTAAGTTTGAAATTTATGGAAAACTTTACCTAAATTCGTCGGTAAAATGGGGAGAAATAGCCGCAAAATTACCTCTTTCGAAGTTTTGGATCTAAATATTCTGTGAATTGCTATTTTATGGTCTTACCCGCCCGACAAATAATAGTCCTGAAATTACAGCATTCTGTGCTAAAAATCTGTGGAATGGTCGCTTAATTTAGGATAAATTGCAAGTTTCATGTTTTGGGGTCTTTCTTGTAGCGACCATCCAAAGGGCCTAGCCGGCCCTAACCGACCCGGACGACCACCCTGGAAAGTGGAAGTTCCATGACCGAATGGCCGAGTCCGCGGCAATGCGACTTTCGGGAATACCTGCGAAAATGCTTGTTTCAGGTTTTAATTTCCGTGAAAATTTAAATTTCGGGGCTTTATTTTAACGAAATAGGAAGTTTCAGCGTAGCGAATTTGATATATTTGCTGTCTTTCATGCGTTATTCTGAAACTTCAAGTGAGCCCATCCTATTAAACTCGTAAGTTACCTGAAATTGACAAAAATTGGACTTACCTGGTTATTCACGCCGACCTGCGAAATATTCCAGGAAAAAAGCTTGCTAAGAATTGTTAGGTGTAGGTACATTGAGTCTCTAGGTTGATCTGTAATCATGATGACGCCTCTTTTGAATCTGTTAGTGAAATAAGGGCTTAATCCGAAATATCGCCATTGTGTGCAGAGGGTGGGGGCTTAATTTTAAGGAAATAGGAATTTTCGTGACTGAATTTCAGTGAGACTACAAAAGTTTTATTCTTAATTTTGGCGCGGAACATAATTAGTCAAACAGGGACGTTTGCCAGCCCTAGTCATGGGTGATGACGGGGTGACTCTCCATTTTCACCCTAAAAATTGAAGTTGAGCACAGGCATTCGGCACTTTCGGCTATTGAAAAGGCAGAGCTAGAGGGAGGATGAATTCTGAATTACGCCACTGGCGTTCTGTTGGTCCTTATAAATGTATCTCTCTCTTCTCCAATACTCTGGCACCATTCATGCAAACTCTTTTTATCTCTTCTCTCCAGTCATCCCGTCAATATGACAACAACAAAAGCCACTAAGGGTTTCCTGAAATAGTCATTTAACTTCTGGTTGTGAGTGTGTGGGGGAGCCTCGTGTGGCCACAGTTCTCAGTTAGTGGTTTCCTTTTGGCAACTTATTTTTAAACATTATGCTGATAAACGTTTATTACTAGGTTTGCTTGGTTGTTTCTTCTCTTACATTTAACCATAATCCCGACAACCACAAGCTGCAAACCTAAAAATAATGGTTTATCTATTAAGTACTGCTTGAAATTCATAGACGCAATAATACATGAGTAATGCTGTTAACTGGAAAGTTACACGGCGTCACTCACGATTAATTCATTTTTGACCCAACTTGCAATTTATCTGGTTTGGAGGCTAATTGAAATAGTTTGTCTAACTGCGGTACTATTATATATTCCCCTCCTTGCACATCTCAATTTCAAGTGATACCGCTGGTTTCTAATTTATTCACCCAGTCGAGTTTCACTCTACTGCGGGGTTATTTTGATTTTACCTTAACAATCCCGCTTTACTGAATCCTGACCTGAAAGTCTTTAATTGCAAGTGCTGCACAAACAGATTTTTTATTAATGCGAATAATACAACTTTAAAAAAAATAAGAACCGTAATTTCTATTCGCTGTATTCCCTAAAATAATGTTATTCTTTCTCATTTGTGAAGACCACAAGGTGTGTGGTTGATCATATATGTACCATTGAAGAGATGCAGGGAGAGATGGATATAAGGCGCGGCGTGGGCGACACACACTCATACATATTCAAAAGGGAGGGATGAATTTGTCTGGTGACTACTAAGAGCCTTTGCCTATGTTCCCCCTTCCCGCATCTCTTTGTTTAAACTTTTCTCCCTCAATTTAGAATTGCCTCGGTGAAAGGACAACAATTTAAGGGACTCCCTCTTGTTGTTGTTTCCAAACAACAATCCCCGCCTTTATATTTCAGGAATTTTTTTGTTTGTTTACAACACCTTGATTTTCTCCCTTTTTTGCATGTGCAGATGGCTACGAGTTGTCAGATGGCATTTACAGCATGGGTCCTCCTGGGAAAAGCCCTGGAACTTTCAATTACACCGCTTTCACATTTCCTGGTCCTCAGGTAATTTCTATAATTATTTATTTATAATTTAATGCAGTGATACAATTTTTCTGATTTGTGTTCCTTTACAGCAATTTACCCAAATCAATAACAAGACGACTTATTACCATCACCAGCTGTCTTTGCAAGAGGACCAAGGAATTGACATGACCCAGGTTAATTTACTTTTACAATCTCATTGAGAGGCAATTATTGCGTGATAGCTAATTGGAAGATATCCCAACCTACCTATTGTACCTATTGGTTTGTGGGGGATGCTATTTGAGAGGTTTTAAGGGGTTCTGTGTCAGTGACCACTTTTTACTAATATTTTACTACTTCAAATGTAAAAGGAGTGGAGGAGCAGGTATGCACCAGTGCATTCCTCCAGTCTCTACTCCTTGCTAAAGACTGCACCCACTGTTGCCATCAATAGTTAAAGCCGTTGCTTTTACCCTCCCTGAATAATTTTTGAATACTCTTCTTCTCTTTTCTTAGAGCCCTGGACGCGATAGTCCAGGTTCTAGTGGCTCAGGCTCGCGTCATTCCACCGTCAGTCTCGACAGTGGACGAGCGTCGTGCGCCACTTCTCATCACCACCGTCCGAGTCTGTCCTCGAGTTCGGTAGGGAGCGGTGAGAGTTCAGCGCCTGCGCGTGTTGAACGACTTCTCCTCCAAGGCGTTCCAGACCAGGACATATTGAACGCTTGGCTCACCGACATTCATTTCGAAGAGTATTTCCCGCTGTTTGTCAACGCCGGCTACGATATGCACACGATATCGAGAATGACTCCCGAAGATCTAACCGCGATTGGCATTAAAAAGCCTAATCACAGGAAAAAATTGAAGGCGGAAATTGCTCAGCTAAACATTTCTGACGGTCTTCCTGATTACATTCCTGTAAGTCCCTCAAAAAACAATGCAACAGGTTTACAACAGTGTATTAATAAATTATGGTTTATGTTCAAGGGGTCGTTGAATGAATGGCTGCGGTTACTGCGACTAGAAGAATACGCTGGAGCGTTACGTTCGCAAGGGTACACCACAGTCGAGGACACCACTCAAATCACATGGGAGGATCTCGAAGATATCGGCATCGTCAAATTAGGCCATCAAAAACGAATGCTTTTGGCCATAAAACGAATTCAAGATCTCAGGGCGGGAAAAACATTTCCGCCCACACCTTTCACTCCTACCAGTGTAAGCACAGTTCTGAAACTCTGTATTTTTGATTAAAGCTTCTTGTTAGTCATTCTCCCCCCCCCCCTAACCATATGAATTATTTTTCCCGACCAAGCAACTTGTTCAATTGGTATTTCACATTCATTAGCTTTGATGCTTTTAAAATGCAGCACGAAATCATCCTGCAAACATTTGTGCATCATTTTAAGTTAGGCCACTCGTATATTATTTATAGAATGCACAAATTTCACTTTCTTACTAGTATAAATCGCCAATTTCCGAGTGATTCACCAAGCTTTATTCATTTCCTTTTTTATTTTACCATCAACACTTGTTTAGTGCATGAAGCATGTTTGTGTGAAGGTCGATCCTGGTGATCCTTTCGACTGCGATTGCCCGCGAGTTCACTCGTCCTATAAGACGTTTCACCAACCGTGGGAAATAGAGACATCTCATCATCTTTATTACGCCACGGATATCGTTCCGATCAAGGTCAGTTGTAACTTTGTCTATGGCCTAGTCTAGGATTCGGAACTAAGATGGCAATAGGTTTATGAAATTTACTTGCGTTTCTTTAAATGAATATTTCATTCCTAGATCCGAGGTGGACGAGGAAAATCGCTTGAATCGCTCGAAGGTGGCGATCAAGACATCCGAGACTCAGTCGTTGGTGGTACTAGTAGTTTCACCGGTCACTGGTCTCAAAATTCCATCATGAGTTGCGGCTCTGGGAGTGTGGGTAGCCGCCGATGTTTTGAAGACGGCGATATAACGCCCACGAATGAAGTCTTTCATCCATTGCATCAGGGAGGCGGTACGCTACCACGGCCTCGTGCTCTCATGAAACCCAGACCTCAGGCTAAAATCGCACCGACGCTTCATTGTTTTCCCAGGTGGGTTATGCGATTCTTATTTAATTTTTAAAGCGGAAAATAACAGGAATTATCATTCCTTCGAGTGGAACTCCCGGTGCCATTAATAGGTTTTTTGTTGTTTTTTTTTTTTCAGTGAAATGAACACAAGCTGCGGTACTCTGAAACGACCAGGACCCGTGCCTCCCACCCGAACCACAAGCGAATGTTCCTCGCAAAGCGTCACAGTTGTGGCGGACCTTCACTGTCCCCATCCTCAACAATACAATTCCGACTCAAGTTTTAAGGTAATTATCTTATTTTGAGCTTGAGAAGTTCAGAACTGTTGCCTTTAACTAATTTTCTATCTTTTCCTCCTTACAGTCGAGCTCAAGTGCAGAATCGGATTCGATACCTTTCGCCAACGAAAATGCTGGCACCATTAAACAGCGGGCTGTCAACCGAAATCCATCAGGTCAGTCAACGCTGCACTTTTTTTCTAATTCTCTTTACCCTTGAACATACGACTTAATGGGTTCCTTCAATTTCTATAATTAATATTTTCTCTAATACGAAATTAGGGAATGTGAGCGTACCTCTCAACTGGCTGTTTGGTTGGGTTGTACTTGTGGGAAATTGGTTGGGTTTTTATCGCCCCATATTTCAAGATTCAGTGATTAGGGTTGTAGAAATCGCAATTTTAAACTGCTTCAATGTGGGTATTTTGGTTGACGATGCGAGTACACCCAGCGGGCGGAAATTTGGTGGTGGGGGGTGGTACCACCACGCTGTGCGTGAGTACACCGAAGGGGCACTGGCACTATGACGCGAGTACACCCGAACAAAATTTATCGTTTTTAATTTTATTTTTTAGTGAAAGTACTAACCTTAGGGAACCTGAATTGTCCTCAGGTGGTCTTGTTGTCAAAATTGCTCCTTAAAAATGAATTGTTGAATTATTGTATAATAGTTTACGACCATGTCTTAAGATAATGAGCCATACGAGTAAAAAAGAGCACGACCTTATGCTTGCATTTTTTTCAAGCATATGACCATCAATTATGAATAAAAGTCATCATTTTCATTCATAAACAGATGAGCGTAATAATTGCAGTATAAGGTCATGCTCTTTTTTATTCATACGGCTCAATGACTTGCTAACGCTATTTCATGAGCATGGTAAGATAACTTGCCCTCTCTTTCTTTCGTCTAGAATTCATTCCAACAGTCAGAGTTCAACCTCCTGAATCTTCGCCTCTTCTTCCAACAAGGTAAATTTCTTATTACCTAATACACTTTTTTTTTTTAACATATTTTTTTTTTAAACTGAATTAAAATAGAAAACCTGGCCAAGAACCGGCGGACGTCCTGAACGACATAGGCAACATGCTGGCCAATTTGACGGATGAACTCGACGCCATGTTGCTGGAAGAAAAACGTCAAGGTCTCACCGATGATTAGAATGAGAAAGTACCCGAGTAAGGTGTGCAGTTCACACCTGCTAAATATAAGATCCATCCCTTTCGAATGTTTCGGACGTGGGAGGGGGTATAAGTCTACCTCAGTTTACTTTTTTTTTTTTCTTTCAAATTAATGAAGAAAGGAGAGCCCCCTCTTTTTCGTGTACGAACAGTATCGTAAGTTATGGTTTGGATTTTAGGAAAGGGTTAACGCGCCGTCCTTTTTTGTGACTCGTAGGTGGTGAATTTCACCTAAAGCTTAGTTCAACCCTAATTTAAACAAAGTCCTGACTTATGTACATATAAGTAAATATGTTGTTTCTTATCTGTTTCACATATTGTTACGTTTTATTTATTCGTCGGATGAATAAACACCATAAAATCATCATTGCATAACTGGAAGTTACGTATTTTGATTTATGGTTTCTATTATAGTAAAGCTTTAACGGTCATTTGAAAATTAATCAATGAAATGTCTCGCAATATTAACCGTTCAATTATTGATTATTTGTCTGAAAATTTGTGATCCAGGGGCAGAGTCCTACAACATGCCCACGTAGAATATTCATTGGAAAGACTCAGGGGAGAAGTAAGGGGATGGTTTTCCAACTTTTTCAAGACACATCAGAAAGACTAGAGTGAAAATTGTGCACAGGAAAGTTTAATAATGAGGATAATTAATGTAAAATTCTAATGCTCCGGGGAATATTATTTTAAATATTTTCCTTCCAAAACAAGTTCGTTGTGTGAACGCAACGCAGATAGGAATATTCCAACTGGAGCAATCAAATTTTACGAACTTCCAATTTCATTATATAACTAATAAATAAACGTACCGAATATGTATTGAACCAGGCGCCTGGAAATTCCTACTTAATGTCAACTATGTGAACCGACAATGAGTCTCTGCTAACGAACTTAAATTCAAAAAATGTAAAAAAAAAATGAGACAAAAAAGAAGGGTGTTCACTTCGATTCCATAGGTCGATGCAGAAATGATAATTATGAATTGGGACCCGTCTAATTTATTATAGGCCTTTTTTTCATTCGATTACCACAACAGTGAAGTATGTAGGTGCGGAACTGAGAGAGTACGAAGGTTGACGTGAATACCCTTAACAGTTTTCTATCTTGTCTTGAGGGTCTGCTTCCTTTTTAATTTCCACCCCCTTCCCAACGCGACATCAACTTTTTTTTTCTTTTTTTTTCAGAGGCTCCGGATTTTATCACATATTTTTTGTTCCTAAGGGACGTCCGGAACCACTTTTCATATCGTTAGGACCATAATCTGGACTAGACAGAGTGCGATTAACGAACTTATACAATTTTTTTTTCTAATTCCAAACAACCAAATTAATAAAGGTGGGGGGGGGGTCGAGGCCCCTGGAGAATTTCTCTGGGATAGAACGAGGCCTTAAAATCTGAAATCGCTGCAAAAATACGAGCATTAAATGTAGGGAGGGGTGAGTCAGAAGGGGCTGGAAATCGACGGGTCGAGGAATCATTGAGGGGAGGCAGGTTCTTATAACAAGCATAGGCATGATTATTATAAGACTGGAGTTGCATTTTTTTAAAGTTTTTGTTTCGTTTGATGCGGTGAACTTAGTTTAGATGAAAAGCAATTAAACGTAGAAGAGGTTTGAAACGATTGAAGAGAAAATATTTGTATAATATAAATAATCGACTGTAAATTTATTTATAACGTACTCCTATAGATGTAGACGATTATGTGAGAAGTATAAGTAATAAAGATAAAAATTATAGAAATTCGTGATTTTGCGTCGATTTGGTTTCATTAGTCATTTCAGTTAACGCATGTCAACCATATTTTACTTCCTTGAAGCACGGAATAGGGCTGCCGGCAAGTCATTGATGTCCACTTGAAATAGTAAAGGCCCTGAATTGGATCCCTGATGCACATCCATGCGAACGGGACGCCACTCGGAGTATTGATTATCGACTCTTACGTACTGCTGCCGGTCACAAACTTATGACTACGCGAGAAACAAAACCGTTTAACCTTAGTTATTACTAGTCCGCGTTCAACTCGGTCGAAATCTGCAGTGCTATTTTAGTTTCAGGCCCTTTATTTGAATTTTTAGTTGAAAAATGACCCATTCCAAATGATATTTTCGAGCTATGTGAACTTTATGTTTTCTACATATTTTATGTAGTTTATGTTTTCTTTCTATTCTATGTGAAGTTTATGTTTGACCTAGTTTCAGGACAGAATTGACAAATTCGTCGCCACGTTAGAGGAAAAAAATATCTTTTTCTTCACGCTGGGCAGTCATTTTGAGGATGGACTACCATTTTGTCTCGGAAAAGACCATTACACGGACATTAAGCCGGCTAATCCGCAAAATTGTGTTTTTGAGTGCGGAGAATCCGCGAAATTGGAGTTTGAAAGGAGCCAAACCAGAGAAATCGTGTTTCTCAAAAAGCCAAACCCATTGATTTGACAAATAGCCCAGTCAGGGTTTTGCCAAGCCCACGAAATTTGGTTTTTGAAACGAATTGGAAGGTTTCAGGGCGGTAGATCCGTGAAATTGGTTTTTAAGTGTGGCAAATCCGCGGGATTGAGTTTTTGAGGTGAGATCGGATTTTGAAGGAGCCATAATCAGCGAAGATTGGTTTTAATTTCTGAAGCAGCAGGACACGCCTTTTATTGGCATTTGAAGTGGGCCAAAACCCGTGAAATAGTTTTTTTTGGGTCACACTAAATAGTTTTAAACGGGCCGACCCCATAAATGGTTGTTGTTTATTGCAGTCAGACCCGCGAAACTGCTCTTTAGAATAAGCCAATACCCTGGATCATTTGATTTTTAAGCCTGTATTTATAGACTCGAACTAAAGAAGGCACTGAAGAGAAACTGATTGGAAACTTCGGTTACAAACCAGTCGCCTTCGAGTTTCTTCCTTGTATTTTGATAAGACTCCACACACTGAGCAACTAAAAGAGAACGCGTTTGAAACTGAAGGAACCAGTTAGTACCTAACCAGTTACTAGGCGACTGGCATGTCCAGTCTCCGGGTAACTTGAGTTTCCAATTTACAAGATGAACGATCATCTTTCCTAGCGATCGAGTGGGGGGGGGGGGGTTGGCTATTCTCCGGACTACACGACCACAGAAGAGGAGGCTGTAACACAGCAGAGGTTCGAATCACCAATCATACCCCCTCAGAAGAGGCAGCGCTTTCCCCAAAAACTTCAACAAACGGCTTCACTATACGCTTTACTTGACAGCTTCGATGACAACCACAAGATATAAATGTTCGTCTCACTTCAGATTATTGGTAAAGTGGACATCTATGTACGCCACGTCCGCCAAGAGCGGTACGGGATTTCCATTAACTTCGATAAGTGGCTGATGCGCAAGTATCCTCCAACTGCAAAGAGTTATTTTTCTACTACTTAGCACTAAATAATTTTGTTTCATCCATTCTTCCGTTTGGTCATGGTTGAAGAAATCGAATGCTTTAAGTAAGTCGTAGGACACACCCACCGTGTCCTTTGACATGTCAAGGTTTTTAGATAACTCCTTGAGTAATTCGAGCACATCAGATGCCGTGGATCTTGCTTTCCGGAAATCATATTGAGCAGCATCCGACTACACACCAATTCAGCTTCGGCAGCAGAATATTTCTTGGATTTTCTTAGGTCCCTATTTCTTAGGTTTTCTGCTCCTATGTTCGTTGTTCATGTTGAATATTGTGTTTGTACGTAATAAACGTAGGTATTTACTTGCAAGAATGCCCGTGTCTGTACTACAGGCTACATCTTTTTGATGCTGGGTTGCGAGTATCAGTGCATAATACAGATTTTAATCGAAGTTGGGTCACTCTTGAGTTGTGTAAACTGGTTAGTGACTGAAGTTTCCAAACAGTTCAGTTTCTTTTTAGTAGCTCCGTGTCTAGATGGCCTTAAGGTTTGAACAAAGTCATAAGGAAAACCAAGTCATTAAACTTTGTATTATTTGTATGTTAAAAAAATGAAGCGGTTCGTGGGTTGGGATTTTTGCTCCCGATACGTTGCGCTGCTCTACTATGAAAGTAGATCACCCGCTAAATTCAAAAATTATGCAAAAGTTAAGTGTTGGAAAAAACATATGGTATCAAAATAGATATCACGCTACAACTTCAAACCGAAAATAAATATAATAATTTTTGTATTTGGCGGGTTTTCTCCTTTTTATTCTTAACGGGAGCAAAAATCCCAACCCAAAATAAAAAACATTTTTTTCCTCGAGTCTGAGGACTTGGTTTTCCATATGACTTTGGGTTTGAGTTACGTTAACTCAGATTTAAAGAAAAGCGTCACAATTTATTTAAACAATTGGCTCGTTGTTAAACTATGGCCGCGTTGCAAAACTTCAAACTTGTTCAGCGCTTAATGAGCACTTAGTCTTTTGCCGTTGCAAAACTGTCAATCTAGCTCAGCGTTTAATAATCCAACAAAACATGTTCCGAGGTGTTTCGATAGCCTTTTTCATCACGATGAATCCTTTCTGCCCTCTTTTTTTCAAACTTGCTATAAAAGTTCAACGATGGTTGACAACAAAATGAAGGAAAGGAATTTTATTAGTTTTTAAGCCATACAACTTGATTAATATTTTATTTTTAGGGTTTTGGCTTATTGCAATAATAAGCCAAAAGCCTAAAAATAAAATATTAATGAAGGAAAGGAAGTTACTAACCTTCCGACTATGATAGGGGGGGGGGGGTGAAAACTCACAAATCACCGTTGCAAAACTCCAGTAAGCACTTAATTCTACACTTCAGTGTTTAAACACGAGCCCCGAGTTTTGCAACGCAACCTATATCACGATTAATTGCGATTAATCCTTCCCTCTTATTTTACATGTGTTGAAAACAAAACCTGACCAAGTGCTGAGCAATTTTTTGGAGTTTCACAACGTTAGAGTTTGGTAACTCCAGCCTGCGAGGGTGTTAAATCCGTAAAGCTCGCTTTTATAGTGAGCCACCCCGTGAAATGAAATTGGTTTCTGGCGTGACCGATGGCAACAAAAATTTCGTTTATGAAGGAGCCAACCCGATTGAATGGCCTTTTTTGTTTCGGAGCCAATTGGTTCATGAATCAGCAAAATCTGACTCGCTAAAATGCGAATAACGTTAATGTTAGCGTTAGCGGAGCTGTTCACTTCGGGGGCCTGGTTTGCAAAATCTCTCCAATATGACTAATTCATGGGACGAATCAGGGCCGTCTTTACTGGAGTTGGGGCCCCGGGCCCGAAATAACATTGGGCCCCCTCTGTGTTTCAAATTATTTCGTAAAAGTAACATCCTTGCTTTAAAAAACGAATGTACTGTGATGTTCGAGTAAAGAGATAGGGATTTAAAGTCTATTTTCTCAATTTTGAGAAATATAGTGGGGTGGCGTAAACTAAAACAGACCAATTTCGTGGATTTTGCGCCCTGAAAACCCATTTTTGCATGTCTGACTCACTAAAAAAAACATTTTCACTGATTTTGTCCTTTAAAAATCATTTCGTCGATTTTTCTCCCCAAAATCCCATTTTCGCTGCTCTGGCCCACAGCACAGAATTCCCAATTTCGCGGTTGTTTTCTTGATGAAAAACCAATTTTTGCGGCTGTTTGTTGCAGAAAAACCAATTTCACGAGGTTTCCTTATTCAAAACCACTTACGCGATTTTATCACTCTAATCAAAGCCTTTCCGAGATTCTGGCTCATTAAAACGCAAAGTCCGTGGGATTTGCTCACTATTTATGAATGGCCTTGGCTCACTAAAACGCTAATTTCGTGGTGTTTTCTCGCTGAAGAACTAAAACCCTAATTTCATGAGTTTTGGGCTTGCTGAAAACTAAGGCCCGATTTCACCAACTTCTTAAACCAAGATCAACAACTCATCGCGATTACAATGTAAACGCTTGTATCAGAATTCATATGGGTCGCTATTGGCAACTAATCACGATCAACTTTAAACGAGATCAATTTTGTTTGGTGAAAATAGGCCTAAGAGCCGTTTTCACCAAGTCTGGTTAACATTTTTGAACTCTGATTAGTGACTCTAACCGGCGTTAGCAGTCAAAGCGGATTTCACCAGCAATTTTGAACGAGATCAAGCCTTGATCTCAGTTCAAAAAACTGAACGCCCGAATTTGGCTGGTTAGAACATTAACTGGTGGATTATCTCTTATCAGTTGCTCAGTTCTCCATTTCTCTTTCGAGAATCGCTATTTTTCGTCGTGTATGTTGTTATTTGCTGCTTAAAAACTAATAATTTTCCGTTCTGGGGGTCAACCATGAGCTAGCGTGAAAATACCGTCAAAACGCGGTATCTATGGCGTTATAACATTATTTGTGATAGAGCGTCCTTAGTTACCGCTTGCGTTAATTTTTTAACGCTAGCTCATGGTTGACCCCCAGAGGTGACTGTCCCACACGTCATGAATACACTCGGGCCCGTAGCAGAAGCCAACCTTAACCTTTAGGGCCTTTTCACACGAGGAGAAAAAAGACGCCGACGTGCGAGTCAACGTCTTTTTTTCAGGGGAGAGACAACTCTTGCGAACGCGTTCAATGTGAAAGGCCCCATAGAGTTTTATGTGTTTTTACTGACTGCAAGGATCGGACGCTGACGCGCGCGTCTGCGACTTTTTTCTCCCAGTGTGAGAGGGGCCTTACGCCTCCTTTAAGCGCTTCAAAATAGATGAAACATTTTTATAAACCATCACATTTTTCAACTCCTTGCTTCGTAAAGGTGGTTTTCTGAATACGGCCCTTGGTGTTCGAAGGAAATGTTTTCAAGTGGGCGTCGACTCGTTGAACTGGCTTTGGACGGCTTCGAGGATGATGAGTATGAGCCACGTCGGTTTCGGGAAATGCCTGCCATTCGTGACAGGAATTGGGTAGACGGGCTTGTTCCTCTTTCGAGGCGTGGAAGAAGATTGTTAGTGGCTTCGGACGATGGGGTGTATAGTCGTGACGTGCGGCAAGCAAGGTGATGGATACGGGAACGAGAGAATTCCACCCCAAAAACATTCAGTATTCAGTAGGTCGAGTAGGGTCACGGACCGTTCCTGAAAGGGAAGACGTGCAACGATTGCAGTTCTGCGAACCCTTCGTTTGTGCCTTACTTCATCGTTTAGGAATAAGGGAAATCGCTACCGCAGCCGCGGCTGTTTTGTTTCGCATAGATGAAATAAAAGGAATGAGACAATATGAATGTGTTTGGTTTTTTCTCCTCTCTCCCATTTCCTGAAGTAGGCATTTTAGTGCATTTCATTTTTTTTTTTTTTTTCTTCTTCTTCTTCTTCACTTTTTTTAGTGCATTTCATTCTGAAAATGCACTATTGGTCTCGTCGTGATGGTGGCAAACATGGGTCATGTCATGTTTTTTTCACGTTTCAGATCCTCTAGAACACGAATTCAGTGGTCTCCAGGATTCATTTTATATATAAGCTTATGGCCGTTTTCTTGTTAGCACGATAGCTCTCGAAGAAATCAATTTAGCGGAACGCACTTTGGCTCAAAAATCAGAAGTCATAAGACCCCGGTCGGTATTGCATTTGGGCCAAATCAGTCGAGGTGGAGGGGGGGAATAGGGTGATGGTCAAAAAATCACTATAAATCGCCAGTTGATTCTAGATGCATCATATTCAGTGCGAATACTCCACGTTAGAGTAGCCTTTGATTACCATTTTAATTTTTCGAAAAAGTCAAGGTGGTGGGGGTGGTCCTCCCGGTGTGGAAGTGTAAAATAATAGCGTTGAACTTCACTAGTTCATCTTAGCGCTCTAAAATTCGACTCAAAAATGTAATGTAACCAAAGCCCTGGGTTCCATTGAGATTTATCGAAAACTTTGATGGAGGGGGGGTGAAATGGGGGATGAAATTTCAAAAAAATCGCTTAAATTCACACGTTTAGGTATTATAAAATACGGCACAAAACTTTAATATAACAAAGCCCTTGGAAAAATAACGAAACTTTTCGACATTTTTGAAAGAGGGTGGTGAAAATAGAGAAAGAAGTTCGGCTTAAATGGTATCAAAATTATTACTTCTGGGACGGCTCAGGGTATCCGTATACGGAATGAAATGCACTCTTTCCCACCGCCAGCTGCCGGGGCGAAATTTTTTTGTGTTTGTGAACAAAAACACTGAGGATGCCTCCAAAAAGCGAAAAGCTTTTGTTTTAATAATAAATACTATTATTCGCTGGGAGACAACAACATTCAAAAATTTGTCCCAAGAGAAGTCTCTACCACTGAATGCGCAAATCTGAGATCAATTGACGGAAGTTAGAACTGAATTTTATTTATAAACGGCAGTCAGGAGAAATGGTTTTCACCACCGTGAAATCGAGTTCAACTAACGTCGATCAACTAACCAGATGACCTGGAAATTGACCCGTTCATTAAACTCAAGATCTTTTTGCTGATCAGTTAATCACAGGTTATGGAGGCGTAACCAGTTAAGGGGGAGCTGCAGTGATCCCCCCAATCGACCCCCTCCAATCCTCCGTCGTCTTGCCTTATTTCTGCACCAATCCATATCCACCAATGCATATGCGGTAGCATCAATTTTTCAAACTTTGTCCCGGAAGTGACTTTAGACCACGTTGAAGTTTTACCTTATAATTTCATGCTCTTCCTTCGACTTATTTGAAAAAAGGAGTACTACTGCATATGCTGAATTCCCTGGGGATTGAAACGAGTTTTAAAAACCAGGGTTGGTGCAGAAATTAGGAAGGAAAATGTATGCCGAGTAGTAGACGAGGGCTTATTGGAGGGCGTCACACGTGCAACTCACCCTTAAGGATTGTACGTGTGCTACCTCGCCTCCTGGGCGTTACGTAAATTATCGCCGTATTTCTGCACCAATCCTGGATTTCAAAGTGTTATTTGTATCTCCATGAAATTCCGCTCGCGCGTACGATCTTCTTTTTTTGCCTAGCTCCTGTTGTAGCCACAGAGATATTATAACTAGAGCTTGAATGACCCTTTGCGCAGCGGGACCATCATTGACGTCACCCCCAGCTAGAAGCGGGTCCAAAAATACTTTGGTTGAGAATGTTTTGGCGGGGTTTTCGATGGGTGAAGGGGTTTTCCTGCTCACGCCGTTTTTTGAGACAGCCAATGTGAAGAGACCTGCGGTCCCGTAATTACGTCAATCCACGCCCCATTTTCTAGTTTTTTGCGCATCCAGTGGTAAAGATCTCTCTTGGGAGTTGGGAGGTTCAGATCGGATGGACCGTTTGTCTGACCAACTTTTTCCCAGTTTCCTCGGTTCCTGCACACATTTTTTTTTTTTTTGAAAAATGACGTCCTTTTTATTATTTGAAGCATTTGTAGCTTAATGTCTTACAATTGGTTTTCAACGGTAGTAATTGTCGTAGTCGAATAAAAACAAGCTGTTTTACGATTCGAATGATTTCGATTTGTAGGTAATTTCCTCAGAAATTTACTACAAATTGTTCAGATACTTTGAACCTTGTTCAGATACTTTTATCCGTGACCCTAGTGAGCCTACTCGACCTACTGAAGTGCTTTTTTGGGGTGGAATTCTCTCGTTCCCGTATCCAACTTGCTTGCCGCACGTCACGGCTACACACCCCGCCGTCCGAAGCCAATAACAATCCTCTTCCGCGCCTCCAAAGAGGAACAAGCCCATCTACCCAAACCCTCTGTCATTCATGACAGAGATTTTCCGAAACCGACTTGGCTCATACTCATCATCATCGAAGCCATCCAAAGCAAGTTCAACGAGTCAACGCCCACTTGACAACATTTCCTTCGAACACCAAGAGCCGTATTCAGAAATCCACCTTTACGAAGCAAAGAGTTGAAAAATGTGATGGTTTATAAAAATGTGTCATCTATTTTGAAGCGCTTTAAAGGAGGCGTAAGGGCCCTTTCATATTAGGAGAAAAAAAACACTGACGCGCGATTGGGCGTATTTTTTTTTTCGGGGAAGAGACGACTTGCGAACGCTTCCAATGTGAAAGGCCCCATAGAGTTCTGCGTGAGGCCGATCGTCCACTGGAAGCGTTTTCAAGCGGGGCTACAATGCGCTACAACGAGCGTACGTACAAAATGACTTAAATTGAATACACTGCAGCTACGCCTGCAGTGGACGATGACACATTCAATTTGAGTCTTTGGGATGTACGCTCGTTGTCGCGCGTTGTAGCGCCGCTCGAAAACGCTTCCAGTGGACGACAGACCAAATTTTACTGACGCGCGCGTCAGCGTCCGACTCTTGCAGTCAGTAAAATCAAAAAAACTTTGACTCGCGAGTCGGCGTCTTTTTTCTCCTATAGCGTGAAATGAAAAGGCTCTAAAGGTTAAGGTTGGTTTCTGAATTCTACGGGCTAAAGTGTATTTACGACATATGGAACAGCACCTCAGTACGGAAAATTATTACTTTTTAAGGAACAAACAACAATAAACACGACGAAAAATAGCGATTCTTTAAAGAGAAATAGAGAAGTGAGCAAGTGATAAGAGATAATGCACCAGTTAACGTTCTAACCAACCAAATTCGGGCGTTCAGTTTTTTGAATTGAGATCAAGCTTGATCTCGTTCAAAATTGCTGGTGAAATCCGATTTGACTGCTAACGCCGGTTAGAGTCGAAAGAGTTAACCAGAGTTCAAAAATGTTAACCAGACTTGTTGAAAACGGCTCGGTTACAGGACCGGAGGTCTCTTCACATTGGCTGTCTCAAAATTCAATTTCAAATGAAATTTATTTGCACACAGACAAAAATCCTAGTGCCAGCTCCCAAAAGTAAGACTTGTGGCGGGAGCTGGATTAGTTAAACTAAATGAAATAAAAAGTAAGATAAAACATAATCAACATCCGATAAAAATACATAAAAACATATTACAATGTCCAAAAAAAAGAAAAAAGCAAAATTTACTCTACGAAATGACAATATCCCCCAGTGAGTCTAAGAATTTCTTGAAACGATTAATATTAACAAAGCTGTCATAATTGAATCTATACTTTATCGCAATTTTGAGGCCAACAATAGAGGCATGTCTGGAATAAAAAACAGAATTAATTTTGGGAAGCACAACATTCGTAGAATCAGAAAACCGAGTGTAATGGGCGTGATGAAAATAACTGCAAGAATTAATTCTAAAGAAATGAAGAGCCACCGACCGTAGGTATAATTGCCGGATTCTCAGGACACTAAGCTCTTTGAACAAGAGTTCCGATGAATACAAGAATGGCCTGCCGAGTAATATCCTTAAAACCGCCCTATGTGCCACATCCAATTTCTTAAGTAGATAAAGATGAGTATTCCCCCAAGCCAAAATTCCGTATGATATAATTGACTGGCACAAAGCAAAATAAACTGATCTCAAGTCCCCGAAGCCAAGAATAGGGCGCAACTGTTTAAATACGTAAAATAGTTTTCTAATTCTTTTAACGAGCGCACAAATATGAAGATCAAACTTAAGCTTATGGTCTAATATAACTCCTAAATATTTACACGACTCAACGAATTTAAGTACGCCACATTCACATTTAGCAGAAGATTCACAATTATTAACACATATATTAATTTCAGAACCGGCTTCCACTCTCAGAATTCTGTGATCCCACGAAAAAGAAATTAAACGAGTCTTTAACAAATTCAGTGAAAGTGAATTAGCAGTCATCCACGAGAAAACACTCGCGAAATCCGAAGTAACCTGATCCCGTAACGAGGAAAGATCAGACCCAGAGAACAACAAAACCGTATCATCAGCAAACCCAAACGGAGTAGACCTAAGATTCAAGGAAAAAAAGTTATTGAAATATAAAATAAACAAAAGTGGTCCCAACACCGTACCTTGCGGCACGCCACACCTCACAAGGATATCAGAGCTAACAGCATCATTAATCTTAACAGTTTGTGATCTATCCTTCACATAAGAAGCTAATAGACTATGAGCAGTTCCACGAATACCATATTTATATAATTTTCGGAGCAAGGTTTCATGATCCAAGGAATCGAAGGCCTTTTTTATATCAAGAAAAAGTCCAAAGACATCCAAAGACGTCCAAAAATCGGTAAGAGCAGGAAATCCCCTTCACCTTCATCTTCAGTCAAGGGATTTTTGGACCCGTTACAAGCTCTGGGTGACGTCAATGATGGTACCGATGCGCAACGGACCCTTCGAGCTCTGGTTACAATATCTCTGTGGCTACAACAGCAGCTAGGATAAACAAGATTGTACGCTCGTGCGGAATTCCCTGGGGATTGAAACGAGTCCTAAAGGGGGAGTTGCACGGGTGATTCCTCGACCCCCCTCTAATCAACCTTCGTCTACTACTCGGCATACATGTTCTCACCTTATTTCTGCACCAATCCTGGTTTTTAAGGACTCGTTTTAATCTTCAGGAAATTCCGCATATGCAGTAGTTTTCCTTTTTTTCAAATTTCATCCCAGAAGTTAGTTTTAATTCGACTTGAACTTTTATCTTGTAATTTCACGGTTTTTTTTTCTCGACTTATTTGAAAAAAGGAAAAGCACTGCATATGCGGACTTTCCTGAAGATTAAAACGAGTCCTTAAAAAACCAGGATTGGTGCAGAAATTAGGCGGGAAAATGTATGCCGAGTATTAGACGTGGAATGATTTAGCGGGGGGGGGGGGTGGTCAAGGAATCATCACTGCAGCTCCCCCTTTACTGGTTTCACCTCCCAACTGTAGCAAAAACTGCTTGTGCTAAAAAGTGCTTAGCAAAAACGTCTTGATTTTAATGAACGGGTCAATTTTCGGGTCATCTGATGGTTCGTTGAACGACGTTAGTTGAACTCGTTTTCGCGGTGGTGAAAACCATTTCTCTTGACTGCCGTTAAGAAATCGCGTTCAGTTCTAACCTCCGTCAATTGATCTCAGATCACAGAAAACTTGGTGAAAACGGCTCTAAATGTTCTATTTCACAGATTTGGCTCTCTAAGAAAATTTATTATTAAATTAAAAAGCCCTAGCTCCGAAAACCAAAATTTGATGAGCCCCATCGTTACCAGATCTTATGCGATCTCCTTAGAAAAGCTGCTCTTTCCTAAGATCTACGCTTGATGAATGAATGAACTACGCGAATTGAATCAATTGCTTGAATGAATGAATTGCGCGAATTGAATGAACTACGCGATTGTAAAAACTATAACTACACAGTTTACGCAGGTCTGCGAGTTCCTGACAGGGAGTCTATTCGTCTCTACGACGAACGAGTCCAGTTTAGCGGGATAAATTACGGCACTTACCGTCCCAGCCTCAGGAGATGAAAATTCTTCTTGACAACTTTCTTGGGAGAAAAATTGTCAGTTATTGGACGGAAAATCCGGAACAGAATTCAACCACAGTTTTCCGGCAGAAACGGTTTGATGGTTAACGATCCTTTAGCTGCGCTAATTCAGTTTCTGGGGTCGAATTGACGATTTCTCGCGCCGGATGCATCAGACTTATGTTCTCACGTGAACCTGCCCACCCCCAAGATCAAAGGCTGGCTACGCCGCTGCAATAAACTGGCGATTTTTCCACATTTAGCCAAAAATTAGTGCTTTCCTAAATTTGTACCCTCGAATTGCCGTTTTCTCTTTATTAGCTGTGAATAAGCGCTTTTCATACATTTTAGTCATCTATATGAGTTTTTTAGATTTTAGTCACGAATTACCAATTTCTTTCACTTCAGCACTTCGAATTAGGACTTTACTTCAGCCACGAAGTGGCCGATGGAAACCGTGAATTTTCTCAATTCTGGCTGTGAGTAAGCGCTTTTTCTTGATTTTAGCCGTGAACTCGTATTGCTCAATTTTAGCCCCGAATCAGCGTTTTTTAAAATAAATTTTGATTGCGGAAGGGCCCATATTCTCAATTTTAGCCAATAATTAGCGCTTTTTATAATTTTTAACCGAGAATCATGGTTTATCACTATTTTAGCCGCGAATTAGCTATCAGCCCCCCCCCCAATCACTAAAACATTTGGGCTCATCAAATTTATCTGAGGTTTGATCAACATCAACGTTGGTTGCCTATCAATAGAAGATAAGTACCTTTCTTCCCATATTAGGAATCCGGAGCCCCCCTTGACGCAGGGCCCCGGGCCCAGGCTCGTCGGGCCTCCGCCTAAAGAAGGCACTGGGACGAATGCATGAATGGTACTATTGCCAATTTTTGAACTAGTAAATCAACCAAAATTCATAGTTTCCTGATTCCTGCTCTGTTTTCGGGGAATTCGTGGTAAAATTCCCCACAGCAGCAGCAGCAGCAGTTCGCAGTTTATTCCGAGGCAATCAGTTAATTACCTATCCCCAAGGAGGTGAAACCCCGTTTGATTATATTATCAGGATGGCTATAAGATCTCCAAATTAAGTTTTATAAGATTAGCCAAACCCACAAAAAATGTGGTTTTTCAAAGAGCAAAAGCCACGAAATTCGGTTTCTGAGAGATAGCCCAAATTAAAAAAAAAAAAAAAAAACGCTCCGGCAGCTGGCGGTCGGAAAGAGTGCATTTCATTTCGTTTCGTATACGGATACCCTAAGCCATCCCAGTAGTAATAATCTTGATGCCATAATTTGTTTATTAGTTGATATTTGACCCAATACTGTTTGCTGCCGGATTTGTTTGAGCCAAACTTCTTCCCATATTGTCACCACGCTTTCCTATATTAAATTTTTGCGCCAAATTTTAGGATAAACGTGTGAATCTTGGCCAATTTTCAAAATTTCTTCCCCTATTGTAACCCCTTCCCCTAATCAACCTTTTAGAGAAAAAAATCGAAGGCCGTTGGTACATTAAATTGTTGAACTGAATTTTGAACCGATGGGATAATAAACGAGTGCTGTTTGGTGATTTTTAAAAATTGAATGCCTTACTATCTTCCTCCTTGAATTTTTTATATTTTATACATATCTATAGTAATTTATGGCGATTTTTTTGAAATTTCATCGCCTCCTCTTCACCTCATTTTTTTCGAAATATCTCGACGGTAATCTAGGGCTTTTGTTAAATTGAATTTTTGAGCCAAATTTGGGAGCGCTAGGATGAACCATTGAATTGTAACGCTATTTTTACTTCACCCGAGGGGGAGCACCTTCTCCAACTTGACTTTTTCAAAAAATTAAAATAGGAATCAAAGGCTACTTTAACCTGGAGTATTCGTGCCGAATATGATGCTTCTAGAATCAACTGGTGAATTGTAGTGATTTTTTGACTAGTTCAAGCACTACCCCCCCCCTCCACCTTGACCGATTTGGGCCAAATGCAATACCGACCGGGGTCTTATTGTAACAGGGCGGAAAATGGACTTGAAGAATATGGTTAATTGATTAATTTTATTCGAGTGTAAATAGGACTTATTAATTGTTAGTTTAAGAAGAATTTCAAATATTATTCATGCGGGGTTGAAGAACTGTAGATTTTGTGAAAATAATGCCGTACCCTATAGATAGTAAGGACAAAGGGTATGGAAATCGAGAATGAATCACTGTATTAGGTATATTTTCAAAGAACGTATACAAAACGGAAGGGTTCAGACAAGGGGTAGAGATTAGATGGAACGGTTTACAGAAAATAGGGAATTAGGACGGAAAGCATTGAACCTTGCCAGATATGGAGAGAGCTTTGTTATAAAGCTACTTCTTCGAGCGCGGACAGTCAGTGAGTACTGAGTCGAGTACAGAGTCGAGTACAGAGTCGAGTAGACGTCCGGGCCGTCTTCGCGGTCGGCAGGCCTTGGGCCTAGCGGGGGGATTCATGTGAGTACCGAGAGTTTCCGAAGTTCTGTAGCCGGGAGGGAACAATAATATAAAAAGCCCATTGTCTGACTAATTTGTAATTATCCATTTTTAATAAGTTGTGTGATTTAAATAAATTAAAATTAACGTTGTGTGTTAAAGCAAGCAACAGTTTCCTTCCTCTGATTTATCCCTCTCGTTCACTCTCACAATATCTCGAAGCAGTCGGTTTGGATTGCATAGTAACCGGCCGTAGGTAAATCCACCGGTTTACATTATGACTAATGACTTTTGTGCCATGTAATGTAAAACCAAGTTTGCAGCTTCGAAAGACTTGAGCTTTCCTCGAGACGTTGGAAAAACGGCGAAATTTTCTGAGTTGTCACGGATTTCCGGTTAAAACTTTGAAGGCGTAATAAGAGCTCTATTAATGTTTTTTGAAGCAGACAAAAATACCTACATTTTCTGGTCCAGTAGATCCCAAGATACAGATGCTCAAAGATGGGTAATTGTTTCCAAAAGTGGAAAACCTAACTTTAAATCCACAGAAGGGCGAACCCCCAATCTCCTTTACTTGTTCAATTTCCAGCCCTGAAGCACTTCCAGCTTAAGCCCATAGCCCTGTGGCTATAGCACGTGCTGTCAGAGTTTGGTTGCGATATTATGACAAAAATGGTGGCCATGTTTCTCCTGCAACGAACACCTAGCCTAGGCTATAAAGCGCAGTAAAATACGTTAGCTCCTGGGCAAATAAAGAGACACTTTTGGGACTCATACGCGGCCGTGAAATTCGGTTTTAGTATCATGTAAAATAAAAATGTAATGTTTGGCCCCCCGAAAGAAACACTGATTCTATCAAGGGCGTCGCCAGCCATTGTTCCAGAAGGGAATGGCTCCGTCAAAAACGGCGACATCAGGGGAGGAACCCGCCACTCATCGGCATCGGCTCGCCTGGTCGTGTATAAAAAATTATCTTGGTATTTTTACCGTAATTGCCCAGGGATGATTTTGGGACATCTTTCAAAGTGTTTTGCTTTGAGCCGGACGAGAATTATGAGGCCCTCGTCGGACAACGCTTGATTGACATAACATAGCCGATCGAGGCCTTTATATCTCCCCCCCCCCACCCAAGGGGACGTCGCCAGCGCCACCTTAAAGTGTCCTAAAACAAGCGTCTCGTGTTGTCGTTGCGGGTATATATCAGCCGATTTTTCTCGACTTTGACTTCGACGCGTGCCGGCGAGGTCGAGGATCTTTAAGTAAGTTGGAAACTATTAGGAACAACAAGACGTTCCTGGTGAAAAAGTGTGGCAAATTTCGTCAGCTATATATTTTAAGAAGAAGTCTAGGCGCTATGAGGTGTGGGGTCCGACAGAATTAGGAAAAACCTAAACAAGTGGCATTTTCGGTCCCGGTGGTCTCCACCAGCCCGCCATTTCTGTCGTTCAAATTTATTCAAGTAGGTATAGGTACCTCCGTACCTACCTTTTAACCTCTCATTGAAATTTTATTTGGGAACAAACAGTAAATGACACCTTTGTTTGTTTTTGCGTGATATTTTGTATACTTTTCAAGCTCGTATTGATTACTTGCTCGTTCCCTAAACGATGCGATCCGATTCCGAAATCTCTGGCCTTACGTATGTTGATTTCTGGCCAAAGAGTCCGCCGGGGAGTCAACCCTAAGGTTCGGGTGTTGAGCTAAGCATGTCCTACGACATCTCGGCGTTGAAGGGCCAGAATTCCCGCGTTATTTCTGCCTTTAATTAAGCTTCAAAATGAAAGCGAAGTGAAGATGAAGTACACACCGTGTGATTCACGCGTTACGCAACATCTCTTAGCTCTCCCTAGCGTGTGCGACGGCACCCAATCGTTTCAACTCCTCTCACCGAAGCGCAGGTTAAAAACTTTAGTGGTTGTTGAGCTGGGAGTCTGTCAACATCTTTTTTTCTATCTCTCGCTTTCTCTCTCTCACGAACTTTTTATTTTTTTCCCCTGCGAACTGTGCCTGTTACATACTCCCATTTGTAATTTGAATAGTGCCTTAAACCATGGTATTTATCGTGGAAAATAATTGGTGCCTTTCAGTGCGGTAGTGTTGTGTCAGTGCTCGGTTTCGTTCGGGTGTTACTTTTTTGGGTGGAGTTATCGGGAACAAATGCATTTTTTCAATATCACTGATCTTCGTGATAACGACGTAATGATGTCTTGTATATTTTGAAGACACCCACGGGGCCTTATATCTAAAACATGAAAAAACAGTTTTTTCGAGTCAAACAGCTCGCAGATCAACGTTTCTTGAGGTAACATGTTCTTTTACCTTTTAGGCGTCTCGGATTGTATAAAAATCCTTTTTGAAATGGTAGGGCTGAAAAGACTGAAGTCCTTTCGGACGATCTCCAAGATGCTGAGAAGAAAGTAGAGTTTATCAAGACCTCCTGTTTCACGACTGGCAAAAAGCTAAGTAGCCCGATTTCCAGTCAAGATGCCTCGGCGAAGGAAAAAAGACTGGTAACTTGTTACATTATTATGAACGTGCTCGAAACTCACAAAACCCGATTATTTTCGCTTACGTTAACTTATGCTTATGTTGCTGTTACATCTTTGCTGCACAGTATTACACCCTCCCATCTTAATGCATGTAATGCCATCATGTATACATCAAAATACGCAGGCAAAATTTTGAAGCTTTTGCTTCATTCCTGTTTAGAATCCACCCCGTCAAGAGTAACCATAATCTTTTCCAGGAGTTTCATTCCCCTAAACCCCCGTTTCCGCCCCAGCAAGCTTCACCTCGCGACTTATGCAAAAGGTCACTAATTGTTGGTGGAAGTCCCTCAGCTGTCGTTGCCATTATTTCAGCTGGCATTTCAGTCAACTTTATTAATAGGGGGGATTTTTTGGGTGAATCCATTAATTTAGGGCCGGCAAAAGTCACCATGGCGAGCACTCGTTACAGTCAGGCCATTATTAAAGTATATTCATGATCTAATTTTATCCAAACTCCTCAATTTCGTGACCCCGTTGAGTCGAGCAAAAAAATTATCTTCGCGTTTATTGAGGGGTTTAATGTTAAATGTATTTTAAAAAGTGCGAAGAAACGATAGGCACTATTATTTATATCCAGATAAATTACATATCGTAAAGATTATACGGAGTATGGATGAGTGCAAATTGACAAGCTACTTGACCAACCCGCGAATAAAACCTCGCTCCGGGATCTCAGAAAAATGTTCAATTGCATAGCATTGTGGATCTTCATTTAAAAAGCAATAGGAGCAAGTGGTCCGGTAGTTTGTTTCATGCTTACCTACTGAACCCGCTTCCGCAACCTCATTATGGTATCTAATCGAGGCGTTCAGTAAGATCATGTCGAATGGTGTACCTAGTACTAGGAAGTTGTGATCAAAATCTCCTTACAGACGTAGTTTGCTTCTTTGCCACTTAAAAGCCGTCCTGCCGACTGAAACGCTGGTCGGAGGAGAAAACAGACAACGTCTCTGAAAACAGTACAAAATGTCTCTTTGCCAAGGCCCTGAACACGAACACTAGGTCCACCACATAGGCAATGTTCCATAGTCTATGAAAGAGAAAAGATAAGTACGCGATGTCTCCACTAAATCGCATTGAAGTATTACTCTTATTTCTCCCCCCCCCCCAATAATTTATGAAAGTGATGTTTTGTAGGTTTGTTAAAGTTTGGAGCCGAGTTGCCATGGTTGCAGGCGCGAATTTATGGGGGGGGGAGAGAGGGTTAGGAGCGGCCGCCACTCCCTTGTCAGCTCAGACAACCCCACAGAAATGGGGGGGGGGGCGAATAAAACAGAAGGGAACGTGAAGGGATAAAAATGCGAGGGGGGAAGCAAAAGATGACCACAATGTGGATGCGTATAAGTTTAGTGTAAAGAAAAGAATTGGGTAAAATTAGACCCAATTTGCGATCAAAAACACCCCATACACCATGGTCCGAAAATCAAAACCCTTCGAGATATAATTTTTCTAGCATATTTTTAGGATAACATCACTTTCCTTGACTAAATGTGAGTTACTCGCTTCCTTGCTGACTTTATGCAACTTTTGACGATGGATTCGATTTGAGCACTCTCTTATCTGTCAGGTCTAGCTATATTCGTACAAAAAAAATAGTATATTGTACCCCTAGGAGGTAAAGGGGTGTTTCCAAGACGAGAGATGTGGCAGTCGGACACGGCCTGCTTACTTACGGCGTAAAGGGCCTCGTACTGAAATTTGGAGGAGGATTTAGCTTGCGGGCCTAGACGCATGTAGATAACAGGACGAAACAGGAAGTTGGAAAAGTACTTGTTTTGGAATATTAATTTATTGTTACTATCAATTTGCGGAAAATAAAATTACTTGCGGAAAACACAATATGAAACAAGAAAAGATAGATTATCACTGAAAATGCACCCAGGCACTTTTTCAACCATCGTGGTAATACTTTCCGTTAGTCGCGAGCAGTTATTGACTTTCAAATTTTCCAAAAATATTTTTTTTTTCGATGAGGCTATCAATTCTTCCATGTTTATGAATAAATATAAATGAAAAAACCCTTCGGAAATATTTCTTATTTATTAACAAGGGTTGGCATATTTGAAATCCCGCCAAATCGAACATTTTCCGAAACAAGTATTCTCTGTCCTTCTCATACCTCTTAATATCTCATTATTTTATTATTGGAGAAGGCAAAGAAACGCAACAAACTAACCGCTCCCCGACATCAAAGTTATAGGTGAATTTTTTCGGAAGGCTCTCATGACGCAAGCATGCCAGCCGGCGTGTTTAAAATGACCTAAAACTTCAAAATTCGTATATTTATGAATTGTTGGGTTATTTCACTAATGGATTCCGATTTGTGCTCTATTTTAGTATAAATAAACCTTAAAAATATAATTATGAATAAGTTCTGACCCGTGAAACTTCCTCATTGTGATATTTTGGTTTTTGGAGGAGCCCAAACGGGCATGGTTTTTTAAGGATAAGATATTGAGCCGAAATACCAGTTTTTTCGGTAAAATATTGTGGATTCTGAGGCTAAATTTCGGGAAAATATAAAACGCAATTTCCAAACAGATGCGATAGCAATGGAACCGTATGAAAATATTCTACAAATGTATAAAAATAATAATTAAGGCCAATAAAACAATTTCCATGTATAATAAATGAAAAAAGGGGGGGAGGGTTCCCAGAAGTAATCCAAGGCACGGGGAGGCAGTCTAATATCAAGTTTCGTTAAGGCACTATAAAACACGAGTACGAAAACGAGCAAATCGGCGCCATATTTTGTCCCTCATACAATTATAGTTCTCACCTGGTCTCATTGATGAGTGGGGTATTTTTATTTATTTCGACCGCATTCCACGTTTGTTTTTTGTTACGATGACAATTTTTTCATTTATGGTACTGTATTTACCCTAACGACTGAGGGACAAAATATGGCGCTGAAATCCGTGTTGCCGTACCTGTGCATTTGCAGGGATCGCTGGGGATGAGAGAAAATGGTCAGTTCTGCGTAAATCATGATACACATTTTCTATGGCACATTTAAGTATAGGCAAAATCGTGGTTTTTCGGGTATTTTCGTTCATAACCCAAATACTATTGATTTCATAGAATCGAGCTACCATGCATTTGATTCGGCACCAAAAACAACTTCAGAAACGACATATGAAACGACTTCATCACTAAGGGATAAGTTTATCGACCCGGCAATTTAGGTCGTATTCGTAAGCACGGCAAAATAGGGTTCTCGAACAGCAAATTATTCTTTTCCACGGTCTTTTAGTGTTTCTCCCGGCCATAAAAAGTTTTCAGCTTAAAAAAATGAACTACCCCGACAAAAAAGGTGATTGCACGGCAAAATAGGATATTCCCCTTCTTTTAATTCTTTGCACGACAGAGAAATAAAAAGGACGGCAGAACATTATTTTTTATCCTACTCGATGATGACTCGCAACTGTCATGAAATAGTAGATTACATTTCAAGTTTAGTAAGTGGTGCATTACCTGCGAGTTTTTTGTTTGGCGGACGAGGCTTGCCGAAATGGTCAGCCTCGATTACGTCTCGACTGGCCACTTTTTTTCTCGGCCCGGAAAAGTATGCCTTTCATGCCTAGGTGAACAATATACTATGCCTGAACGCCTGATATTATTGTTTCCCACGACAATTTATGATGACTCCACGTCAATTTAGCTCTCTGTTCCCGAAGAATTGCTAGATTTTCTCCCTGATTTTTTTTAACAGGTAAATTCTGAATCGAATGAAATTTAGTTTGATGAAAGCAATTTTCCACTTTTAGAGTAAAACCCGGAAGGGCGGCAATATGTTGTATCTAAACCCCTCTCCTGTTGTAGTTCAACGCCGTTATCTCATGTTAAAATTAGAAAAAGAAATATTGAAAAATAATTTGAAGGAGAGGGATTGTAATAAAAATCATGTTCAACGTACCTACGTGTGCTAAAGTGTTTAACGAAAATTTATGATTTGGCTGCTTTCGCGGGGAAAGGGCAACCTCGTACTTTGAACAAAAAATGTTCATGGCCTTAAATCACAAATTTTCAGTTAAATTCTTTTTTTTTGTCATTGATTTACCTACCCTTTTCTGACCCGTGATAATTAGACGTGCAAATACCTTTGTCTGCCGTGCGAAAGACGTTGGATTTTCCATTTTAGCCGTTGCACTATTAGACGTGCGATTAACCTTTTTTGCCGTGGGATTACCCTTTTTTGTCGTGCTGGTTGCTGTTCGTACAACCTTTTTTGACGGGCTAAAAATTTTTCCCCCATCATAGGGCGTGAGGATTTTAATAAACAAATCAAGCCAAAAACAACGATTTTTCGCCATCGAATTATGCCATCTCGAGAAGTAATCAGCCCTCGGACTTGGTGCTGATTTTTATCGACTCAGCACACACAACTGCATAAGATTAGTCACCTCGTTTTGGCAATTTCTTTTCATCCTTTGTAGGGGTGAGTTGGCCAACGTCTACCCACCCTTATGGTTCGCCATCCCGTATCGTTGCGGACTCTTCGAATCCTCAAAGTATACATAAAAAGGAATGTTTTAAAGCCACATTCGAAATTGGGCTGAATTTTGCCGCTATTCTACCTTTATTTCCTGTACTAACAGCAAACTACAATTCAATAATTGTAAATTTCCATAATTCCACATGTGTCTGGAAATCAATACCTTTTTTGGGATCCTCAAAGGGTATTCTTGAAGACAGATCTGTGAGAGGAGGGTTAAATAAATATTTGCTTCAAAAGTAAAAAAAATGACTAATTGAGGGGCAATTCTGCTATGTTAATTTCAATGAATGAGTATGATGGGGAAGCTTTTCGAATCGAGCCATGGTGCGGAAAAGTTAATGAGTGACTCATGGTTGATGAACAGTTTTCTTGGGTTAAATTTTGGTTACATCTTCAATCCCCAGTCCAGACTTCAGGCAATGCTTATCGCCTCCCAGTTTTATGTATGTGTGTGTGGTGAACGTTGGTCTCAAAATTAGTAATTGCAATGTTTTTACCTAACACGGATAACGTAGTTCTCAAGAATTTCAATCCCCAATTTTCCTGCTTTAACTTTTATTTAGGTAAGGTCATGATGTGGAAAGGTTTAGACCCTGACTTGGAAAATTAATTTTTATCATAAATGTTCCCTGAAGCGTTATACGTTAGTAGAACATGTTCTTAAAAGGCTCGAAATTTCATCTTGTCCTTTTTATATTTAACCACTTTATTTAGACCCCCTCCCACCCAATAGAATTCACTCCCTCATAGCTTGGATGTACTGCTTAGCAAGGAATTCGTAACAGTGAATTTATATTTTTGCGCGTTGTATGTAATGAGATGCTTTATTCGTTAACAAGTTTTTGCACGTTGTAGAGGTCATGCATTGTTTCTTTACGTTCATTCTCAAATGCGTAACGGTTTTGTTAAAATTAGAAAAAGAAATATTGAAAAATAATTTGAAGGAGAGGGATTGTAATAAAAATCATGTTCAACGTACCTACGTGTGCTAAAGTGTTTAACGAAAATTTATGATTTGGCTGCTTTCGCGGGGAAAGGGCAACCTCGTACTTTGAACAAAAAATGTTCATGGCCTTAAATCACAAATTTTCAGTTAAATTCTTTTTTTTTGTCATTGATTTACCTACCCTTTTCTGACCCGTGATAATTAGACGTGCAAATACCTTTGTCTGCCGTGCGAAAGACGTTGGATTTTCCATTTTAGCCGTTGCACTATTAGACGTGCGATTAACCTTTTTTGCCGTGGGATTACCCTTTTTTGTCGTGCGATATTTGCTGTTCGTACAACCTTTTTTGACGGGCTAAAAATTTTTCCCCCATCATAGGGCGTGAGGATTTTAATAAACAAATCAAGCCAAAAACAACGATTTTTCGCCATCGAATTATGCCATCTCGAGAAGTAATCAGCCCTCGGACTTGGTGCTGATTTTTATCGACTCAGCACACACAACTGCATAAGATTAGTCACCTCGTTTTGGCAATTTCTTTTCATCCTTTGTAGGGGTGAGTTGGCCAACGTCTACCCACCCTTATGGTTCGCCATCCCGTATCGTTGCGGACTCTTCGAATCCTCAAAGTATACATAAAAAGGAATGTTTTAAAGCCACATTCGAAATTGGGCTGAATTTTGCCGCTATTCTACCTTTATTTCCTGTACTAACAGCAAACTACAATTCAATAATTGTAAATTTCCATAATTCCACATGTGTCTGGAAATCAATACCTTTTTTGGGATCCTCAAAGGGTATTCTTGAAGACAGATCTGTGAGAGGAGGGTTAAATAAATATTTGCTTCAAAAGTAAAAAAAATGACTAATTGAGGGGCAATTCTGCTATGTTAATTTCAATGAATGAGTATGATGGGGAAGCTTTTCGAATCGAGCCATGGTGCGGAAAAGTTAATGAGTGACTCATGGTTGATGAACAGTTTTCTTGGGTTAAATTTTGGTTACATCTTCAATCCCCAGTCCAGACTTCAGGCAATGCTTATCGCCTCCCAGTTTTATGTATGTGTGTGTGGTGAACGTTGGTCTCAAAATTAGTAATTGCAATGTTTTTACCTAACACGGATAACGTAGTTCTCAAGAATTTCAATCCCCAATTTTCCTGCTTTAACTTTTATTTAGGTAAGGTCATGATGTGGAAAGGTTTAGACCCTGACTTGGAAAATTAATTTTTATCATAAATGTTCCCTGAAGCGTTATACGTTAGTAGAACATGTTCTTAAAAGGCTCGAAATTTCATCTTGTCCTTTTTATATTTAACCACTTTATTTAGACCCCCTCCCACCCAATAGAATTCACTCCCTCATAGCTTGGATGTACTGCTTAGCAAGGAATTCGTAACAGTGAATTTATATTTTTGCGCGTTGTATGTAATGAGATGCTTTATTCGTTAACAAGTTTTTGCACGTTGTAGAGGTCATGCATTGTTTCTTTACGTTTCATTCTCAAATGCGTAACGGTTTTCTTCTCAGAGGAAAACCTCCGATTTCTGCCTCGGCACGACGTTGCTTGAATGCGCTTCTGCTGCCGCTTCCGCCGATGACAATCTTCCGAGTGAGCACTTGTTGAGGTGAGTTTTCTTCTTTTTCTTTACACGAGCTATCCCCCACCCTCTTGTCACAACTACTAAATTAAATTTATTAGACATTTATTTTTCGTCGGTTTTTTAATTTTTATTAGCCGTGCAGTTTTTTTTTTGTCGGATAAAAACGAAAGGCATTGGCCTTGAAAGTTAGCTTTGTTTAAATTGTATATTGAAGCATGAAGACGTGCTTTTTTCATGATCAACGTTTAAGACGTTTTTTAAATACCCCTTTTTCAGTGTCTCAAGTCTATAAATATATAATTTTCTCTCGCGCAAACTTCTTGCTAACTTTCGAGTGAGAGAAAGATAGCTCTCACTCTCTCGCACCGCATATGATGTCATCAATAAGCCTCTGAGTCACAAACTCGTGTGCTATGTAAAAATTGTTTTACACGTTTCCATTGGCGAGAGAGTGAGAGAGAAAACAATGCTGAAATTACTGACTGCTGTGTTTGAAGAACAACGTCAAGACGCATGTGCTTGCGAATTCGTTAGTTTGTTCCGTTTTTCAAGGATCTGACATGATATGGTGATGCGTGGCCTGAAGTACTAGGCTTAAATGGTCGAGCGACAGTGGAGGTGGAGCTCTTGAGTAATAAGGGTGAAAAAGGCACGTGCAGACGATCTGTAAAGTATGAAAATCTAGGGAAAAAGAAAATAATCGACTGCAAAATGTACCCAGTCTCATGATGACTTTTTTTCAATTTTGAAAGATAAAACTCGATTTGCTTTTGATGTCCATTTTATTGAGGAACAGTTTGATTTTGTGTTTAGGCTGAAAACGAACTTCTCCGATTCACAAAAAATGTGAATCAAAGTTTATTGTTCTATTCTTTCGAGTGAAAGGAGTTGTTTTATTTTTGTGGAAACCAAGGGCGTGTCATACTCATGTAAACAGCATTCACTGGTTCATCTTTGAACCTTGTATAGCTGTTACCATTCAGTAATCTTTCGTCTGACTGTTCAAGCAATAAATCTCAATTTTAATGTTTAATTCGCTCTAGTGTTTCGATAAAATAGAACCTCCGTTGAGTGTGAGCGTTTCCGAGTCTTAAAACTGTTGAGCTATTACATATTCCAATTTAGGTCAAGGCATGATAAGCTAGTTCGTTGTTTTTAGTTAAAATACCTTTTTCCATAAACATATACGCTAGTTGAAGGAGTGTTTAGTCCTTTGTCACATTCCTATATTTAATACATTGTAGCCTTCGGGTTATTCTGACATCATCTCTGACGAAATTGACTCGTGAAATTCCCCTCCTCCTTCCTCACCTACATAGTGATGACTCGAGTTAGTTACATGTCTAGGAGGAAATTAAAAGATACCTAAGAAGACCTTGATGTCTGAGTAAATTAAAAAAGTTGGAGGGGTTCAGAAGGAGTTTGGTTCCTTGCATCCTAGCTTACTTTCACTTTTACGATAAATCTGCGAGTTTCTGGAATATTCAGAAAGGCGCTTGTTCTGGAAAAGGCTATTAATCGTGAGACAAATATCGATACCGGTGAAGGTCGTGGGGGAAAATCGAAAAGGAAAATGTACCTATGGCGTTAACCACTAACTACTAGACACTAGAGTGTATAATAAATAATGCTATTTAAGCGGACTATACCCATTTGTGGTGTTGAGCTGCGTTTACATTTGGGAGTTTTTTGTTCTCGAGAGCTTAACTCGCCAGTCTAAACGGGCCAGAGAGTTCTCGGGAGAGCATCCTGGCACTCTCATGGTGCAATTACACGTGAGAGTAAATCTCGAGAGTTGAACTCTCTGAGAGTGCCAGGTAAGGGCAGGCGGCAGGGGGGGGGGAACTCTCCGGCCCGTTTAGACTGGCGAGTTAAGTTCTCGAGAGCTAAAAACTCTAAAACGCAGCTTCAGAGAGTTCAACTCTCGAGAGTTACTCTCTCGTGTAATAGCACCATTAGCCAAGTAACGAGCCAAATATTAATCAATTTCCAGCAATTGCCTAGTAACCGACCAACTGAAAATTGGAAAATATGTGCTCGTTGTTCGACGAGCACCGCATGTTCATTGAGTTGTATTTGTATTGACACAATGATTTCATTTTTATCGAACAACATACATTTAGAAAAGGGTGAGAGTCCATGATCATAGTGTGGACAGACTTTAATTTAAAAAATTCTATCGAGCTACAATTTTTTTAACATTTTGTTTCACGTGACAGAAGGGCCCTAGTATACCCAAAACTATTAGTTTTGGAGTTCATGAATCTTCTGTATCCTCTATGTGATTTTTGCGAAGTGCCACCCAGGCGCGTAGCCATGGTGGGGGGGGGGTCCACCGGGGGCCGGACCCCCCCCCCCGAAATTTCAGATTTATTTTTCATGTCCTGAAGGAGACTTTTCATTTTCAATTTTTTCAATTTCTCCGCTCACGCATTGGAATAATATTGCACAATAATGATAACAGTAATAATAATAATAATAATAATAATAATAATAATAATATGTAGTATGTAGGTAGTTAAAAACTGAAAAGAGTAGGCATAGAGTGGAAATACCACCCCCCCCCTCGCCAAACCAGGACCTACTCCGGACCCCCCCCCCCCAACCCAAAAAGAAATCCTGGCTACGCGCCTGGTGCCACATATAGACATGATTATTCCTAATACGTTGGCACATATTGACAGAGTGCATGGTGAAATTCACAGTTTCGCATGCTCAGGGGCGTGCCCAAGGGGGGGGGGCGTCAGACTCTAGCCTGCTTAATGAAAAAATAAATAAATAACAAATTAAAAGAAATAAATAAATGTAAAACAAGATAAGGATTTGATAGGCCGGAAAAATTAGCCATTTAGCCCCGCTTAGTACCAAGACCCTCTGCAGAACAGGCCGGAAGGCTCTTACTTGTGACGAAAGCAAAGAAGACCAACTGCTCGCCCTAGCCTAGCCGGTTGCCGCTCTGCTAAATTCGCTGTGGCCGACTGTCTTCATAGGCTTGATCCTTTGTCTCGCTTTTAAAAACTTGTCTCTATTTTTTGAACAGTTTAACAAACAACAAAAACTATCCCCAATTTTTTTATTTCAAAGCCTTCCCTGCCATTCAGCATTTGTTTTTTCTTCAAACTAAACTGCCGTTAAACAACTTATTCTTCTTTGCTTTCCTCCTTCCTTCCCGAAAGATGGAAACTCACGTGACAGTTACACATATATAGGGGGGAAGGGTGACAAACATTATTGGGTGATAGTAGACCTCATTTGCGACCGAAATCACCATATACACTATGGTCCGAAAACCAAAACCCTTCGATATATGATTTTTCTAACGATTTTTAAGGCTTACATACTTTTTTAAAAAGTCAGTCCCTGTTTGTCCACACTAAATCTACAGGGACAACCCGTGATTCAGAAAAACATCTTCAAAGTGTCCTTTGAAAAGGACACTTTGATTTAAGGAGCATTCAAGGAGACTCCACGGTAATGTCCAATATTGCAAGGTGTTGGGCCATTCCTGAGTGTGGTCACGGATTGGTCGTATCCTTCCCGAAATGAAGATTTTACTCCAGAGACTGACTCTTTGGTTACTCAATAAACAATAACACCTCAAAATCCTCAGGAATAGAAACTCAAAAAGCAACAGAAGCCTGTCGTTAGCGTGCGCAGTGGCGTGCCCTGGAATTTTTCTTAGGAAGGGCTTTAAATTATAAAACTAGTTATATAATATACGTATACATAATGTATATTGTATAATATCTGTATGTAGTATACGGCTGATGTTCCAATGCGGTTATTGACGTCCCCTCCCACCAACGTCTGGTGTGCTATCCAGCCTGCCTGGATACTCAGTGTCCACTACGGGTCCGCGTAAAATTCGACACTTGGCAGAACTGCCGGCCACCCTATCCGAACAATCCCAGGCGACAAATCCGAGCATCTCCTCTCCATTTTGCCTGGTTCCGGCAACAGGGAACAATGATTAGTTTGACTCTATAAAAACAATACTGGTTGAAGCAACATCTCCTCCATCGGCATGAAGTTGCCACGAGAGGCACGTGCTCATTTTTGACTCCCCCTGAGTAATGCGCTAAACGTCTCAGCCCTCACGGTCTCCAGTTCATTCGCACGCACACACACGACTCAGGAGAGCAGGCAATTGCGAATGCAACCGCCCTCGCGACGAAAATTGCGTAAAAGGGTGTCAGTGTCCCACAAACGAGGCAAAAATCGCTCCCTCGGAAAAATACTGGTACAACTCAAAAGGGCTCCTATAAAACCCAATTCCGTGGACTTGGGTCCTTTAAAACCCAATTTCGGGGATATTTGCCTGATCAAAAATCAAATTTCGTGGCTTTAGCTATTTCTAAAATTAGTTTCGCAGGTTCAGTTAACTCGAATAGCTAATTAGGCGGAATACGAACGATACGAAAGCAATTTTGCAATTTTGGCGTTTTCAACCTCCACTTTCTCTCTTCCACGACAAAATGTTTCAAATTTGGAACCTTAAAAATCCAATTCAACCTATTTTCGTTATTTCTGACCCGCCCAATTTCGCGGCCTTTCACGTTTTTAAAAACCAAATTTCGTGGGGTTCACTCCTAATGAATTAATTGATTTGGCTCTTTCAAACCCCAAAGTTTGGCCCCTACCCAACTTTTGCGAATTTCCACTCTTTCAAAATCTATTTTTTCGGATTTGATTCATTCGAATTAGTGAACATTTTAACATTAAACTGATCAACGATTAGTCGTTGTTAACTTGTTTTCAGGTGACCTACTATTGTGCCCTACTTTCCATCGCAAGCGTCCTCCTTTTGCCCTACTCTTTTGTGTCAGGCGTCCTCAGAAACTACTTTGACATCTGGTCACCTTACCTTCATAAACCAATTTTTGGGGTTTCAACTCCCAATTTCGTGTATTTCCTTCTTCCGTGGCTTTGGCTATTCTAAAATGAGTTTAGTGAGTTTGGCTGATTGGAAACATCAATTTGGCTCATTCTCAAACCAAATGCACTGATTTGCCCCATTCATAAACCTCTCAAACAAACCAACAAACAAACAAACAAACAAACAACAAAGTTTTATTCCTCCTTGAGTTACTCCAATTTGTCACTTTGCCAGATGTTCTCTACTGGACTATCTTCCTATTATTTTACAGCCCATTTGAACTAAATGCTCTCATGGTCCATAGCCTATTTTGATATTTTTGACATGATATTCATTTCCAGGCAAGTTGTAACAGACTGCGGGAAACTTCAAATTTGCCTTGCGAATGCTACAGTCGAATACGAAATGCGCATTGAAAGTCAAGTTGTGGAACCGTTATTAGGGGTCTGTGACAATGACTATCCCAACATACAAAAAGTTAAGAAAACGTTAAGCAAATTAATACTTGACATGGATTCAGCCAGAACGAGGTAAATATGTGTTCTCAAATAAACCATTCCTTTCTCCTCATTTAGTATATTTGTACGAATTGAGTGTTGGGAGTTCAATCTAACGTTCCCCGTAGCCAATTTAGAGTAATTCGTGGTATCCTGTCCTTGATATTTTCCTGTTATAGGCTTCAGGGTGACAAATGAATTTATTAGATCCTTCACAGATTTAATGACACCCCCCCCCCTTCACCACAAATTGTAGATATCAGCAGGCGGCGTCCAAACATAATAGCGGTTCAGCGAGTGCCTCTAAAAGCGATTTGATTAAAGATGAATTGGAAGAAGCCGAAACAAAGGTTGAACAATGCCGAGTGAGTAAAAAAAGGAAGCATTTGCGACGCTCTGTTTATTGCATGAATGGGTTTTTGACGTTGATAATTTTACTACTCTGGGGAAAAAATAAAACTGATTAGGACTCCTTGGCTTGCGAGATGCTCCAGTTGATCTCGAGGGAGGCGGAACTTTCAAATATTATATTGGAGTATGCTAATTTGCAACGGAACCACCATAAAGCCGCTATCGCTATCTTGGATAAAATTATTCCTGAAATGGAGAATAAAATAAGTATGCTTCTTAAATTATCAACATTTAAAGAACTTCAGCGTATCTGTTGACTACTTTGTTGTAGGGGAAAGTCCTATGAAACCTGTTTTTGGGCGGCCACTCGAAGAACATTTACGTGTTACGGGCCGGAAAATTGCTTTCCCTATCGAACTTTGCGTGTGTGGAATACTTGAATTGGGCATAGCGGAAGAGGGTTTATTTCGTGTAGCACCAGGTAAACACAAGTGTGCTCTTTTTTTCTACCCAAGTCGTATCTCACGTATTTTATTTTTCAAGGTGCGTCCAAATTGAGGCGTATGAAACTTAGCTTAGACGCACATCAGCTGCAATTTGAAACAGCTCTCCAGTTTCGTGATCCTCACGTTTTCGCTGGAGTTCTCAAGTCATATTTAAGGGAACTACCGGAGCCTCTGTTAACGCACAAACTTTATGACCAATGGATGAATGCGGCAAGGTAAGAATCACCGCCTAATGTTTACTACCGTGAATTCTTTTAATCATGTACTAATGTGTATATTTGCTGAATATTGCTTTGGCATCAAGTGTAATTATTGGTTTTCGACAGTCAACTTTTGCTGGTTACGTTGACTGGTATGAGTGTTCCTTTTCTCCTATATTTGCTGCATAAGACAGACAGGGGCTTGTGAGGACGAGTTTTCCTCTGATAAGTTTAAGTCCATTAATATGTTCCTGAGTAGAATAGCCTTGTTTAAATCCATACAGGACAATGACATTTAAAGTTCACATTGTGTTACCTCTCATGATCGCTGTCCTCCTCCAACGTCCCCCTTAGATAAAACGCAATTACACGTCAGCAGAACAATAGAAGGCTTCACGGAGCTGCTATTGTGATTTTCAGAGTAATGTCCACCGGGAATCAAGATGAAGGGCTTTCTGCGCTTTGGAACGTCCTTCACTGCCTTCCTCAGACCCATTATGACAATATACACTATCTAGTGAAATTCCTTTCAAGTTTGGCTAGTAATAAGCAGAGCAATAAAATGACTCCGCAGAACATAGCCATTGTGATGGCACCGAATTTAATATGGAGTCCAAGCGATGATACTAATAACATAGGGTGAGTACGACTCCTAAAAAGGCGTTGTCGGTTTTATTGTTCAATCCGTATTCGCCGTTTTACAGAATGAATATGAACGTTGCCAACTTACACAGCATCATTGTGGACAGTTTGGTTACGTTTGCCAACTGGTTTTTTCCTGGTGGTGAGTTTCAAGTTTGTCGAGGCGCTTTAGTTTGTGTAATTTTAATTTTATGGCTACAGATGTAGACTTTTACGTTACGATTATTCCGGCTTTCCTTAATGGCCACACTAACGATCAATTGAATGAATCCCAAGTTGATATTAAAAGAACGCAATCAAATGACAGCTTATCCGATCATAATAGGTATGTCAAAGTTCTTTTTGTATCGAAAACCAATAAAATAAAATAACGTATCAACCGTCCTCTCGTTTTTTATTGCAGTCCCCCTCAAGGAAGCCCAAAACCAGCTGTGAGGATTAGAAAGCATCACAAGGCAGCTGCGCCCAACCCACCAGGACACAACGAGACAAAGAGACGAGACGATGACAAGATTAACGAAAAGAGGAGGAACAGTATGTTGAAAGAAGAGCGCCCGAAGAGTGTGGCTAATGCTTTCGACGAGCCCAAACGCAAAAGCGAAATCGAAGCGGAACCCACCGCTACTCCGGACGCTAAAACGAAAAAAGAGAGTCCTCGAGAAACAAAGCGTGAAGACTCTCAGCTACTGACGTCCTGTTCAGCTATTAACCCAACTAGTCCCGACTCGATTGAGCTAAAATTCAACGAGTCTTTCACTGATTTACCACCGAGGGAGTCCGACTCGACAACATCAGGGCTGACGACCTCTCCTGAGAGAAGACTTGGGGACTTGGACAAACGAACGTCCAAATCTGGTGAGGACATACGACAAGTGAAATTGTTTCAAGACGTGACATTCGCTACTCTCGATCGGAAAAAACCACCACGACCTACGCCAGCGCCTCGGTCATTCATTTTGTCTGAGTCCTCGGCAAGCTCTCAGGAATCGAAACCGGCCATTCCTGAGCGACCAGCGGCACTTCAAAGGCCCCTTAGTTCCTCCTTTAGAATCAACAGGAATAATTTAGAGTCACCTACCGACGTAAGTTGATGATTTCAGAGTATTGAAATCCGACTTCTGGTCTCCTGCCTTTTTTTGTTACTGACGATGCTTTGTTTCAATTTTCAGCCTGAAGACCGTACGCTAGAGAGAGCAAGGCTATTTTGTGTTGACAAACAGCAAGTGTCTTTCGTCAATGTGTCTAACGACAAAGTTCCTACCGATAAGAAACCAGGTTAGATCTTTAGGATTTCCCACTTTTAGCATCATTTCTTAACAAAACACCCCTTCTCCACAGGTGAGCGAGAAAGGAGAGAAAGTGGTGACAAACCAGAGAAACCGAAAAAACCGGACACTCTGTGCCAATCGGGGCACCAGCGAGCAGCCTCGGAAGGCAGTATTATTGAAACTGGTAAACACGCCTGTTGTTAGGCCTATTCAGTCCCAAAACCAACCCGTTTTCTATGAAGATGTAAAATCACCATATACGCGTTTCATTTAAGGTGTCGGAACTGAGAAGAGACCACCTCGACCTACGCCACCACCACCGCCCATCCCTAGCCCAGTCAAAATAAAAGACAGCACCGACCTTTAAATTTAGTTTTTGTCTTTAAACTATTAATTATTTTCCACCAAGAAAGTCAATTTTTATTAAAAATCATTAAAAGTGTTTTAAGTTGAACTGCTCTCTCGAAATTAATGTCATACTGCGGGGAAATTCCCTCTGAATTCATATCGTGAGCATTAAGTAAAGGACTATACAAATAATGTACTATTCTATAACCTTGTGATAAAAGTATTTTGAGGGATAGAACAATTTATTAACTGTGTGCCTCTTGAATAGTGTAAATGCACAAAAAAAGTGATGTTTAGTTACAAAATGTGATTTAAGTTAAGACCATAAGTTTTTGTTCAGAAGGGAGGGGGGACCGCCTTTTCATGTAATTTGTTCCAAACGAATGGCAGTAGACGCGATCTTTGTTTTCCTCCACGAAGACAGTCAGCCTTTTAACGCCAGAATTAATGTTAAAACCTTTTATACCGAAATTCATTTGATGAATTACGTGGTACTTTAGTGGACATGCTTGTGAAGAGATTAGTTTTCTTATATAACATTTTACAGATTGTTCAATACCAAGATGTTCTTAATTAACTGGAATCTTCTTTATGTTCTACGCCTTGCTGCCTGCTTACCTACGTGTGCTTAACTAGGTCGATGGACGATGAAGAATGTACCTTGACCGGCTGGATTAATGATCCCACGTTGGTTAGAGACTTCGACTGTTGGAAAGGGAACTTCAAAGAGATACTTCAGGGTGTGAGCCCCACCCTGGGAAATAAAACGGGCCCACTGCAGTGCCGTTAAATCTTCGTCTAGGTCTCAGACTTCAGGGATCATCGCTCTTGGCTTTCCTTCTGCCTAGCTCCTCTCAGAAACGACTTGAAATGTGATAATTTTCCAACTGATCTATTCCCTTTTGTGGGCTTCTTAAGGAACCCCAATTGTGGGCTTCCGTAACGCGCGTTGTGGGAAACTTAAGCAACCAGGGCCACATCTGAATAAGTGTCCGGCATATGACACATAAATTGGCCGGATGTAAGTTGTAACGAGGGTCTGCATCTGCACGTCCTTGTAAAGTTCGAGACATTTCGGGGAACTCAAATTCAAGTTCTTTTACGTGAAGAGCAATAACAAATCAAAAGACTTGACAAAGCCTTGAATACTCTACAATGAGATTGATTTGCGTAAAAATGTTCGACCTCGATCAACAAAGGACGGCTTAGATCCAAACTGTCCATACCCGCAAGAGACATCGTGTCATGATTACCCGCGAAGCCAATATGGTGGTAGGCCTCCGGATGGAACTTTCCCTCATGGAGTTCCCATGAAGTCAGGTGGTGTATAAATGGACCCCGCCTACTAGGGCATATTTTAGGCTCGCTTTAAAGACCTTTTGGGTGTCTCCATACAATTTTTCCCTCCGTGGTGCAAACATGTAGGTTCTTTCAGGACTAATACATTTTTGCCAAAAATGCCCATGGTTGGGTGGACTTATTTTATGGCCAATTTTCTCAAAGTGTTCCGATCTTCACCAAACGCGCTTTATGAGTCACTCAGACCATGTGTAGCTGACGACGAGTGCAGACGGCCCCGGCCTGGATGGCCCTCTAAGAGAAGAAACCCTTTTTGTGTAAAAAAAAAAAAAAAAAAAAAAAAAAAAAAACGCCGAAAATTAGCGTTTCGATTCGAACCATTTTTTAAAGGGTTAATTGCACGACAGGGGAAACGTGCGGCAGGAGAAGGAACTATCTCGACAGAAAAATACTTTGCACGACAAAATATCCAACCAACGACAGAAAAAATTGAATAAATTAAATTGTATTGATATTTTTTCGGACGACGATGGAATGGCACTTAAGCTTTGGTTTCCTAGAAAAGCGGTAGAAAAAATCCCCTTTTAAATCACACCAGTAGGTGCCTAGAGAGCGGTCAACAGACAGCGGCACCGCTTCGAATGAGACGGCCGTTCATGACGGTGATGAACTGCTCATCAACGATTTTTGACGGTGACGGTGAACGTTTTTTGCTTACAATGAGCGTGAAAACTGCCTGGACGCGTGATGGTGGTGAAATTGTAATTAATACTGTCCGAAAACGACTCTATTCTGTTGTTAAAAGAAAATACTACCAAATAGTTGGAGTTACGAGGAAAAAACGTTCATCACCACCGTCACGATGGAAGCGGTGCCGCTGTCTGTTTACCGCTCTCTAGGCAACTATGGTTTGATTTAAAAGGGAAATTTTCTACCGTAATATTACGGCACCGCTTTTCTAGGAAACCAAAGCTTAACGGGGCTGGAACGTGACGTCATGCCGGAGTTTTCCAGTGGAGACTATGAGAAGTTGCATGATTTTTGTGTTTAATCAACGTTTTTCGACGTGTTTCTTAATTTTTGTTTTGTGCCAACGATGGAAAGGTTCAAAGAGAATGATAATTTACGGCATTTACAATCATTCTTCGTGTTCACTTATTTGTTAAGTAACATTATAAGGCCTAGATTTCCTTATGAGTAGCGCGAAGTACCCCCCTCCCGCCCACATTTTTCTCCACCGTTTTACGCCTAAAGTATTTGGAATATTTCATTTTTTATGGACTCATATGAAACCTTATAGGAATCAAATTTGGCCTTCAGAGCCCAAATTTTGAATTTGAATTTCCTCGAATTTTAAATTGAATTTAAAATTTACTTTTTTTTGTTTTAAAAAAAACGCTCTACTAGTCGAAACATAATAATATATTAAAAATTTAGGTAAAAAGAAAAGTCGAAAAAAAAAATCCTGCTAATTGTAAAACGGTGGAATTAAAAAAATAATTATTGCCTGACTCCTGTTCAAATAGCTTAGCTGTTTTCCGCAAGATGGCTTGATCGTATGCCACCCCCCGCAGCACCTTGAGGGATTCATTCATCTTTTCCATTACCCTCCCAAGCACCCACCCAAGTTCCAAGGTTACATACAAAGGGGTCGACTTTTCTGGTGTCGGCCTCTTTTTTCTTCTTTCAGATTAGAGAATAATATTTGTCTCAAATGAAAAACGAAAGAAGGTTCCTCGTTTTATCAACGTTTGCGCGATTTGGGCTTTACCACCTGGATGTTTCGGAAAAACACTAACTAGGAATTATTTTTTTTGTATTATAATTACCGCAATACATGGTGTTTCAGGAGGAATGATCAGGACTTTAACCAGTCGTAGTACTAACGAGGACGAACCAAAATCACCATATGAACATAGGGTCGCAAACGCTTCATTTCCGAGTTAGGTATTTTTGTCATTTTTCGGCCAATCGCGTTCTTTTCGTCAATAATCATTTCTAGCGTCCTAGCCATTCGTAACAGAACAATACCGATTACATTTCTGAAAATAGCAGACATTTTGGGTTTATGAAACGCTGTTGCAGCTAACCGAACTAATGTTTCAAGTATTTTCTTTTATTTCTTGAAAAAGCGAAAAAGTGCAAATTTGATTTTTACCGTTTCCTTCAAAGACGAATCTTCCGAAGTCTTCGGTGGTAAAGGCACGGTTAAATTATTGGAAAAACATGCCAGTGATGTAAGCTACAAAATGGCTTTTTAAATTTTAAAATCGACGCATTTTTGACTGAGATACCACAGCGAACGTTCAGAAATTCCGAAGAATCAAATTAGGAAGATCGTCAAAATCGTCGAAATTAGCGAAGATCGTCAAATTAAGACATATTGCAACTACAAAAAAAAAACAAAAAAAAAAAAAAAAAAAAAAAAAAAAACAGTTGTTTCCGCGTCAATGCTTTTGTGTGATACGCTGTAATGTTATTTAGTTCGAAAATAACTCCCCCTGCCCCTCCTATTAAAGTCCAGCATCGGCCTCAACTACCCATCAACCTAAGTACAACTTTCCGATCTCATTTTGGTGAGAATTTGGATACGCTGAATGGGTAAGTGAGGAGGAGGGATGGGAAGGAGTCATAATTTGACAAAATAACATGATGTATTATGATGGGTAAATTACACATTTTCTATCATTTCGGGAAGATTTTGGTTACTGTTGAGGTGTAGGTGATGGGCGGGGGAGGAGAGGACAAATTAATTATTCAGCAAAAACATGAGGTATTCGTTTTATGAAATTATTTCTGTGAGCACAATCAAAGATAGACGCGGAAATAGCTGTTTTCAATGTTTAATGCTAGGTGAAATGTGGCTCAATTTGACGATCTGACCAGGAATTTCTGTACGTTCGCTGTGGTATCTCAGTCAAAAATGCGTTGATTTTAAAAAATAAAAAGCCATTTTGTAGCTTACAACACTGGCATGTTTTTCCAATAATTTAGCCGTACCTTTACCACCGAAGACTTCGGAAGATTCGTCTTTGAAGGAAACGGTAAAAATCAAATTTGCACTTTTTCGCTTTTTCAAGAAATAAAAGAAAATACTTGAAACATTAGTTCGGTTAGTTGCAACAGCGTTTCATAAACCCAAAATGTCTGCTATTTTCAGAAATGTATTCGGTATTGTTCTGTTACGAATGGCTAGGACGCTAGAAATGATTATTGACGAAAAGAACGCGTTTGGCCGAAAAATGACAAAAATACCTGTAACTCCGAAATGAAGCATTTGCGACCCTATGTTCACAAGGTGATTTTGGTTCGTCCTCGTTAGTACTACGCCTGGTTAAAGTCCTGATCATTCCTCCTGAAACACCCTGTATTTACAGCAATAAGAAAATAAAATATAAAATTAAAGCAGCGTAGAACGAACATCGCTCAATTTTTTAAAGCAACTTCGCTAGGAGCTAGGAAGTGAAGTTTCAGAATGAAATATAATTCGACCACCCGACAAGTTCTGACGGGCGGGAAACTTTCACGAAATAAGAAAGGAAACAAATTAATTGCAAACCAGCAAAACCGCGAGCTGGCATGACCCTCTCCCCAATGTTCCCGAGAAACCTACCCATGGGGACGAGCTACAATTTTAGTTCGAGCAATTGTTATCATCAGTTCAATTCAATTCAAATACTGTCTTGGCTTTACATGTTACTTCTGTTTGATGACATTGGTGTTGGTTTTTCTATACTCGTGGAAAGTGATACGTTTTGAACGATTTTTCGTCATATGTGATTTCTTGAGTATTTGATCGTCGGCCGTCACTCATCAGACGTCGCCCACCTTCGTCCTCATTCAGGAATGTATATGTCGCATCCACTTGGCGAAATTATCCACTTCATGAAATGGATGTCCATTTCACGAAGTGGCTCCGCATGCCGTAATTTCAAAAAATTACGACATCTGGACAAAAAAAATGTCCATTTCTTGAAAAGGAAATCGCGTTTGTCCAGTTGCTGAAATCAAGCTTCCTTACTGCAAGTGGATGCACAACATCATTTTTTAGCGCGTTTTTGAGTGCTCAATAAAATAACCTTTTTAAATAAAACAAAACTTGTTGCAGCATCTGAGATTCCTCACTCATTCATTTCACGAAAAGGATAATCTTGTGCATCCACTTGCAGTAAGAAAACTTGATTTCAGCAACAGGACAAACACGATTTCCTTTTCAAGAAATAGACAATTTTTTTGTTCAGATGTCGAAATTTTTTGAAGTTACGGCAAGTGGAGCCATTTTGTGAATTGGACCTCCATTTCGAGAAGTGGACAATTACTCGATATGGATGCGACATATACACTTTTATTTTTACTGTAATTAATTATTTAATTACCTATAGTAATAATTACAAGAAAGTTGACTTTTATTTCTGAGTCGAAACTTTTAGGAAAGGGTTGGGGTTGGACAAATATGTGGAGATTGTATAGCCACCGCAGGCAGATTTACTGTATGACGTAGCGGAAATTCGCAAATTCCTTTCAATTTTAAAAACCCCAAAATAATCCTAAACGCTAGTCCTTCAAAATACATGTCTATAATTGAAAACCTTAATGCGCTCGAGGATATGACTGAGCAATACATGAAATGAATGAGTGAAGCAGTAGTAGCAATTTAACCAATGCTATTTTTGAACCTTTTTTGCCATCCTTGGAACCCCTTGGTTTTGATCCTTGGTTTTGAGCCCAACATGGAATCGAAAAATGCCTGCAGCAGCATTTTTCAATTGTTCCTATACAACTTGACCCCCTTATTATAGCTCTTCAACGAACATAAATTTGAGGAATGAAGACTGCGTGATTGATGATTCACGGATTATGTGGAGGACCACACGATACTTCCATGTTCCCGTTTTTGGCGTTCATCAATAATGCATAAAAAAAATAAATAAACAAGAAAACTTCCATGGCCGTATCAATTTTTTCAGTGCTCCGACGCTTCCGATTTCATGCTGGTTAAAGGGTAACATGGGCGCGTTAGTCGAAAAATATGAAATAAAACTCGAGCGCCCATGTTACCCTTTAACCAGCATGAAATCGGAAGCGTCGGAGCACTGAAAAAATTGATACGGCCATGGAAGTTTTCTTGTTTATTTATTTTTTTTTTTTATGCATTATTGATGAACGCCAAAAACGGGAACATGGAAGTATCGTGTGGTCCTCCACACAATCCGTGAATCATCAATCACGCAGTCTTCATTCCTCAAACACCAACATTTCCATAACCCTAAATCCAAAAAAATTCTTGGTCGCACATAATCAATAGTCAACCCTCAGCCCACATCGACTAATCTTCAATTACCCACCCTTATCAATCAACGACTATAACCATCAATCGTCCCTCAATTTTCAATCCTCCTTCAATCATTCGTCTTCGTTCTTTCATACAAAATCCTCCTTCAATTGTCTGTCTTCGTTCTTTCATACCAAAAAATCAAAAAATAGAAAACAGTCCAAAATGCAATACTCAGTCGAAAACAGGTGATTTTAGGTCCTTTGACCATTTTGGAACAACAATTTAGAAAAGCTGTAGCCCGTTCCATATTCATCGTGGAAAACTACTTTACATACAAAATTTGTTAGAAATTTATTGCTCAACAAGTTTTGAGAGTGAAGATTTTCCTGTAAAGTAACTAATTTTCGGGATATTTAGAAGAAACTAAAAGAAGTGCTCAATAATTTTGGTTTTTGGGCTGCCAAAAAATTGTACGAGCTTTTCAGAGTTCGCATTTTTTTTCTCGAACACTTCTGACCTACACATACAAGATGGCAAAAAAATGCCCGTGAGTAACATGGAAGTGAAAGAGGTTTGTTTTCGGCAACTTTGTAGTCAATTCGCATAGAAATTGAACGAGAAATCTTAACAAAATAGTTACAAAATTCCAGGACCAATTGTTTCGAGTTTAATACCGAAAATATTATTCCGCTACGGGAAGAGCAGGCCTGGAAAATGATTTACCTTCAAAACAAAGGTAATACTCGCGTTTTTCATGCCAAGAAACAACTAGATTTAGATTACTATGTAAATCTGTGGCGAATAATTTTTAACGCAGTCACGCCAAATCTATCACCTCCCACAATTTTCTCTTAACCTCAGTTTTTTTTTGGGTACAAATATTTGCAATTAAGATACAAAGGGGCTCTAGAGGCCTTTTTTTTGCAATTTCGACCTTCATTTTTGGCTACTGGTCCTTTTGCGCTAAAAACGACGATTTTGGCCACAAAAAAAGTTGCATATTTTCGGCAATATTGTGGTAAATTCGCAAGGAAATTTCACGAGGAATCCGAAAAAAATATCAAAAAAATTCTGGAGTCACTTGTTCTGAAGTTATAAAAAAAAAATCTGTGGCAAACAATTTTTGACGTAGTCACGCCAAATCGATCTCCTCCCACAATTTTCTCTTAATCTGTTTTTTTTTTGTACAAATATTTGCAATTAAGATACAAAGGGGCTCTCGAAGCCCTTTTTTGCAATTTCGACCGTCATTTTTTGCTACTGGTCCTTTTGCGCTAAAAACGACGATTTCGGCCAAAAAAAAAGTTGCATTTTTTCGGCAATATTGTGGTCAATCCGCAAGGAAATTTTACGAGGAATCCGAAAAAAATATCAAAAAAATTCTGGAATGACTTGTTCTGAAGTTATATCCAAAAACGACATTTCGGTACGGGGAGAACATGTCCGATAAATGATTTTTTCTCAAAACAAAGGTCAGATTTGTGCTTCTCATACTAAGAAATAGCCAGGTTTTCATTTTCATGCAATTTATCGAAAAAAAAGCGACAGACCGTCAGACCGACAGACCGACGGCATGCCAAAAACCACTTTTTTCAACTTTTCTGAGGTTGTACATTATGAATGTGATGTCAGCTCGGACTCGATTTTTTTCACGAACACCACACTTCCATCCCCGTAGGGAACATGGAAGTAAAAACAAGGGCTCAGGAAATTTGGGGCATTGATGTTCGTGTTACGTGTTTGTTAGTAAATTAGGGTGTCCCCGAATTTCGTGTCGGCAAATTAATTTTTTTTAAATTTATTTATTGATTTTTTTTATGATGCCACTAGAGGGCAGCCCTTTAGGAAGTACCCCTTTCCAATTAGTTTTCAATTAGTCGTTTTAGGGTAGTGTGACCAATGAAAATCCGGAGGGGGCAACCCTTGGCAATTGGCAAATGTATAAAAAGGATTAGGTGGAGGAGAATTTCAACAAAATGACAACATGGTCCCCCTTCTAACCACCAAGGCGGGGAGAACCGCGAGATTTTCTTTGTGTTTTTGTCCTATAACTCGAAAGATACAGGTTCCACAGACAAAATAATATTCCATGTAAAATGTTAAAGAACGTTAAATTTAAGGAAATTAAAAATCTTCATCTTACAAATTTAATTTAAAAAATGTTTGAACAGTGAATTTAGAAGGCTAAATTTACTGGTCAACAATTTTGGTTTTGGTAGATACAGTTTGGGAGATACAACCCTTTACAAACGTGTAGTCAGGCAATATTTCCAGTTTTAAAATTTCACTAAAATATAAAATTATTCTTTGCATCGAATCCGAATGGAGGGAACGGGCAAGGAAAGGATAAAAGATGAGATGTAGGTATTCGATGTGTTCAAAACGGAAAGTTTGAAGCCAAAGACATGAATTTTCTGTTACAGTGATGAGTGATTCACAGAAGGCAAGCGGATTATTAGGTTTCACACTCGATCATCTCACTTTTTAGTAAAAAAAATAAAACATGATTTCCCGCAGGAAGTTCTGTCTCGCGAGGGAAATTCTGCTTTTGTCCCGCAAAATATTTCAAGTCCCGTCTCGCGACCGCGCGCACCCCTCTCACGTTAGAAGCGTCATTTTTCATCGTTTTCGGGCGTGTTAAATTTGTGACGGACTGCAAAAAACGTCATTTTGGGTTATTTTTGGTGAGGCTCGAAATGGTTGAAGTATATGGCCCAAAAAGGCTAAACAATATCACGAAATGGGGAGTTTGCACATTTTTCAAAAATTGAATTTTCTTAAATAGGGCGCTCCCACAAGGCTATTTCTCAGGTCACACAAGTATTAGTATTCTGCCCATTGGGTAGTAGTTTCTAAGAGTGTAGAAAAATGCCAAGGATATAATTTTTTGCGGGCTGCCGGCCATTTTATTTGTCTTTTGCGAATTGAGCACAGGGGGCGTACCCCGAGTACTATTTTCGGAAGTTTTCCGACTATACATTTAGTGAATGGGGTTAGATATGATCAAGCAGTCACCACAATGAGGAAGTAACACATTTTCCAAAATCATGCTGTCGTGATAGCGTGGGTACCAAAACTCATGAAAACACAATCCGTTCAAATAAAATCAGGCCCTATATTTTTTTTATTAATTTTTAAAACTATTGGGTTGCGGGACCCATTTGAAATAAGCTAGATAGACTGATGACGTAATAACAGCATTCGCGTGACCTTCGCAATAGCTTCCCACAAATCAAACAATAGGACTTAAGAGAATGGGATGGACAAGAAGGGGCAAGACATGATAACAGCCTTGATGCCGAGGGTTAGGAGGGGTCACAACCCCTTAAATACGTCACGAGTCACAGACCGGTCGTTTAAGGTAACAAAAAAATTGGCAAGTTTTATTATTTCGCTATAAATCGAAATCAATCATTTACGCACTAGTATTCATTTAGTATTCATTTCCAACATGCACAAGTTTATCGTTGAGTGGGGAGAACAATTGGACTGGTTGGTAGTGGCGGTAGGTCCATTACCGCCACTACTTGTTTGTGGTGGTGGGGGGTAAGAGTGTGTGAATGGAGAGGTGATAACAATTTTTAAAAATATTAAAATTCTAATAAATTGCCCAGCAGACGTGGCCGAGGTCGTTAGGGCGTCGACTCTAATGTCCAGGTATCGTCTGCTGAGTGGGTTCGATTCCCACGACAGACTGGATTATTTTAAGGAAAAAAATTTAGCTCACGAGAAAGATAGTGAAGTGTGTTACGTAGTTGGACGTAAAGCACGTTAGATTATCACTCCAACTTTTTCAAAATTTTAATAAATTGTGTATCGAAATGTTTATTTATGGGTCGCTTTAGGTAAAGGTATCCACATAAAATATATTTATTTTTGGGACGGTTTAGGAATTCACGTTCAAATAAAATGCACTCTTTCCGACCGCCAGCTGCCTGAGCGAAGTTTTGTTATATCCAGCAGATTAGGTTGTCCCTGATGTGGATATACCCTTCGTCAAGAATTTTTGTTTTTGTACGTTTGAGTGCGACTGCTTCTTGAATGTGCAGAAATCGACGGACTTGCCACTCAAACCAAAACAATCCTCGACATCACTCATACAGAACAGAGAACACGACACAAGATCACACACAACCTTCAACAAGCTACACGCGACCAAAATAATACATTCGAATTAATAATTTGTGGATATTTCCCAGTCGGACTTACGTCGTTTTCATTTGTTTTCCCCCTTCCTACTCTACCTCCTTGTCTAATGGACAATTGTACCTCACACTCATGAACAAATCACTCGCGGCTTCCTTTTCGTCCACCCATTACACCCCCCCCCCCCCAGATTCAACTTCTCATTCCTCTGTTTTCCATTTCTTGCATATTTAAAATTGGTTAATTTCGCTACATGTATGAAGCCTTTTTTTCACGACCGCCTCTTCCCTTTCTAGTCTGGTAAGGTCTTTAGTCCAGCTCCCCCTTTTAAATAGTGGGATGAATGCTCGACTGCTCGTCTCTACATTATCCCCGCCGTGCCGTGCAGAAGAGAAATTCAGTTCCTTTATCCCTCACTGTTCGGCAAGCGCGTCGGTCAGCTTCGAAATTTTTTCTGATTTTTTCTGGCGTTTATTCATTTTTATTATAGCTGTTGCGCGTCCAACCACCCTAAGGATGATATTTGGAAGGGGGGGGGGGGTTGAGGCGAGCGGCTTTGGCTCAGGCAGGCGAACCCTTCCTTAAGGGGGGGGGGGTTTCAGGCGGTTTCCTCGACCCCTTCCCATTCAACCCTCGCCTAAACTTCGCACACAAATTTTGGCTCCATTTCTGCATCAATATTCGATTTCAAAGTCTAATTTTAATCTTCAGGAAGTTCTACAGTGACTTTAGATCTTGCTTTTCCAAATTTCATCCCTGAAATTACCTTAAAACACATTCGAATTCTAAAGTGCTTTGGGGTTATTTTAGGGATAAAATTTGAAAAAGCAAGATCTAACGTCACTGTAGAACTTCCTGAAGATTAAAATTAAACTTTTAAATTGAATATTGGTGCAGAAATGGAACCAAAATTTATGTGCGAATTTTAGGCGAGGGAAGGAGTCGAGGAAACCCGCTTGAAACCCCGCCTTAATTATATAACATTATGATAAAAAAGAGGAGCGCGTGAGAACCCACATTGCGACGCGTTTCGGCAGCGAATAAGTGGGGGGAAGAAAGGGCCAAACGGAAGAGGAAGACGCTATCGCTGGGAGAGTGTGTTTTTGGCCAGCGTCGGAAGGGGTGAGTTTTTGACCAGCTTCCGGCGAAAGTCGTCTCGTCGGTAACGCCAGCAACGGAGAAAAACCAGAGGAAGCAGGGACGTCTTCGTGGGGCATTCGGGGGACAAAATGGGAGAACGATTAGCGAGGCGCGAGCACCGGTCTTTTTCTCTTTTGTCCTCTGTTTGTCATCCGGCTGCAAATCGCCGGTCCTTCGGAGCGTTCGCTGTGAAACCTTGACTCCGTTGTTGAACGGTTGTTCGTCGACGGCGCGCACCTGGAAGTCGGATTTCCCCGTGACGTCCTCGTATCCCAGAGCGTAAACATTCGTGAGAAAGCTATGCAAGGTGACTGAGCTTTCTTTAGGTGCCGCAGACCTCCGGCCATTACTGCTTCATCTACGTCACGAGCAGTCCCAAGTGCCTTTGCACTGGACCCAGTACATTATTAATTGTTATTGGGCTGTGGTTTTTGAACATTCATAACCGCCAATTTCAAAATTAACTTGCTTTGCTGCTCTAGGGTGAGCAATCAGAAGCAAAGGACTGCTGGTGACGTCAGTCTCCACCCCTCCCGTCCGATGGTCCGGGGGAAATCTGCGGCACCTATAGTAGAATTTAGTCACCTTGAAGCTATGTAACCCTCCCCCTTTTCAACGTCTCTCACACTAACGTAAAACCGAGCCCATACAAATCGACCTTTGCGTAAAATTAATTAATAAATTACAAAAGGCTTTGCAAAAAACGTAAAAAAGGATCTTAAATTTAACATAGCTTCACAAGTTTCTAATTATATGTAGAAAGCCCAACATTTTGTTAGTGCTGCCCAGCTCTTACAATAGTATATTACGATCCAAGGGCGGTATGATGCTCATTACGGTTGAGGGCGACAGGAAGTGCCCGAGTCACTACGGGGGTCCACGGGTCCGGACCCCCCCCCCCCGAAATTTCAGATATATTTCCCATGTTCTGAAGGAGACTTTATATTTTCAATTTCTCCGCTCACGCATTGGAATTATAACGCACAATAATGATAATAATAATAATATGTAGTTAAAAACTGAAAAGAGTAGGCATAGAGTGGAAATACCCCCTCCACCGCCGCACCGGACCTACGTCGGACCCCCCCCCCCCGAAGAAATTCTGGCTACGCGCCTGATCGTAATGACTAATGAGGAATACCGCCCGAGTGTTGTACGCAATTTTTTGTACAGCCGAAGTTTATAATTATTATAATATAATAATAATCATAAAAACAATGGGGAACTTGCATGAATCTCAGATTGGGTAGAAAAGCATACCGGTGATTTGACCCGTGAACTGAAGGATAACAACGGAAGTTGCAACCCGATTGGTGCGTTTTAAGATTTTTAAAAAAAGGTTCAAAGTTCTTCAGAAGAGGATGGATGGTGCGAGGGGAAATGACGTAAATACTTACTTGTGAAGCATTTGAGGGAACTCTAAAATTGTTTGTTTACAAATAACATGAAAAATGTCCCCCCATTAAACTCGTCTAACCCCCTCTTCCCCGCATCATCCATTTCAATAAGTAAGTTTTTACGTAATCGAACCCCCACTCAAAATTTTTAAAAATTCCCTAAAAAAGCATCCTTGACTGATTTCAAAGTTTAATGTGAGCAATAGACTTGTGGAAGAGCCCTCTTTAAGCAACACCAACTTTTGAAAAATGTGCAAGTTCCCCATTCTTAAAAAGCCCCGATCAGAAGCTATGTGTCTGTGGAGTCGCCTATGAACCAATAAAATTAATTCCTTCGAAAAATGAAGCATTTTGATAGGTTGCACAGACTCCACAGACGCAAAGCATAATATGGTACAGAGAGAACTTTAAATCGCCTTCAGCGTAATTTACAGTGCTTATTTTTGTGTTTTTATGGCTAATGTTCAATTTAAAAACAAAGTTAGGAAGAAAAATTAAAAAAAAAAAAAAAAAAAAAAAAACAACAACAACAAAAGACCTAAAAGAAGACGCAGCGGGCTGATATTTTTCTTTACGCCCGGCGGGCGGAATGAACCTCATGTCGCCCGCTCAAGACTCTCCCAGCGGGCAAATTTCGAGTCTTTACGCCCGGCTGTACAAAAAAAATATTATTTTAGTTTGTTATATATTTGACCATTGCGGTGTCGTTAATGACAATTTCTTCTTTTTTTTTTTTTTAATGGCACGATCTCGATCTTCGTGAATTACCAACGAACTCTCAATCTGAGGCTTATCTTGAAAATAGAGAAAAATAACCAATGTTTTGCGTTCAGCGAAAAAAGTAAAATACTAGCTTCTCATCGTCGGTCATCTTTTTCAAGTAGGTACCTAATTTCACGTCAAAATCCGAAATTATATCGCGATTTACGGCTTCTTGCTGATTTCAAGTTGTCTAATTGTAAGTTCGGTTTTTTTTTCTTCGGTTTTCGGCTGATTTAAGAAAATAGAAGGAAACGCATCTTCGGTTAACTTTAACTTCGTTCGGGGAGTATAGTTAGAACAGGTCCGTCAGACCTTGTCATTGTCGTAGAAACGATAGTTTATAATAGTACAGGAAATAAAGCTTAAAAAAAGGAGAATAGCGGCAAAATTCGGCCCAACTTCAAATGCGACTTAAAAATTTATTTTGATGCACACTTCCAGGATTCAAAGAGTCCGCAACGATACGGGGTGGCAAACATCATTTTAAGGGAAGTTAGACGTTGGCCAACTCATCGCTATAAGGCGTGAAGAAATTTCCCGAACGGGTTGTCTAATCCTATGCAGTTTTGTGTGCCGAGTCGATAAAAGTCAATCTTAAGTCCGTGCCACCATTAGTTTTTGAGTTGCAACGTAAATTGTATCAAAAAACTTGGTTTTTGACTTAAATATTCCCAATTCACGTTTGGTGCAGTTGACGTCAGGGGTGGATCCAGGTATGAATCTTAGGGAGGCGGGGTAATGCCGATGACCCCCTCCTTTTACACCAACACCCTCATGTTACATCATTCTGTCGATTCCAAAATTCATAAAATTTTGGGGTGATGTTTCAAGACCTGTGCCGAATCACCTGTTGCCACCTGTTGCAAGACCTGTTGCCAAATTATTCTTTTACCCTACAAATTACGGGTTACCGCCGCAAGGGAGTCCCAGGACACCACAACGTTAAGTTTGAAGACATAAATTATGTCTTTCTGGAGGCAAAATAGTCCGTTTTTTTTATATAAAATCTAGAATAGAAAGCTTCAAAATTTTCAACCGAGGCGAAGGGGCTTGAAAAAGTTGGGTAAGCTAATGGAATGAAGGTTGATGGCCAGAAATGAAGCTCACGGAAAAGCTTGTGTGTGCTTACCGTTTCAGAGTTTTCATTTTTTCAGTCGAAAATTTTCTACTTATACAAACAGGTTGGATGCGAACAAGCGTAAAAAACAAAATTGGATGAAATTAGACCTTATTTGCAATCGAAAACGCTAAATACACCATGGTACGAAAATCAAAATCCATCGAGACATGATTTTTCGAACATCTCTTTCCCTAACTAAAAATGCAAGTAACTCGCTTTGTAGCAGACTTTCTGTAAATTTTGGGCGATGGATTCGGGAAAAACACACTCAGCCACCTTGACAGACCCTGTCAGCACCCCGACAGAAAGTCAGGACTAGCAATTTTCGTCATAAAATAACTATTTTCGGGTACCTCGGCAGCTCCTTAAGATTGTACGATATGGGGATTTATAATTTTTCATAAAAGTCAACCTCCACTTGTCCATTCGCCTATTTCATAATTCGGGCAGCGCTGTCGTTGGCCACTTGGGAACTAGCTCATGTGGGCAGTCTTCTACTAGTTTCTAATGGTAATCATCCACAACAACTGTTTCCCAAAATGGCCAACTGCTGCGCTGCCTGAATTATGATCAAGGCGAATACTAAATATGCGCCTGTCGACTTTCCATGGATCAGAGAAACGTCTTCGACGTGTCCCATTCAAAATTACTCATGAGCATTAGTTCAATTAATTGGCAATTTTCCAGCAAAAATGACAATTTTTTTTAAAGAAGAAAAGAGTGATTTTTTTCTTCAAAATCGCTTTTTTGATCTGCAAAATTCAAACAATCCTTGCGAATTTCAATATGCTAAACGTCATGAAAACCTCACCGACAGAGGGACTTTGAATGGAACTGACTGTGAACGCCCACCAAAGTATAAAAAAATGTCGCCCCTGCAGCTGGCTGTCAAATAGAGTGCATTTACTACAACGAATTTCGACGTTTTTAGTTAATTTGCTATTATTCGACAAAAGTTACCACTCAGAGTGGCTCTCTACTTTTATTTAGCCATTTCCGCTCATAATGCCTAATTTACTAATAACGCCGAAAATCGTACACATATTAGTAGTGAAATCCACTCTATTCGACAGCCAGCTGCCGGAGCGATATCTTTGGATGCTTTGGTGAGCCTTCACATTCAAAGTACCGCTTTACATGAGTCTTTAAGCCCCGTTCACAAGCGCAATGGTTTCGTTGTGTGGTGTCTGTGCTATCAAAATGCTTCATTTTTCGAGGGAGTACATTTGTTTGGTAGCTTAGACTCCCCACAACACAAACATAGAGGTTGTGAACCAAGGTGAATAAAATTTCTATAGGTGCCGCAGATTTCCCCCTGCCCATCAGGAGGGAGGGGTGGGGACTGACGTCACCAGCAGTCCTTTACTCCCGATTGCTCACGCTAGAGCAGCAGAGCAAGTTAATTTTGAAATTGAAGTTTATGAATTCTCAAAAATCACAACCCAACAACAATTAATAATGTACTGCATCCAGCGCAAAGGCGGTTGGGACTGCTCGTGACGTAGGTGATGAAGGACAGTAATGGCCGAAGATCTGCGGCACCTATAGAAAGTTTAGTCACCTTGGTTGTGAACGGGTTTTTAATGATGATGGGTTTCAATTTTGCTGATTAAACCAATGATTTTGAGACTCTTTTTCCCAAAAATGGTCATTTCTGCCAAAAAATCGCTTGTTTTTTTTAGACGCTAAAAGAAAATGAGTAATTTTTATGAGTTTTCCACCGAAATTTCACCATTACAAAGACCGAAAACCCGAATTTGTTTGCCTGTAACTCAAAAAGTACGCGTTCCAAGGAAATTTCCCGTAAAGCTGGGTTTTCCTATTGCGGCACAAAACGCTTAGCGAGCGCAGCATATTTGACATTTATTCCTAGTTACTACATGTTCACTTTTCGACTGGGAAACAATTTAAATGACGTTGCGCTGAGCGTTTTGCGCTGCTAGAAAATCCGGCTTACGTTGTAGAGCGCTGAATTTCCATTAGAATTCAAACAACCCTCCACATTTATAGACCAGCAGCCAGGTAACTTGTTAGAGACACAATTCCAGAGTTAATGCCATTTTGGGGTGTTGATTCAGGATGTATAAGGATGTCACACGAGTTTTCTACCCTAGTACCCTGCAAAAAGTTAAGGTGCATTTGATTTTCTTCGAAAACAGGACGGACGCAGCCCTTTACATTAAGGATTCATTTCTCAACACGAAAAAATTCTACACGATCTCATTCATGAAGATTCACTTTATGAAAAGGTGAGGCTACGAAACTGGCATTGCTGGGGAGGGGGTAGCCTTTGTATCTGAGAGAATCGACAAATAAGATTGCCATTCCACCGCTTGTGCACAGGAAATCGTCGTGATATTCTTTCTATCTTTCTTAAAAAATCAACTTTTCTGAAATCCTGGAGGGGAGGGGGTAGTTACCCCCATTACCCCCCCTATGGATCCGCCCCTGGTTGACGTAGATGTCATTTCTGAAGTAGTTTTTGGAGCTGAATCGAATGAGCGTTTACAGAGAGCGCTGGGGTTAATAATTTTTGAGACACGCCCACGAATGTAAGAACAAATCCTTTAAAAAAGCTGGAGATATTTGTCCGTTAACTCAAAAAGTATTGATACCAGCGATCCCTACTACAGCTCATTCAATTGAGCACAAAAAACTACATAAGATGAGAGAATATGGTTATATAGTCCTGCCTAAATATTATACAATTTTTTAAGGGCACATCAAGTATTGAAAAAAAAACGCGTTTTCCCCGGTATTTTCGTTCATAACTCAATCAATATTGATCTTAGAGAATCGAGGTACTGCATTAGATCCAGCACCAAAAACAACTGGATGAAAAAAAATTCCCAAACTAGTTGACTACCTAATCCTATGCAGTTTTGTGTGCTGAGTCGATAAAAATCAGCTTCAAGTCCGTGGGTTGATTACTTCTCGAGTTATGGCATAATTTGTACGAAAAAACGTTGTTTTTGGCTTGATTAGTTTATTAAATTTCTCACGTCCTACTTTCAGTGATGAAGCCGTTTCGTATGTCGTTTGTAAAGTTTTTGTAGGGGGAACTCCTTATTGTCAAACAGTGAAAACTTGAGACCTATAACTATATAAAATCTTCGATCGGTACACTTTATTTTACATTCAGTCGGACGTAATCTATTACGTCCGTAATCTATTACAGGGAGTAGGGGGACCTTTGCTTTCATTCAAGCAAAGGCCAGAGCTATTGTGCTCTCTGTATACTTGATATTGCTAGTAAGATCGCTTAAACTTTGAGGTTTAGTAGGTAATAATTATAGTAAGTACATAAGATGCATTCATAAAGCTGTAGCCGTGTCCGAAGGAGCCTAGATTTGTGTTTTAACAAATCTTCCAACTTGTCAATCTAGCTCGTTTGGTTCACCGAGATTAGAATCTGGGCCCCGATTCCCCCGGATCCATTCCCGTCACTGGACGAGCTAAAACCCCAGCGCGCCCCTTGGGCGTGGCGCCCGCTCTCAGACCATCGTCATATATTTTCAAAAATAATGGATTAAAAACGAATCTTTTTTTGGAATCGACAAAATCGAGTTTCAGAAAAGAGGCTCTGTAATTTATATCTTATCACGCAGAGGTGTGGAGTTTAGGTTTCGGTTAGAGGGGGGGGGGAGTGATGACCTAAATTCAATGGACTTGGATAAGAAGGTGGCGTCTGTCAAGATCCCGTTGCATATGAATAAGCAAATTTCACCTTCAAAAGACAAGCAACTTGAACTTTTGCTCCAAAAGCATGCATTCACGGCGGCTGAAATAACAATTTTTCGTTGGGATCTCCCACCCTCCTTAATTACTAATTTTATTCCTCCCTACAATTGACTGACTCACGTTCAAGAATAAATCTGGAAACCCCTACAACTTGATCGGTGTTGCTATAAATCGTGTCCTTCAGCTCATAAACTCAATGTTGGTTCCATAACTGAAGCTTTAAATTTGGTATCAGACACTGGCGCTATAGACACTCTTATTCTTAAACCGGAAAGGATTAAATCTGGCAAACTTTCCCCTGAAACTATAATTATTTGGCTAGAAAAGCTGACATTTTATTCCCAGAAACTTTAATTAGAACGTAGGTATACCCTGCCGATTTATTGTCAACAAAACCGTTATTTGATTAAAAACTGGTAATTTTGCCGCTTAAACTGGCTATTTGCCCCTAAACCTAAAATTGATATTTGGATTCAGATTACCTGTATACGTCGGAAACTAAGTAATGTGAACTATTTCAATCTCGGCTTTGATTGCATATCGCATTGAAAAAAAAAATATCTGAAATTGGGATTTTTTGTAGTTTTTCCGATTTTCAATATGTTGCATCACTTTTATGGCGAGGTTCGCAATTCCGATTCAGGACATCTGGGGGGTGATTCTGTAACTCGCAAAATTTACGTGTCGTAACCAACGATATATAAAAGAACTGGATTGCTCATCACTGCTGATAAAGACCAGCTGATAATAGCCATCAAATAAGCTCCCATAGTTGATGAGAGGGGGGTGGAGTTTCAAAATAAGTGCCATATTGCCATAACTACACAAGGAGAGTGACAGGGTGATTGTTTACCAGGGGACGACCTGCCCCGTCCACGCCCCTCCAGTCTTCTGTGAGCAATCCAGGTTTATATATCGTTGGTCGTAACTGGGAAGGAGGGTGGAGAGGATGCACCCCGTTGCCTTGGTTTTTCCACGCATTTGTCAAGAATTTATTATTTTTTCTTTGAGACCACACATTCTCGCGTGAAAATTCCGCAGTTTAATTCACTAGGTATCGTAAAAACCATGGCAACGAGGTACCTACCCTCGCCCTTCTTCCATTTTACGACACGTAAATTTTGCAAGTTACAGAATCACCCCCCTGAAAACATAAGGAATGCGAGGGAACCATATTTTTAAAAAAATATTACTCGTAATGGCGTGACGAAAAGCTCATTTCGATAGTTCGATTTGTTCACTCCCACCAAAAACATTTAATAAATTAATTAGACTGATATTATCCGGACGACGATGGAAGGGCATAGCCCAACACGATTCGAGTTGCCCTTCCATCGTCGTCCGGATAATATCAGTCTAATTAATTTATTAATTAAAATACCGGCGACAGATTTATTCAATATATCCATCTAACAAAAACATTTAAGCACGGGAGTGAAACTTATACGTAAGAAAACCGAGGAACGAAATTTAGTTTGGTCGCCATTCACGGGAAGCTCTAAATGTTTTTTAAATTACATTTTAAAGATACCCCGCGGCCCTCCTCCCTATTAATGTCAGTTGGGCCAAAGTCATATGGAAAACCAAGTCCTCAGACTCGAGGAAAAAAATGTTTTTTATTTTGGGTTGGGATTTTTGCTCCCGTTAAGAATAAAAAAGGAGAAAACCCGCCAAATACAAAAATTATTATGTTTTTTTGTGGTTTGGAGCTGTAGCGTGATATCTATCTTGATACCATATGTTTTTTTCAACACTCAACTTTTGTATAATTTTTGAATTTAGCGGGTAATCTACTTTCTTAGTAGAGCAGCGCAACGTATCGGGAGCAAAAATCCCAACCCACGAACCGCTTCCTTTTTTTAACATACAAACAATACAAAGTTTAATGACTTGGTTTTTCATATGACTTTGAGTTGGGCGAATAAATTTGTGAAACTTTGCATTTCCACCATTTCCACTCCATTCACTCCAAGCTGACGCTGTCACTTTTGAGACGTGTGCGAAGTTGAGCAAATTCGATTATATTTTATTTTTAATTATTTGTTTCGAACATATTGTTGTTCCGCAAAATGGGCCACGAAAAATGTATCGTTCCTGGATGTTCGTCGATGTATGAAGCTGGTGGCGTGATCGGGTTTTTTCGAATTCCTAAGGATGGCAGGTTCGCTGATTTTATTTTTCTAAAATTTAGACGACATCTAGACGGCAAGTTTGTGGTTTTACTAGCGCGTACATTTATTTGTGTCTCTGAGAAGTCAAGTTTGGTTTTTACTTCCATGTTCCCTACGGGAATGGAAGTGTGGTGTTCGTGAAAAAAATCGAGTCCGAGCTGACATCACATTCATAATGTACAACCTCAAAAAAGTTGAAAAAAGCGGTTTTTGGCATGCCGTCGGTCTGGCGGTCTGTCGGTCTGTCGCTTTTTTTTTCGATAAATTGCATGAAAATGAAAACCTGGCTATTTATTAATATGAGAAGCACAAATCTGACCTTTGTATAGAGAAAAAATCATTTATCGGACATGTTCTCCCCGTACCGAAATGTCGTTTTTGGATATAACTTCAGAACGAGTCATTCCAGAATTTTTTTGATATTTTTTTTGGATTCCTCGTGAAATTTCCTTGCGAATTGACCACAATATTGTCGAAAAAATGCAACTTTTTTTCTGCCCAAAATCGTCGTTTTTAGCGAAAAAGGACCAGTAGCAAAAAACGGTCGAAATTGCAAAAAAGGGCTTCTAGAGTCCCTTTGTATCTTAATTGCAAATATTTGTACCCAAAAAAAACTGAGAATAAGAGAAAATTGTGGGAGGAGATCGATTTGGCGTGATTACGTCAAAAATTGTTCGCCACAGATTTTTTTTTTATAACTTCAGAACAAGTGACTCCAGAATTTTTTTGATATTTTTTTCGGATTCCTCGTGAAATTTTCTTGCGAATTGACCACAATATTGCCGAAAATATGCAACTTTTTTTGTGGCCAAAATCGTCGTTTTTAGCGCAAAAGGACCAGTAGCCAAAAATGACGGTCGAAATTGCAAAAAAAGGCCTCTAGAGCCCCTTTGTATCTTAATTGCAAATATTTGTACTAAAAAAAAACTGAGATTAAGAGACAATTGTGGGAGGTGATAGATTTGACGTGACTGCGTTAAAAATTATTCGCCACAGATTTACATAGTAATCTAAATCTAGTTGTTTCTTGGCATGAAAAACGCGAGTATGACCTTTGTTTTGAAGGTAAATCATTTTCCAGGCCTGCTCTTCCCGTAGTGGAATAATATTTTCATTATTAAACTCGAAACAATTGGTCCTGGAATTTTGTAACTATTTTGTTAAGATTTCTCGTTCAATTTTCAAGCGAATTGACTACAAAGTTGCCGAAAACAAACCTCTTTCACTTCCATGTTACTCACGGGCATTTTTTTGCCATCTTGTATGTGTAGGTCAGAAGTGAGGCCCCTAGTTTCAAAACCGGATACTTGCAAAAAATTCGATTTTCTTTTTTTTTCGTCAATCTTGTAGAGAATCGTAAGGCCTATCTGCCTGCCCAATATTACGTTCAAAAACCGCTTCTTTCCACCTTGAAATGGGGCGAGAAGGTCTGCCTCAGTTTCAAAACCGGACATTTCATAAGTTGAGAGTTTGTCCGCTCGTTGGCAGAGCCAGTGAGGTTACTGTCAACAGGTGTTGTTACTGTTGTTTACATTAGTTTGAAGCGCCTCTCCGTCTGTTTGTTCAGTTCGCGAAGTCATTTGGTTCAGTTTTGTATCGTGAAGTGAAATGAATGTTCATCCTACGGAGGTGGAGCCGCAATTCGCGAGGAAGAGGAAGCGTAATGAGGATCGATGGAAGCGGAATCAAGAGAAGAGGGAACGGTATTGTCCAGTACAACCGAATTTGCCGGCATTACCAGCTTGTAATCACCCTAAGACAAAACAGTTCAAGTGCACTCAAGTAGATGTGGCCGACGCCACCTCATTCCGCCACAAATTTTATTCTCACCCTACCAAACTTGATCAGGACTCGTTCATCTTGAAATACACGAAAAGTTCCGAACCTCATCGCCAAGCTGGGGTTGCTGCCAATCGAAAGGACTTGGTGGTCACTACGTTTTTCATACCAACTCGTCGTGATGGGACCATGCAAGTCTGTAAACACATGTTTCTGACCATACTTGGGATCAAAAAAGATCGCGTACTTGGCGTTGTCAAGAGACATCACACCAAAGGCACAATGCCATCTGAGACAAGAGGGGGCGACAGAAAGTCGTACCTAAATGCTGAAAAACTTCGAGCTGTTAAAGCATACATTGAGCGTTTCTGGTGCTCTGAAAGTCACTACTGTCGCAGTCAAACCGTGGCTCGGAAATATTTGCCCAGTGACCTCTCGATTGCCAAAATGTGGCGAATGTACCAAGAGCAATGTGATGATGCAGATTTGCTTGTGAAAGAGTGCTACTTTCGCAACGTTTTCAACTCCCATTACAACCTTGGATTTGGCTCCCCTCGCACCGATACATGCTCAACGTGCACCCAGTTTGCTGAGAAAATCAAAGCCGAGGGAGATATTGACAAAAAAAATAAGCTCCAAACTGAGTTAACGATGCATAAAGCTAAAGCTAAGGCTTTTTATACTAAATTGAAGGAGAATAAAGCAGACACGGTCGTTATGACGTTTGACTGTCAGAAAAATCAAATGCTCCCTAAGATTCCGGACCAAGCCGCTTATTATAGCAGAAAAATTTCTACATACAACTTCACCATAGTTTGTGGTAATTCGAAAGCACCCCTCAAGAAAGAGAATGTGTTTATTTACGTATGGAACGAGACCATTTTTTCGAAAGGAGCAAACGAAATCGCCTCGGCTGTTTTCCACCGATTGATGAACACTAATTTTTCTGATGGTGTCAAAATTCTAAGACTCGTGGCTGATGGATGTGGCGGCCAGAATAAAAATTCGATCATGATCACAATGCTGCTGTATTGGTTCGGTAAATTTGCTCCAGCTCAGTTAGAGCTTGTTGAGATCATGTTCCCGATGGTAGGACATTCGTTTCTCCCTCCCGACCGGGTTTTTGGGAATATTGAAACAGAGCTCAGGAAATTGGAAGTGATTATTGCCCCTGAAGACTACGTCGAAGTGTACAGCCACTATGGTACGATCCAACGCTTGGGGACTCTGGACTGCAAAAACTTGGACTGGAAAACCGAAAGTAAAATGGTTCTTAAAAATGTGCAGCAATGGCACTTTAAGTTCAACCCGACAAAACGTTTTTTTCTCAAGAAAGCCGGTCAAAATAGTATCGTGATTAAGGGAGAACCCAACTACAACATTGAAGTAGCTGCTTTCAAAAACATTTTCAAGGCTGGGAAAAAAGTGCAAAATATCCGGCCTTCCCAGATTCCCCAGGGCAACCCCATAGCCGAAGCAAAAGTGAGGGACATCCAAAATCTTATGGCTAAACGTTATGGAGCGGACTGGAAGAATAATGAAGACCTGCAATTTTACTTGAACCTTCGTTCCAACGCTGATGCTGCAGATGATCAGCCCGACTGCGAAGAATTACTGGAGGAGCCAGTGGACGTGTAAAACTGGTACCCGAAACTTTTAACCCTAATCTTGTCAGCGTACCCGCATTTTACCTACTTTTTCTCGTCATTAAATTTTAATTACATTGGTTACCAACAAGTACCAATAAAGTTTTACCTTAAAAAAAGGAGTTATTTTGTTCATTAGGAATTCGGCACATTGCCCCATTGAGGTATGTTTAAATTTGTAGTCAGTTCGGTAAAAGTTCCTGATAAAGGTTGAAAATGATCTATGTCAAACAAAAATAAAATATTTTCGTTCGTTTTATGCAGTGTTGTTGCTTCTTTTATTCCATTGATCCAATCAGAAGGCCAGGAAAAGTTCAGCTGAGCTTCAAAACCGGCTACTTGCAAATTCAGCTTCAAAACCGTCTACTTGCAAATTTCAATTAGCAATAATTAATGGCAGGAACAATAAAAATATATCAATCATGGGAGGTACCCCTACTGTGACCGTATACGGTCTCACAAAGTAGTTGAACATTCAAAAATACACCGTTTCAATAGCAAAACTAGTTTTTTACGTCTCCTGTAAAATTTGGTTTTCCGCAAGTATCCGCTTTTGAAACCAGGGAGAAAAAAAATGCGAACTCTGAAAAGCTCGTACAATTTTTTGGCAGCCCAAAAACCAAAATTATTGAGCACTTCTTTTAGTTTCTTCCAAATATCCCGAAAATGAGTTACTTTACAGAAAAATCTTCACTCACAAAACTTGTTGAGCAATAAATTTCTAACAAATTTTGTATGTAAAGTAGTTTTCCACGATGAATATGAAACGGGCTACAGCTTTTCGAAATTGTTGTTCCAAAATGGTCAAAGGACCTAAAATCACCTGTTTTCGACTGAGTATTGCATTTTGGACGCGCTCGAGTTTTATTTCATATTTTTCGACTAACGCGCCCATGTTACCCTTTAACCAGCGTGGAATCGGAAGCGTCGGAGCACTGAAAAAATTGATACGGCCATGGAAGTTTTCTTGTTTATTTTTTTTTTTATGCATTATTGATGAACGCCAAAAACGGGAACATGGAAGTATCGTGTGGTCCTTCACACGATCCGTGAATCATCAATCACGCAGTCTTCATTCCTCAAACACCAACATTTCCATAACCCTAAATCCAAAAAAATTCTTGGTCGCACATAATCAATAATCAACCCTCAGCCCACGTCGACCAATCTTCAATTACTTTTTTATGCATTATTGATGAACGCCAAAAACGGGAACATGGAAGTATCGTGTGGTCCTCCACACAATCATTGAATCATCAATCACGCAGTCTTCTTCATATATCTATTTCTGTGACTATTCAAGGCTGGACTGGAAAATGTTCATCTCATACATTTTATTAGTGCATTTTATCATTTTTTAGGCGTTTTCCAGAAAAAAAATTGGATGATTCAATTTGAACTTAAACATCTGAATACGAAAGTTAATATTAAGGGAGACGGTAAAGATGAATGGTGGTGGTGAAGGGGTTCAGAAGTTCCCCCCGTACGTCGCATGGTCAACCGAAGGTTCGGTTGCTATTCACTTGGATCGCCACCGTCGCTTAAAATCGGCCTCACTTTTTCCCTATTCAGATTCTTCTCTATAGAGTATTAAACCCAACGATATATAAACCTGTATTTCTTACAGAGGACTGGAGGGGCCTGGAGGGGGCAGGTCGTCCCCACCCACACAATCACCCTGTCCCTCTCCTTGTGTAGTTATGGCAATACGGCACTTATTTTGAAACTCCACCCCTCTCATCAACTATGGGAGCTTACTTGATGGCTATTATCAGAAGGTCTTTATCAGCCGTGATGAGCAATCCAGTTCTTTTATATATCGTTGATTAAACCGCTCCCCGCATTTAAGTAACTCAACAAAAAACTTTTATTAAAGGCACTATGGTTACGTATAGACGCTACACAGTGATCATTTGTTCTAAAATAATTATTCCCGTTGCTTTATTTTTAGGAGGAGATGCAAAGGGGAAGCTCATTCCACTAAATTCAAGAGCGGGGGAGAGTCCATCCCTAAGTGGGCGGACTACAACACAATCATGATAAATGTGAGGGAAGGCTCAATCACGATGGAAATGTTTACTGAACTGCTGAATTTAGGAAATCTCCCTTGCCTAAATAAAGCGGAATAAAATCCCGATGTGCACTACAGGTGGAAAATAATAATGTAATATACATTTTTAAGAGAATTGTGCTCCAGACTCATTAATTCTGTCAAATGCAATATGAACTGTTTGTAAAGCCATTTGGCTGCCCCCCCCCCCAACCCTATCTTTTGGCGTGGGCCATAATTCCGAAAATACTTCATACATTTTTGTCCGCTTGAGGGCTAAAGTTCGGACAACAATTGACAAAAACCGACCAAGTAAAAAGGGGGTTTCGTTCGAATGAGCATTTCATCGTATATGCTGGATCAACTAAAAAGGTTTACTCGTGTTAGATAAATAAGCGTTTGGGAAAAGTCTATTCTATATGCTTAACGAGAGGGTTAGTGATGGAATAATCACGCTTTACAATTCCGAGCAGCGTCTTGGAAAATTTATTCCATAAGGAGTGAAATTAGGAAATCTTGACCTAGATATGCTGGAGTATAAATAAAAAAATAAATGTTGAATTCGTTGTAGTTGTTGTGCATGTTGTATGCGTCAAATAGGAAGTTGTACCACAATGGAAACGTCTTTCCACTGTGCTCCACACATGAAGGTAAGATAATATATTCATTAGCAAGATCGTTAGGGCGCCAATACCGAAGTCTTCCGTCAACCTTTAAGACGATTTTAATTTATGGCCCGTTTTACGAATAATCGGTTAGCTGCTATCAGTACACATTAACAGGCCGGAAGCGGGGATACGAAAGAAAAATATAAATTCTAAAACCTACGAATTATCGACGTAGATTCTTGTGTTCCCCCTTCGCTACGACTTCGAGCCTTGGCGTACCTATACGCGTATGAATGTCTGTTAAGTATAGCGACTATGAATAAGGGCCTGCCTCAGCTAATCAAAAAAACACTGTACTACCTACCGAGGGAGTTTAACACAATTTTTTTTATACTCATGAAATGACTGCGAATCGGAACGCAAAGTAAGTAAGTAAAGGTCCAGTAGCAGAGGTAAAATCATTTCAAATTAAAAGAAAATCCTAACTATCCTCTAAAGAAAAGCCTTTGCTCAACTTTCCTTGAAGTTAAGGGACCTCTAGAATTATTTATAGGAGCTAACATGACTTGAGCACAGGGATGGGAAATATAGAGGGAGCTTCATTAATAATTAATTAATATAAAATGTGATGAGAGAAACGTTTGTCTTTTCCCTCTCCAATCATCTAATTTGAGGAGATGTAAAAATGCTGGATAAGGAACTTCCATGACTGTTCGGTACGGAAGACGAAGTGGGAGATTGATTTTCGGAGAGGGCCAGGCCTTTCCTCAACCCAGACCAAGCAGAAATCGCATGATATAAAACTATAATCTCAGCTCAGTGGAGTAACTAGTGTATACTACTACTACTTCTATAATACTACTACTTCTAGTGTGTACTAGTGTGTGGGTGCTCGATGTAGCCAAAATGGGGGACGTATAACATTTACTCACTCAGAGGTCACTAGGACCACCCAACGATGACATATATACCAAGCGAACTAGGACTTGTGAATCAGACATATAGTGGGATCGGTATACTCGATTGGGCGGCCTGGGTCGGAGGTTCGGTTTCGGAATGATTTAGTGTGATGATTTAGTGTACCACTCATTTATAGGAAATTGTACGGAAACATTTTAAAATTATGCAATATTGGGATTGATTCACCTGTGAAGAGAAAACTGAATCATTTTATTTTATGTGCCTCTTTGTTGTGACACAGCGCTGATAACAGGACAGTAAAAAAACATGCGTATTTAAGAAAATGTTTCGAAATCCTTCCAGCGAAATGCACACGGATTTTTCGTCTGAAAAATGTATATTCGATACAGAAAATAACGTGTGATATAAAATTGACGAGAAGGAAGGCATCTAAATCATAACACGAGAATAAATGGGCAGTGCGAAGAAAGACTTCCTTTCTCGATAAAGCATGCAAAAGGGGTACATTTTACTGGCAGAAACATATAGCTGGGAAATATGACGTCATTTAAGAGATGAGGAACAACACTTTATTTTCCTACAACCCTGCTCGGGAGAAAAGAACATGACGTTCAAGATTCCATTGACTGCAAAGTGAATCGACATGTCTTCGTGGTTTAAACTTTCAAAGGGCATGTATTCCTTGTTCATGTCATTATCAATAGGAAGATGTAAACGAAAATTAATTAAGGCGCTCGAAATAAGTTCCTCAGGTTAGCTACTATAGCTCCACTAGGCTCAAGCAAATACATCATCCAGTTGTTCTCTGATGGCTTGAGGAAGTTTATTTCTAGTGAATGCTTCTAGTGAACGTCATTATTCGGTTAATAATGTCATTAACCGTATAAGCTGGCTAATGTAGGCATTAACCAGTAATTAACGTCATTATTCAGAAGTTTTGGTTCAATGTTGATGTTATCAATACAACCCGGGTCGATTCACATTCTACAGTGACGCTACAGTGCCGTGACCGGCACGTGATTTGTCCGGCAATAATAAAAATATTATTCTCACAATGTCAAGGAGCCAACTCGTATACTATTAATACTATTTACCCCACATTCACGATAAGAAGAACCAGATCCTTAAGACGCCGTTCACAAGCTCTGTGGAGTAAAACTGCTTCATTTAATGACTTTTTTTGGTTGCATACACTCCACAGGCGCAAAACAGAGCTTTTGAACGGGGTCTAAAGGCCCGTTCCAAGGTGATTAAACTTTCTATAGTTGCCGCAGATCTTCGGCCATACTGTCCTTCACCTACGTCCATTGCCTAGTACCTAGTACATTATTATTATTAGAGAACCTTTACTACCAGGTGAGCTCACGGCAGAGATAAAAATGAATGGAGAAAGCTAGGGCTTGAAATTTGTTGACTGTAGTTATGGTGGGAGGCATAGAGATAATATAACTACTAGAGGTGGCATTGAATACGCAAACAAGTATAAACTGGGGCGAGGATTAACGTCATCCAGATATCGTTGCGGCTCCGTAGGTCTCTTCCCATTGGCTGTCTCAACGGCGGGGTTTCAAAAAGTCCCCCTTCACACCATCCACATCCCCACAGGTACTTCTTCAACCAATAGCAAGGGATTTTCGGAGCTAACTCAATCTCTCGGTGACGTCAATCATGGACCGCTGCGCAATAGACAATTCAAGCTCTAGTTATATTATCTCTATGGTGGGAGGTGCACCTTGTGAACCACAACGTAACTTCAAGTCAAGTTGTTTTTTATTTACGCATGTCCACTTTGAATTTCTAGTTTTGTTCTTTTTTCCTCTAGTATGTCTAGAAATTGTCACTGTGAGTTTTTAGATTGTTTCACAGGGCATTAATAAAGTGAATAACCCACAACTATGCTCCGGAGAATCTTTATTTTAAACGGTCGACCATGCGCGAGTTGTTGGACTTCTTTTCCGGATATTTCAACGTGCGCAAGTAGCTCCAATCCTCTTCCGGGAATCACGACAGAAGCCACCGGGAAATCCGTCACTCATGTTTTTCATGGAATACGTCATGTTTCTGAGTTAAATATAACTTGTTTTTTACTGATGTGTTGTGTATTTTTGGGTATGTTTCTTCAGAGGTCGATCCTCTGATAGCAAAGAGAAATACAGGGCTAAGAAATCACGAACGTTTATTTCACGTAATAATCGCTCGCAAGCAAGAAACAAACTAATTCAGAAACATTATATGTACCAGCACTGCGAATGAGAAGACCCGTGGTTCGAGCACAGCGAGAACTGCATGAGTGTGGCGACTTTTGTCCAAATCCTTGTTTCGCAGTCCTCAAGAGACGGAGCGGCTCTTTCTGAACTCGTGACTGTCTCGCCCATGTAATATTTTTCCTAGTATGTTGATGGAACGCGATCAGGGCCACTTATTTTAGAAAATAAACACCAAAATACACTTGAAAACACGGCTACGTGCCACGATCGATGACATTTACAATGAAATCGTATGAACATCAAGTCGTCCACGCTTTGAGAACGAGAGTGTTGACGAGTTTGATTTAGTTTTTACCAAACAAATTCCCCGAAATACCCCTTGTTCATTCTAACTCGGGCTCTTTTTTTGTAATTTTGCATTAATCTCAGTGGGGAGGTGAGCATTTTTGTTGATACCCTGACGATGTAGAGGTAAATTCAAGGTTCTGAAGGTGTACTTTGGCGGCCATATTTGTGACAACCCTTCTACCCACCCCCCAGCCGATTCAGGCTTTCTCCAGTTATTTACCTCTACGGCTCACGGCCATATTGGGGTAGATAAAATTATCATAAATTTCTTGTTTACAAATAACTTCCTAGGAAACTCAGCTGACTCGTTTGCTTAGCGACTGCCTTTACGAATAGAATTCAGTAGAGGTGTGAATTATAGAGAATATTTTGAGATCGCCTCAAAAGTCTCGAGGGACACTCCATAGTACTTCCGCCTCCATGCACCCCTCCCACCCTGTCTTCCGGTTGAAGCACATCATTTCCAAGATGGTGAAAGCGTAGCCGCCCCAGAGTCTCCTACTCACACAGTACGTGCTCTGCTATTTCCACGGCCAAGTCGCAAAATCTGCAAATGTCCGTGTCAGACTTCTCCATTAGTCTGAGTGTGTATCGAAGGGCACAATGTCCCGTTAGCAGTCCCTCCAAGATCCTAAGGTCTCCTCGGCTCAGAGAGATGGCCCTTCTCCGATCGTCCCTTTGGAGTGAAAAAGAGCTTGGCCTGCCTGAGACCTCGTTGTCTAACCCAGTGTTCACGATGCCTCTCGTCCAACCACGCCTGCACCTGCCTCTTCGTGAAGGACTTCGTGACCTCGAGACTTGGCTCCGGGCCCATGTAAGGCATCTCTGATCCTCTCTTCGCGAGTTGATCAGCTATTTCATTCCCCTCAAACCCCTTGAGACCCGGCACCCACATCAAAGTAAGGCTCTTCGCCGTTGCCACATTTTGGGCTCGCCTCAAAAGTCTTGAGAGACACTCTATAGTAATTCCACCTCCATGCACCTCTCCCAACCACTAAATATCAAGTTTATCTACCCCAAAATGCCGGATGGGTTCACTCGGTTGTATAGTTACCTTAGTTATTGTTATTACTATTATTATTATTATTATTATTATTATTATTATTATTATTATTATTATTTATGTATTTATTCTCCCATTTGGACACCTGTCCGTGACGGGAGAAGAGTCTTCTTTTACATTAGAACGTACTATTTTGTTACATTCATTTAAACATATGTTACATACCTTTTCTTCTTCTCTTTTCGTGGAGTATTAAGATTTCTGCACATCAGTAAAGTAGTTCAAGAATTGTTTTTTTTTTTTTTTATCAGTCTTATTTGAAAATAGGTTATTTTTTATTTCTATTGTGGAAACGTATTGAAATAAACCTTGTGAGTTCTTTAGTGCTAATAGTTTGGTGGTCTGGTAGTCACATCTTTCCTTCAGTTTTTTCTTTTTTACGCTATCATAGTTGCACATCAGAAATCATGTGTAGTGCCCTAAAAGTATGGTATATGTACTTGTGCCAGGGCAGCGACTGTCTAACTATAGTTGAACCACATTCTAATGGCACTAAAAAAATTAATGAAACCAATTTGTTTAACATGTGATACGGTTCGTGTCCATCTGGAATTTTGGTTATAAAATTCCATTATAGTTTGGTCGAGTTATAGCTATACTCTAAATAGGAAAAGAATTCATAAAATCGAAACGTGATTTAACCAATTAAGAAAAAACTACGCAAAAAAAAGAAATACTTATAGGTAGTAAACTAACAATCTCACATAGTTAAATTTTTTACAAATGTTTTCCATTTGTTTTCACTACTGAATTCCCAAATATTTACATTCATAGTGCGGCATAATTGATTCCAACAACAAAAGGATGGTGTTTAGTGAACTCTTTACCTCCTCTAACATTATTGATGTTAATAGAACTCTTCAACCTGGTTGCACATTCGTGGGCCGGAGAAGGTACAAGATGCCTTAACTTACATAGTACAGCAAACCGATTTCTTACAAATAATCCCAAAAGCCGGAACAGCTAACTCCTTAAATAATAACGCAGAACTAGAAGTTTTAAACGACTTTCCCTAAACTATTCTTGAAAGAACCCTAATTGAGTTCTGAAGTTGGACTTTATACTTCCCTCCAGCTGCTCTCCATAAGAAACAGCCATAAGAAAATATCTATTGTACCAGCGCTTGGTAGATGCTTCGCAATATCTTCCGATCGAATATTAGTCTTAGCTGTGAAAACATGTACCTATAACAACGACCTCAACTATTTTAGAAGTTTCATGATGTGAGTGTCCCACCGTAGATTACCATCCAGCCATATTCCCAAATATTTAACAGCGTCTCTTTTCTGCAAGATCGTGCACGTTCTACATGTTGCTAGAATATCACTTTTATCAGTGCAATCTGGAGTATGAACAGCAAAAGACAAATTTTGTCTTATTCTTTGTATATTATAGACTTGAAATTCAATTACATTTGTTTTACGAGAATTTAATTGTAAGAAGTGTCCATCAAGCCAGTTTTTAACTTTATTGATACAAATGTTAGCATTCACTTACACTTCATGGTCAGAACTACCTTTAACCAAGATAGAAATGTCATCAGCAAACCCAATCCCGGAATTTTGAGATTGAATAATTCATTATTGTACACTTAAAATAAAATTGGGCCTAAAACTGTGCCTTGAGGGATGCCATATGAAACTGTAATAGGCGCACTATAGCCGTCTCCCACTCTTACTCTTTGTGTTCGATTTAGCAAAAAATCTTGAAATAGAAGCAATATTGGTCCTATTACTCTACTACTTTCCAACTTTTGTAATAAAAATTAATATTAACGGAATAAAAAGCTTTTTTCATATCTAGGTATACACCCAAGTCTTTCATGTTGTCATCTAACGCATTATATATAAAATTTGATAGTTTGAATAAAGTATCTTCAGTTCCCTTGCCAGCCTGAAAACCGTACTGCGAGGTTGCGAAAAATCTATAGTTTTGGTAGAAATTTAGTAAACGGACTTAAATAATTTTCTCAAATATCTTTGAAAAAGAGTAGGTACGTTAACGCAATAGGCCTATATTTGGCGCATTCGCATTTGATTTCACCCTTAAACACCGGGATTACAGTTGTTTCCTTAAGTATACATGGGTATGTCCCTTGTTCGATACATTTATTAAACAGCTCTGCTAAAAATTTCGATATAGTACGCTTAATTTGCTTTAGTACAAGTGTATAATCAGTAATAGTTTTCGGATTGCTTTATACAATCTAGTTTAATCAAAATCTCAAATTTCAGAAGATTCAAGTTATTGAATAAAATATCAGAATGCGCATCACAATTCAACAACTCTTATTAATTTATTTTGAATAAATTTTACGTGATCCATGTGTATTCTAAAGGTGTTCTACAAACAGGCAGCCCATATATGTATAGCATGAGTTGGGTTGGAGATGTTATGTTGCGATTTTTGAGAATTTATAAACTTCAATTTCAAAATTAACTTGCTCTGCTTCTCTAGGGTGAGCAATCGGGAGTAAAGCACTGCTGATGACGTCAGTCCCCACCGCACCCGCCAGATTTTTTTTTTAAATTTATTTTTATTTATTTATATATTTTTTTATTTATTTAGCCAACAAATTAATATTTGTGAAACATTTTTACTGCACAATGCCTGCTCCCCAAAAGCTCTAGGCTTGTGCTGGGGTACAGGATTGGAAGGGGAAATCTGCGGCGGCACCTGTAGAAGAGTTTAGTCACCTTGGGCCTAAGCAGATGGATCTGTTTCAACTTAGGTATCGTGAATACAGTATAGACCGTCACGTGAAAGTGATGTTCGCTTACTGAAAAATCGCTGTCTCAGTACGGCACTGCCTCGCCACTGATGAGTGTGAATTGACTTTTATTCGTCGCAATTGGAATAATGAAGAAGAAAAAATAAATATTATAAGTCTCACTTACGCAAGTAAATTAGGTAATGTAAAAGATACAAAAACTTATTTTTGGGAAATAATAAGCTAAAATGCGGGAAAACATATAGGTTGCGATGTTGAACGGCGAAATCCTTTAAATAGTGAGTCCTCGTAGGATCGTGTCGTAGTAGTAGGTCCTCGTTACCGCTTTGAATACGAAAATGACAAAATAATTTTGAGGGCCAAGCTTTTTCCCCTCATGTATGAAGTGCGTTGTTTGTTGTAAGCACAACAGGCTCGATTATTGATTTGACTTCGTGTGTCAAAGAACACTGTCTTAGTGAGCTTGAAGAGGAAAATGAGGTAACACCTGCCTTTGATCTTTTCATCGAATTACTTCAAAGCTAAATGTATGAGGATGTCTGAGAGGATTCGGAACATTTTCGTCGAATTGTTAATTAACGTCATTTCATGCCATTGTTCATAAACCATGGCCCTATTTCCCGTGCTATCCATCAATATAATAACGTTAATTTCCTTGCTCACAATCAGAACACAATATCCGGCAGGTACGCGTCCTCTTCACTTCAAGATCAAGTTTGTGACGAGGGATATTCTACTCGGAATTGCTATTCCGAGGTACTTTCAATAATGGCAAAACTCAGTGATGGGCCAAGGCTACCTGGCCCGGGGGGGGGGGGGGAAGGATCCACGGAGTATAAACCCGCTAATATCGACACAGGTTTTTCAGCTTACAACTATACTGGATAACGCGAACATACTCCAGAAACCACTTAATTTTTCCTGACTAGTGTTTCTAGGTCTATATGCCTAAATTTTTTAGTTGTATACCTAGTAAAATTATTGTAAAGGTTGTAGAAAGACGGGGTATAGTTGATATAGTTATGAAGAAAAAGCCAAAAAACACCCGTCGAAATCGAACCAAATTTTGGTTAACCTAATTTGTCATGGGGGGAGGGGGGTTTTAATTGCTTCATTTAATTTCGTTAATTGTGGGTTTTTAAAATGGTTTTAATTATTTAACAAGGTCTCTCATTCATACATCAGGTGTGTTTAGAATGTGAGCCTTTTGTTTTTAACGGCCTGGAACTTTTTAACATTTCGGACTTTGGAGCCCTGAGGATGCTAGGAGCATAGCGAAACGTAGGCGAAAATAAATAATTGAAGACTTCGACGGGTGTTTTTTGGCTTTTTCTTCATAACTATGTAGTAAAATTATTTGTCGGAGTATTGATTTGAAAATCAATTGGTACTGCGTACTGCACCAACTACAACTTTGCTTGAATGTGTGACAATCTCCCAGGGTGTCAAGTCTTTGAGAGGGTGTTCATTGTTTAGCATGCAGATTGGTTCATCCCGAAATGCGTACTCAGTAATAAATGAGCATAGATAATTTGTTCACCATAATGTTTTCTTTCACATTCTTCAGGATTTTTCTCTTACCTAACCATTTATTTATTTATTGTAGCCGAATTACAACAAAAACTTGTTAATGAAATCGGCGATCCTTAACTTACTCTTGTTAAATTCTTAAATATACCCTTGCCGGAACCGAGGCGTTCATGAGAAGGTCTTCAATACACGGGGGGATTCTCATTCTCCGGGGTCATGATAACGGTGTCGGGGGAGAGATTTCACAGGGAAAGTCTCAGAGTTTCGAGTACCTAAAAGCTTCTGCAACTTTGGATTTCCTCCTCGCTCCCCCTTTTTCTCACATGAGGCAACAAAGTAAGTGAATAGTATGTTGTGAACCTAGGGAGCAAAGTGCTCGCGAGATTAGAAAAGACGCTTTGCTCGTGACGAGGTTCCCACATTTTTTTTCGCTCTGAGGGGGGAGGGGACAAAAGGAATTATGAAGTGATCAAGCTTACAGGGTGCAAAATATTTTGCCTCCCTAGGTGTCCTAGGTCAAGGTACATAGACTACAGAGGTATGCTCCTAACTTTTTAGCCAATAATAATCATTCGCGCAATGACGTCATGGGGTTAGATCTATTTAAACCAGGCGGTAGGTATTTGAATAAAATATCCCCGTCAGTATTCGTTACCAGTAAGAAATCCAAGTTCTACACTTGTAAGTGACTGGAATCACTGCTAAAACTTGGGGTAACATGTCTCGACATGTGAGCGGAACGACTTAACACGGAATGACTTTACGTCAAAAATTGTTGGGAACAAGTTTACAAAAAAAAAAAAAAAAAAATAGCGGCTGGAACGAGCTTTCATGCGCCCGATCAATCAAATATGAACATGACTTTCGGTCATAAAATAGGCGTGGGAGTATTATAATTGTAAGGTATGCTTCCTTACAATTAAACAATGAAATATTAATTCAACTCTTTGAATTACTTACCCCACCGATACGAGAGGTGACGTAAATCCAAAGAAATTCCTAACTGTAGTCTGGTTTCGGGTAAAACAACCACAATATTATTAAAAACAGGCTATAACAAAGCTATACAAATATACTAGGTTGGGTGAATGTGATGAACAAGGCAAAAACAAACCAAGCAAGACTAAAAAACAAAGTGATAGAAAGTACCCACGAGTGCGATATCATCACAATTTTAGAAGAACCTCTCATCTCATCTCAAATCTAACCCGGGTGACGTAACGGTTGCCAAGGAGGAGCCCCTAGATACGAGCATACCTCTGTAGTCTATATACCTTGGTCCTAGGTTACCTAGGGCGCAAAATAGTTTCACATTTTGCTCCCTAGGGTTCAAGAAAAGTACAATTTCGCGCCTTCTTTGGGAGGAGCAAAATGGTTCATTTCTAACCCAAAGTGCGAAAAAAATTCATCTCCGACATTAGCTCCGTTCGTTTGTCAGCCCCGGACTACTTCGAGCAGCACGAGATTTTGTAACCTTACGTGTTATGTGGAATAAAAAAGAAAAAATTATGAAAAGTTAGTACTTTCAGTGCTGTTAGTGCAGCCCGGATGACAAACGAACAGAGCTATTGTTATACATATGCATAGAAAGGAAGAAACAACAGGTTTCACTTAAAGTGCTCCAATAACAGGCCTATCACTGCTAGGCGGGCGCTATTTAGCTGGACTTAGCTCCACAAATATCTTGTCTCTGCAAGAAGAGAGGGGAGAGGAGGTTGATGTTTTTTCCTGGAGACGCTCACAGTTCGCGATGTTTAAATTACTCAATACTCACGGGATCCGTAAGAAAGCTTACAGCTTAATTCAGTGCGTTCACTGTAGGTGCACACGCTACCATACTCATAATCAGTTAATTAAGAAATTATTTTTTCATCGGAAATTCTTCAAGCAAACTGCGCTTTCTTATTTCGATTCTTTTAACAAATTCCTTTATTCTCGAAAGGCAGTGTGTGGAAGATTGATGTAAACCTGGAAACTTTCCCATTTAGCTTTCAAGATGAATTGCACTGGAATGATAAATATTCGCAATACATTGCCAATGCTTTCTTACCCTCAATGTTGAACATTGGCGAATAAGATGATAAAACGCTGTTATAGGTGAGCGATTGAAATTCGTCAATTTATCACTAAGGACCGATGTTCAAACACGTGCAGTTCTTCGACTTCTTCATCGTAACATTCTTTAGAACTAATTGTAGGAATGATTTGGATGGCAGAATGATTTTTGAGAGAAGAGAGAGGACAGAGGAGCGTGAAAATCTACTAAATCCACTGACCTATTGTACGTGGAGAGAAAGAGCGTCGATAGTCTGGGAACCCAATAATATCTCGGACCATGTAAGTAAGAGATGACATATTTCAGATCGCCAAACAAGACCAGGGTTCACAGTTGAGCTGACCATTTACAAACGCGCCCTTTTAGAATCAGGCTCGTTTTTAGGGGTAGGCGACCCGATCGCATAGGGACCCCCGGCTTGGAATTTAAAAATCAATATTCTTTTTTTAATCAAAGCAGGGGGCTCTTCAGGGGGATGTCAACCATTTTCAGTACAAAAAAAGCAGGCTGACAGACAGACCGACGGCATGCCGAAATAGTATATTACGATCCAAGGGTGGTATGATGCTCATTACGGTCGAGGGCGACGGGAAGTGCCCGAGGTGAAGCCGAGGGCAGTTGTCGCCCGAGATCGTAATGAGGAATACCGCCCGAGTGTTGTACGCTATTTTTTGTACAGCCGAAGTCTTATATACTTATTATCCATAATTATTACAATAAAAATAATAAAAACCAGTCTTTAAAGCCCTGTTCAGAAGCTTTGTTCTATGCATCTGTGGACTCTACTAAGTCTACTAAGCAAAAAAAATGAATTCCTTCGAAAAATGAAGCACTTTGATAGGTTGCACGGACTCCACAGACGCATATCATATGGTTTGCTTAATAAACTGAAGTGAACATACACTTCATTTTTCTTTACGCCAGGCGGGCGGAATGAACCTCATGTCGCCCGCTCAAGACTCTCCTAGCAGTCGAATTTCGAGTCTTTACGCTCGGCTGTACAAAAACCACTTTTTTTATTCTACATGATACTAAAACCGAATTTTACCCCATGAGTCCCAAAATTGTATCTTTTCTTGCCTAGGAGCTAAAGTATTTTTTCCACAGTCGTTCTTTACAATATTCTATAACCTAATATTGCTCCTGAGCGTGAGATATGAAATCCAAGAGTGAGCAATGGGCCCATAGTTCACGGTTCTTCCCCCATTTTTTCTATCGGCCTACAATCTGGAGTAATGGGGCACGAAAGCCACTGGCAATGTCCTTACTACAGTACACTAGAACAGTAATTTCAGCCTGTGTCCCACTATTCTTTGAGCTTTATGAGTGTATTTGTCTAGTAGGACCAAATATTTTAAATTCATTTGTTTCAAAATAATGAATGAAGTGAAAATATTTCCACTAAAAATAAGCACCTTCCCTCTTCCCGTTAGAGGCTTGGTGGTGGTGTAATTATATTTTTTCGACATGACAAAAATTAACGACTGTAGAAAAAATAGCGTACAATACTCGGTTGTAATGGCATTTCAGGGTGGGGCGGTTGCCGGCACTCCACTTGCGTCTCGTGCCGGCAACTTCCGCTCTCACCCGAAATAGCCTTCATTACGACCTTGTATCGTAATATACTATTATGCCCGCAAATTTTTACGGGCTGTGCATCATATACTCGCGTTGAAGCGCTCTTCACTATACGAATTAACAAGCTCGAAACTGATTGTGAGTAAGGTTATCAGCTGTTCAGTGCACAAACTAGTTTGCGCAATATTTTGTTTCCAGATGTTTACGGATAAAAAATGGGTTGTTCATTATATTGTGTAACCCATCAATACAACCCACGATCGTTCAATTGTATTGTGCAATTTTTCTAGTTTGCGCAATATTTATTGTACGTGTATTACATTTTTTTCGAATTGCCAAATTTCAAATCCTGTTTTCAATGTGAATATTAAAGCCTCGTTCATGTTATGCGTCAGTTAAATTTAAGATTATTTTTTACCAGTTTTGCATTGTTTTTTGTTATGTATTAATTAATTTTACGCGAAGGTCGATTTGTAGGGGATCGGTTTTACTTTAGTGTGAGAGTCTTTGAAAAAGGGGGAGGTTACATAGCTTACTCACGAACATTGACGCTCTTGAATACGAGGGCGCCTCGGGGAAATTTGACTTCTGGGTGCGTCGTCAACGAACAACCGCTCAACAACGGAGTCAAGGTTTCATAGCGAACGCCCCGAAGGACCGGCGATCTGCACGGATGACAAACAGAGGAAAAAAGAGAAAAAGACCGGTGCTCGCGCCTCGCTAATCGTTCTCCCATTTTGTCCCACGAAGACGTCCCTGCTTCCTCTGGTTTTTCTCCGTTGCTGGCGTTGCCGACGAGACGACTTTCCCCGGGCGCTAGTCAAAAACTCCCTCTGTCCCACGCTGGTCAAAATCATACTCCTTCTGACGCTGGCCAAAAACACACTCTCCCATTTTGTCTGCGGTCTCTGTCTTCCTTTTTGGCTTGGCCCTTTCTTCCCCCCACGTCTTCACGACCGAAATGCGTCTCAATGTGGGTTCTCACGCACTCATTCATTTCCGGCTTTATAACTTATTTATTTTATGATATAAATTAAGGTAGGGTTCATTTGCCTGAGCCAAACCGCTCGCCTCAACCTCCACCCCCCTTCCAAATATCATCCTCAGGATGGGTGTGACCCATAACACGTCTCTGGAGTATGTGCAACTTATCAAAATGCTTCATTTTTCGAGACGTTCGTACGGACCAGAGCCCTTCTCTGAACTCGTAGGGGGATTCCCAACTAACAATTCGACTTCGGTAGTACTTCGCGTAAGTCTAACAGAAGCTGTTTACAGAAGCACAACTATTTCTGAAAAACTTGCAATGGCGTTCTATAAGACCAAAAAGGCTGAAGGTTTCCATTATTACCGAAGTTGTAGAGAGCTTCGGATGGACCTATAAGAGGAAGATAGGATGACTTTACAGAGGCATCAGCTTCTATAAGGGACCTGCAGTAGGCCTTAAACAGGTTTAAAGGAGCCTAGTAGCGAAACTCAACGGAGAAGAAAAATGGCGGGTAGACTTCGATAAGCAAATTTCTTTTAGGTCTCCAGAAGGTTGTATTGCAAGCTTTACCGAAACTCAGTGGTAAAATAACAATAAATACAAGAAAAAAAATTAAAATGAGAGTGTAATGTTATTTGTTAGATATCGTGAGTGTGCTAGGGGACGAAGACTATTCTATAATTACTCATTTTACGTATTACATTCACATTTCTTACATTTATTTCCAGAAAACTTCCCCGATGCTAGGATCTAACCTGCCTCTTTCACGTGTGAGTCCTAAACTCTTCCGATGAGTTACCTCGTTGAGTTGGAGACATTGTGAAAAGCTCTCCTCATAGCATTCACAACTCAAAGTGCAGAATATAATTTGAACGGAACCATTGATATTATTACCTATGTTGAGTTAGCTGAATTTTGTCCATCCGGTAGTTAAAAATTAAACGTCCCCCTTTAAGAAGCACCCGATATTTGATTTGGGGTGAAATAAAAAAATCACTTATCCTACAATCTACAACTGTGGTGGAAGGGAAGGTGAAGGGTGCAGCCGCCGTTGTGCGTTTGGGTTCATGTTTTTTATTTTGTGTTGTTCGGACGGTCGATTGGATTTTGACTTCACTGAGTAGGCCGTCGCCTCAAGAGGCGACCGTCCGGCCAAAATCGACGGGTATCATACACTGTCAGTCAACGATCTCACGTCCGATCCTAGCCGGTCCTACGGCCACACACCTTCAATTTAACCTCACCTTCATGGACTGCAGTCCATGGCCTTCAGATTAACTGAAAATGTGTGAGTAACCCCGATCGACGGCCTCACGATTGCCTTCAGTTAAACTGACAGTGTATGGGGCGCTTTAAACCCCGACAATTACAAACAAAAAAGGCCAGATGTTCAAAGTAACAGTTAGTCCGTTTGAAAACGTTTTCAAACTCCCTGGCGAATGCGTTCAGTTTACTTGCTAAAGTGATTCGTTCTAACGAATCAAGCTAAAAACGAACTAAGCTAAGAAGTAATAGTATGAAAAGCAGAAAAAAACAATCCTTGTTCTCAAACGAAAAAAGAGTAGCGTATCTTTGGGCCGCTCGCTGAGCCTACAATAAGCGGTTTTCTCGCTGAAGCATGCAGTTTTCATCGGGAGTTGCGTTTGGCTGTTATTTCAACTCTGTCCCACGCCGCACTTTTCAACGTCCACTAATTTTGTTGTTCTAGAATATTTTTTGTGCGTCAATAATAAAAAATGAACGCGTTGGGCGTTTATGCACTGTGTGGTCAGATCAGGAATATTTTATTTTCTTAAACAAATAAATAATTTTATGCTTTTAACCATAAATTATGCGTTTTCCTGCTGCTATCCCCCAAATATGCAATTTAATGCAAACAAATTCATCGCAATGAAAATCCGATCCCTAGTGATCAGTCTATTCCAACCCGTCGATATCCATTCTCCTGCCTTGCCTATTATTGCTCCCACTCGTATTCCTCTGAAAAGGCAATCCTAAAGGGGCCCACACACGGTCAAACATGCTTGACAAGCATGGTTTTATTAGTTTCACTTGTCAAGCATGTTGACGTTTGATGTCGCACCCACACGGTCAAACTTGTCGTCAAGCTTCAACTTCAAACGTGCGCCCAAGCTTCAGCAGTGCTCATTTTGCGTTCATAATATGTTTAAGTATGGATATTAACCATTTGAGTTATTTGTATTGCCTTATCAGGGCCGAGGCCGCAAAATAAAGCCCACAGGAAGAAGAAAAGTTCTATGTGGACCAAACAATGGCTCATGAAAAGAGGTACTTTGGCCACGCAAATCTCTTGGAAGAGCTGAGATGTGCTCAGAGATTTTTTTGTAAATATATTCTTTTTTCTTATCGTCTATCTTATAGACGTAAAGTGTGCAAGTATGCTCCATGTTTCCAGGAAAGTATGTCCTTTCCTCGTGAAACTCCCTATATTTAGTCAAAGGATTATTATGATAAACCAATTTTTTCATTATCATAAAAATCACCCCAATACCCTTTTTTCTTTGTGGTTTGAAGGTTTGATGGTTTGAAACACACACACACGATCAAACATGTTTTTCAAACCAAATGTTTGAGAGCAAATTTTCTGGCAGTGACTGAAAACCGTCAAACGTGATGTCAAACCTTCAAACATGACCCCACACACGATCAAATCTGCTTGTCAAGCGAGGTCGGCAAACATGCTTGTCAAGCGAGGTTGGCAAACATGCTTGTCAAGCGAGGTTGGCAAACATGCTTGTCAAGCGAGGTTGGCAAACATGCTTGTCAAGCATGTTTGACAGTGTGTGGGCCCCTTAAGGGTCTGTCGTCCACTGGAAGCGTTTTCGAGCGGCGCTACAACGAGCGTACACCCCAAGGGCTCAAATTGAACGCGTGACATCGTCCACTGTATGCTTAGCTGCAGTGAAATCATTTTAAGCCTTTTTGGATGTACGCTCGTTGTAGCGTCGCTCAGAACGCTTCCAGTGGACGACCGGTCTAAGGATGCGGGACAATTAGCAAAAGCTGGGACTATCCCGTGAAATACAACGACGTCTGCCAACCCTACTTATAATAGGGTATTTCAGAATAACTGCAAAAAAATGAATTGGAAAAAGTAGGCCTGATTTGCAATCAAGAAGGCGAAATACACCATAGTCCGAAACTCAATAGTTTCCTAGATAAGAATTTTCAAGCGTTTTTTAGGACGAACTTTTGGCGGCCTTTGAAATAACACGTTTTTACTGATAGGAATGACAGTTGTCGAGAGAATGAGTCCTTTTTTATCACCATGACGTTTTTGTGCATCGTGATTTACCTATAGCGTTAACCATTTGCAAGAGAATTCCACAATGGTGCACACTGTTGTTGTCCTGATAAGAATTTTGGTGCTCCATTTGTCAATTGAATCGCACCACTGTAACTGAGATTTTGCTCCATTTGCCACGGCAACCTGCGCTAGCACAGTGCTTGTACAACATTTTCTGCCTCGAGAAATTAGACGGTGCAGGTAAACCTAACTTTAGGTTTATAACAGATAAACCGCACGGAGGAAGAAATAATGACGAAGCTATAGCTTAAAACTGCTCCATTTGAAGCCACAGCACACCAGGTGTTTACATGTTTATTGCCAGTGCAATGACGTCACATACACTCCACGTGCCAGTGAAGAGATGGCAAATGGGAAACGCTATTAGTGTTGACTTCTATCACAAAATTGAGCATTTTCCAGTTTGCGCAGCTTTGAGCCGGTGTCGTGGTGATAAAAAATGGCTCATTCTCTCGGAAACTGTCATTCCTAACAGAAAAAAAAATGTGTTCTTTGCAAATCCGGCGCCAGAAGTTCGTTTGGAAACGACAAAATCTCATTTTATTGAGAAAAGCGAGATACTGCTCTAAATAACGATTGAAAAATCATATCTCGGAAACTATTGAGTTTCGGACCATGATATATGTATTTGGCTTTTTTGACAGCAAATCAATTATATTTTAACCCATTTTACTTTTTTGTAGTTATTCTGAAACACCCGTGTGTACTTACATGCGTATAACACAATTAATTGATGTTAATTATGTATTTTCTTGTTTTCCGGGAACTGATTAGCACAAATGGACGAAAAAGAGGAAGCAGGCTTTTCTTTCAAGATCGTCCAAACTATTGAAAAGGGGGAGTTGAAAATTACAGCAGTTCCATCAATATTGGAGAAAGACGGATTGCTTTTTTGGCCACCTAAGAGCGCCAAGATCAATGCTTTCAAAAAGCCCGGAAATCCAGCAGATGACTGGACCAAATTTCCGTGCGTCGTTCCGTGCGCCACACTACCACGTCACAGCACAGACAAAAGTGAAAAATGATTTGGTAATCAGGTGAGTCGAAGAGAAGCTTCTATAGCGTATGCTTCAGAGGCTTTATGAAGCAAGATAAAGCTTGTTGTAAGCAGTTTAAAAGAAGTCTAATGGATGTCCACTTCCATAAGACTTCTTTAAAAATAGTCCTGGAACTAACCTAATTTCTTCCCACGGCTTCGTTACATTGACTAAGGGAAGAGCAACAGAAGTTCAAATATGAATGGTGAAGCCTTTCCGAAGCTCATTGGAAATTGAAATCATGTTCCGCTGTAACACCTGTCGGTATAACTTCCATAATGCTTTACAGATGTCATTAAAGAAGTTCCAGTTTCGGTATTATACTTCTTCTGCACCGAAGCTCTACACAAATTTTAAGGAAGCTCGAACCTACACGATCTTCGCTTATACCGGAGTTCTTGTGATACTTGGGTAAAGCTTGCTGCAAGCATTCTAAAAGAAGTCTAATGGATGCCCACTTCCATAAGACTTCCATAAGACTTCTTTAAAAGTAGTCCTGGAACTAACCTAATTTCTTCCCACTGCTTCGGTTACATTGACTGAGGGAAGAGCAACAGAAGTTCTAATATGAATGGTGAAGCCTTTCCGAAGCTCAATGGAAATTGAAATCATGTCCCGCTGTTACACCTGTCAGTATAACTTCCATAATGCTTTACACAAGTCATTAAGGAAGTTCCAGCTTCGGTAGTATACTTCTTCTGCACTGAAGCTCTACACAAATTTTAAGGAAGCTCAAACCTACACGATCTTCGCTTACCGGAGCTCTTGTGTTACTTGGGTTGTAAATACGCATACCGGTTACAAGCTCTATGTTTCCGTTGTGTGGAGTCTATGCAACCAAACTTTATTCCCTCGAAAAATGAAGTATTTTGATAGTTTGCGTAGACACCACACAAGGTGACTAAACTCTTCTAAGGTGCCGCAGATTTCCCCCAGCCTAAAAGGCATGGCGGGAAGGGTGGGGATTGACTTCACCAGCAGTCCTTTACTCCCGATCGCTCATCCTACAGCAGCAGAGCAAGTTAATTTTGAAATTGAAGTTTATGAATTAGAAGCGTGCGTCTCTTATCTTTCGGAAGGCATTCGTGTTATCAGTTCAGTGTTTTCTCTGTGAGAAGTGGAATAAATTTTAAGTTTTTCTTGCTTTTTCTACGAACAAGGTAATTTTGAAAGCTGAGGCATATCATGGGAGAATTCCGAGTCCACGGCTGAACTTGGGTCGAACCCTCCGACGAGGGCCCACAGCTCTCCGAGCCTCTCCTTCACTTCAACTATCATCTAGAAGTTAAAAATGTGTTAATTTAATTCTACAACTAGCATACAATAAACCATAAAAGTATACGATTTCAAAATTACCTTGTTCCTAGAAAAAGCGAGAAAAACTTAAAATTTATTCCACTTCTCACAGAGAAAACACTGAACTGATAACACGAATGCCTTCCGAAAGATAAGAGACGCACGCTTCTAATTCTCAAAAATCACAACCCAATAACAATTAATAATTTACTGGGACCAGCGCAATGGCGGTTGGGACTGCTCGTGACGTAGGTGAAGGACAGTGATCTGCGGCACCTATAGAAAATTTAGTCACCTTGGACACCACACAACGAAAACATAGAGCTTGGGAGCTTGGGGGATATTGCCATAACTACACAAGGAGAGGGACAGCGTGATTGTTTACCAGGGGACGACCTGCCCCCTCCACGCCCCTCTAGTCCTCTTTGAGCAATCCAGGTTTATATATCGTTGTAGTTTACGCTTCCTCTATTATTTATCTGTGATCGCTGGTTATATGCAGTTTCAGCCATGATTTTCAAGAGCTAAAATCATCCACCAAAATAAAATTAGATCTATTACTAGCATCGGGAAGATAAAAATGATCTAGTTGATTATTTGTTTTAGCCCAGGCTCCGAAGTCTCGTTTTTTAGACTAACCACCCTCGTTTGGTCAACTAGACCGTTTTTCTCTTTCTGATAAAAATAATAGATCAATTTTCAGTTTGATTTGTGATTTGAACACGTGTAAATCATGGCTAAGTGCCTACGTATAAGTAGGGGTTTTCAAATTTCGTCATACCAGAAAAATGCTGTAAGAAAATAGCATTTGCGAATTCCTAAAAATTCGCTGACATAATTACTTGGAATTCGTTACACACATACAGAATCCCGTTTTCAGATTGAAAATTGGTTCACGGGTTTGGTAATATAACTAGGAATAAACCGGCGAGTTTTGGGACTTCAAAGTTTAATAAAAAGGAAAACATTTAGCCTTAAAATTATTCCCGCCGCATTATTTTTAATAGAAGGGGAAGCTCATTCCACTAAACTCAAGGGCGGGCGAGAGTCAGCCTCACACAAAATCAAACACTGTTAACACAGAGCAATAAAGCCCCAAAATATGTAATAGATATATAGGGCCAAACACACAGAGTATGATTTTTAGAGTGCCAAAGGCGTGAAATTTGGGTTTTCAGGCGCTGAATCTGCTTGCTTCCCCGGTTCCGTCACCACTATGGTCAGAGGATATTTTTCGAAAAATGATTGTGTCATTATTTCGCCGAAAAGAGGTGCTTTCTTTGAAAATCAATCATGTTTTAGTACCTACATTACAAAAATTCTCTATTTTTTTCTTGCGAGTGGTGAGCTTCCCTAAGGTCCATTTAAAAGGAGTAGGTTTGACGATTTGGTCCACCTCACCAATTTTGTTACAGAACAAAATTGAAACATAAAACATAGAAGAGTTACATTTGAGGACCTCTCCTTGTAAGTAGATATATTTGCTTTTAAATTTGGCTTGTCATTGACAGGGTTATCTATTTCTCTGCATTGGTCTACTGAGCTTCTCTAATGGATTTGGTTACGTAAACGACACAGACGAATCCTTGGAACCTGTGAAAGGTACGGATTCAGGTTTGTACAATGACAACTTTTTCGAGGGCGACATATTTCTCGACAAAAAGGTAACTTATTTCAATTGTTCATGCTAAATACCTCCGTCAAGAATTGAAATATTTATATCCTTAAATTACCAGCCTGGAGAAAAAAATGCCGTTACCAAGCCCGCTCTCCTCTGGCCATCTGGTTTGATCGCCTACAAAATTGACAACGATATAGGTTGGTAGACCTCTTGATTTTCCCCTTCATAATTGCGCTCCTGAGTATAGATTTTTTTTTTTTTTTTTTTGTCAGGGTGTCCCGATTCTCCACAGTGTGATATTTTGATGAAAGCGATGGATCACTACCACTCTAAAACATGTTTAAGATTTAAGGAATGGTCTGGAGAAGAGAGTTTCGTTCACGTCTTCTTCAACAAAGCTGACAGGTAACTTTACTATCGAACTTATGGAATTGGTTTCTTCTCAAGCCCGAAGCGTAAAAAGGTTTTTATTTTCTGTCACCTTACGTGTAAATCTGAGCCCTACCGTTTTTCCACCCAGTTGACAGTCTTCCGCATTGTCTACCAATCTTATCACCTGGCGCCCCCAAAGACACTTCCTATATGTTATACCAAAGTAGAACCGAGCTTTAATGCATCAGAAAAAAACCACGAAAAAAGTGAACGAAATACTATAGCTTCCGTGTTTCTCATTACTTCCCATCACCAAAGCCGTGCATGAGCCGGAAAATAGTAGGACAACAAATTCCTTTTCTACAGCCTTACAAAACAAAAAAAAACACCTTTTCCGGAAGGACGAAACGAGAGTTTGCTGCTTCTGAGGGTCAGAAATGATTTCCAAGAGTAAGCTATGTCACGCCACTCGCCACACCTATACGGACTGGCCATATCTCACGCCCCCTACTCCCACTCCAACACCACCCCCATGTTCAAAGTCTCATTTCAAGTTTAGAGTGATAAAATGCGCTGTCACTCAGTGATGCAAGTTTTATTTCATTTCATTATTTCGTGCTGCTCGACAACGTCAATCATCTTGGGGTGGCAAGGTTTGAGGGTGTTTAAATTACCGTTCTCAAAATTGACAAAAAATGACGGCTCCAGAAAAAAAAAAACCCGCATCCCATCGGTCGTAATGACGCATTTCAGGCTTGGGAAGTCGAGCTCATCCGAAATAGCCCTCATCAAGATGCAAGATCGTAATGAACTATTACTGAGTTTAATGATGTTACTCTGTCCGATGCAATACTTTCATTGAAGTGTCTAGAACTTGTCAATGTTCCCTCCCCCAACACCACAAGCTTTGTTTCATGGAGCTTTAAAACTCAATTCAATACACCTGCTTTATTTGGTAGAAATTACCAAATAAAAACCGGCAACTAGTCTGATACTTATCATCCGCCTCTTTTATTTTTCGGAACTTCCATTGACCATGAGCTACAAGCAATCAGACATTCCAAAAAACGTACAAGCGATCAGATGGGTTTGGAAAAAAGCTTGAAACGAGCGGGCGATTGCCATGTTTTGTTGCCCAGGCTATATCACATGACAAATCTTTAATCTATATCTTTTAAATTGCGCCGTTTTTCTCTTTTCAGTGGCGCCTGTTGGTCTCCTGTGGGAAAAGCGGGAATCGGTGGACAAAAACTATCACTGGGCCAGAGATGTTGGTACCTTGGAATTGTTATCCATGAACTTGGCCACGCTGTAGGTTTTTGGCATGAAATGAACCGGCCAGACAGAGATAGCTGGATATACATTTACTGGAATAATATAATTCCTGTGAGTAAGCCTCAAATACCTACTTCAAATTCTACTGAAATTGATTCACCTATACAGAAAAATTCGCGATACCCGGATATAAAAAAAGAATCGATTCTCTTCTACCATAAGAAACGGTCTGATGGATGAAGGGAGTCCTATTTCATTAATGGTGGATTTCACCACCTCGGTTTAAGGTTCGGCTCAACATTAAGGCCCGATTTCACCAACTTCTTAAACCAAGATCAACAACTAATCACGATTACAATGTAAAAACTTGTATCAAAATTCATATGGGTTGCTATTGGCAAGTAATCACGACCAACTTTAAACGAGATCAGTTTTGTTGGTGAAAATGGGCCTAAGTTGGACTTAAGAGAAAAAAAATCATTGAGTTTTATTAAACAAGGTTCGGCTTAGTTAAACCGAGCCTTAAGCTGAGGTGGTTAAATACACCGTAAGAGAATAAATATAACGTACAGAGTGTTCATACCCAAATCGTTGCAGGTTCTCTTATTACACCTGAGTTGGGAGTGCACAATAAACGGGTCCGGGAAGTTGGCGCATGACAAACATGGCATATAAGAAGAAGACGATCCAATTTGTGTGGAAATCCCTCAGTCCATTGCGACCATTTTCTAGACCCTTCCCACTATTCTGACTTTCCGACGTCAGTCCTAGTTGGCTATATCATCGTCGTGAATGGGGAGTGTACCGATTTTTCTTTATTATTGTTATTATTACTTCGCAGAAACCAAAATTCGCATATATTTTTTCGCGGAGAGAAGTTTGCCAAATAACCTGCAAATCTTACAATGTGTGTGACTTTCTGATGGCAAGGCCAAAAATCGATAATTGAGTCCATGATTGTTCGAAAATCACATTTTTATTACACAAGCTGATCGGCTCTAGCATTTTACAAGGCGTTTCAGCTTCCAGCTCGTCTGTTTCTAGGCAATGCTATAAAAATTGATGAATTCGACACGTTCCCATATTCACCACTTTGCTCACCGATTGATTAAGTTACAAAACTAACACATGATAAGCGTGAGGGAAGGCTCAACCCAACGATATAAAAGAACTGGATTGCTCATCACTGCTGATAAAGTGTGGCCATCAGAAAGTGGATGAGAGGGGTGAAGGTTTCAAAATAATGACCGTGTTGCCATAACTACACTAGGAGGGGGACGGGGTGAGGATGGTCTTTTTTATCGGGGGACGGCGCACCCCCTCCAGTCCGCTGTGACCAATCCAGGTTTATATATCGTTGGCTCAATCACGATGGAAAATGTTACTCATCTGTTGAATTTAGAAACTCTCGCATATTGGAACTATTGGAAGGTATTTGACCAATATGGACGCATGTGTGGCCGAAGCTTTAGTGAGTGCCCGTTCACAAGCACTATGTTTTCGTTGTGTGGTGTGCTTCATTTTTCGAGGGAATACATATTATTACAATTGGTCCCATGGACTCCACACAACGCAAACATAGAGCTTGTGAACGGGCCTTTAGTATTTTACCCAGTGGCGGCGGAATTCAGCCGGCATTAGGGGAGCAACAATCTATACAGTTCAGATTTTATCCCCCCCCCTCCTCCTGCCGAGAATATCAGAAAATTCTTCATCAAATTCATTTGTGGCCAAAAGCTGCAGGTTAATTGGATAAACGGCAAGTTATAAGCCCAATCGGTATTACATATATCGGCTATAAAATGGCGTATTCAGCCCGGAAACTTGAAGGGGAAGAGAGCACTAGTATCAGCCTTTGTGCCCTGAAATGCACTTTCACCCATCTAAACCCAAATTTCGGTCTCTCAACAATTTAAAAAAGTAAAATTATTTTCAATGTGTTAGCCCTTTTTAAACCCGAATCTCGCGTATTCGATCTCACAAAAGCCAATTTCACGCGATTTGTTGACCCTAAAAACCAACCGGGAAGATGAAACAGTTGATTCCCGAACCACCTTCCTCTACGGTCTTGGGAATATGCTAAACCAAGCGTCAAGCGTCTTGTTCGAAGGCTAAAATCTGCAGTTTTCACCTCTTTAAACCCAGATGTCGGAGATGTAGCAATTTAAAAAATCAATTTCGTGGGTTTAGCCTTTTGAATTGGACGCCCACATTTTTTCGGATTTGGATCTCATAGAACCCACAACCCAGTTTCGTGGGTTTTGCTCATTCAAAAAGCCAATTTTGCAGGAATGTGTCCTTAAAGCCAATTTCGAGGGTACGATCCTTTTCAAACTCCACATTTTATGAACTTGGCACTAACAGAACCAAATTTCACGGGTTTTGAACATTCAAAAATCCAATTTCGCAGGATTGACTGCCTAAAAACCCAATTTTGCGGGGTTGACTCATTCAAAAGTCCGATTTCACGGGGTTTCAATGAATACATTTCACTAACCTTCGTACTTTAAGCGACCTAACTACCACTCAGTCATCTCACTTCTTAAAGTCAGTTTAGAATGGAGAAGGAAACAAACGAGAGATTGACTTTTCTAGATTTCGTCATGTCAGAAAATGAAAACAACTCACGATACGATATTTTCGTCGAATTACTCGCATTCCGTTGGCTTATAATACACCGATCGTTATCACTGGCACTAGACCAGGCTGGTTTCAACAATCAGTTGGCAACAATATGCTCTTAATAAACAAGTTGCCGAGACCGTGTGCTTCTGACTCTATCCTTATCGACAAGCTCATAAAAAAAAAACGAAGGAACTAGCTTTGTTGGGGGAGGCAATGGCTGTGCATATAGGAAGTCACGAATGAGGAAGTAACATAAAAAATAAAAATCGCTGGAGACATTTTTTTCTGAAGAAAATGACTGAATATGACCAGGAATTGAACATTAGTGCGTAAATGATTGATTTCGATTTATAGCGAAATAATAAAACTTGCCAATTTTTTTTGTTACCTTAAACGGCCGGTCTGTGACTCGTGACGTAACTAAGGGGTCGTGACCCCTCCCAACCCTCCGCATCATGGCTGTTATCATGTGTTGCCCCTTCTTGTCCATCCCTTTCTCTAAAGTCTTTATTGTTTGATTTGTGGGAAGCCATTGTGAAGGTTATGCGAAGGCTGTTATTGCGTCATCAGTCTATCTAGCATATTTCAAATGGGTCCCGCAACCCAATAGTTTTAAAAATTAATAAAAAAATGTAGGGCCTGATTTTATTTGAACGGATCGAGTTATCATGAGTTTTGGTAACCAAGCTATCAAGATGGCATGATTTTGTAAAATGTGTTACTTCCTCATTCCTCTGCATGCTACAGATGAGTCGCTTGTATACGTCGTAGGCGAATAGTACAATCAGGCAAATGGCTATTCGCCTAGGCATATGCTATATGCCATGGCAAATAGCGAAATCAAGTCGACCTCTCCTTCTGCCTAGTCATATAGCTTTTGCCTAACCTACTTTTAGGCATTGGCTATTTGCCTAACCTTAGCTTTGGCAAATAGCAAGTTGAAGCAGCTTCTAATTCAAACAACTTTGCTTCAATAACTAAGAATAATGAAACTTTGATTAATCATGATAAGATTCATCGTTGAACTAGAAACATTTAGGTACTAAATCAGCACACAGCATAGGTAATGAAAAAAGTAATCCGAAAAATTGGATTTACGTATTTTTAAACATCATTTCATCGCTTTTTTGTTTAAGGATGATTCTAGTTGTTTCGCCGATTTCAATGAGGTCGTACTGGCCCATGTAATAAAACTCTTTGCTTGTTCAATTAAATTTATTCTTGCATTTCTCTCTCCCATCCTTAATGTATTGAATGATCTCAATGTAACGTTGTCTATCCCAGGGTTTCTTCGCTTTGCACGAATCATAGAAGTTGGCGAGCTCTTCTTCACATTTTTCTCTCGATTTGACTCATCAGTTTTACAATCGCTCATTTTTTCAGCTGCATTAAGCCCAAAAATGCAAATGATAAAACGACTAACGCACAGGCTCTACACCGGAGAAACGAAGCGATAACTAGATAAAACGCTCGTAGCCCCAACTTGCTATTTGCCGAAGCATAGGTTAGGCAAATAGCAAATGCCTAAAAGTAGGTTAGGCAAAAGCTATATGACTAGGCAGAAGGAGAAGTCGACTTAATTTCGCTATTTGCCAAGGCATATAGCATATGCCTAGGCAAATAGTCGTTTGCCTGATTGTACTATTTGCCTACGACATATACATGGGGCTTGAGATGATTCACAAGACGAATGTGTATTAAGTGGCGCTCAAGAGTGTGGGGAAGACTTGCGACGAGCAAAGATAAAACTCCACTTGCACTGCGACTTTTATGACGGTTGATTAAGACGCGTAAATGTTGGGTACCCTGCTCTTAATTTCTATCTTTTGTTTTTTTTTAAGTAAATTTTATTTTTTCACTGCAGTTTTAGGATGATTTTGAACTGACTGTGGGATCGACGGCTTCCATCTTTCTGAAAAATCTCGTCGTGAAGACAATACATACTTTGTTTTGTTTGATGATTTTTTACTCACTTCATCGCCTCAAACAATCATAATTCAGGAAGTTACGTGGTTAGGAAATTTATTTTCCATGTACTTTTTAGCGCATTTCATTTATGACAAAAATGCACTATTGGTCTCTTTTATTTTCAAAATACTTACTCTACATAAAAATCTTAATCAAAACAAACGTGGTCCTATGGTGGCAGGGGAGTAAATAGGATTTCAGTCTACAGTTCGAAACAAAGTTATTGTGCAGGTGAGACAAGTTTGCGTATCACCAAGGCCGGAAGCATTTGATGAAATGGGGAGCCAATTCAAATGTGGTTCCAACTGTATCAATTATTATAACAGCGAGCCAAGAGAATAGGGAAATATATTAGTTTACTGAGGAGGGAGTCAAGATAAGGGGTCTCCATTTTGCTACCAATTTATTCAAACACTAGAGGTGTTCGCTAAAAACTCAGTATAATTCGGTAAATAAATAAACAAAATGTTAATTACCGTGGTGGCAACGCTTGGGTAAAGGGGTCGGGGAGGAATCCATGCGAGATTACTGAGAAATATTACTTTACCGGTTTTCAGCGTGATCAACTAAGTACCCCAATTCGTAGATATCAACAACAATTTATTTAAACCCGAGCATTATCCCACTGTAAGTTTGGTCTTGTTTAGATGTAATCAAGCTATCGTTTTCTGCTAAACAATGAGTAGGAATAGTAAGTAATTACAACTGTTTGTGAATGCAATTTTTTGTTGCTGTGTAAAGCCCGCTCGAGTGAGGCAACAGCCTTAGCTCGACAATGAATTTTTAGTGAAATCACGCTTGACGCTCAACCCATGAGAATCCGGGGCGTAAGGAAGTTGTATTGACAGGGAGCACACAGTTGCTTATGGGGTAACTGGTATAAAGTGAAGTTAGAAGATATAACACTCGAAAATAAATTGTTCACACTGTTCTGCAGCCTATTACTATAATTGCTTACTAATAATGTTTTCAACTTGCAGTATGTTCTTGAAAGTTGATTTTAAAAGTACCTACTTCAGCATCATTAATTACTTGTTTAATCTGTTTACCAGACGCTAATTACAATCAGAGCTTTAGGCTTCACAAGCACCCATTTCTTATGCTGGAGAACAGTCCGCATTAGTGAATTATAGATTTTATTCTTGTAGAAGGGTGGGAGGATAAATGGAGCTTTAAAAAAGATAGACTGACTTACGCACATTTTTTCTCGAAAGAGCGTGTTTGTTGTGTGTCACCGTCGTCAAGTTGTTTTGTTATGCTCTAACACACTCCACAAGGATACATTCACGTCATGGAGATTGAAGGAAAAATGTGTGAGCTGCGTTAACAGAATTAGATTTCAAGCTTCGCCTAAAGGGATGCTAAAGTGTGGTGCTCGGGGGGGGGGGGATATCATTTCATGCTGAGGCCAGAGCTAACTATTTTAATCGAAATCAGCGTCAGACAATTTGGTTATAGGCCAAGAGTGGAGGACCGAATGAAATGTGTCGCCACCACTTAGCGTTGTCGAAATGGTAAAAGATCGAAAATTAGATTTCGAGCAACAGCTTTCTGCTTTAGTGATACGTTATTATTTTATCTTATTAATGTAGCGTACCACACATGGGATGGGATTCTCGTTCGCTCAATCGATGTAATCAGTGTACTTGAAGCGATTGATACGATGTATTAGGCTTTATGAGGAGTGAATTCATTGACTGGTTGAGAGGGGGTTGGTCTTGTGGAAATGATTATTCTGTTGAATTCGTATATGCAGGTATTTATGTCATTAGTGGATGTTGGATATTTTCAACCCTTGCTGAGTTGCTTTTTGTCTTGATTCTTTTTATTTTATTTATAAATAAAAAAAAATAAATGTTTAGGTCAAAATACGAAAATGTCTAGGTTTTTCGAGTATCCTGAAGTTAGCACAGGGTCTTTGAAGCTGAAAACTTGGATTTACCCTAGTGGACCCTACCCTAACAACAAACTAAAAATGTTTTGCGACCTCCGATGTTTAAATCGACTGGCCTAAGCGATCATTTTGTTCTTAAAATATTCCCGGCGCGTTACTTATAGTAGAAGCGATAAAGAGGAAGCTCATTCCACTAAATTCAAGGGCGAGCGAGAGTCCATCACTAAGTGAACAAAAGTGGGCTGGGGCCCATCATTGAACTATTGGAAAAATCTCACCATTAGCGAGAGGAAACACGTGAGGTTCAAAAATGTTAGGGTATACACGGACAGTCAGGCGGCTCTAAGGGCCGTCGCAAAGCCAGTGGTTGACTCGACCCTGGTGGTGGGCTGTCGTCGTGTGATTTCAGAGGCGCAGGAACTGGGGAACAGCGTTAGTTTAGCATGGATCCCAGGCCATCGAGGCTTTGAGGTTAATGAGAGGGCGGACATGCTAGCAAAAAGAGGAACCTCACTGTGCTCTATGGGACCGGAGCCGTCCATTGTGGTCTCAAAGACGGCGGGGAAAGGACAGATCAAAAGTTGGGCGAACAGCCTCGCCATTAGGTCCTGGAATGCAATGGCGGTGTGCAGGCAAGCAAGCTCATGTTTGACGGAATGGGACAGAGGGGCTTTCAGCGAGGCTGTTGTCACTCCGAAGGTGCGATTTGTGATGGTAGTGGGAATGTTTACGGGCCACTATGCCGTAAACATAGTGCACGTAAGGATCTTCACATGATGGGTCTACCGCCAGACCTGATGTATAGGGACTGTGAAATAGAGGAGGAGACAACGGCACACTTCATGGGAGACTGCGACAGATTCGCGGCGGTTATATTCCAAGTGTTTGGAGCGGATAGAGTACCCGAACTTACATTCTCCAGAGCTAACGGGGTCAAGGTTCTGGAGTTTGTTAAGAGGGTTGGTAGGTTTGTGGACCCACATTAGGTCTCTCGAGTCCGACCCCAACACTCTTGGGTATGGCGTATGAGCCGACCATGGCTTTGGCGCTCTCGGACTGCATGGCCGGGTACGGGCCCACTGATTAATAATAATAATCCATTAGCTTTATAGCGAGGCAAAGATGAATATTATAAATGTATGACAAAATTCAAGAGCAAGGGCTAAGATACATTTCGTGGTACCCGTTCGTGGCACCCACCGGAGACGACAAGTCAAGGAAGTGTCATATGCATATAATGTATTTCACGCTCTGTGACTGGTGCCACGGCGCGAGGGGGTCCATTCTACTTTCTTTCAAATTTTTATTTTTAAATGAACGTTACGAAATTTCCCAGCCCCCTATTCTGTAACTCTGAACGCGTGCGTTAGCGAAATAAACAAGTTGAATAATTGAAAATAATCAGCTGAGAAATTTTGCTAACGCACGCGTTAGAGCTACAGAATAGGGAGGCTGAATACGACTCTAAAACGCGTTTGCAGTAAATTTTTACTAGATGATCTCATTAAAAAAAATTTCATTCAGAATTTCGGGCATGCATTTGCGAAACATGACACCAATAGCGTGAATAATTTGGGAGAATCGTTCGACTACAAGTCAATAATGATGTACGATGAATACGCCTTCTCCAAGGTACTCGCAGTTCACCCTTTCCAATTTTGCATTGTGTCATTTGACTTTACTGGTATCAATTTCCAGGATGGCGTTTCTCCCACATTGCAGTCCAAGTCCGGAGCTCGAATCGGCCCGATTTGGAAGAAACCTGGTCTCTCGAGTTCTGACATAAGGCGCATTTACAAATTATATGGCTGCGACGGGAACCGTGCCAAGGATGGATTTCCCTTTGACGTTTCCTGCTCGTTCAATGACCACAATTGTGGCTTCAAAAATGGAGGATCTTCTGCTTGGAATTGGAGGACTCTGAATGAGACAGGTATGCATTGTATTTGTCCTGTCAAATAACCTTCGTTTCGTTAGAACGAAGAATGAAAAAAATTCGGGCTGTTTTTTTGTTGTTTTTTTTGTTTTCTGCGGATGCCCGGAATAAAAGATACTTTATAAAGGGATAGATACGAAATAATTAAAGTAGTCGTTAATTTATATCGCTAACTACTTAATATTCTCTGACGCCTCATGAATATTTAATCCTGTGTGCGGATTTAATAATCTTCGTATACATTTAAATGAAGTCCCCTCCCCCGACACATTATTTGGCAGGCCCACTACGCTCTAGGGAGGCATGGCCACTCTTAATAGGAAAAACATAAATAACCGTTTAATGACGCACAACCTCTAGCTGAACACCGAGCATCCGCACCGATATGCACTGCCATTGCGGTCTCAACGAATAATCAATACTGATTGAATCATTGCTTTACGTTTCACTGCAATGAGTAAACTATTTATTCGAGGTCTTATTAAATCAAGCACTGAGATACGAAGTCTCGTAAAAAATACACCACCAAAAGGAATTTTTGAGAGAGAATTCTTCTGAGAATGTTCTACTCCTTTCACGTGTCCTTGTCGGGTGTAACTTATTGGGGTGCTTCTCCCAGTTTCAAGAAAATTCGATAAATATATCTCCAAGATCCTTGCTTCTCGTGATTTTGTCTCAATAGTGCACTCTTGTATTTTCACACAGATGGGTATTTGTATACCTCATATGAAACAGCGGGAAAATCTGTTGGATATCTAATGTCCGTCAACTTTTACGACGTAGACAGCAATAAAGGTTCGCTTGGCTGCGTCAGGTTCTGGTATCTTATTCAGTCTGAGAAATCGGCTTCTCTAAAAGTAAGTAATTCCCACCTGCTTTTTAATCAAACAATAAGAAGAGCCTCACCAAGACGTGCCTCTTCCTTAACGTTCCTTTTACACGAGTTTTTTTTCTCTCTCTCTCTCTCTTTTTAAATGTTCAATTAAGTCGCAAATTGACAATTTTAGGCTTCGAGCATCATTCTGTTATTTTTTTTCTTCAAATGGCCGTTTTGATCAAAAACTTAATCGTGTTAAAAGGGGCTTCACGAAGGTGTTTAAGGAACTATTGCAGATTGGCTTGCATAGGAGCGTACTAATGTATTTTTCTTAATTTGACATTAAGTTGATTAACACAGTGTTAAAAGAGACATTGTTAATTCTAGTCCCAGTGAGGGGAGAAGAATTTTCGAGGCAATCCAGTCTTCATCAGTTTTCAAGGAAGAGAGTAAATTAAAACTTTTAAAATAAAGTTCCAATTTAAGCCCCACGAAATTACTTGATGGATTTTAGAGCCAAATTACAACTAGATAACTTTTTCGTTTAAGGTTCTGCTTTTCTCGAATTTACGACAAAAGCTATTATTCTTTGTGCCACATTATTTCAAATTGCATATAGTAGAAAGTATGACCGAGAAGTCGAAGAACCAGGGAATATAATGCTGGCATTATTAGCTTAATTCAATTCGAAATTGTCCCACACTCTCTTCGGCTAGACAAAGGAGGACGATATGAGAAGGGCATTCATTCTACCTGCAGTGATTAAGTTTCAATTGTTTTTTATCAATAAGACAGTATCCCAGCTATTTACGGGCAAAGGCAAAAAAATATTTGAAACTACTTTATTCTTTCGCAAGGTTTCATCGACACAACACGTCGACCTCTTTAGGCACTTTCATTATAAACAAAAATAAACAACATTAACAATTTCCAAGGAGTATAGACAAAAACAACACAAATTACCTGGCATATTATTCAACAGAATAAAGTCAAGAAAAATCCCGATGAGGGACATCTAGCCATGAAAGAAAATTCCTTTCCATCCCGAGTGTCTTTTATCACAGTTGGTTACCAATCTATCACATAATTTACCAATTTCATAATTTTATACATAATATTATGTATCACTATGTAACAGAGCAATCTAGTCAGTCAATCTGCTTTGTGGCCGTACAAAAATTACAGATTTTTTTTACTAATTATTTTAGCCACCCCTCCCCCGTGTTTTAGCTGTCACAAGCGTACCTCGAGAAAATTACTCAACAAAACAATGATCCTGAAACAACGTTCGAGCTATGGACCAACGCCACCAACGAAGGGCAGTGGGCTCACGTAGAAGTTCCGCTCTATGTTACACGACCTTTCCGGGTAGGTGAAAGGATAATCTATAATGTGGCAACTAAAATATGGCAACGTCAACAGCGCCGCTCTAGCGATTAATATGTAATTGCAACTTAATCCCCAAACATTTCGCTCCAGAAGATACAATAAACAGAGATAAAAAACATGGAAGTAAAAGGCTCAATGGTTTTCGACTTTGAGCAAACTTGTTATAATTTATGTAGAATCAGGAAAGGGGAATTGCTCAATAGGAATTTGGCAGGAGTGAGTGCTTATTTGCTTACCATGTCCTAGTTGCCAGGCAACGTGAGGCCAGGGACAAATCTCTAACCCATGGTGAAATATATTGTTTGACAGCTAATATTTGAATCTCAATTCGATGATAACGATAAAACAGCGACCATCGCACTGGATGACTTCGAAATTCTATACAGGGAATGCGCTGGTGACGTGGCTTCGTCGGTATCTAACAATTTCACTTCTTCTGATTCCTCTACTCACAATCAGATGCCTTCTGATTCGACCTTGGGTTCGTACTGATTATCAAAAATTTCACTAGTAAAATATATCCACTTTTTAGCATGATGTGTTTCAGGATTCTCAGGTGATACTACGTACCCTAACATCGGAATGAAAGGAGAAAACGAAAACGATATTTCTGTATAGTTCTATAAAGACGATTATGTTGGTTTCATGTGAGAAAATACTGTTCTAATCAAATAATTCATTGACTTATTGTTAGTATATTTGAAGAAATTCGCTTTTTTGATCCATATTCGTTTTTGCATGGCTCACACGCGGTGGATCACTGTCGGGTTAGGAAGATACCGTCTTCTAGATATCCCTTCCCTTCCACTCCAAATTTCTTACCTCACCAGAGTCATCTTACATTAGGCTTCACACAACTGGTTCCTACTGAAGCACAATAGAGGGTAACAGAGGAATGGGTATCCCAGCAAAATAATTGAAAACCAAAAGCTTTAAGGTCAAGCTTTCGTAATATTCAATTATTTCATCAGGGTAAAACTGTGAGAAAAAGAAGACATCAAAAATAGCAACTAAATAAAATCAGTCTGACATGAGTAATAGCGATTCCCACTCGACACACTACACAATACGTAATAAACATATGTTTCAATTCAGAGAAGACGGGTGGAAAAACAAACACCATATACGAGTGTATTGCATTGAATGGAAAACTCTATAATCCCCGGTAGTGACAGGTTTTTTTTTAGAACAAACAGGCCATCATGCTTTAAAAAATGCATTGTGTGCACCGAGCGGAACGATGTGCCCATAGCTACTTACAGTCAAAAAACAGGAAGAGGCGTACATAGAGGTAGAATACATGGAGGGAACCTTGATAGGGAAGGGGTGTAGGAGGGGGGTGCATATGGATCACCCTGTGTGGAAGTGCGGGGTGTCTCTTATTTTTATAACCTGCACAACGTAAACTTCCTAAAAATCAAACTTGTGATATTGTATTTGTAATCATTCCCGTTGGCTTAATTAATTCCGTAAAATCTGTGATACTCGTGCGTATTCATCTTGAGGAATTTTTTAAACTTAAAATCTTGAATCCAAACGGTTCATCCCACCATGCACAATGAAATTGTTGAGTTCAGTGAATCACTTCGTTTTTCACGCGTCATGAAGAATATGAACTTTATTTGATGAAACGGGTTTTGCCTTTCTCCCGTCTTGCACCTATTCGAGGAGTTCCGAGACCCCGATATGAGGCCTAACATCTCTGATAAGCGTTGATCTAGTGTAGCTTTCCATAAACTTATAATGATTATAAAACTACCAAGAACTTCGCCGGTCGCTTCCGGCCCGTTGGAACGGTACTCTGGCGCATACGTTGACGTCAGAACAGCTACACTGCATCCGCTCGTGCTCTAGAGCCGAGTGTGCTCAGTGGGACGAAAGATGAACGATCGAACACGCCTGCGCCTGGTTCGGCCGAATGAAAAGAAAAAATTCCATTCTATTCGAACCTGAAAAATCTTTCTCAATATGGGATCATTCGTCTCTCTTCTGAACTGGTTGGGCGTACGAACGCGGTTTCAGTGGAGCACAGTGGCTAGTATCGCACGAACCAACAACACCCGGGTCAGCCGCTCTTTCATGAACCGCGGCGTTTACGAGGTACCAAGAGCCGCTACCACATGAGCGTATGGGCTGCGAACAAGAATGAACCGTTTGTATTTTCGAAAAGCGAGTAGGTTTTCCGATTGCCGCTCCAAGGAAATGCGTAGAAGGGAATAGAGGGAGATTTAGGACACGAGACGAGTGACCCGCTCTACGGCATAGTCCCCGCTATGAGCCATTCGTTTTTTAAAGTCACTTTTCAGCTGTACGCAACACATAATTCGAAGTGGACTTCGACACCGAGCGCTTTATTACCGAAGAAGATCCCTGAAATTTAGCACACGGGCTCTGAAAGTTACAATATGTCTCATATTTTCTCTGTTTCTTGAGTCATCCAAATACATTTTCAAGAAAACTAAAACGCAAATTTTGATGTAATAATAATCGCCTTGTTTTGTTGAAACAAGGCTAGCTGATATGAATCAGGTCTTATCGTTAGATAAAACTAAAAAAAAAAAAAAATTCACTCACTGGCCAGAAAGGGAGGTTTTCATTTTTGAATTTATTTATATTAATGGACAGTCATATTATAACCTATTCACATGCCGTCATATTGGAGCAAGACTCCCTCCATGTTATATTATCTCTATGGAGGCGTAATACGCCGCAAACGTTTGACGACACGTTTTAGGTCAGTTCGCGAAGCTACAGTAGGTTGCCCGAGGGTACACTCGGGCAACCTAGTGTAGTTAGTGTAGCGAGTGTAGGGCGTTCGCGATGAGTTCAGAGCTACTCCGGGCTGCCCGAAGTTACTCCAATTTTTTGTTATAAATTGATAACTCTTATCTAACATGCACAGGAGTGAGAAAATAACACGACTGTTATGAATTTACACTGGCTGCTCTGAAAGCCTTCGCGTAACAAAAAAATCCTCGCTGCCCTCGCCTACACCAGCTACCCCAACCTGCCCTACACTACCATACACTTTTTCTCCGCGAACAGACCTTTTATCAGTTTTGAATCAAAAGAAACGTTGCCACTTAGCAACAATCAAAAATGCATTATGGGTTCATTTTACAATTTGTGAGATTTAAACGCAATGAGTCGTATGAATAAAAAAGAGCATGACCTTATGTGCGGCCATCAATCATGAATAAAAATCGTCATTTTCATTCATAAACAGATGAGCATAATTGAAGTACAAGGTCATACTCTTTTTTATTCATATGGCCCAATAAGGATGGGTCAGTACTGATTCATGAATACATTTTTTAAGGTTTATTTATTCTAAAATTGAGCATAAATCGGTATCCGAACGTAAAACAGTTCAACATTTATAATGTACACGATTTTTGAAGTTTTAGGCCATTTCAAACACGCCAGCTAGCATCTTTCAGTCATGAGTGCCTTTCAAAAAAAATTCACCTATAACGTCGCTGTCGGGGAGCGGTTTGTTGTGGTTCTTGGCCTTATTTTCTACTAGAGCTCTCCAATAATAAAAAGTTTTGTTCCGACAGCAGCCTGTCGGGAAAAGTGCATTTCATTCATGCGACAATCGAGTCAAACCTCATAAGTTAGAACGATATCAATCAATCATGAATGACATTTAGGCCGTGTTAGAGAAAGTCAAAGTCATAAAATCGTGTTTCTTTTTACCGGAGGCCCCTTTTTTGGTTCCTCCCTTTTTGGCCCACCTCAGGATTTTTTACTCAAGATTTATTAGGCTGTAGGCAAATCAAATAAAAGAGACGGCTCAAAATACAATGTCAATGAAAATGTTTGGTAATTGGGTGGTCCAGTAAGGCATAGCGTTAATTTAATAGCTCCCCTCCGCGGAGGGGCGCAACACGATTGAGACCGGAAGGATTAAGTTGTGGTAACTACCTGGGGAATTAATCCTCAAAACGACACGATTGAGACCGCAGTGTTGCCGGATTGTGCAAACATGGTTTGCACAAATGTACATGGTACGCAGTAAATGTCGTCAATGCGTCGGAATTGGAACTAACGATAAAATGACTGAACTTAACAATAAATTCAGTTGTCGTTGCGTACAATGCGTTTTGCATGATAGCGTGTACCACAAAAAAGTAAAAACGAATATAAGTTGTTGACGGGTCCCTCAGGACCAAATCTGTCGATCATCTCTTGAATGAGCGCACCCGATCCTGACCTACTGCTCGACCGCCCATCTCGTATAGACGCAATTTTGGAGGACGTCTCGCATTGGACCTCTCGCAATGTCGCGAACACTGCGCGAAAATTTCCAAATTGGATTTCGTGGTGATGCATGCAAATTGTTTTGAGTCAGGAACATGAATAAACTTCTCGTCACCAAAGGCCATTGCAGAGCTGTGCTGCATGTCACACAATTGCTGCAAGGCTTCATCGCGATTTTGGGGAAACTTTGGGTACTTTTGCCTTCGCTTATCGTAGATGGCCTTTCTCACTGTCGTGAAGTCAGAGTGTCGAATTTCGTGTTTATCTATTCCCGCATCTTCTTTCAACAACTCAGTTCTAATGATTTTGCATGGTCTTAATGTAAGGGAATCCGATGCCTTTCTTTTGCAATTTTCGCGGAGAACTTGACGGGATAACACGCGTTTCGAGGTAGGTTCGTGCTCATGTCCACCCCCGAATTCATACACTTCAGTCCCTGCCTCATTGGTAAGTATCGACGCGGAACAATTGTTCGAAAAACAAACCCATCTTTTGAAACCGTCAGTCCGGATTCTTTTGAATATATATTTGTAGTCATTGCACACCACCATGGGTTTTCCGCGTTCCGACTCAATAACAGTGCACGAACACACGGAGGAAGATGGGCCCGACATTATATTTCATTCGCTCTTTAGGACGAGCAGCCAGATACTGCCTTCTCATCACTGTCATTTCCCCAGCTGCCAACATTTCGGTGTTTACATGTAATTTGAACGGGATAAGCCCAGTTACACCACACACAACATTTGAGAAGAACTTTGGATCTCGCGGTCTCAATCGTGTTTACACCCAGGGGGCGATGGCAACGTCGCACGCTCCGTAATGACCGGTCTCAATCGTGCGGTCTCAATCGTTCTCCGCCCCCGCGGAGAACTCCCCTGCCATATCAACGGATTTGGTTCACTAGGGTCTCATAAGAAAGCGCGTTCATTTTTCATTACTCGAGTCAATTTTGGGGGCAATTGCGGCAACAGCCGTGCGGTAGCGAATTTTTAACTAATTCAAACCCCTCTTTCACACCGTTCCCGTGGACCGATTCACCTGGATCACGAACTCGTCCGAGATATTCACGCTATTGATTTTTAGGCCAAATTCGGTTGCACTAAGTCAGAAATTGCGACCGTGATCATGCTAACAAGCGAGGGGATACATATTGTCACGAGCCGGGGGTAAAAGTTGGAAAAGAGACGAGAGACGTAGATCTCTATTTCAAATTTACGTTTATATTTACTTATTAATTCGTACGTCCCACCGCCCCACATTAGTTTTTTATTCATTTATTTATTTAACATTCACTACGACCGAGCCCCAGTGAGGACAATCACTAGAGTTCCGAATTGATTGCGCTCGCGAGACCTTCGAATTAGAATCCTCTCTTTTCCTTTTTTCGGACGGCGATGCTCTTTTTTGTATCCTCTCTCACTCCTTCCAACTTCCAAGGCGTCGCGTCCGAAGAGTGGGGCCGTGTCTTGCGGGTCTGCATAGGGCTTCGTGACACTGTCCCCCCCGTCACCGAAAAGCCGTCCCGGCTAATGCTTTGTCCACGCAACGGGAGAAGCAGCTGGGTGCTCCGGATAATCTGAAAGGTAAAAAATTAAATTCGTAAAGCCCTTCAGGAGTTATGAAGGCAGTCTTCGGCCTGTCCATCTCATTTACTTTCACCTGCCAGTATCCACTGGCCAAGTCTAACGCGCTATACATTTGGTTCTTTTGAAGGTAGGAGAAAAGGTCATCAATGAGTGGCAGGGGGTAGCGGTCCTCTACGATGAGGGCATTGAGCTTCCTGTAGTCCACGCAAAAACGTACTTGACCATTTTTCTTGCGTACTAGTACAACCGGACTGGCCCACGCCGATCGTGACTCACTTACTATCCCGTTGTCTAGCATTTCCTTCACCTGATCGTTAATTATGGTTCTCTCGCGGTGGCTGACTCGGTACGGCGGTTGGTTTTTTGGCTTGGCGCCCTCAATTAAAGGGATCCTGTGCTCACAGATGTCAGTTTGACCTAGTTCCTGCATGTTCATCGCGAATACGTCGCGGTACTCTGAGATTAATGATTTTATGATAGTTTGATCCTCCAGTGATAATTTTGAGTTTACTTTAATTAGTTCCTCAAAGGATTTTTTATTTGGGTCACTAGGAAAAGGGTAATTCATTCTTTCGTATTTTTTCTCGGGAGTACACGTAGGAGATGGAGGGGCGGGGTTAGGGTGAGTCACCTCCTCAACGCTTCCGAGACGAGAATTCTCGCTTACTATTATTTCATGATGGGAAAGATTAAAACACGGGATTTCTACGATTTCTTTTTCTTCTTTAAATGCAAAAGGGGGAAAATTTAGCTGGTCCGATTAAGGGAGGGTACATTCATTCTCAAAAATGTAGGTTTTTTCGGGATCGAGGGTGATTTGATTCACTGGGATTTTACCAAAGGATTTTGCGGGGATCGAAACCGTTCTCGTTGACCGAAGGGGGTGATTCATAATTTCTTTTTCTATCGTCGTTCGTTCTAAGTTAGAAGCTTTCAAGAGTGAGTGCAGGGGGATTTTGAAACACAAGCCGAGCGCCTTGAGTTCAACAATTCTTTCTTCAAAGTTAATGGTGGCGCCGCGATACGCTTCCAGAAAATCGTTTCCCAGCAAAATGTCCGCTTTTAGGTCCTTAATAACGATACACTTACAAGTTAATTCTAACCCTACAACCTTAATTTCTGCGGCCGTCTGGCCTTTAATGTGTAAATTAGTGCCGTTCGCAGCCCTCACTCTGAGAAACGGCACTCTTTCTAGGGTTTGTCCCCTACTAACCGTTCAGCGACGATGCTGAGAGCGGACCCGGTGTCAATAATCACGTTTACTTCCTGCCCTCTAACTATTCCGGTAAATGACGTAGGATTATGATCCGTCTCGATCCGGTTTATCGCTTTTCCTTTTTCTACTTCATTTTTGCGAACTTCACGCGATAATTAGGCCTTTTCCGACAAAATATCCTAACATGGCCAAGCTTCCCACAATAAAAACAAGTACTCCCATAATGCTTAAAGTTATTCAATCTACTTACGAATCTAGTCTTAAACTTACTGTTAAATTTAATGTTACTGTCTACCGGAGGTCGAGAGGTGAGGGGTCTCTTCACCTCCGGAAGGCAATTTTCGGACAGGAGCGAGCTACGTGCCCCACTTTGCGGCAATTAAAACAAATTGGTCTTCCATCTTCCGACCTCGAGGGTCGGGTAGAATTTTTTTCATAATTTATTGGGGCTCTTCTCACTCCTCCCAGGTTTCTATTATTGTACCTATAATGATCAAAACTGGGGTGCGACCCACCTGATCGAGCGAGTTGATCGAGACGTCGGCGGAGCATCTCCACCTCTTGTCTCAGGTCGGAGGCCGGCGGAGCCGAAGTCGGACGATGGTCCTCTTCTCTTCGGGCGGTGACCTCTCGGAATCGGCGAAGACTGGTCCTTAGATCGGCCACCCGTGCCGTTCGTTTGGGTGGCCACCCAGCTCGCAGTGTGGTCGTCTAGGCCTCGAATAATGGCCCGACATTTGGCCTCCTCGCTCATTTCGGGGTCGACCTGCTGGCAAAGGGCCACCATCTCGTGGAAGAAGTTCCACAGGTCCTCCCCTGGAGCTCGCCGTCGGGTGAGGAGACGTAACCGTAGCTCGTTACGTCTCCTCTTCTTTGATCCGGACGTTCTCTTCCTCGTCAGCGAGGGTTTCGTCGTCTTCCTCCGGCGTTCGGTTCCCCCCCGAAGTAGTCTAGGTTCCGTTGGCTTCTCGTCACCGGCATCGCACGGTGGTCATCTCAATTTCACTCCCGACTTTTTCTCTCCGGTACCGAGTGACCTCCCGTGGCCGTTATTTTTTTCGCGGCACGAACATAGGAATGTACCCGGCGCCTCCACCAAATGTCACGGGCCGGCTCCTCTCCGTGACGGTCGGGGGTAAAAGGGTGAAAAGAGACGAGAGACGTAGTTTATTTACTTATTAATTCGTACGTCCCACTGCCCCACATTAGTTTTTTATTCATTTATTTATTTAACATTCACCACGACCGAGCCCCAGTGAAGACACTCACGAGAGTTCCGAATTGATTGCGCTCGCGAGACCTTCGAATTAGAATCCTCTCTTTTCCTTTTTTCGGACGGCGGTTCTCTTTTTTGTATCCTCTCTCACTCCTTCCAACTTCCAAGGCGTCTGCGTCTTGCGGGTCTGCATAGGGCTTCGGGACAACATATATATAATATATAATCGAACCGACCTCGGATTCGTGTTCTAGGGGTTCTGAAACGTGAAAAAAAAGTATCACAACCCATATGTGCGACCATCAGGGCGAGACCAATAGTGCATTTTTTGAATGAAATGCACTAATAATGGAGCATAAACAGATGAGCTTTTTAGAGGAAAAGGACATTATAATAGGTTTGTTCGTATGTCGTCCGGAGCTGCTCTGGACTGCACGAACAGTCCGAAAAGCGTTCTTTTGTAATCCCGAACTACACTGAAAGCGTTCGTTTGTCAAATCTCGGACTGTTCAGTGCAGCACTATCTACACTGAAAAATTAGGAGGAGCTTGGTGCTCGAAATGTTATAACCTGCTCAATAATTACCTTTCGTCAATCATTTCCTTCTGAGAAGCGGAAATAAATCATAAAGGTAACGTTTTTGTTACCGTAAGGTTAGCCATTTGCACGAAAAGCGTTCGTTTGCTTTATAGAAATGACGTAAATCCCGGACTGCTCGAACCACACCTGCACCACTACACTGAACAACAAACGAACAAACCTAATACATGGGATGTGACGTTGCGGAAAATGTTCGATTTGGCGCGATTTCAAATGAGCCAACTTTTGTTAATAAGTAAAATATATTTCTGAAGAGTTTTAAATTTGTATTTATTTATTTATTTACATGGAAGGATTGATATGCCTCATCGAAAAAAAAAGTTGTTAGAAAATGTGAAACTTCATCATTAATTAGTGCTAACGAGATATTATGTTAATGAAGAGTGGACGTTTATCTTTCTCAGCCACAAGACTGCAAGAGTCGGATCTTGAAAATACTTCAGTTTCCCCTGCACTTTTGGCTTCCATAGTGTTGGAATCCTATCACCCAGAGAGGGACCCCTGGTAAAGCCTTTATTTACGCAATCAATCAATCAGTGGGCCCGTACCCGGCCATGCCGAGTCCGAGGGCGTCAAAGCCGTAATCGGCTCATACGCCATACCCAAGAGTGTTTGGGGTCGGACTCGGGAGACCTAATGTGGGTCCACAAACCTATCAAACCTCTTAACAAACTCCAGAACCTTGACCCCGTTAGCTCTGGAGAATGTAAGTTCGGGTACTCTATCCGTCCCATTTGAGCCGAAACAAGTCTGTTAAAATAGCAAGACTACTGCATGCCGCCATTGCATTCCAGGAACTAATGGCTATGCTGTTTGCTCAACTTTTGATCTGGCCTGTGCTCCGGTCCCATAGAGCCCAGTGAGGCTCCTCTTTTTGCTAGCACGTCCGCCCTCTCATTGCCCTTAAAACCTCGATGGCCTGGGATCCACGCTAAACTAACGCTGTTTCCCAGTTCCTGCACCTCTGAGATCACACGACGACAGTCCGCCACCAGGGCCGAGTCAACCACTGGCTTTGCGAGGGCCCTTAGAGCCGCCTGACTGTCCGTGTATGCCCTAACATTTTTGAACCTCACGTGATTCCTCACGAGCTCCAATAGGCAATCGGTGATCGCTGTGACCTCCGCCTGAAAAACCGTTGCCCGGAACACCGGTATTCCTCTACACCTAGCTCGGGTATCCAAACCCCCAGCCCGGTCGCCCCTGTTTCTAGTTTCGAGCCATCTGTATAGCAGTTCAGAGCGTCCCCCTCGACCTAAAACTCCTCCCTACTGTACACCTTGACTTGAACCGATCTCCCCAAGTCCAGCCGCTTTACTGTTTTATCACTCCTCATTAGGATGATAGGTGCCGTCTCATATAGCTGAGTACCTAGCTATCCTCTTGTGACCAACCTCCCACCCTCTGGTCCTCCACACTCCGTGGGCTCCCAGATTATAATATGCCTCCAATCGCCCGTACCTTTACGTCTATGTGCAGGGGGCGCAGTCCCAACATCACGGAAGTCTCAAGGAATCCCGGGGTTTCAAAGAAGTCTGTCCCACGACCCAAAACCCACGAAACTGGAGAGAGTCCTGAGAAGAGGAAACTACCAAGTATAGCCTACAAATCAGCCACCACGCTGAGGAGCATCTTGTCCAAACCAAAGAATCGTAGAGAATTGTTGGACCAGAGTGGTATCTACAATCTGAGATGTGGATCGTGTGATTCTGCAATAAAATGTAGGTCGTACCTCAAGAAAGTAGGGTACGGTTTCAAGAGCACTTGAGAAGGAGGTATTCAAGGTTCTACCAGCACATCAGCAACTGTGGCAGTGGGTCAAGCCATGAGGCCTAAGTGATCATGGCCGTTGAAAAACCTTCCATCCTGAACTCCACAGAGGGCTTCTCGATCCACGAGGAACTTGCAAGGAACCCGAGCTGCTTTAATGGCCGGTAGAAGGTAGGCTCCACTCCCCTCCTATCGGTGCTCCCCTCTCTCCCCCACCACCAAGGCCGCGCTGTATTAATTTATAAAACGCGATTTTATGTGTTTGAAGCCATTCACTTTCGACCCACGTATGACGAGGTGTGATCAACCTTTTCCTCTGTATGATAGGTAAATAACTTTATACCTAACTGTGATTTCATCTGTGACTTAATTAAATACGGGGGTATTTATTTACTTGTTTGTTAGTGCTAATGATAAAAAGGAAAATAAGTCCTCTCCCGCTGTTGATATATTTATTTTTATATATTTAGTGTCAATGGTAAGTTCTGTTCTGTTCATGTTGTAGTACTGGGGCACTGATGACGAAAACTTAAGTTTTCGAAAACCGGTTCTGCCGTTTTTAAAAAAATAAAGTGGAGAGACAAAAAACTGATCTGAATTACTAATTCAAAACTCCACAACGTCGCCATCACTGCAATACTCGTGGAAGATCGTGAAGGGGCTTCCCCGAGAACACTGTTTTATCGCTTCAGCAGGCGACGCTTCCAACCGTCTTACTTTTTCCCCTGCCCCCCTGCCTTGCACATAGTAGGGCGGGACGTAACGTTGTTACCTTCCATGGCGTTCAGCTTCGTCACGGTTTATTCTTAGTTTGTTTTCTTTCTTTCTAATGGCATTTTTTTGATATTTTGATTCGAGCTTGTAATTTTGCGTTTTGTCAATTAATTTTGCTATGGATTCGGCCGTTAAGGACGATCCAGTTATTTTTATCCTGAATGGACAGTTTACAAAACTTCCCGAAGAAGAAAAAGTTCGAGTGGTAAGTTGTGGACGGCCAGTACCAAAAATTCCACTTTTACAGAAAGACAGCAAAAGTAGTAAGTCTTTTTATCGTTCATTTAATTATTGTTCGTGGTACTAATCACATCCATGGCTGTGTGGAAGCTCGTCGAAACAGTCTTTGTTTTGTTGGCCTTGTTAATGGATATAAAATTCGACGAAGAAAACTTGCTAAGAGCTGCTGTGCCCGTCAAAAGTTTACCCCCCCCCCTCATAACACCCAGAGTAACTAAATAATCGCCTACCCTGTTCGAAGAGCCTGGAGCTGCCACTGTTCCACTGCAAGAGCATGTTGATAACAGAGTGGAATGCTGGGTCTTTTTATTGAATACCATCCAATATACATTCGGTCATGTCGATAATATTCGCTATTAGTGCATTTCATTCTGAAAATGCACTATTGGTCTCGTCGTGATGGTGGCAAACATGGGTCATGTCATGTTTTTTTCATGTTTCAGAACCTCTAGAACACGAATTCAGTGGTCTCCGGAATTCATATGTATTTATCTATATATATCTTTATATATATATATATAATATTATGGCCGTTTCCTTGTTAGCACGATAACTCTCGTAGAAGTTAATTTAGCGAAACGCGCTTTGGCACAAAAATCAGTAGTCATAAGACCCCGGTCGGTATTGCATTTGTGCCAAATCGGTCAAGGTGGTGGGGGGGAAAATAGGGCTTGAAGTCGTCAAAAAATCACCAAAAATCACCAGTTGATTCTAGAAGCACGGTATTCGGTACGTATACTCCATGTTAGACTAGCCTTTGATTCCCATTTTAATTTTTTGAAAAAGTCGAGGGGGAGGGGGTGGTGCCCCCGGGGTGGAAGTAAGTGTGGTCTTGTTAGCACGATAACTCTCGTAGAAATTAATTTAGCGGAACACGCTTTATCTAAAAAAATCAGTAGTCATAAGACACCGGTCGGTATTGCATTTGGGCAAAATCGGTCAAGGTGGTGGGGGGGGAAAATACGGCTTGAAATGATCAAAAAATCACTACAAGTCACCAGTTGATTCTAGAAGCATGATATTCGGTACGTATACTCCATGTTAGACTAGCCTTTGATTCCCATTTTAATTTTTTGAAAAAGTCGAGGGAGAGGGGGCGATGTCCCCGGGGTGGAAGTAAGTGAGAGGCCTTGTTAGCACGATAACTCTCGTAGAAATTAATTTAGCGGAACGCGCTTTGGCACAAAAATCAGTAGTCATAAGGCCCCGGTCGGTATTGCATTTGGGCCAAATCGGTCAAGGTGGAGGGGGGAAAATAGGGGTTAAAATGGTAAAAAAATCACTACAAATCACCAGTTGATTCCAGAAGCATTATATTCGGTATGATGATTCCATTTTGAAATAGCCTTTGATTCCCATTAAGTTCAGCTTAAACAAACCCGGCAGCAAACAGTACGAGGGAGGGTCAAACATAAACGAAAGAAATCATGGTCTCAACATTACTACTTCTGGAACGGCTTAGGGTGTCCGTATACAAAATGAAATGCACTCTTTCCGACCGCCAGCTGCCGGAGCGAAATTTTATTTTTCCTTCTTTTCGAATCTGGCGCCAGAATTTTTCAAAAGTTCGCTTGAAAATGACAAAATCGCATTCTATTGCAAAAAGTGACGTATGCCTTTAAAAACGATTAAAAAATCATAGCATGAAAAATATCGCGTTCCGGACCATGATGTATTTCGTCTTTTCGATCGCATGTCAGGTCTACTTTCATCCAAAAAAAATGTTTGAAGTTATTCTGAAACACCTTGTATAGGTACATATTATTTTACGTTGTAATATGAGCTACATTTGTTTCAGTCCCGACTGTAACTGCGTGTAATCTGTTTAACTGTAGTGGCACGGGGTGACTGTACCGGGGTGGAAAACGAGGTAAATATTCCGTTCCAAACTGTTCCGGTGGTGGTACAATACGGTACAAGCAAAGTCCCAAATGAATCTTTTTCGTTTTTGAAAATATTTCATGGTCGCAGAACAAGTTAATGGATCTGATGGAATCCACCTCCTTATATCGGTTGCCCCTCTGTGAATGCTCCTCTCCAAACTTTCAGAACTAACTACAACCAATTACTTTGCAGTCTCCTTTATGGGACCTTTACGGGATGGACCTTTGCATTAATGCCTCCCTAAACGGTCAAGCCGCTTGATCAAATTCTCCCGTCAAATGGGTGAAGCAAGATTCAAGCACTCTTCAAACAACCTTCAATTATACTGTAAATCTTTTGTCGAAACTCATTCTTCTCAGCTGTAGAGTAGAAGTGAACGTGAATGCCAAAATGGCATCCACCACTCCTCGACATACTGCTAGTCGAGTGGTCGATAAACAAAGTCATCTGCTACCCACACACGTTCAATTTTATTGTACCTACTACTCCCAAATTGAGCAATATTTATTGTGCGTGCGTGAGTTGCTTGATCAATCACTGTCTCAATGCTTGGCTCAAGCGTCAAACCGGTTCCTACAAGATCAATCACGCTTAAATCATTCACTTTGATCAAGTGGCTTACCCGTGTTTAGGGAGGCCTTTAGTATAAAAAAATGCTTCATTGGACGATTGCTTTTTATTTAACCGCACAAAATCGTGTTTCCAGAGAAAATAATATGTTAGTAGTGGAACACACAAATTTTCAGTTTGAATCTGTTCAAAACAAGAAGACATGTAAAACACAGCACATCTTGTGACACTTCCACGTTTGTGGTGATCTCACGACGTATGGAGCACTAATGGCTATGCCTGAAGCTTGTACGATTTATAATTTCTACTGGGAGAGAGAAGGGACGATGTAAGTCCATCATTTCTGTGCTACAGATCGTTGACCTTGCTGCTTCACACTTTTCACATGGTTATATCAGCTCTGGACTTGTTTAGGCTATGCCTCGAAGATTACCAAGAATTCTGTACTAAAAAAAAACCTCTCTCTTTTTATATTAAATGGCCGGCTTACATGACCCATTGGTCGTTGATTTTGAACTTCGTTCAAGCTGCGTTTGGTGAAGTACTCGTATTCAAAAAGTTCAGAGAAAGAAAGGAGTTGAGAGTGGCTTCGTCTATGGACCAGAGCCCCACCGACATGTTCAGAAATTCATTGTCTGAGAAGGTGTACACTAAATTGCAGTCCATAGCAACTACGTTATCACTAACCGTTACGATAATGTTCTGGACTTTGGTGTTCGACTCGTGGATTGATCGTGCAGATTTTCTCACAGTTTCGGAACATGGAATTGGATCCGTTTACATGCTATTGGACACTTTGGTCACACCCTTTCCGTACAGTTTATCAGATGGAAAGTACGTTGTGTGTCTTGGTCTAATTTACTCATTTTTTACGTGGTTGTACTACGTGCTGGGAGCTGTCGACCGCTGGGCGAATATGCCGTATTTGTATCCTATATGCGATTGGAGAAAGCCTTATCAAACGTGCTTGTACGTCTTACTTGGAACCTTCTTACTGTCTGCAGTCCATGGCTGTCTCTCGTTATTTCCGCCTTTGAGGTCTCATTGCTTTCGGCATTTTACCCCAGGTGAATGAATTGTATTTTATTTATTTGTTGAGGTTCAGCGAAAGTGAAATCAGCGAAATAACGAGTAGAAAAACAAACGAAATAAAGTGTTTCACTCACAAATAATGTATTTTTTGAAGATCCCAAAATATTCCGGTGGTGTACGAAATCATTGAGTGATTTATATTGGCAAGATTGTTCCAACTCACCCATAATATTATTTTAAGACGCTGGACATTTTGGATGCCACTTTATCGTGGCATTATGAGGTTTCGTGGAGGTTACCCAGTGCATTGCAGGTGGACGCCGATGAAAATTGCATTCTACCCTGGAAAAAACTGTCATTCTTCAATCCACGTGGGTATTCCGTAGTGTCTTTTGGCTCACGTGGAGTCCAAACTAAGCTTCCGGGTCTTACGGTCAGATAAAGAGTTTTTCGTACGACTCTTTTGGCTTGAACTGAATCTCTTTAATCTGTGACCGTTGCCGAATTATGTCCAATTTTGAAATTTGAGACTATGGTGGAGTGGGCTGCGATGCAGGTTGTAACTAGTGGGTACAACTGATTTTAAAATCAGCTTACTGCGGTGTATAGAACAATCCTGCTGAGTGGCAATGCGATATTCCACCTTGAACTTTCAAAGCTACTCGGTCCTGAAAAAATATTTATGGTGAATTTCACCATAAATACTTGTTAACGTAACTCAAACCTTTACTCTCGGTGGTGAAATCCACCATTAAATATGATTGAAACTTTTCAGGAATATTTTTACCCCCCCCCCCCCCAAGATAACCAGGATTGTGCCTTCTTCCCGCCCTGGCTTGATGCCTTGAAAGGCACATGACCAGGATTAAGCCTGACATGACAGCCGGGAAGTGACCCGGCACGTGCAAGTCCTGGTTATCCTCGCTCCTCTCCCCGTCAGCCACACCAGCTGGTCAAAGCTGGTGCGTTACCGGTGTGGACCGCTTGGCGGTGGGGAGTTTTACAGGTGGTAAAGTAGGGGCGAGGAGAGATACCCGTACGATGAGCGCATGATGCTACCGGCGAGCTGTTGCGTTGAAGACAATTGAGAGCGTCGGTGGAGGTGATTGGTCGCGGGGGTCTAGTCGTCGGTATTCTGGGTATCCAGTGGCGCGTGTCCCCCAAGATAACCATTCTCAAGCCCCTTTTCGAAAATTTGAGAAATACTCATAGTTTCACGCGCTGTAATCACGAACCCCCACAATACCACGGCAACGTCCGTCCCAGACCTGGAGCCGGGAGCAGCCCATCCCAACCCACCGCAACTGAACGGAAAAGCAATTTGCCGCGAATCATAATATAGATCGATGTAGAACAGATCAAAGGCACTTTGGGATTAAGACCGATGACGAAGCCAGACAGATGAAATTTCTCGGGACCGTGAAATTATGTATTTGTAGCAGCGAAATCCACGAAATTTCGTTTTTATGAGATTAGACGCGCAAAAATGGTGGTCTTGGAGTTTGTTGGAAATTGTTAAGGGACAATTTCACTAGATTTGATGACATCTTCCAATCTTTTGAAATGGTTTTTTGAATACTATACCCTGTTCAAGATAAGAATAACCCCGATCCGTATGGTTTTTAATGTTTTATTAACGTGAAAGGCGAAAACAAACAGATGGATCTAAGGTATTCTTATCTTGAACAGGATATAGGGCCGTATTCAGAAACGCACCTTTACGAGACCTTAACCTTTGTGGCTCCTTATAGCAGGAATTTGTATTCAGAAACCAACCTTATCCGCATTGGCTAAGGAACTGTAAAGGAGTTCTTTAAGGCATGAAAAAATTGTATTCACAAAGCCACTTTTACCTTCGTGGTTCCTTTAAAGAATGTTATTTGCTGGTTATACTTATGATAACTCTAAGGAAGCTCGGGAGCTTCCTTTACAGTTCCTTTAAGCCTTGTCTTGTGTTGTAGTGTTTCTACTGTAATTATTTTCCCTCGGTAAATGTGAGAAATGGAAGAATTTATTGTGTTTTTCGACTCGCTCAATCTTATTTCGGATCTCCAATGGCGTAATGAGCGACACAGAAGAAGCACACTATCTGAATCCAGTTCGGTTCTCCAAAAGGTCTCGTTTCGGTCAGATCAGACTGTTTGAAACGTTGTGATTTTGATCCGTCGAGCGTCGACCGACTGAAGGGTTCAAGTTTCTCTACGGCTGTCAAACTTTCACAAATTACTGAGAATTTACGCGACGGGAAATCTTCAAGTGACGGTCCCATACCACGATTTGTCAATTTATCTTTTTTGTGTTGTGCCTCCCCTTGTGTTTCAAGTGTGACCGTCCTATCTATTTCATTATTTTCGTTTTGTACGGGATTGGAACCTAGGCCAAAATAAATAATTTATAGGTCTGAAAATAATTATTTCGTCAAAGTGCACGGTGAGTGGCACCGTTTCGACCTCTAGCTCACTACCGCGGCCGGAGCTGGGGCCAGGAAAAGGCCCCAGTGCCAGTGCGGCCTGGTCAGAGGTGTCAGGGAAAAATGACGCAAGTGTGGTTCCCACGAAGGGATAATGTTATTTCTTATACGGGGTCCCTGGATCCCTCTTGCGGCATTTTATTCCCAACCGTTCGGAATAAGGCCCCAGTCGCAAGGGCGCACGAAAGCCCTCGCTCATCGTTGTCGGCGCCACCTCGTGAGACCCCCGGGAGCTAAAAGGCTTCTCTTCCATCCAAAACTCCTCTTTAGAACTTCAGTGGGGGCAGAAAACTGCGTTATTCCCCCGGAGTTTTAAACGGATTTTTGCCTATCACTCGAATACTGCGCGTTCCACGAAAACGTCTTCTGAGTCACACGTTGAAGAGCGTTACATTTCCTTCGAAATTCACAGGACAAACTCATTCCTCATAGGTACCGAGCAACGGCCGTCGCAGACAGTTTTGTGACCTACGAGGTGTCAGCCAACCGGTGACGCCGGTGGAATCGTGAACATAAAGGAAGTGTCTGAAAGCATTGCGGGGCTAATAAAACAGCTTATATATTTTCCCAGTGGCCAAGAGTGAGAGAATCATCCGTTCCATTTTTCAGATTGGGTGGTTTCCCCGGTGTCGTCGGCTGCAATTATTGTGCACATATACTCCGCTTAAAATCTCCGTAGGTGACGGGAGTCTGGATGAGTCTCAAAGTAGTTGTGTTTTGCGGCCCAAGGATGGAATTTGTAGATGTTGTCACCCGTTGGCTACATTCGAATTTTCCAAAATAGAACCGTAGCCGTTGCTCGATCACGCAGTCTCCAGCAGGGCATTCCCTTGTGGGACAATGGCCGCTTTCCGCACAAACTTTGCGGTTCTCTTCGGTCTTGAACTTGTCCACGCTCATCAATAAATTAAAATTACGCAATGTTAATAGGCTGGCATTTCATACAATTTTGATAACTAATGGGCTTTTGAAGGCTTAAATAGCGAGAGGTTTCACATGATAAAGCGTACAGTCACCATTAAAAGCATATTTTCATTGTTTATTTGCTTTAAGGCCCCTTTAGCTAAAGGAACTGCCGAGGAACTCTAAAGGAACGTTTCTGAATACGATTTTTAAAGGAATCGCTAAAGGAACCTTAACTAAAGGAGCTCCTAAGGGGACGTAAAGGTTGGTTTCTGAATACGGCCCATAGTCCAGTAAAATAAGCAATAAAAAGGGGGCTCAGGTTGCAACAATTAGGGTAGATGATTTTTCGGTTTTAAGTTATCTGGGGTGGTGTAGATATGACATGTACACATTTTTGACCTCGAAAGACATCGGGATCACCCTTAAGTTGTAGAAAAACTGCGACATTTTAAAACTTTTTGTGATTTTTGGTACTTTTTCGCTAAACCAGCTTGTTTTTGGTAGTGACTATGAAGCAACTTTTCGAATTAGACATTTCCGACAAAACGAGTCCAAAGCGGGATTCGGAGGTATCGTAGTTTCCAAGATAAAGCTCGTCAAATTTATGCCAAAATTAACTCGTTCGGAACCGTGCGAGAATCATTATCTGGCAGTATATCGCAATGGATGTGCTGCAAAATGATTCTCAAACGGTTCCGAACGATTTCAACGGGTGGGTACTTTAAAACAAATCGAATAATAATGCCTACTTATAGTTTGATCCATTTGAGTACTCGGCCATGTAATTGTCTGAGCGATGGGGCCAGGACCAAATGCCTCTTGTAGCTGAAAGTCCGAGGCCGAAAAGGAGACTGAACTACGCCCTTGGTGTATTCCCCTACGAATTTTCGTCCTTAATAGGACGAAATGCTGAAAACTAGCTGTATCTACAGTTATTGAGTCCTTCAGTTATGCTCTTTCATATGAAACCCAACTCGATGAAGTCCGAGCAAAATTCTTTCTTCCAACAGTCGCATATGTGACCCCCAGGAGAGGGGATAAAACATAAGTGAATTTTGGTTTATTATTCATTCTGAATAATACACCTATGTTTTCGGTCAGGAAAAAATTTTTACAACCCACCCTCAAACTTTTTCTGTGTACGTTTTAACATGTCTAGATTCCATTTCTGGAATGTCCGTCCGACGTACGCCGTCCGAGTCATATCTTCCCTTAGGATAGCTCGAAAAAACTCGTTCTTTCGCACATAAACTCCACTTGGGATCTAGTTGGTTCTAACAGCTGATTAGTTTGATCAACTAACTCCCTGGGTTTTTGTGGGCCAAAAGCGGGTCCAAAAGGGGGGTTTTGGTACTATTCAAATGAAATGTATACGATTCAAATGTTTTGAGATCATAGGGGTGTGGGGTGTCGATTTTCATGTAATTTCAAGCCGGATTTGGCTACATTCATGAATAATAAACCCATGTGTAAAATTTGCAGCGTTTTTATGAAGGATTTTTTTTTTTTACTCCACTTCCATAGTATTCTTGCAAAATCTCATTCTGATGTCACCAATACTGTCTGAGATATTTGAGCGTTTCACTTGCACCTTTCTGAAACTCTGTCGGAACCCCCGTCAGAGCCATTTTAAAGACTTTTACTCGTCAAAAAGAGCCAGATGCGTGAAAATTCTCATTAAAATGAGCCAGTCCGCTGTAAATTTTACCTTTGGAAACAAGAGGTGTGAATTCCCGTGAAATTGATTCGGCACGAGCACCATAAAAGCTATATTATGTTTATGGACTCCGTATACAAAACTTTTGAAAATAGGGGAAATAGTCATACTTACTATCTTCTGCAATTTATCTCGTGCTGTCGATTGTCTACCACACAATAAACTTGTCAGCAAGCTCCGGGCTTACGGCATTACGGATGGGCCATTGAGTTTCCATGCGATTTCCTGAGTGAAAGGAAGTAAGTAGTGCAGCACCATGACCGCTTATCCACGTCGTTAGAAGCATTTTGGGGGGTGCCCCAGGGTCCCATCCTGGCAGGGCAGAGGCCCTGGATCTCAGGATGCGAGGCGCTCTTGAGGGGGTGGAGGGCTGACTGCTTTCGAATAACTTGTGGCTCAACCAGCCAAAAACAGAACCGACGATCTTCAGGGATTTTGGATCACGGTGTCAGGTCCGTGAAGTATTTGGGCATTTGGCTTGACCCGAAACTGGACTGGTCGTGCCATGCCGAAAATTTGTCAAAAGACACTGAGTAGAGCTTTATTCGCGCTCAGATAAGTTAGGGAGTTTGTATGCCATCAAAAACTTTATTTTGCAATCTTCCATAGTATCATGTTCTACAGTGTCATCCTGTGGGGAGGATCAAGCCACTTTAACAAAATATTCCTCCTACAGAAAAAATCTATAAGGAACATGAAACGCTTGAAAATCACGACCCATTGTCGACCGTTCTTTACGGTCGACACGTTCTTTACGGTCTTTAATTAAAACTATTGACCCTACCATCAGCGTTCATGCTTGTGTGCGTATGCTAGACTCATGTTGAATCGGGAAACATTGGTACCGTAACGGAGGCCACTGGAAGGGAACTACGGAATCGGAACAATTTCAGACCGAACTTCTTCAGGTTGACTAAGGGTGCGTTTATCAATGCACTTATTCTACAGACGAAGCTGAAATAAGTCTGGTTGCTATGGGCCTTTTTGTAAACAGTAATGTGAAGTTGTTCAACGGCCAGCAATTCCATGAGATATCCAGTGATTGATAAACCCACCCTAAGACTTACTCCAGCTACCTCGGACTATCCGTTAAATTATTCAATATCCTGCCTGACTCCGTTAGGAATTTGGATACCAAGGACTTCAGGAAAATGGTCCGTAGGAAGCAAGTAGAATCGGCACACGATGTGACAGAATTCAATGGTGACCTTTTTAAACGCAACAACAAGTGAATTATGACTGTGGTGACACAGGCCTCGAGCCTGTTAATCTCAAAAAATTGCTCAGCACTTGATGAGGTTTTGTTTTCAACACATGTAAAAGGAGAGGGAAGGATTAATCGCCCAGTGACTGATGTACACTCGTACCGTATGGTCAATAATTTCAATTATTTTACGGAGCGGACGGGCAAACGTATGGAATTCTGAAACGGGAACTTTGTCTGCACCTCTCTTTACCTGAAGAACGGCGGGTTAAACAGCGAAGAAGACCTTGGCGACAGAAAACCCACCCAATTCCTACGTCATATTCGTGCCCTCGCGTCGTCGTCAGCGGTAAAGACCCGTTCACAAGCTCTATGCAATGCGTTTGGGGAGCCAATGCAACCTATCAAAATGCTTCATTTTTCGAGGGAATAAATTTGTTTGGCTGCATAGACTCTACAGAACGTAAACATAGAGCTTGTGAACGGGTCTTTAAGCGACGGTTTATTAAAACAATTATGGCTACAGCGATCGGAACTCAGCCTCGATCAATTAGCCGTTTTGGCGGGCAGAATCGTCGAAATTGCACCGACTCAGCTGTCTGTATTTTCTACCGCTTCGAGCCTCCAAGAGGTAAGTCACTTTTCACAAAATTCGCTTCAAATTTTAAAGCAGCGGATCGACCAACTTTCGAAACAACTCGAGTGCCTAACAACCATTCATAACGATCGACAAGGCAACCATGGTAAGCAACGTAATCGTTCTCGCCGGGGAGCGGTTTAATCATGGAGGTAGGAACAAGTGGAGAGAGAGAAAGGCTTTTTTAATGTAGAAACATGTGAAACCGGTTTTTCCGCCATTATACACCCACTGTTATCATTTACCTAGAGAAGACGGGAGGGAAATTCATCACTTTTTCACTGATCAAGTATCAAATTTTCAATGTTTTTGTTGGGTGAGGCTTGATAACAGATGGTGTGTAGTAATGGCGACCGGCTTCACGAAAAATGCGTTTCACTCCCTCCACTTGTTCCTACCTCCATGGGTTTAATTGTCTATAGAGAAGAATCTGAAGAGAAAAAAAGTGAGGCCGATTTCGAGCGACGGTGGCGATCCATGTGAATAGCGACCGAAACTTCGATGGATATGCGACGTACGGGGGGAACTCCTGAACCCGTTTCCCCTCCTCCATTACCCTTTTCCGTCTGTTTCAAGTTCAAATTGAACCATCCAATTTTTTTTTCTGAAATACGTCTAAAAAATGATGAGATGCACTAATAAAATGTATGAGATGAACATCCCATACCAGCCTTGAATATTCACAGAAATAGATAATTGAAAACCCAAAGTTTAGCTTGAATACCCATTTATTTCTTTAAAACTTGACTTCCTCAGAGATACAAATAAATATACGCGTTAGAAAAACCACAAACTTGTCGTCTGGATGGATGTCGTCTAAATGTTAGAAAAATAAAATCAGCGAACCTGCCATCCTTTGGAATTGGAAAAAATCCGATCACGCCGCCAGCTTCATACATCGACGAACATCCAGGAACGATACATTTTTCGTGGCCCATTTTGCCGAACAACAATATATTCGCAAAAAATAATAATAAAAAAATATAATCGAATTCGCTCGACTTCGCACACGTTTCAAAAGTGAGAGCGTCGGCTTGGAATGGAGTGGATATGCAAAGTTTCACAAATGTTATTCAAAATACCTCTAGCACTTCCCGTGAATGGCGACCAAACTAAAATTCGTTCCGCGGTTTTCTTACGTTGTTTCACTCCCGTGGTTCTCGCTCCCGGAGTAAACTCTACACTCGCAGTCATAAATTTTGCTGGTTCCACTCTCGTTTTCAATATAAGGCCACCAAGTGCGTCCAGCCCTGTAGGGACTTTCCGGGGGAAAACAGTTTGAGGACCCGAAAAACGTGGCCTACTGTTAAGCTTAATATTTTTGCTTTTGGTTCAATGTAAAATGACGGTAAATGCTTCGTAAAGTTGTCTTTTCTCATGGGACAGAGGTTTCTCGGGTCTCGGTTACAGAACTGATTTATGTTTCTGCTTGTCCATTTTAATATCCTAAAACAATAGTTCGGGTTTATGATGTGATATCCCCTCTCAGCAGGAACTACGAAATGTCCGTTGGCTTTTAGATCTACATACTTTGTTTATACTGCATAATAATGAATGAGTGCGAGAGTGAGGAATTCCTAGAACAGCGAAGAGCCGCAACACCCCCAGCCTAACCCTTCTTGAGTTACACTTACTATAAAACGGCTTGTTTGCCTATTTCTTTAAAGTTAATAGTTGGTGTCAATGCCAACATGGGGATGAGGAAAGTCATGTATGCACCACAGGCCGGTTTTCTTAAAAACTAAATTTGACGACTTCGAATACGGCAGGGGCCCGTATTACCATCTTTAGAAATGACCTTATATTGACATAAATATTATATTATATTGTATTGACAACTTATACTATATTATATGGACAAGATCAGAATCACTATTCCGCAATCCTAATGATAGATTGCCTTCTATTAAATCTTCAAAATCCAAGCTTCCTGATGGAGTGTAGCTGTTCGAATGTTTGATTATCAAATGAATATGAATCGTACAGCATGCCAATACTGCTGAATCCATATCTTCGAGTTTCCTATGAAAAATCCTCAATATCAACGCTAATATTCCAAACGCATCTATCATCACGCGCCTTACTCTCGTTAGGCGATAATTAATTGTATATTCTTTTTCCATTAATTAATCCTCTTGCATTGAATGATTTTAAGAAATTTGAAGTCAAGCCGAAGGCTTCGCCTATTATAAAAACGTAGTTTGACCTAGCATTGAAGTACCTTCTTTTCTGGCCCAGGTTTTGCAAACGATTACCAATCTTCCTTACTCTTCCATTAAGCCCACATTCAGTTATCATGAACTCATAATTAGCATTGAAGATTGCTATCAACACAATGCTGTGGAAGCCATAGAATGTGTTTAGCTACCCGTCGACAGCACCAGACAAAGCCGTAAATTTTGCTTTCTTTCAAATTTGCGTGCTGTTGCTTTCCATTCCTCTTCAGACTTCGTCACCTGAAACCGAACATTTATTCAATTTCAGGATGTCGCATCTACTTCAAAAACTACTCAGAATTGTAGAATTGGAGCAATTTAACTTCCTCTTATCCAATCCCTGTCATGACTCACTCCGCGTCTGCCTCCTTCTGCGTCCTCTTCAGTTCCAGAGAGGGTCGCCTGTTGAGGGGTGTCGGCTGTGAGGGGCGTGCGGATTTCTGAGCTTGTCCATCCCCTCCGTGAAAGCCATATTTGGTAAATAATTTTTCTACCGGTAAATCTTACTGTTTCAGCCTTAGCAATTGTGGATCTTACGTATGTTCTGCAGAGGGTAAATTTCACCGGCATCCAGAGAATATAATAAAAGGATTCAAGGCTGGAGGTGAGCATTTTTTGATTTTCCGTTTCAAAGGCTTGTATTCACTTCGAGTGAATTTGGTTGCACCCTACCATGACAGACCAAGTACCAAGATGTTTTTCCGACCGGGCTAAAAGGATTATGGCACTAGTGGCATCTGCTCCAGATCCTGATGACTCTGGTATAGAAGTGGATTCATACGATTTGTAGGTTCCAAATGATGGAGAAAACAGGGGGTCATGTGATTTAACAATGACTCAGCTTCGCAGATTTCGGAAGGTGAGTTGGTGTTAATGAAAACCTTGAATAACGGCTTGAATACTGCTTGCCCGACTGAAATTGATGCAATAAGTATAGAGCTTGAAGATGCACAAAGTACAGAATCTTGTATAATCAAGACTTGGGGAAGCTCTGAAGTATTACGGGAAGAAACAGTGCTCACTTGAGAATCAGCTCCACAGTGCGCACCAAAGAACCGAAATGACAGGATTCTTGCAAGGATGTCCAAGCTCAAACGAAATGCCTTGGTTTTAGGAGACGCACCAATTACGGAGGACATTTGGCATCTGCTCATTACTGCTGAGATGTTATAAAATACCTTGCAGCATAAAAAAAAAAAAAATTGACCGGTTCACCTTAATTTAATAAAGAAAGGTTTTCTTGAAAGTTAATCCAAAAATTAATGTTCAATACACCACTGACGATTGCGCGAGCCGAAAGCCAACTCTGGTGTAAAAAATGAAATAAATATAACCGTGAGCGAAGTCGACATCCTAAACAACACAAAACATTTATGGAGAAAGAACGATTTGACCATAACAACGTTCGGCATCCCACTGAACACATAAATATGCCACGTTCGTCCTTTTTGTCATCTGGAGACAAAGTTGTTGCAAATGTAATTAACCTAATTTTAGGAGCATAGCAAGGTCTGTACCTAAAACAGTAAACTAAAACACCACCAACAAATATTTGCATATTGCGATTAGAGGACAAGTAGAATTATCTTTTCGAGTCGAATCTTCTGTATTCAAAAAACTGATAGTATCTGATGTTACTTACTAACATAATTATTAATTCGAGCAAATGAAGATAGGTACTCTAATGACACAGTCTTAATATGTGCCAAATAATAGAATCATTTTTAGAAAGGTAATAGAATCCTTTTTAGAAAAACAATAATCATTTTTTTGAAGAATCAAGTTCATGCTACTTTTCAGGGGCATATTCTCTGGTGTAGCGGGTTGAGTGGCAGCTATACCTACGATTTTGAAGAATTTCAATTTTTATTTCGTAGTCGGAGAAATAGGTTTTACCTCCCATAAAATATTTAATAAGGTTGGGGTCTTGATTTTTTTTGTTTTGAGTTGAAATTGGAGCAATTTAACTTCCTCTTATCCAATCCCTGTCATGACTCACTCCGCGTCTGCCTCCTTCTGCGTCCTCTTCAGTTCCAGAGAGGGTCGCCTGTTGAGGGGTGTCGGCTGTGAGGGGCGTGCGGATTTCTGAGCTTGTCCATCCCCTCCGTGAAAGCCATATTTGGTAAATAATTTTTCTACCGGTAAATCTTACTGTTTCAGCCTTAGCAATTGTGGATCTTACGTATGTTCTGCAGAGGGTAAATTTCACCGGCATCCAGAGAATATAATAAAAGGATTCAAGGCTGGAGGTGAGCATTTTTTGATTTTCCGTTTCAAAGGCTTGTATTCACTTCGAGTGAATTTGGTTGCACCCTACCATGACAGACCAAGTACCAAGATGTTTTTCCGACCGGGCTAAAAGGATTATGGCACTACTGGCATCTGCTCCAGATCCTGATGACTCTGGTATAGAAGTGGATTCAGACGATTTGTAGGTTCCAAATGATGGGGAAATCTGCGGCACCTACAGAACAGTTTAGTCACCTTGGATTTTTCTTGTTATTTGTAAACAAAACATTTTAGAGTTTCTGCAAATGCTTCAAAACTGCTCTTTGACGTCATTTTTCCCTCCACCACAGGCACCAATCAGGCTACAACTACCGTTGATATCCTTGTCCACATGTGCCAATTCACTGATAATACTTTTCCCCCAAATCGGGTATTCATGCAAGTTCCCCATTGCCGGAAAATCGTGATTTTACATTTTTTTTTCTCATACACCTACACATTCAAGATAAAAAATAAAAAATGATGCTGGACCTTTTGCAAGGTAAAATTCTATTTTGACTGGACTACCTGGTCGGTGGTGGCCAAACGTTTTCGTTCTGTTTTTTTCATTTTCTCCTCTTTTATTTCTTTCGAATCCACCACCCTACTCAGCACTGGCGCTGAATTGTTTCCCCATTGCTCGAGCAACTTTAACAGATTTGACTTCAAAAATACATCTAAAATAAATTTCTGTTCAATGTGCTCAGACGATGGGCGTACTTTCTTCTTCGAATACACACAAATGCTGCGGAGAATTTATTTGGCTACGTTGCTCAGAGAGCGTCTTCATACAGATACACAGCGGGCGAAGAGTGCGCAAAGCATCGCTGATGAGTAATAAGCAACGGTAAAGCTGAGGAAGTCTTTCCATAGAGTGATTTCTACCAGGGGCGGTTTTATGCCTGTTTGACAGGGGTGGCGGTAAACTTTCTTCTCCCCCCCCCCATTACTTATCCTATCCTATTTCACACTTTTCCTAAATTCTTAATGGGGAACTTGCATGAATCGGAATGATTCAGGGGAAAAGTATACCGGTGAATTGGCACATGCGGACAAGGATATCAACTGCAGTTGCCCGATTGGTGCGTCTAGTGATTTTTAAATAAATTTCAATGTTCTTCTGAAGGGGATGGATGGTGCGAGGGAAAAATGACGTCAATGAGCAGTTTTTAAGCATTAAAAAAGTCGTTCTCCAATCGTGGAAGTGTTCACATCGTTTTGAAGCCGCTCCGTGAAGTGATCTCAGTGAAGTAGGGTTTTTCATCTAGGACCGATCTAAATTTTGGCAAGCAGAATCCTTTAATAGGAGGACGGCCACAGCCGGAATTTTGGATTTTTGCTCCCACCCCTGTGGGTGTGAGAGCGTTTCGTGGTTCTACCAGCAACGGGTGAGTCATTTTCATTTTTTATGGTCATGAAAATTCGGGCTCAACGAGACGGAACTTTTGTTGTTGAAATCACTCAAATTGATCGAGCCATTCGGGAGATTTTGAATTTTCAATTCTTCCCCGTAGAGAATACATTGTATTTAATTTTCCTAAAAAGTGACATTTTTATTGAAAAAAGTTGAAAACCGAATCCGAAAAACAACGAAATATATTCGCTAAATAAATTGTATTACCTACTCGAAAATAAAAGTCGAACCTCCTAAACCCCGACGGACAGTTCTACAATGTATGAAGTGTCAAGATTATGGGCATTCGAAAAATTATTGTCACCGCTCTCCTCGCTGTGTAAAATGTGATCAATTTCACTCTTCCGATGCATGCACAAAACCGATAAACGATCCTCCGGTTTGTGCGAATTGCAAAGGACCCCACACAGCAAATTATAAAGGTTGTCCCATCTACAAAAAGCTCCAGCAAGATCCTAGACCTACTCAATCACTTCAAAAAACGACAATCTCGCAACCAACTCGACGGGAGGTCACCCCAGCTACTCATAGCAATCAGGGAACCTCGTAAACCAATAAAACGTATGCTAGTGTCACAAATGGTTCTGACTCAACGATAGACAACCTGATGAAAAAAATTGATTCATTACTATCTCTGCTGCAACCTCTAGTTCAAAATTTGCTACAAGTATTACCCTCACTCATCGCAAATAAATCATGAACACTCGAGATAAAAATTCGCTCAATGTCTGCACCTGGAACTCACAAAGTCTCAATAATAAGTACCATGACCTAAAATTGTTTCTGCAGCTTTACAATATAGATATAATTCTTGTAACAGAAACCAAATTATCTCCCTACATTAAATTTCAAGTACCCGGGTACAAAACATACCGTTCAGACCATCCAAGCGGGCATCGTAAAGGTGGCTCTGCTCTACTAGTGAAATGCTCAGTTATACATGATGTACTTCCCGTTATTCAAGAAGAGAAATTTCAAGTAACTCGCATCAGTATACCACATCTGAACGGATCAATTCAAATAGGCTCTTTCTACTCGGCCCCTGAAAATAGAATGTCCCAATTGGACTTTTGGAGAATCGTACACGAGATGAAATCTGACTTCCTACTAGGCGGCGACTTCAACTCCAAACATTCAAGATGGGGATGCCGAATTGCCAATCCCCTAGGAAAAGTTCTCCATGATACTGCTATGGCCTTTCAACTGGATGTCATGTATCCTAATGAACCCACATATTATCCCCTGATACAACTCGTTCTCCCGACGTATTGGACTTCTACCTAGGAAAAAAGATACAATCTTATTGTACATCGCCTGTAGTTTTGAAAGAGATGCATTCCGATCATTTTCCAGTTTTGATTGAACTATGCACTGGAGGACATCAGCAACGCCCGTATGGACTGATGAATTACCCATTCAACTGGGAATTGTATAAAACCATCATTCAAAAAAGGGTTGAACTTCAAGACCCTCTCAAAACCCCAGCGGATATCGATGCATCATTGGCCTCTCTCACTAGAATTATTCAAGCGGCTGCATGCGAAGCGTCAGCACCTAGAAGCCTTATCCCATTATGTACCAGCGTCCTAAAAATGGGACGTTTCTTTTTAATGTAGTACATAATGCACTTTAGGGCTTTTGGGTTCTTTTGTGGCTCATTTTTCATTGAACAGTTAGGGGATAAGAGGAAAAAAAAGTTTTTGCCGCAGAAGTTCGTGTAATGTCCGCCAGATTGTCTCGAAGTTGAGAAAATACGAGCTCATTCGGGTTTTATCATCATGTTCATTTTTCATCGAAGATCTGACTGATGAGAGAGATTTGTCGTCGTTTGCTAATCGACAGCACTCTATTCCCATACTAGAGCAAGTTTTCCGACGAGAATCCGTAAACGGTAAGTCATACTACTACTTTGAAGTCATCGTCCCAATTTTGGGACATTGGCATGATGTGTTTGCTTTTACTGGTTTCAATAGGATGAACCCCCAGCTGTCGTTTTGGCATTTGAATGGACATGTTTTTTCTTGCTTTCTTGGTTTTATACCGTTTGAGAGCTATATTTTCCTTTTTCCAGTTACAGATCTGATGGACAGAAAAAAGTGTTTATCAATGAACGAGGTGGCTGCATATTTGGAGTACCTCGAGGAGGCAGACCGTGGCCTTGAACCGGAGAGTGTCGAGGCCGTTATCATCCCTCCCGATCCCGACGTGCTTACCGACGAGGAAAATTTAGATGACAATAACCTCCAAGCTGATGAAGACATCAAAGATGTAGCAGGTACGTTGGAGGTTATTTCTCTTCTGCCACCTGAGCCAAAAATGGATTCCGCTCAGCCAAAAAAAAGAAGCCAAAGATTGATTCGAGAACTTTGGAAGAAGAGGCGAGCCAAATAAACATGGCAAGGCTCCGAAAGTGGTCTAAGTGCGAGCCGAACTACACGACTTTTAGGGAACCCCAACAACCATGTGAAATCCCACCCGCACTTATGAAACTTCAAAATAAAACTTGGGGGAAATTTTTGAGGAATTTCTCTCCGACCAAGTATTGGACTCCATCGTCGACCAGTCTGAAGCACATGAAAAATAATCAGTCATTTTCAATGTCTCGCGACGAGTTGAAAAGTTTCATTGGCGTATTACTGATATCAGGATACCACAAGCTTCCCCAGGAAGACATGTATTGGGATACATCGTCAGATGGCGGGGTGCCACTAGTTGCTCAGGCCATGCCCAAAAATCGCTTTCGCGAAATAAAAAAATACGTGCACTTGAATGACAACCAAACCATCGACAAAAATGACAAAATGTATAAAGTTCGTTTATTTTTCACCAAACTCAAAAAAGAGTTCTCCAAGTTTGGGGTATTTCACGAAAATCTATCGCTTGATGAGATGATGGTCAGATACTACGGAAGGCACCCATCGAAAATGTATATGAGGAACAAACCCGTCAAATTTGGGTACAAAATCTAGTGTTTGTATAGCTCCAATGGTTATCTTTACAATTTCGAGCCTTATTGTGGAAAGAAAACTACTGAAACTCGCGAAACTGGACCTCTCGGATCCCGAGTCATCTCCGAACTGACAAGCATCATCCCTGACGATTCGATGCCAAATCACGCTCTTTACTTTGATAATTTCTTCACCAGCGTCGATATTTTGGTGGACCTGAAGGGAAAAAAATTACGCGCCACTGGAACAGTACGAGAGATTCGAACGAAAAACTGTCCTCTCATCGACTCGAAAACCATGGAAAAATTAGAAGAACGGGGAACACACGATGCCTGGTTTGACAAAAATAATGAGATTATGGTCGTGAAATGGAGGGACAACAAGGCTGTCACACTCGCTTCAAATTTCGGATCCGTGGAGCCCCAAGGGAATACCAAACGATACTCCCGCTCGGAGAAAAAAGAAACGACAATAAAAATTCCTAAGGTAATTCAAGATTACAAAAGCCATATGGGTGGAGTGGATTTGCTCGACAAACAAATATCCCTCTACAGAATAAGAATTCGTTCGAAGAAGTGGTGGTGGCCATTGTTCACACAAATGCTCGACGTGTGCGTAGTGAACACTTGGAGAGTGATACAGACGCCAAATCCAGGGTCTATGTCCCTTTTAGACGTACGGCGGAACATTGTCAGAACGTACTTGACGAAGAAAACGGATTCTGCTCCAAAAAAAAGGGGCCAGAGCAAAACAAGGACGGGTGTCCATCGACACTAGGTATGACGCTGGGAATCACTTTGTAATTCCGATCACGACCCAAAGGAGATGTGCGTAGTGTGGGAAAAAACAACGAGAATATGCTCCAGATGCGACGTACCACTTCATGATAGATGTTTTGCCGAGTTTCACTCGTTAAAATAAAACAAAAATATAAATATAAAAAACGCAAAAATTGTCGTGAATATAAGAAAAATATACCCAATCCTGCCAGCGTCCCATTTATGGGACGCCCTTTCATCCCTTCACTACTGCCCTTATTGATGAATTGGTACTTCAGAAATGTCTTTCCACTTACTTTTAACACAGAAAATTAAAAATCGTGACGAAATTCTTTTTTTTCGAGTTTTGGCAGATAATGGGTTATCAATACTCGTCCATTTGTTCCATCGCCCTACATTCAATCCCTTCTATCAGTTAAACAATCAGCACGCAGGCAATGGCTCAGAACAGGACACCCAATCGACAAGCGGCTATTCAACAACGCGGCCAAAGATTTAACAATTGCTTTGCGAGAGGAACATACTGAGGCACATCACAACTGTATTAAAGCATTAGATGCTAAAGATGGTTCTCTATGGAAAACAACGAAATTGGTTACAAAAGTACCAACAACGATTCCACCATTGAAAGTGGGCTCTGAATGGTACTCAACACCACAAGAAAAAGCTGACTTGTTTGCGGACATACTCACCAATCAGTTCTCTCCACACCCGGATTCAAACCCTAGCTTCACTCTCCAAGTTGAAGATCAAATTCAGGCACCCCTTTCTCTACACTTATTCAAAGATTCCTTTTCTCCGGGACAAGTTAGAAATGCCATTCAGCGATCCCCCACAAAAAAGGCACCCGGACATGACCTCATTACTCAACCTCTTCTCTCAGCCTTACCACGCAAAGGAATTGTTATGTTAACGCAGATATACAACGCCATTATGAGAACCGGCCATTTCCCTAACAAGTGGAAACATGCTTGCGTGGTAATGGTGAAAAAACCAGAGAAGGATGCGAATAATCCTGCCGCATATAGGCCCATAAGTCTCCTTCCATTATTTTCAAAAATACTTGAGAGATTATTGCTCCATAAAATACTCCCTTTTCTTTCTTCCCTTCTTCCAGACACTCAGCTAGGTTTCAGGCAGTTTCACTCATGTCCTCAACAACTCCATCGAGTCGTGGAAGAAATACTTAATACCTATGAAGAAAAAAAAGTTTGCCTGGGAATGTTCTTGGACACTGAGAAGGCCTTTGATAAGGTGTGGCATCCAGGATTGCTTGCTAAAATAAAACCACATCTTCCGGATACCTACTACAGATTAATTCTATCCTATCTGTCTCAACGCACTTTTACAGTAAGATGTGGCAATGCGTCACCAAGGCTGGGGTTCCCCAGGGCAGCGTCCTTGGGCCATTCCTTTTCATTATTTATGCAAGCGACTTTCCTACACCTTCTGGGATCACTGTAGCACAGTTTGCTGATGACGTTGCTGCTCTTTGTAGCTCTCACTCGACAGAAGAAGCAGAAAATACTATGCAAAACTTTATGGACGAGGTGGGCCTGTGGTGTGACAAATGGCGGGTATCCATGAATCCTACAAAATCTGCACTAGTCACGTTTACGTATCTAAAAAACGTAAAAGTCCCAAAAGTGAGACTAAACGGTACTCCAATCCCAAACGCAGATAGAGTCAGATATCTCAGGATCATACTGGACCCAAAACTTACATGGGCAAACCACATTCAAAGCCTGGTATCCAGATGCCGAATTAGAATTCATCAACTCAAGTTCCTCATGAGCGGTCAATCTACCCTGCCACTCCACTCTAAAAGGTTGCTTTATACTATGTTAATTCGCCCCATTTGGCAGTACGCTTGTGGACTGTGGGGTTCAGCAGCAAAATCCCACATACAAAAGGTGCAAACTATTCAAAACAGAGTGATGCGATTAACTACTGGAGCCCCATGGTTCATGCGAAACACTGTTCTTCACAACGATCAGAATCTTGCCGAGGTATCAGAAGTCATCAAAGAATCGTACCAACGCCTGCAAACTACCATGACACAAACTACAATGACATGGCCTTAATTCGCGGAATTACTGCACGCCCACCGCCACAACCACCCGAACGGAAGATTAAAAAAAACGTCCACAAGACGTTTTAGCAGCACCCAGCCCTAATCTGTAATGTAAATAGAAGTTTCTAAATTGCGATACCTTCACTATTGTGGGCTGATAAATCTAAACCTATATGCATTGCCACTACATTCACCAAAGAACTATGTATTTATTACTATTGTACCTGAATTGTTAATTTCTGCCGCTAATTTATACTTCTGGTTGAAGGACGGTTGCTGTACCGCACCTAAGTTCACGTTACATGTTAATTAAGGCTAAGCTTTACTATATACTTTGTACCAAAAACTATAATATTCCTAGAATAATAAAGTTCTCTAATTAAAAAAAAAAAAAAAAAGTTGAACTTTGTTTTATTTCATAAGGCGCGACGTTGCCAAATCGCGACACGTGGTTGGTAAACACGTGCTTTACCAACACGTGGTCATGAACTGTCAAGAGACATTTTTATTTTTCTGTGTAAATATAAGTGTAATTAGTGCATGTACCCCCCCCCCACCGGTCAAGTCTTCAGATCGAAAAACCCTTGATGGCGCTCGACCTGTTTTGACCCACCGGTCATTTTTACCCCTACCCCTCTCCCTGTAAATCTACCCCTCCCCTAACCTTTTTCCAAAATCACAGGGGGATCATTTCTGTACAAATAACCCCACCCCCACTCGTCCCTACCACGAGATAGCGTGGTACCCGCGAAAAATCCTTTTTTTCCTAACTTTTCACGGGGATCATTCCTGTACATTTGAAAGGTACCCTCATCCCACCCCCAACTGTGCTAACCCGTTAGCAACCCATAATGGGGCCTAAAACCCCCAAAGAGCCCTCCACGACGACTCGTCCGACGAAGCGCTCTTCAGACACGACGCTGACACCACCAACCACCGTGACTAACCCGTCGCTTCGTAATGACACCCCATCAACTCAGTCACGACCGGGATCGGCTGACGCGAATCTTGAATTCAACCCGACTGCGACCGCTGCTTTCCTTAAGCTCAATAACCTTGAGCCCACTCCGGAGAGAGCCTCGATCATCCGCGAACGACTGGTGACGGACCACTACAGTGGGAACTCGATCCAGCGCCAAAACTTTAAAGAGCTCATCCACTGCCTCTACCTGCTGGCCGCCACACCACCCCCAGAGTCAGACAGCCCAACGCGGCAAGAGATAAGCAGCGAGATTCAAACCCACCTCTCGGCAGCAATAAATAATATCGTACTGCCGGAAATAAGAAAACTTATCACCCCCACCGTGAACCGTGCCGACCAACCGCCGACCCCGCTCACGGACGTGCCAATCCGCCCACCACGTCGCCCATCTCAAACCACATTCGCACAAGTGGCAGCGGCCCCCCGCATCTCCTAGCTTGAACGCACAGTTGCTCGAGCCCGCGCCACCGTTAGGGCCTCTAGTGGACCTGTCGCTAAATCCGAGCTAGGCACACAAGTCATGTTGAAGCCGCAGGATGCCACTTCAAAAATTGGCGACCTATTGAGCAAACTGCCCTCCGCGGCATCCCTGGGTATCACCCTCGCGGGGACCCAAATGACTCGAGCTGGCGGCCTCATTATAAAACTTAAGTCACCAGAGGACGAACAAAAACTGTTGGCATCTCCCGCACTCCAAACCGCTGGCCTCTAAGCCATGGCACTGCCAGGACTCCTCCCACGTATTCTCATCCGGGAAGTTCCGAGCCACTGGAAACCGGAACAGCTCCGACCGGCCCTAATCGCCAAAAACCCCATGCATCGTTGCATACTGCCAACGGACATAACCCCGCTCTTCCCTAAGGCAACCCCCGCCACCGCCGCCGGCTACGTGACGCGAGTAGTGCAGGTCACACCGACGGCACGACATGCTATTATGAGCGAGGGAAAAATCGAACTTGAGCCCTGGGTATGCGTCACCCCCCCCCCCCCGGGACCTGACAGAAGCGTCGCGTTTTTTCCGGTATCACGGCTTCCGCCATACAACGGCGTCATGCCCAAATCCCCGTGAGGAAATGGTGTGTGGGTATTGCTCGAAGACTGGACACGACTTCAAGTCGTGCCCCAACAAATCGGGACCTCCAAGGTGCATGAACTGCGTAAACGAACGACGCGAAAACACTACTCCTCACACCCGCGATCATCGGTGCCCGTGCCCAACCTCAGCGACACAACAGGCCGTCCGTCACACAGATTACGGCACAGCGGAACCCATAGCCACCGAGCAGAGTACCAAGCAGATGGAGTTACCAACCCTGCAAGACGGTGTCGAGCCAACAACCCTTCCTTCGGCAAACACCGACGAGGCCGCCACGATTGATAATGAATAGTCGTACAACTTCAATCCACATAACCCACACAAGCCACACCGTCTATTTCGGCTCCCAAACACCCAATACAAAAGCGTCATGGGAGACACCCAAGTACGCCCTCCCAGCTCGAAAATGAGTGAAAGCAATTCATCCCATAGCACACCCGACCAGACCCTCAAAATGGCACAAATAAACCTGGCACGCCAAAGGATAAGCTGGGACGAACTAAGGGAAACTATCCCATCTCTGAACGTGGGCATCATCGCAGCGCAGGAAGTCCCACGCCTCTCGTCCCCAACACTCAGCGCTGGCATTCGCACAGCCCCCTCCAAATTCAACGCTGACCGACGAACAGCACAACGCTCACCTCGATGCCATATACCTCCCACGCTACTCATCTGAACATATAACACTCTTCCCAACACACTACCCCTCACGTGACACTGAAGACGACGCCAGAATACGAACCAACTCCGAAGGACCATCGCAAACACCTGACGCACCATACTGGTCCACAAGCGAGGTACAATCAGTCTTTGACCGTACACCTTTAAAAAAAGCACCGGCCCCTCGGGATCACCGGAAACATGATGCGACAGCTCTCTGAACCAGCAGTGGAAATCTACACCACCCTATTTAACAAATGTCTCGCATCGGCCCAATTTCCAACAGCCTGGAAACAAGGGACCGTAACGATACTACTACTACTCAAAGATGAAGAAAGAGACCGCAGCGATCCGAGAAGCTATCGCCCCATAACACTTCTCCCAGTTGAGGTAAAGCACTTGAACGTCTCATCCTCGAGCGGCTCCCCTCAACAACGTACGATCACTGCCACCGATGGTAATTCGGGGGGATCCCTAACCGATCCACTGAACAGGCGATAACTCACTTTAAGGAACATTCCTCGGACATTAATGTGAAGTATTACAAAGAATTTAGAAAAGTCTCACACTTGGGGCCTTTTTTCACTCGGACGAACGCTTCTGAATGGCTCAATTTGACATAACGAACCCAGTAAACCCCCAATTTTCTCCACATTCTTAAGGATTTCTCAATAAAATGCCAATAAATTCTGCAAACAAAGCTCACCGTTAAAAAGCTTGGAGATAAAATGCATGTTTTTTACGAGATCAATCCGGTGTGCCCTCCGGAACAGTACCCACTGGTTTACGGTTGAGTGGTGGTTAAACGTCCACTGATGATGACCATGGTGGTCAAAACTGGTCTGTCAAAAAAAATCAATTGTGTTGCGACAAAGGATTTTGCATTTCTCCCTCCTTACTGGGCAAAATAGCAATTTACATGGAGGGGATTTTCCATCTCAGTCACTGGAGAAAAAACAGCCCGAAAAAAGGTAGATTTTACCCGTGCAAACACGGTAAAAAATTTGCAAACGTGTGAGTGCAGTTATTTTTACCGTGCGCTGGGAGAAAAAACAGCTCAAAACTCGGTTGAATTTAACTGAGCTAACTTGGTTAATAATTTTCACCCGAGTAAGTTCGGTCGTTTTAACCTGGTATCATTTTTCGGTTAAACAAAATTTCTAACCGACTTTGATTTTAACCAAGTATTTTGGCAGATTCAACCTAGTAGATGTGCTCGGTTGAATCAAGTTGTTTACTCGGTCAAAAATTTGCACCCGAGTCATTTCATCATCAACCAAGTAGCTTGGTAAAAAGTTTTCGTACTACTAGCAACGAAAGTACTTCTTTCCGAACCATAAACCTCTACAGAAAGCGAGATTTATCTCACCTGTGCGATATGAATTCATATCACACGTGTGTGATATGAACCGCTAATTTGCTGCCCGAGGAGTGCCAGCGCTGGCCTTTTGAGTCGACAGGGGAAGTTTCCAAGTTGCCTTCTCAGGAATCAGGCTATTATTCGGCCGGCGTTTGTTTTGTTTTGTTTCTTCTGTGCAATTAGAAGTTACGGTTAAAATGTGGCCTAGTAGCGATGATGAGGAAGATGTGTTGAGAATATAGCCTAAATTTGTAAGCATTAACATTTCATTCTAAAGATATAGACAGAATGTAAGATAATAAATGAATTTTGTATTTTTTTGAAAAAAGAAAAGAGTTGTTAGCCGTAAGGCTTTATTTTCTGTTTATTGACATATTTCATAAATATAGCAGAGCTCTTGCCGAGCTATTATGAACTAACAATCTGGAGTAACATCTGGCCGGTGTCAATTGCATTGTTTTGTTTATTGTGGTAGTGAGAAAGAAAATTATTGAAGTAAATCCAATTGAAAATTGAAGGATACCCCAGGAGGTCGTTTCACTTAGTCGTCACATGAGCGCTGGTGTGTTTATGAAAGATGTCAATAGCCCCTCATGATAATTTTCACAGTTTCGTAGTACGAAAAATAGCGTTCACAACTCGTAGGAAAGTGGAAAATATCGCTGCTCGTGTAATTGACTCGCTCGACTGCGTCTCGCTCGTCAAACAACACTCGCACGATACTTTCCACTTTCCGTACTCGTTATGAAATATACTAATTCAACCAAGTCATAACATTATTAACCGAGTTACTCGGTCATATTAGGGAGTTATTGCATAGCCGTCTGACGCTTAACTTTTACGGTTATGTGACGTCACCATAAGCGCAGCCGTTTGTGTCGGTGGAAAAAGAGTTATTGCAAAAAAATAATAGTTGCGCTAAAATATGAACACATGGTAGGGCATAGATGCACTTAATTGTTTCAAATAAATTAATGAAACACCTCCTCATATAGACTTTAAATTATTGTGATTAACGCTTAAACTCAAAATTTGCATTTACGCTTATCATGACGTCACATAACCGTTAGCGTTAACCGTCAGACGGTTATGCAATAACTCCCTATTATACCGAGTACACACACGGTTGTTTTTAACCGACTCATTCGGTTGTTTTAACAGAAATGGCCTAGCCAAGCTTGGTAAAAAATAACCAATCTCACTAGGTTTCTTGTCATTTTCTTGCTCGGTTGTTGCAATGAATTTGTGGCGACCAGACAACATCGCCCCTCCATTTTACTAATACTGTAAATAATGGTTGCGTTGCAAAACTCGGGGCTCGTGTTTAAACGCTGAGGTGTAGAATTAAGTGCTTACTGGAGTTTTGCTGCTTCACAACATTCAGACCATCCTAGCAGTCAGCGAAGGAAATCTCGATAAATTGGCAGAACTCGCCGATAAAGTGATCTAAGTCGGATCTGAACCTCGAACGATCTGTGAAACTTCCTCCCTCGCCCTCGCCATTCAAGACCTTACATCTCGCTTTGAACGCCTCGAAGCTCGACTACTTGAACGCAGCCGTCCCGTTTCTCGAAACCGTTCGAAATCTCGAGATGCCTACCGTCGACGCCGTTCTTCTCTCGACACCCCTAACTCGTGCTTCTATCACGCCACGTTTGGAACCAAGGCACAGAAATGTACCGGCACCCTTTGCCCTCACTTCGTTCCAAAAAACTAGACACCCTTCAACAGTTGGCGGCTTTTGGAAGGGTCAAAATCAATCGCCTTTCATCGTTCATCAAGGACAAATTCATAAACTCCGAATTCCTCGTTGATACAGGAGCCGACATCTCCATTCTTCCCGCCTCAACAGCAGACAAGCTCAAACAACTGACGTCGTCTTACTCCCTTTTCACCGCCAGTGGTTAACCGATATCAACATACGGCGGAAAACTACTCACGCTTGATCTCGGTCTACGACGTCCCTATCGCTGGTCTTTTATCCTCACATCGATCAAAACACCAATCTTGGGATCTGATTTCCTCAAATTCCACAACCTCCTCGTCGATCTGAAAAATCGAAAATTGCTAGACGGTCGACACACCTCGCCGCTAAAGTGCGCTACGCTCCTTCGATGGTTCCATCCATATTAACCGTCGACACAACCAACCAGTTCGCCGCCATTCTCAAAGAATTTCCTGATATCTCTCGTCCTCCTGTTTTTCCCCGCTCAACACCGCCTCACAACACTACCCATGTCATCGAAACTATACCCGCCTACCCATTCACTGCCGTTTCCGACGACTCGCTCCCGACAAATTGAAAATCGCGAAAGACGAATTTCAGGCGATGCTCGACATGGGGATATGCCGCCCGTCCAAATCACATTGGGCCAGTCCTCTTCATCTCACGTCGAAAAAAGGTGGCGGATGGCGTCCTTGCGGCGATTACCGAGCCTTAAACAGAGTCACGAAACCCGACAGGTACCCTATGAAGCACATTCATGACCACGCCAACAACCTCAGCGGCAAAACAATTTTCTCGACACTTGACCTCACCCGGGCGTACAATCAAATCCCAGTATCTCCCGCTGACGTCGAAAAAACCACTATAATCACACCGTTCGGATTATTTGAGTTTCCTCAAATGATTTTTGGCCTCCGCAACGCCGGCCAGACGTGTCAACACTTCTTGTACGAACTGTTCGGCTCTATGGACTTCGTATTCTGCTACATTGACGACCTCCTCATCTCGTCGACATCACTCGACGACCACGAAAAACATCTACGAATCGTTTTCGCTCGTCTTCAAGAGTATGGTTTGTCGCTCAATCCCAGCAAATGTACCCTCGGTGCTTCCTCCGTAAACTTTCTCGGCTACCGCATCTCAGCAGATGGAACTTCACCTCTCCCTGATCGCGTTGAAGCACTAACCAAAGCGGAAAAACCATCAACCGTTCCCACTCTACGCAAATTTATCGGCGCTTTAAATTATTATCGTCGCTTCATCAAACACGCCGCTCGACACCAAACCCCACTGCACGAGCTCACTCGACAAAAAAAGATGCTTCAATCCACTGGACTCCCGGATTGTCCGCGTCGTACGATGCCTGCGTCAACAGCCTTGTCGAAGCCACACTCTTAGCTCACCCTCACCCCAATTCACCCCTCAGCCTAATAGTCGACGCCTCCTACATCGCTATAGGCGCTACACTTCAACAAAACGTCGGTGATTCTCCCCAACCTATTGCGTTCTTTTCGCGAAAGTTAACCCCAACAGAGACTCATTACAGCACGTACGATCGAGAGCTCCTCGCTATTTACGCCGCAGTCAAACACTTCCGTTACATGCTCGAAGGTAGTGAAATCGTCATCTACACAGATCATCGCCCTTCAGTCTACGCCTTCCACCAAAACCCCGAAAAAGCGACACCTCGACAATTTCGCCACCTCGATTTCGTTTCACAATTCACGACCGACATCCGTTTCCGTTCCCGGTCTCACCATTTCCGTGTTCTGTGATGACAAGAATCGTCCCTTCATACCTTCTGGCCTTCGTCGCAGAATTTTCGACTCCCCCCATCGTTCTCTTCGGTCTTCACAGCACAGTTCTCGAATCTGGATACAGCCCATGCGAGTTGACGTACGGTCAATCTCTTCATCGTCCCGGCTAACTTTTCGATGATCGACAAGAAATGTGTCAAGAAATTTCCCCCTTCATCGAAAATCTTAAAGAGACCTCCGCTCTCTTCTTCCTACGGATCAATCCAAGGCTAACTCGCGCCACACCTTCGTCCATCCCCAACTCAGCACAGCCACTTATGTCTTCGTTCGCGTTGATCGAGTCAAAAGACCACTTCAACCTCCTAATGACGGTCCTTTCAAAGTTCTCCGCCGAAAATACAAATACTTCACACTCGACATTAAAGGTAAAGAAGACCAAGTTTCCATCGATCGATTGAAACCGGCATTCTTCGTTGCAACCAACCACCTCTCTCAAACTATCCAATCTTCTACTTCCCCATCAACGGCTGTCACTCGCCGCGTTCGCAACATACGCATCGCCCCTCCCTCTGAAGCAAGCAAACCACTCACTAGGAGGGGGGCAATGTGGCGACCAGACAACATCGTCCCTCCATTTTACTAATTGTAAATAATGTAAAAAATATGTTTTTAATAAACAATCAGTTTTTGGTGTGAAACACGAGAAAATACCTTTTGTCTTATAAGAGCGACCTGCATCTTATAAATTAACCGTATCTGCTCTATAATGAAGGTACTAAAGCGTAAAAGGAATTGCATTATTAACCAGCAATAATTTCGTTTGCAGAAGTTGCTAAATATGTTCACATTTATTCAGGTAACATTGATGTAACACATAAAAGCTTTTGAAAGCAAACATCGACAGCTTCTAAAATGTTGTCGAATGAATATAAGAAACCATCTGTAACGACGTAGGCTTGCCTGACTGATTCCCAGCTGTCTTCTGCTGGAGAAGAATGGTTGAATTCCCAAAACTGCTCGCTCCCGGCCTCTTGGTTCTCTCCGTAATTGATTGCGTAATTCATTATATGAACTCGTCTATATACCCTCGTTTCGTTGTTTGAAAGGTAGAATAAATAGGCAGCTGTGTTTCATCACGACGCCTTTTTTGGATGCTCAATTACTTCCGAGAAGAGAACTACCTACGTATAGGGCAGGAACAGAAGGGCTTCAAATAATTTCAATGCAAGTTAAAAACTAAGGAAAAATTGCTCACCGCTGAGAGGCTCAGTTTGGCTGTCTTGAAGATTTGTGGCGTTCTCGAGTGTCAGAAAAAAAACTGTCATCCTGTGATGTTGGAAGCCCTCGAGTTCCGGACTCCGGGTTTAACGAGCGGGGAATTTAACCCTAAGTCGATGCAATCTGCGATAGAAAATACGCAAAAAGTCGTCAAGACATTAGCCGCTACAAGATAAATAAAAGCTTATTCACGAAAAATTTTCTACGCATAAAAATGAATCAAGAGGAAATAGACTTAATAGTAATTACACACAGTTTACAAAATTGTCTCAAACAAACTAGGCACGTGGAACTTGGTTGTTCGTTTGTGTCGACCGATCTACTTGGCCAACTGAAATTAAGGGTCGTTTCAACTCGGTCGAAACGTCAGAAACCATGGAACTTCCATCAAACGGAAGCAAACGTGCAAAGGTTTTTAACCGTATAACTCTAACCCTTTATCGCCCCCGCCTATCGGAGTAAACTCGCTACAAAGGGGTTCGATAGTTGCCAATCAGCAGGTTATAAGGCCCGTTCACAAGCTCTATGTTTACGTTCTGTGGAGTCTATGCAGTCAAACAAATTTATTCCCTCGAAAAATGCATTTTGGCTTATTATTTCTCAATAATAAGTCTTTGTAATCGTATCGCAAAAAAATTTTTTGACCCCCCCTCAAAATTTGTAGTTTTACGTTTCAAAGTGCGTAGAATCCAAATCTGCAATAAAAAAAAAATGTCCGTCCGCCGTCCGGGCCATATCTTGCCCTAGGATTGCTCGAAAAAACTCGTTCTTTCGCACATAGACTCCATTTGGGGTCTAGTTGGTCCTAACATCTGATCAGTTTGATCAAATAACTCCCTGGGGTTTTATGGGCCAAAATCGGGTCCAAAATGGGGATTTTCAAAGGATTTGGGATCATAGGGGTGTGGGGTGTCGATTTTCATGTAATTTCAAGCCGGATTTGACTACATCGATGAATAATAAACCCATAAACAGTCGAAATAATAAGGCATTGTTCGATAATTCGCAGCGTTTTATAGGTTGCATAGACACCACACAACACAAACATAGAGCTTGTGAGCGGGCCTTTAAAGGGTGCTGTTTTTTTTTGTTTAAAAAAATAAACCCAAGAATCTGGCCGGGAACGGGCAAAAGGGCAAAGTCTCTGCACCTGCTCAGACACTGGTAAAAGCCTACGTTATTATACTGATGAAGTATTATCTAATAACTACGAGATAACTAATTAAGCAATAAAAAAAAATGCGAAGGTTAAAAAAATAACTTACCTCCACAGTGATATTCTTTCGTCTCCGCTTCAGGTATTTTCTTCTCTTGAAGCAAATCGCCTATGTCGCTCATTGATATACGAAGAAAGTGATAACGTTGTGAATTGACACAGAAGAAGAAACTTGCTCGTCACTGACTGACTGACCCGACTGATGCAACAGTGGACTCCAAACCAACTAGACACGTGCGGCTCGGTAGTTACTTTCCTGTTGACCAAGCTACTTGGTTAACTGAAATTAACGGTATTTTCAACTAGATAAATACACCTTGTAAGCCGTCGAAACTCGGCACATTCATTCATTTTCTAACCGAGTCGACTGGGTTTATTACACTGCAACCACTTTACTCGGTAAAGTCATCCGGAGGTCATCGAGAAGAAGTGGGGATTATTCACTTACTCGGGTAACGCAGCCGCCTTACTGTCTTCAACCGAGTGTCTCGGACTCGGTTGGCGTCATATTTAACCGAAAACTCGGTTACTATTAACGTATTTAACTGGTCTACTTGGTCAGCATGATGTTTTACGGTTGAGTACTCGGTCAAAATCTGATTCAACGCAGTTAGACGGTCATTACTTGGTCAAAAAGTTCGGTTAACCCAACCAAGTATTAACTTTGACCGATTTAAAAAACCGACTCGTTTTCCCAGTGTGCGTAATTACACGGTCAAAAATCAACTGGTACTACACGGTTGGTCCTCATTAACCGTGTAGTAATTTTTGAAACGGTTACATTTTTTTGACCGTGTTCCGTACGTGTAACCGTGTCCAGCAATTGAGTCATGGTTGTCGCTTAATCACCAACCGTGTTCGGGGTCCACGGTTAAGAGTTAAACACTGTTTATGCTACCGTGTATTATTCCTAACTTTTATAAGATCATGTTACATTTTGTGGTTATAAAATCATGATCATTCAGAGTGCTATTAAAAGGTTAATCAAGCATATACCCGCGTAACGGTAGTTGTGCACGGTTAAAAAACACGGTGAAAACTCCTGTGTCCGTTTACGCTCTTCAACCGAGTGTGAAAACCATCTTTTTGTCCCACACGACATGTTCGTGACAACACAAATCAAAGTCCCGTTCACAAGCTCTGTGCAATATGCGTCTGTGGAGTACCTACAGACCAGCTGCCAAACAAATTAATTCCTTCGAAAATTGAAGCATTTTGATAGGTTGCATGCATAGCACAGAGCTCGTGAATGAGGTATTAGCCAGCTGTGCTTGTGCTAAGCGTCTGTGGATAGTCTATGCAAACCCATCAATAACTTGCTTCATTTTTCGGGGGAATGAATTTGTTTGGTTGCATAGACTCCACATACTCATAGCATAAAACTTGTAGGACTTTGATTTGTGTTGTCGCGAATTTTTTTACATGTCGGGTACTGAGTGGAAAACCTTAATGAGTAGTCTGTGCGTTACGATAAAGCCTCAGAATCACTCTTTTTTTAAATACATAATATGATTAAGTGTACCTACATGCTCATGTGGCAGAACGTTCACCATCACTAAAGTTTTGTGGGGTCCAACTTTGTTTTCTCCGTTCAATTTGATCCTTTAGAAATCGATTAAAGGTTTAAGAATACAATGCTGCCAGCTAACTTAATTTCCCAGATAAAAAGTGGAGAAAAGGATGTACTAATTACTTTTAAAAGGAAACAAATCTCAAAGAAGAGGAAAGTTTCGTGTTTTTTAACCCTTTAAAGTGGTATGAACCATTAAGGGGAGTGGGAACAGTTGTTACTCCATCAATAAAAGATGGAGCCTTCCTTCCCTGGATAGGGTGTTCATTAAAATGGGGAAAATTCCAGGAATCTTTATTTTTCAATGCCCCTATTTCTGTTAAACGAGCTTCATCTTCGACTTGAGAACCTTTAAATTATACAATTACTTTCCTGCAGGAAAAAGGAAGTATGGTAGTACTGAAAAATGTTGAGTCTGAACTGACAACACAATCGTGTTGTAGGACCTCTTAAACGAAAAACAAAATTTCCAGCCTGTCTAAAATTATGTCCGTCACGATCATTTCCCGAAAAAGGTACTCAATGGATTTTGACGTGGGAGGGCTCAAAAGCTTATTTTATCGGGATTCTTACCTTTTTGTTCAGTTGAAGCTAAAACATCTTGTGGACTGGAAGTTTCTTAATGCAATAAACTTTCTAATTACTCATATTGACAATTAATTTATTGGCATGTAAGTACATTTAAGTCGAAAGTACCAATGATGCACATCGTGGGCTCTACAATGTGTATCACCTTGAACCTTCAAAGCTCATATTTTAAAAAAATATTCTTCCGTTTTCTTCTAGGCCATCAGTCCTTAGCAGGTGAATCATTTATTATACACAAGATATTTAATGGTTTATTGTTATTTACCTATGGCCTACACATACAGTCCACCTAGTTTTTTTCGACGCAATGATTTGAGTCGAGTTTTTATATTTACAATGCAATAGTTATTTCTTTCTCTCTCATTTTATTTATTTTTGAATTATTTTCTCAATCAATCCATATCTTGTGACTCAGAAATCGATCCTTGCCGATAAATGAATTCATATTTTCATGGGCAACGAAAGACATCTTACAAGGGACCTTTCTAACTTGATGCTGCAAGAAGCGAAAACCAAAGAATATTTTAACTCAAACACGATCCCTAACAGAACTGTGACTATTTACAGATTAGCAGCATCAAAGTTCGAAGGGACTGCAGGGAATGGTTGTTTTCAACAGCAGCATTTTCACAAGGGGTTCGGGGGTAATGCTTTACATGTCCGGCATGATGGCTAACTAATTGTAAGTTATAACAATAGCCTGAAAATTGAGCACTTCTAGGGTCATCAATTATCTTCATTTATACGTAATACACTAAATGTTGCGTAATATAGCCTTATTTTTTTAGAACGCTTGGTTCTTAGCACCATATTACAATTCTTAATACACAATTTCCGTTTTCTGTGAATCATAAAATTATTTACACGTCAGTATTTAAATATTACAGGGTAAAACTTATTTATGAGGTGATGGATCGCCCTTACGCGTCCAGAGCTTTCGCTAAACTTGTGAAACCATGGTAGTGTGATTCTGATTCGTTTCGTTATCGCCATTATGGTCCACTTGTGTCACTGGGAGCCACTTGGGTCGGAACAGGAGGCTGAACGTAATGCGAAATTGACGGCTCATGGCGCAGTATATCATAAAGTTTATTGCAGAATTGATTAACGCAAGTATGTCCATAACATCTCCTAATTTATTATAACATTGTTCGAAAAACGTTTGCCCTAATATGACACTTAAGAGAATCAATATTCCTTGGGGAAGTTCAGTAATCAGAAATAAAATAAGTACGGCCAGAAGCATTTTAGTGGTACGGTCCGTTTGACGTTCATTGTCGAGGTTTCGTTGCGTTTTTCGTGCCCCCGATATCAAAGCTTTTCGGCGTCTCTTCGCGTCCATCAGGGCACAGATTAAACCCCCACTAAGTATGGTTAAAAGTATGCACGGAATGATTTTAATCACTACTCCATAAACCCAGAAATTAATGTCAGCGAGTATATTGGCAGAGCCCAATTTACTGACAGTGACTAAGTATATCGTAGTATTGTACATTTTCGTTCCATTATCCTTCGGCCAATTACCTTCTTGATCGAGCAATTCTGTGGCTGGTTGAATTTCGAGGGAAAGATACAGAGGAATGAAAATTATTGGAGCGATTCCATAGCCGCATGCTATCGCTAATATGGTCCTTTGCATTCCACACCACTCTATGTTTTTTTGAGGATGTACAACAGCTATGTATCGCCAGACAGCGAGTATCACTGTTAGCAGTATGGATATAGTGTGGAACACCTGAGTAACATGTGCGTGGAAGACAACGAAGACCGCCCATACGTAAGAGTATTTGTCTCTTCTAGACCCTTTGGAAAGGTATCTGTGCCTGTAAGACGAAATTACTAAAGTCATTAAGCAGAGTAATTACTGAAGTATTTGTATGACTAACCAAGAATAAGGCATGTACTCTAACATAACGAGAAGATCCGCTACTGCCAGACCCGTCAATATTGCGTTTGTAGGCGAAACCATTTCCCGTCTCGTAAGGACAACAATGTTGAGAAGGTTGGCAACACTCCCGAAAAGGCAGACAAATGAACTCGTGTAGCCATGAGTTGAACGGTATACTCGGTTAACGACATCAAACAGGGAGCCACAGTACGATGCTTGCTGAGGGACATTCATTTTTATGCACTGGCTGATGTTTTCACGATCCTAACGAAAGACCTGTAACAGAGCAAAAGTTAAACTTTTAATATTATCGTTAACTTGGAAGGCTTGCATGTCAAACATACAAAATTTCAAATCGAGTCGTCCATGTTGCATCAAAATGTCAAAGCGAAAGTAATGTTTGCGTGACCAAACATAAATAACATTCGAAAATGGTGAAATCACCGTGTATTACACGGCGTATTACATGCATTTATGGGCATAAGCCCATAAATGCATGCGGATATCGTTCTATTGGAACCGTCGTGACCAGATTTTGTTTTTAAAACTTCAATGCCTGCATAGTATTAATACTGTAATACATGGCATCGCCAACAGCAGTAATTAATTAAGGACTGGATTGTACATTACGATAGGACAAAAAATCCTCTATCGAGGATACAGTCCAGGGGATCAACCATATGCTGCAGCGTAAAAAACTGACGTAAGCGGTAAATACGGGCGCTCTAAAGCTACGTCTTCACTTGAGCCTTTTAGCGTGCGTCAGAGGCATGCGTCATAGCGCACGGTGTGTTGAACGTGAGGAAAGCGCTATTGCATGCCTCAAGATGTTGAAGGGAGTCTCACGTAGCTCAAGGTGTGTTGAAGGAAATCCAAGACCATTGGATTTTCGTTCAACATTCTGTGCGTCTAATCTTCATTTTCTCATAAAAGTGCGCCTAATGAAGTTGAGTTTCATTCGGACCCCACCTGTGGGGGGGGGGGGTGTATTCTTGGTTCGATTTGTTATTTGTTTATTAAAGGCAATTAATCGTTATCATTGCGATTTCATAAGGATTGGTTTGAAGGGCGTGCGACTTCCTCTTTGCAGACGTTTCCCCGCGGAAGTCCTGTATGATTTCATTTCGTCGCAGATTCATATTCACTAAGTACATTCATAATGACTTGACTCCTGACCGTAATAAGTGCTCACTCAATTACACAGTCATTATTTTAAATATACAAGTTGTTACTTGGGCACAATGCACCGGTGGTATGGCGCTTTGACGCATGCCTCTGACGCACGCGAAAAGGCACAAGTGAAGAAGTAGCTTTAGACGCGTGCCCTGTTGAAAGTTGAAGCGAAAGTTGAAAAGGCATGTTGAATTGAAAGAGGAAGACGAAAGCGCACAAGTGGAGACATAGCTTATCACAAATAAGGTCGGTCGTCCGCTGGCAGCGTTTTCGAGCGGCGCTACAACGCGTGACAAGGAGCGTACATCTCAAAGGCTCAAATTGAATGTGACAGAGTCCACTGCAGGATTAGCTGCAGTGCATTCAATTCAAGGATTGCACGGCATCGCCCGACGTGAGGGGTACGGCTGGAAGTACCGCCGAACCGCTGCCGTGCGTGAGCACCGATCCTTGAGGGTTTTAGGTGTGAGACGTAGGAGTCTTCTTCCCCTTTTTTCTTATGTCAATTCCATATTATTTATAATTTTTGGACTAGGTCCTGAGGATGATTTTAAATAAATCGAAAGCTTGACCGTAGTATACTCTTTTTTCTCTGCCTGACCACAACCTGATAACTGGTAAACCGTTAATGTTACAACGCTATTCTCTGCCCACTTAGGGACGAACTTTCGCCCGCCCTCAAGGACAACAAGAATGGGGAAATATATGAAAGAAATGACGAGAATAGAGAAGACGGAGACAAGGAGCAATCTGGCAGTACGGGCATTGTTACGCCCTTTAAAATAAAGTATGGAAATTAATCGATCAGCTAAAAAATTATTGTTTGACTGATGCAGGCATTAGCCAAAGTCTATAAAAAAGAAGGCCCGATCATTCATTTTGATGGTCGAGGGAGGGGGGAAAGATGAAAATTAGGTAGTTGTGGGCAAAAGTAAAAACAAAACGGTATTTTCTTCTTCTCCTCCATCAGGGGCCTTATTCCGAACGGTCGGGAAGAAAATGCCGCAAGAGGGATCCAGAGGGACACCGTATAAGAAATAACATTATCCCTTCGTGATGACCGCACTTGCGGAATTTTTCCCGACACCTCTGAATAGGGCCCCAGGTCAAGCGCAGTGTTATGAATATATGTATACTGTCTCTGCACAGATTGAATTAATTTGTCCACGGTACCCCCGCACTTCCTATGACATGAGCTGCAGACCTTCTTATAACTGTGTCTTTGGTGCAAGAATAACCAATGACATCGTCATCATAAACAATAATAGACATTGGGTGTTCTTGCACCAAGCCACAGAAATAATATGTATAATATAGACATGAAATATAACATACAATACAGATGCCAAGATGTCAACATGTTTGTGTGTTAAGATAGGTCCTGCCAACAGCAGTGTCATGTGTTGTGAGATGTTAGAGGCTGTGTCAGAAATTATGCGGAAGGAAATAACTTCTATAGAAGATGAAGCAGTTGCCCCTGATGTCAAGCACTGTTTCACGCGCCCAAAATACCGTGGAAATGATGAAATCCAACTCCAATTTTTTAACTCGTATTCTCAAAGTAACTTTGTTCTCAAAGCGACATTAAAATACCACAACAATCTCCTAGGACCAGCCTTGAAGAATCTGATAGTTTTTAGGGATCTGGAAGTGGCCAAAACGAAGGCAGTCGAAAGCTGCTACATTACTGAGTTCTTTCCGCATTTCCGACTTTTTCATCTCCACGCTTTCACTGCTGAACATTATGCAAGTGACGCTTCCACTTAGCAAACATCTTCAAACCCCCCACTGGACCATTGACCATTGTCGGGCTTCTGATGCCGTAAGGGATACCATTACAGTTTTAGAACAAAAAAGAGAGAACGTGGATTCAAATTCTATTCCGACTTTCAGCGGAGCTTCTGAGCTTGGGTCGCAACTCGTCATTGGTATAGAAGTTCTGAGGCTCACAAGCAGACAGTCCCATCGTGAAAACTATGAGTCAGCATCCCCGGAAGAGTGCTTCCGGAGTTCCGTGTGCATGACTCCCGTTCAAATCAAGATTCACGGATCAGTCTTTCGATTGTTTTGGCCTTCAAGCTTTTCTACCTAGTGCATTATTCTCTTAAGGTTGACAAATCAAACGAAGGACAGCTTCGAGGGAGCTAGAAAAAGCTCAAAATAGATTTAGCGGAGCGTTGGGAAACGACGCTAGTTGTTTGAATGTATCATTAGAAAGTGGTAGTGGGAGAAAGAAAAGGAGAAAAACTGTCTGAAAAATTACTCGGAAGTAATGGAAATATGTGACGCTGAATGTGTTCGGACTATTGGCGATTCTGAGACTATCCCAAAAGTGTGGCTTCATCGGAGATTTCGAGAGAACATTCTCGAGCTTGTGAAGGTCTATAAATGGCTCCGCTCCTGAATATCGGAGGATCGGTTACTGCCCTTTGTCTTCTTTACGTCTACACTTCGAAATCAACATTAATGACGTAATCGAAAGATTCTCCAATGGAAGAACCCGAAGATTGGACCTCGTGATTTGAAATGGGTAAAAATGAAAATCATCGTAAAACATTTGTTTTGCAGTGTTAGCCAACCTCATCCCTCTACTGAGGATTCTTTTCCTAGTATACTTCCCTTCTTACTGTTAGCGTGGGTCAGACCATGGAGGTATGAAGAGAGAGGAGGGAGCGGTAGATGTAAAATCAAGTTAACGGGGTGAAGCCAACGTACGCCACATTGGTAGTCCCGGAACGCATCAGGATTTGTGCTGAGGACTACTTTATCACGACTGCTGCTCTGTTATCTATATCTTAAATTTTAAGGCCGAGGGACTACCAATATGGTGAAAATCGGCGTCACTTTTTTCAACTTATGCTCCCTCCTCTCTTTTCCTTCCTCCATGGGTCAGACTCGCCCCCGAAAACCCCTTCTACTCTGCCCTGTGCCGGCCCTGTGTTCCTCCGCTATGTTTCAACCAAATGTTCAAAATTGTAATACGTGTGGTTCTTTTCATCTGAACGCCATGAAAGCCTCGCTGAGGAGGAAAACCCTTTTTTCACCCCCGGTAATGTCAATTTTATGGAAAGAAAAAATAAAATAAAATAACGTCCCGATATACGGTATAAAGCTTCTTTATTATGGAGCTGGGCGTCTACAGCTTGTGCAATAACTTTCTAATAAGTTGTTAAAAGCAGGTATGAACATTGCAATGTATAAATAGACCTTCCAACATTCTATGGTAGAAATGGAACGTAAGAAAAAAAATAAAAAAACGAAAAGTTCATAAGAAAAACAATATTTTATTTTGAAGGCTCATAACTAGTAGTAAAAAATGAAAGAATTCTCAGAAAACTAACGTTTTCAATTTTCTCTTGTAGTAGTCTTGATGGCCATTAAAAGATTAATCTGTGGTTAATTCCTTAACAAGCGTCAATAGGCTTATAATTCGAGTCCCGATATAATTGATCATTGAATACGCAAACTTCATTTATTTGAAGTTGAGGACCTTGTTACTTATTAGGCTGCAATGCATAAATTAAGGGCTTGAGCTAGCTACTTCTTTTGTAGAACGTCAGCAAAAAATTTGCATTGCATTGAAAGATCGAGGGCCTCTTCGATTTGTAATCATATAATGCCTCCCTTGAATTTATTTTTTATTCTACATGGTACTAAAACCGAATTTTAGGGTCGCGAATGAGTCCCAAAAATGTCTCTTTCCTTGCCTTTGTGCTAAAGTATTTTACGGCCGCAAATATTACGGCGTTTTAGAGACTAGGCTCTAAAGTAATTTTTACGGACTTTGCTTCATATACTCACGTCGAAGCGCTCTCCACTATACAAACGAAAAAGCTCAAAACTGAGTAAAGTTATCAGCTGTTCAGTTTCATTATCTAAACATGGAACAACTTTTTCGAAGAATAGTATATTGTACAACAAGTGAGTAAAATGTGAATTTACTTGCGAGTTGTAGTTTGTAAGCACGAGCCGCAGGCGAGTGTTTACAATACAACGAGCAAGGAAATTTACTTTTATCACGAGTTGTGCATGCTATTTTTCTCGCGGCGGAGCTCGAATCATAAAAAACAGTAGTTTGGCAAGGAAAAGTGTTGATGTTTTTTTTAAAAAATAAATTAAGACTATTATCTATCACTAATGTGAGTGATGATGAAGGTTACGGGAACTGGTGAGAATCTCATTGTTAGTAGAGGCACCGCTGCGCTCTACCGGTCAAACAAGAGCAACAACCATTTCTTGCTCGGCAACGAATGAGTAAAAAACAACTTTACTCACTAGTGAGAAAAGTTGTAATTTACCCATTGTGATTTTGAGGCCAGTAAAAAACAACTTTTCTCCTTCTACGTGGAATATAAATGGTATACTTTACCCGCCAGTCGCGAGAAAAGTGATGTTGGGGTAGGAGGATGTAGGAAGGTCTAAACCGTCCGACCATCCTACAGTAGGATCCTACCGAATTCTTTCTCCTACAAGCCTCCACACTATCAGACTGCAGGATGCACCTGGCTAGCATCCGACGATAGGACAGTAGGATCGGATCGTGTGTAGGGGCCTTAACACACAATTCAAGTATCCAGAACCTGGGAGTAGCGTAAACCGAATACCCCCCCCCCCCTGTTCGCGCGAATGGAAATTCGCATGAACTGCGGTTCAATGTAACCATGGCCTTACTTTTATTCTCCGAACCATGAACATATAACACTTTCCGCATCAACTACATTACACATTTCGACGGAATCCTCGAATCGAATCGGAGATCTTAAGAAATCCTCGAACCAAGTGAAAAAGAGGTAGTAGCAATACAGCCAGTCTTTTTGGTGCGTACCTAATCACAGACGCAATTTTTGAGAAACCAGCGCTGTGTTACTTTTTCCTGCGTTATTTGGCTTTTCACCTTACTAGAGGCCCCGAACACTGCCGTCTTTTCGTCGGCCAATAGTTTGGTCGAGCTCTCGGTGAGAGGGTGGCGAGGGATGTTACACGCCTGAATAATTATTGAGAATTCTGTGGGACACATCCGTTGAGTTTTTCCGAACCTTCCGTGCCTGTGAGTTATAGCTGTTTTTTCGGTAATTGTAAAAGGCATATTGTAAATGGAAGCTTGCGCTTGGTTTGCAAAGTACATTCATATTCATGTATTTGACAAGGATGAGCATCATGTGAACAATGGTCCCGTTGTAAAACTCAAACAATTGCTCAGGACTTGATGAGGTTTTGTTTTCAACACATGTAAAATATGAGGGAAGGATTAATCGCAATTAATCATCTTATAATTTCACAACGGACCCAATAATTCCCATCAAAACCTCGCCACTTCCTTATGGTAAATTTATTCTTCCCTCTCTTTAGTATACACTATAGCTTGCTGCGTTTTTTACGGGGACTTCCTAATGATACGAAGAGACTTGGTTTTATAGCCCTCCACTGGTAGCTAAAGTTTTTCCGTCTCTTTGCTATAGTGAGAGTTACACTAGACGCTGTATTCAATCATGCATGGCTTAAAACGATGTCACTTCAGAAACAGTGCATTGATTGCGAGTTTGTCTCCTTCACGCCTCCTTCTCATCGGAGGGATAGGAGTAGAATTTGAATCGTGCATGCAAATCAGTCTCTGACCGGTGAAAGATAATTTCATTTTAGAGTTAAATCCATTTCCTTCGAATGAGGAATTGCTCACGCGCTATGGAGAGTGGAAAGAACCCTTACGCGTTCATTCCGAGTGGCAATTGGGCTCATATTCCATCACGCTAAGTTTCTTCAAATTATACTTGTAGCGTTTTACATTTGCATATGGAATTCTGCAAGATGCAGTTCATTTCCACCCGTCTTCTCAATAGACATACGATTTAATGTGCTAACTTTAGGGTGCTCGAAAATGTCGGAATAAGGAACTTGCAAGGGTCCGAACTTCCAGTCAATATATCATCAATCCCATTTTAGGTGTACTATCGCCCAATTTTTTTTTGCTACTCAAATCCGTCCACCCTGTATACAACAGGAATGCTCGGCCGCCATATTGAGCTCTTTTTTTAAGGAAAGATAGGGACGTTCCTGATTATTTTATTGTATATATTAATTTGAATTACTTTGGCCGTCTAAGAGGCTGCAGGTAGGCATTATTGCACCAAATGATATTAACGTAGGTGAAGAATAAGAGGTAATGAGTGAATTTTAGGCTATATCTAGTCCATCCAGTGTTCGTATTCCTGAGTCCTCCGTCCTTTTTGTCATCTTGCAATTCCTGAAAACGCTTAGACCCCGCAAGATAAGTCCAGTGTGGAGTGGAGTCCCATATCATGCAACCAAAAAAACGTATTCCTCCGAAAAAGCATTTTGATAGGTTGCATAGACTCCACAGACGCGTAGCAATAATATGGTTTGTGAACGGAGCCTTATAACATACAGAATCATTTCTTTTATTGTACGTACGCATTTAACGGTTTTGAGAGCTGTTGACGTAACATAAAGACAACGTCGTCGATTTATTTCTAACAATCCGCCAGTTTGTCATTTGCAGTTTCTCCTTTGGACTTGCATCTCTTTTCTTTTAATGAGCAGTATTCTATTCGCGCGCGCCTCGATGGTGTAATGGATACAATGCTCGCTTCGCAACTCATCGGGCCAGGGTTCGAATCCAGCCATTGCCCATTACACTATAAGGCGCGCTGCGGCGAGCACGGCACACTCGGCTTCGTGTGTGCGTTCAACAAACCGCGCACCGACCGAAACGCTCGCGTAGTACGGGTGTGAAGTACACAGTTAGATCTGGGTACGGCATAGAAGCCCAATGGAGGCTTAGGCGCCTGCCGGGTTCAAAGCCCGGCGCCCCCCCCCCCAATATTCTATTCGCACTTACACAATCAGATCCGCTCACTATCACTCAAACGGCCAGCCTCACCTCAATACATTCAGTTCAATCGTATCACAATTTAACTATCAAAATTCAAATGGAAAATCAATAACAATTTGAAGTCCATTGTGAGGCAGAGGGACGACTATTTGTGGGAGGCATGGAGGTCGTTTGAGGAGTGATCCTCTTTTATTTCAATTAATAATTCAGAATCGAGTGAGTCAACTCACGCCTAACATTAACTATAGTTATAATAAAGCAAAGCAGTTCATAGCCAAATCATTTCATAACCTAAGTACGATAACACACGCAGATTCAGTAACAATTAAACCTGGGGAGGAAACAATCTTCGTCATTTTTAATTATTTTTTTCGCGAGTCCAAGCGTGTAAAGTTCGAGTTTACAGGCAAAAAACAACTGCAGGAAGTCGACAGATACACACCAGCTATGTAAAAACTTTACCTCACTGAAAAGTATCTCGCAGTTCAGGAGATCTCCCAGGGACTCAGAGCCTCAAGGGAGTCGGACCTCACAAAGGAAAGTTTTTGTGTCCTTCCTTACATGGGTGAAGTCTCTTCCAAGGTGGCGGCCGTTTTAAGGCGTGAAGGATACCTCGTGGCGTTCAGAAATGGACAGTCTCTGGCACGTTTATGCCCATCCCCGAAAGACGCGACTCCAAAAGAAGAGCGCAGTGGGGTCTATAAGTTGGTCTGCACATGCAGGAAGGCGTACGTCGGCCAGACTGGCAGAAAAATAAAATGTAGAGTGGAAGAACATCTCCCAAAATCCAGCAAGTGTGCATCGTAATTTAAAGACCATCTTCGCGAATCGGGACACATGTTTGATTAAGAAAATGGCGTTAAAGTCTTACATTGCTTAGATAAAGGTCCTATACTAGATTGGTGGGAGAAATTTGAAATCTTCAAATGTGAACAGACAGATGATTTTGAATGCATAAATAATATCAAGTCATTCGAACACACTCCAATGTTATCATTGTTTACTCGAAATGCGAGGTTGAACCAAGAGGGTGGTACGGAGAATGACCCCGACTAAGGTGCGACTTCCTTTTGTTATTGTTTTTTCTTATTAGTACGTTTCTTGACGACGAGGTGTAAAGACCTTGTGAATGTGTTTTAGTTTTTGAAGGTACGTCACTGTAATAACCGACAATATGTTTTTATTGTAAAATACTGTTGATTGTTTGTTGTACTTAGACTTACTGATGATGATGCGGTGAGGCATTGAAACCGGTATAAGTTGCGAGTCAAATAAAAAGTGGAGAGACATCTCTTTTCTTGATTTATTGATCTGAAACTCCTCAATATCACCCAAATTAAAAACATACTGAAAAGTAGTGGCGTAAAAATTGTACCACACTGAACAGGGGAAGACGGGGGTAGGACGTAACTAGGCATTCTGACGTGACTAGGCTTCCGCTTTATAATTATGTAGTTGACCGAACGTTATCAATTGCACACGAATGAAAATTGACTATGTTTTTATTAAGCTTATGTCAAAAGCTGGGTAGCTAGTGTACACAAAATAGTGTACACAACTCGTAAGGGAGTGGAATTGCCTCGTTCGTTGTTTTTCAGCTCACTCGGCTGCGCTTCGTGAACCAAACAAAACTCGCGTGCAAAATTCTACTTCCCTCACTTGTTGTGAAATATGCTATTACGACACATGTCGAAAACAAATTCCAATTTTTAATTCAGTTGATTTCAGAAGAAATAAAAAGCTATTTTGCTTGACCTTTGACTTCAGCACAAACAAAGAGGTCGAAAGACCCTTTAAACCCATCACACATGTTTTCATTGATAGTAATTGGTAAATTATTATAGAATTTACCACAAAAGTATTCATAACTGTACCTACTATATGTCCTAGTTATGACTGTGGTCATAACTAAGACCAAATAGTTCGAAGAATGTATGTTGGAGAAAACTTCATGACCCCGTACCTTTGGCTTCGACATTTGCTGACATTGCTCTGAAATGTTTTCGCTCACCAAGTCTGATAAATAAGCCAAAACACGCTTTGCCAATTGCGTTTAGCTTTGTTTTTCTCACACCACTGCGAAAAATGTTTGTACTATCCTTCATATTTTTTGCGAGACTTCGTCGGGAGTAGTTCTTGTGTGATTTCTTTCGCCTTCGTCTATATTTCGAATCCTATACAAATTATTTTGGAGTATTTCGAATTCTGAGACATTAGCATTTCATAATTTTTCTGAGTTCCTAGATAGCCAATTATGACTTCAAACTTTTTAAAAAGCTTTAGAGCTTAAATTTATTCTGTCTAAGCTAATTCTTTCACGAAAATTAGATTTCCTGTAGACAATAATCGTTTTTCGTTCGCATAGTGTGAGAGACTTAAAATGAAATGAACTTTTTGATTGCTCCAGTAATTTATTTTCGAATGCTTACTGGACAATTAACGAGGCATAAAATCTCGTGAAGTAAGAAGATGCCGGATGATACGGAAAATGGCTTCCGGTTCATCGGAATTATTCGAAAGATAACTAAATAAATGTAAATTAGGATGGAACCTCGATTTATATGATTTATTTTATTTATTCATTTGACTAATTATGGCTTCTATCAATGACCGCTTCATCAATTACTAGGTCTGTTCCAAAAATGTGTATGGAACCATTGAGCTTAGATGACCCTATCTACGGACATTTAAGGGATTCTTCCCCCCTCACCACACCACCCTAGTCACAACCGTGAATTCGAGGGAGTGGGAAGGCTGAAAATAAAGAAATTAAACTTTCAAAGAATAACTTACCATTATACTTGTTTTGAGCTCCGAGAAAAAATTGCTCCCGAGGTGAGATTCGAACCCACGACCTCCGGGGTTCGCAGCAGATGCTCTAACAAACTAAGCCACCCGGGAGTCCACGCAAATTGGTAACTCAAACGAATTATAGAGAGCGGTACGATCGTTTCAGAATGTCGTCTAAAAGGCATATAAACAGTTGATAAGGCAATAGATCGGCATGGTAATTTAGCTCAGTTCTCAATTTATGTAATTAATTTATAGATCAAACGACTAGCCGGATCGGCGTAATAGCTCTTTAAAATTAGCCAACACCCCTACAAATTTGAATTTAAACATGTGAAATCCATAAGACGGCCTCCTTTTAAGGAGCCAACCGCGCGAAATAGTGATTTCTGACGAGCCATGATTCGTGAAATTTGGGTTTTGGCAAAGCGAAATTATTAGTCCTTCAATTAGCCAAAATCTTGGTTGAAATTATATTCAGTAAGTGTCTAAATCCTCGAGATTTTAACTGTGAAACAGCCCAAATCCAAGAATTTCATTTTTGACGGTCACAACCCAAACCAATTAGATTGTATTATTTCATGAGCCAGTCCCGCAACATTGGCTTTTAGGGAGTCAATCCTTCGTAATTGGCCTTTTGAGTGGGTAAAAGCCGTGAAATTTGGTTTTGTGAGAGCCAAATAGTCCGCAAAATTTGGGCTTTGCAATGGTTATTTTTTTTAAGGAGCGAGATCCGATAAATTGCTCTTTACAAAACACCCTGGAAATGTTTCTTTCAAAAGGGCGAAATCCGTGAAGTTGGCCTTTTCAGAGAGATAGTGTTGAAAAAATCATCTGTTTCGACCCCCCACTTACGGAAATATAAGTTTAAGAAATGTATATGAATACAATGAATATTCAGGAGAATCAAAAGTATACAGAAACAATCATGTTTGCACTTCCCTGACAGGACCTATCACTGGATGGTGACACTGCATCATGTCTTACGTGCTCCAAGTTCCTAAAACTGGCTCGCACAACTGTAATGTACCTATGAACAATAAAGTTGAAATAAAACCTTCCTGAAGTGCCTAAGTGCACGTGCATTTTTTAATTGCACCTGTCACTTATCACTATCACAACGACAATTTCAACGATTTTTTTTTGTATTCGAAAATGAGGTTGGCTTTCCAAGATAAACGTCGGAAAGCATTGGGCGAAAAATTCAAGGGAATTGTCATCTTCTCCAACAACGTCACACTCAACATGTTTCGCTTTGAGAACAACAGATCCCTCAATCAATGGTCGCTGGAAATCGCCAATGTAGCGGATAATCTCAGGCAGATTAACAATATCCGAGCCCATCTGAAATAAATCATTTCGTGTATTGGATAATAGAGTATGGAAACGAATAATACTCGGTAAATCGCCCTTATTCTGAAAGGACTTTAGAAATGACTGTTGAAATAGTTAACAAGATTAAGAAATAATTGGTTTTAAAAATTATGAACGGTCATACGCTAATTCAGTGAGTAATATTTACATTAATTTAAAAAAAATCATTTTACCATATTATCGCGCACAGTATGCTCTTTTAAGCCAAACAAATAAACAATCACGACATTCTGAATGATTTATCATGTCTTATATACTTCCTGGAGCTTTTCACTGATAACACCAGATGTCAGCTACTCCGATTTGTGTCCCCAATAGCGAATTCACCCGGGAGAGATCCCGGAACTCAAACTGCACCTATCGCGTCAATGCATGTCGTACGTCACTTTTTTCTTTATTTGTCTGACAATGGACCATTTTCCGGAAAAATAAAAAAATTAAAATGCGTGGGAAATTAGTTATTAGGATGAAATGTTCACGAAAAAACACTTTCAAAGTTTTTTTGCCTCACTCCCATGCAGAAAAATGAAAAGATGAAAAATAGGGATGTGGCGTCACAACACTGTAAAAAGAGAATAGCGTATCAAACTGACAATAATAATTATAACGTTCAATATTTTTTAAAAAACGCTTCATAACAACGAACTGTACTATTTATTACTTTACTGTAATGTTTACAATGTTGTGATGTCACTTTCAAGGGGGAAGTTCGAAATCCTGCCAGTTTTTAATCTTATTTCAAGATTGGTGTTGCTTATTCAAGGCAAATATTTAACTTTAAAACATTAATATGCCACGTACTACAAGGTTTCATAGCCAAAACAGCGGGCTTTTCATGTCCATTAATTGAATAATTTAGCTCAGATGACCCTATCTACGGACATTTGGAACATGTTTCGAGCAGAAGAACCAGCCAATAAAATGTAATCATCTTAATTTCACTCGGTCCCATGACAATTCTGCTTCGCACATGTTCCAAACACCTTGCTGGAACAGACCTACTGATTGAGCGTGGAAAAGTTGCTCGAAGGGACTGAATTATTTGCATCCTCAAATGAAGGTATCCAAAATGACGTTTATTGCCCTTAGCTCCCGCTAAGAGAGATCTTGAGGGCTTCAATTTTCCTCATTTTGGTTTGATATACTTTATAGAGCGTCCACCCCCAGGCCTGAGTTGAACGGCTTCTGGAACTACTCTCCCCCCACCACCCAATATAATATTTCGAAAATCTTCTTAAAAGCTCAAAAGACCCATGAACCTTCTTCATCATGATTAGAGAACCAGGACAAGTTTAAACCATCCCCCCTCAACTGTTGTTGCATGCCTGCATCACCATATTAATTTTTATTCTAGGCCTTCAATAGTATTCGTTGGGATTATTTTGAAGAGTTCAAGTTTGACGTAAGAGCTTCTCCAGTTAATGACCTCAATGAGTCGAGGCGAGTATATATATTCCGAGAAAAGCGGCGGTTTATTTCAGTTCCTGAGAAATAAATAATCCTTCTTGCGATGATTCAACTCTATACCGCGTAAATAAATTGTCAAGCACTTTTTGTTGAACTAATAAATATTCAGTGAAACATAAATATAACAAAGGAGAAAATAAATAATGTACCACAAAATTTTCTTTTTTCACGCTGTAGTATTGCATACTTTGTTGATCTTCTCCAAACCATTGCCATACCGAGAAAACTGTCTAGGAAGAGATAATATTGATTTGCAGTTCTCTGTTGTGGAAGGGGGAAAGGCGTAATTTGAGTTAACCTAATACGTTGATTGTAAAGAAGGACTGAACATTCGCAGTACCTACGCACCCCCGTTTTCACTTCACATCCGAGAGTAGGAGGAAAACGCTGAGACGAAAAGCTGGCGAACATATATTTACACATTTAATTGTATTTACGTATTATATGAATATGTAAGTGTATGTATTGTAAACATGTAAAATATGTAGGGTTTGGAAACACAAAGACAAAAACAAAACCGCACCCGCGTTACCCGCTCACGCTCACGTTGGACTGGGGAGTTGACTACATGATATTTCGATAGGAAGAAACAAGCCTCTACATTTCAGACTCGTTAGAAATAACAATTTTTTTTTTCGTGGTATTTTTTTTTTTCGTGGTAGGATCGACAAGAGTCCACGTCTTGTTGTCCATCAGAGGCTTGTATTACTTTTTCATTGCTTCGAACCAATCGTCCTTCTTCGGTCCCGACAGAGCTTATTTGACCGAAATAGGTCCAGCTGTTGTTAGCAATGAAACGTGATCTCCATATCTTTCAGGAGGTCGTCTATCTCTTATAGGATACCTAGGCTCTTCAAGTCCTTCTTCTTCAAAAATCATGTCAACATCATCGGTGGTGTCTTGAACTTCGATATTTTGTCGAGTGTCCATAAGATTTTCGAAGCCGAGAAACTCTCTCTCGCTTGAACAATTCGAGTTTGATTTAGATTTTTCATTTATTTCAGGGGAATCCATGTGTTTGAATGGGAAGTTGGTTATTTCAATTTGAACAATACAGCCGCGTAGTTTTTGTACAGAATGCATTTCGGGCCCAATCCCGGTGCCCCTCATCAGCAATCTTATCGCCACTACAGCAAAACTATATTTTTGCTGTAGTGGCGATAAGATTGCTGATGAGGGGCACCGGGATTGGGCCCGAAATGCATTCTGTACCAAAACTACGCGGCTGTATTGTTAAAATTTAAATAACCAACTTCCCATTTAATATTCAGAACAGCCAAATCAACAAAACAAAGGTCAACGATTGTCCATGTGTTTGTTTGAATTAACACCTTCATAATTGTTCGATTGAAGTGAATTCAAATCGATAAAATGACTTTTTCTTTGACAGCGTTCCGACAATTTTGTTTTCAAGGAAAACGATATTTCGAGCTTTGATCACACGAGCAGGATGTTTCATGTCTGACAGGCGATATGCTTTCGTATTTTCGCAATTACCATTCGTAATTTCGTTCGACCATTATTAGAGGTGTCGACTTCGATTCAAACTTCTTTCTCTTGTGATCAGGCACATGGGCGTACGCGAGACATCCAAAAATTCGAAGATGGCTAAGGTCAACTGCACGACCAGTCCATGCTTCCTCGGGAACTTTTCCTTTGACAGCCGACGTAGGATAAGACTAGGCAATGTGTTGTTTTATATAAAAATGACTACATTCAGAAAATGAATGAGCTCTTAAAAGACTTGAACACATACAAGATTGTAAACAAAGATCCTACAAGTAGAATACAGGCGAGTAATAATGCTTTAATTAAAAAACTCTTTGAAGACAAAAAGATAGATTTCGCGGCTAAGAGGAAATGTACGTCGTATACGGGATTGTTGCCACATATGTATGGGACATATAAGTTGACAAAGGACAAGTTTCGGCCAGTAATCAGTACGGTGCGTTCACCGATTTATAATACTTCGCAACTTTTGTTGAAGCCACTGTCAGTAATTGCAGATTTGTATGGGTTTAATGTAAAGGATTCTATGGAGCTTAGACAGTTTTTAAAGAGTGTCAGGTGTGAAGAGAATTATGTGCTGGTTAGTTTGGATGTGGTCTCGATGTTCACCAATATTCCTGTAAGGGAGTCGATAGAGGTAATTAAGGCCAAGTGGGATATTTTAAAAGACAGTGCAGGGATGGAGCAAGAAATGTTTTTTAATATTTTAGATCTATGTTTGTGTAATTCGTTTTTTAAGTTTAATGGATGTGTCTATGAGCAGGTAGTTGGGCTGCCAATGGGTGGACGTTTATCCCCTGTAGTGGCAGATATTTTTGTTAACGAGCTCATACATAGCATTTTGGACAGAAGATCTGTGCGTGTTCAATTCCTGAGAAAATATGTTGACGACACGATTGTTTGCGTTCATCAAAATGATGTTGCAGTGTTGTTGTCCGAGTTTAATTCTGCTCATAGCCTGATTAAGTTTGAAATGGAAGCAGAGCAGGGTGGTAGGCTGCCGTTTTTGGACTTGTTGGTGAGCAGGGCGGAAGATCAGAGTTTTGGGATTGATTGGTATAGAAAGCCAGATGCTTCGGATAGGATTTTAAATTACTATTCGTCACATCCGTTTCAGCAAAAATTTAATGTGTTGAAAAATAGAGTTAGACGCGTGATGTTGTTGAGTGATTTTAGTTTCCACAGGTCTAACCTGAGTAAATTAAGGACGATGTTTGTACACAATAACTATCCATCTAGTCTCATTGAAGCTGTGATACGGAAACAGAAGTATGAAATGTATAAAAAACCATCAGTGCGTGATAGACCTGAGAATGATGGTGCCAGTCAATTAATTCCCACACAAATAGTAGGTAAGAATGGCTGTGATAGATTAAGTATCCCACATATTGTACCTGATAATGGCTGTGATAGACTAAGTTGTCGGTCTGTTAATTGTGGCTGTGACGGTAGGTGTAATTCCCCTGGTGATAAAATTAGCTGTGATTTTAGTAATGTTGGATTTGTTGGTTTTATTTATATTGAAGGGCTTACGGAGAAATTAATGAAATTAGTTAAGCAGGAGGAGATTTTTTGTAATATAAAACTATATAATTACATGGCCAATAGAGTAAGCCAGTTGGTGCCACCGCTTAAGGATAAGACGGACAAAATGTTGAGTTCACATGTTGTGTATGCGATTGATTGTTCTTGTCATAGGGTATATGTTGGCAAGACAATACAGCTCGTAAAAAGTAGAATGGCACAGCATGCTAATAATATTAGAAATAATCAAGGGTGCACTGGGCTCTCGCAACATGTGATTGAAACGGGTCATGTTGTGGATGTGAGTAATGTTAAAATTGTTGCAAGGGACAGTAATGAAAGGAGGCTTCAATGGCTTGAGTCTGTCCATATTAAATTGATGAGGAATAATGTTAATTTGCAGGTTGATTCCAACAGAGTTTGTGAACAGTATAATCACATATTAGAAATGTACCGAAAAACGAATTTTGGGAATAGAGCAATGGTGATGCCGTTGGGGAGTGGTGGGGATTAGTGGTAAGGGAGTGATAGATTGGTGGCTTCAAATAGTTTCAATTGCGCAGAATGTATGTTTAGTTGCGTTACTTGCAGTAGAAGGGTAAGATGTCGTTTTTCGTTTATGCTCTTGGCTTTTTTACGTGTGAATTTGAGATTTTGAGTAATTTATTGTTCGTGTTGTTCTTGAATACAGTGTCAGTTGCTGATGAGGGGTCACAGTTGTGCCCGAAATGCATTCGACAATAAAAGAGACTGCTAAAGTAATTGGTTGTAGTTAGTTCCAAAAGTTTGAAGAGGAGCATTCGCAGAGGGACAATCGATATAAGGAGGTGGATTCCATCATAATTGCCGACGTAGGAGAACGATTTTTGAGATAAATTGCCGAGTTGACAGCTTCGGCCCAATAATTCTTTGGTAACGCCGCATCCAACAGCATACATCTGGCTTTCTCGATAACCGTTCTGGCCTACGTTCCACATCTCTATTTTGCTGTGGTGTGTAAGGAACTGTAGTCTGATGTCTAATGCCCTCTGCCTTAAGAAACTTCAGAAATCTGTGATTGGTGTATTCCGAACCATTATCCGTGCGTAAAACTTCCAGTTTCGGTCTCAACTTCCGACTTGAAAACTCTGAATTTTTCAAAAGCTTCACTTTTTGTTTTCAAAGGGTAACCAAACGTTTTTCTTGTAAAATCATCGACAATGAGTAGGAGATAACGAGCTCCTCCGTTCGACGTTTCACTCATTGGTCCAACAAAGTCGGAGTGAACCAAGTCCAACTTTTGGTTTGCTCTTTTCCCTTTCGATTTCTTGTTGAATGGTTTCTTAGTTTGTTTGCCCTGTATGCATTTTTCTCAAGGAGCCGGGTTAGTAGAATCTGTGTACGCAACCCCTTCAACTAAGCCTCTTTTCAACAAAGCCATCCCCTTCCGATTTAAATGACCTAGACGCTTGTGCCATACGGTTTGAGTCGCTAATTGAGTCGCTCGCGGCTGACTTGGACACCCGTCATGTGCATCGGTTTTCTTGATTATATAAAGGAGGAAAACGTGGCCGTTCTTAGAAGCTATAGCCGGCACTTTGCCTTGAATCTTGCAATCTTCGTAAATTTTACAGCCGTTTGCGTTGAAGATCACTGTCAATCCTTTCTCGACCATTTTGTCTACTGACAGTAGATTCGCCGCAAGTTCAGGAACCAACAAAACTTCTTCTATAACCTTGGGCTTGTTGCCTTTGACCACAACATTGACATTTCCCAATCCTTCACAAGTTAATCGCTCATTGTTTGCTATTGCCATGTCTTTCTGACAAGTCGACTCCAAATTCTTGACCCAGTCTCTTCTCATGGTCACATGTGATGTCGCACCGGAGTCTACGTACCAGTCAGTTTTGTTAAAAGTTGACGTAGCTAAAGCTGTTGGTAACACTGTAGAGTCCTTTTTACAGTTCGGCTCAGATTTATTGCCGTCCGGACTTTTCGACTTAATAGCCCTTCTTTCTTGCAACCGTAACAAATTATCTCCGACTAATGAAAGCTGCATCACTTATTGCTTCACTTCTTTTAGAGTCTTCGTGAAGAAGTTTCGCTTTGATGACTTCACTTGTGACATTTGTCATAGAATTTTCAATTGCCATAATCATCCGCCATTAGAGGTATGACATATTAAAAGTCCTTGCCCCTAGTGATGGCGCAAGGGGTGGAGAGGGAGGGGCAAAGGTCTCTTATTTTGGTTTTATTGCTTTATCTCGGAAGGGGTTGGTTTTTTACAGCATGTTACAAAAGTATAGCTCACACAATTTCATACATATATTATTCCTAGGGGTTTTTACCGTCTGTAACCGTTAGTAAGATTATGAACTCGGAACAAGTGATTTTCGAAAACAAACTTTTTTGCAACACATTTTATGGCAAAATTTTGCGGCCATCGTCTCTGATCTTAATTCCATCGAAAATAAAGTTCTGTAGAATTGAATTTCATTTAGAACTTGACGTGTGCCACCAAAAGGGGAGACATAACTCTCCAGGAGAAAAATGTGGAAAAATAAATTACTGTAGAAATACCAGTGGAGGTCTGAGATGAGGTCTAGTATGGACTCAAAAACAAGTGGCTCGGCGTACAGCTTTAGCTGATGCCTATTTGCCTACTAAAAAATACCGCTTTTGAGTGTACGTATGCACTCAAAAGTGCATACGCGCTTAGGTAGTCAAATTCATTCATTATTTTTTGGCAGAGACTCCTCTTTTTTTTAGTAAAACTGAAATATCTCTCCTTCCAGCTGTTATTATGGTAATTTTGACGATAAATCCTGAAAGAGGACACTTTTTTTCATTGTGAAACGGTCGCATCCAACGGCACAAATCATCATAAGCCTTCTCAACGGAGGTTTAAAGTGGCGTTAAATAGCGTTCTTTATATTTTCGCTAAACTATCCATCGAAAATTTGGCAGAATAAGTTCATAACGGAAGGCGCCCATTTTTGCTAAACGTTCTTCAGATGGATGCGTTTAGAATCCCTCCTACTATTTTTTTATGGGCATCCCGGATTTCGATGAAATCGTTTTGACTTTGAAAAAATTAGGCACGCCTGTTCAATTTTGCATCGTTGTTCACGCGGCTTCCGCTATACGATCCGATCGAGGAAAAACGTGCATGGGACCTTGAAGTGGCTTTTTTGTGGCCTTCAAATTGAGCCTAATAGAATGATTAGTCAGCACTGATGGTTTTGGAGATATTTCAGTAAAACGAACATAATGACTGGCACTGGCAACACCCGACGAGAAATTTTTGGGAAATTTTTACACAATGGAGGGAGGCGGGTCCGAAGGAGATCGCACCAAATATTTATCAGTTTTTCCAGTTTCCAGACTTCGGCCAATTTTACGTCAGCTTTTAGTTTCCTTCTCCTATTTCTACCAAAAGACGAAGGGATGGAATATAGTGGTATGATAGTTTCTTGTGTAAAATGTTGTGCTCTTCAATTTTAGTCTGGAACATTTTTGCGTTAAAACAATTGGTTCAAGAATTATTTCGTGAGAACGATCGAAATGAAACGTCTACCAACAGCTGCTCCTTAACCCGACGCAGAATCGTTGGGAATTTTGTGTGCTGTGTTAGGGGAAGGACTCAAACAGTGTGCACCAAACGTTTTCCTGTTCTTTTGGGTGTTTGGGCCAAATACTAATTTAACTGTTCTAAACCTACGTTTATCTTGCTAACGGTTTGAAATGGCCAAAAAACCATGGGATAATAAAAAGTAGAGAATTTTGTGAGCTTTAATTTTGTATACGCATAAATGTTTTGAAAGACCAACACCCACTAAGATATAGGCAAAAAACCATAAATAAGGACCTTTGACCCTTCCCCCTACCCTTCTGCGCCAACCCTAGGTTCAAGGACTTTTAGTATGTTATACAACTAGGCATCCCAAACAACGTGGCACAGTCGGTTTTTGTACGTTTTGACTTTCCACCTAGAATCATTCATTGGCTGTGCTAGTTCTTTTCGGTGACCCGAATCAATTTTATAGATAGAATTGGAGACATGTTCCAAAATTTTAATGGACCAGTTCGGATTTCGTCGAGTTTATTTCGATTCAGGCTGTTCCCATGAGTTACGTAAACCATATCTCCTACCTTAAAGGTGGGTATTCTTCTTTTTTTATCATGCCTTTTTTTGTTGCGTTCGTGTGCTTTTTGTGAGTTTTCAAAGGCTTTTACTCTATCTTCCTCCAGATCTCTTAGGAGTTCATAGTTGTTGGGGACAACGTGTACCTCTTCGTTATTTAATAATTAATTAGGGCTGAATTTAGTGGACGTGTGTACCGTATTATTATATTCCTGAACACATTGCTCCGCAATTACCGACCATGAGTGTTTGGTATTTGATGGTGATTCGTTCATTTTGCATCGAATCCGGTTTACTAGGGTTTGATTTAGCCGTTCGTTAAGCCCATTGGAAAAAGCGCAATCTACTGCTGTGAAAATGAGATTAACATGGTGGCGTTTTAGAAATGATTTGAATTCGGTTGAATTTATTCCACTGTACTGATTAGTTAGTAAAGTCCCTATTTTGATTCCTTTGGAAAAAAATTTGTTTAATAATGTATTGAAATCGTTAGCTTTTTGATTCTTCGAAGTGAGGATGTATGCAAATCTAGTGAAGTGGTGCACTAGTAGGTGTAAGTACCTTTTCGGCGAGTGATTACCAGCGAAACCACCTATGGTGTCCAACGACATGTATTCGTAAGGTTGTTTGGCAGGACCTAATTGCGAGAGATGACCATAGACAAAAGGTCTCCTGGATTTATTTTTTATGCAGACGTCGCAATTTTGGCAAAAATTGGCAATTATCTTTTTTAGATATTTACAAAAATAGAAGGGAGTTATTTTTAGCTCCATTTGTCTTGGTCCAATATGACCGTATTGGTTGTGTACTTTTTTAACTAGACTGTGACAATACTTGGGTGAAATGATTATTTTATTTTCTTTTTTGTGCTGGCTGTAAAGAATGTCTCCTCTCTTTGTAATACGATGATTTGGAAGAAATTTATCGTTTAAATGGCTTTGATCCTTAATTATTTCCTGTAATTCTATGAAATTTACTATTATTAGGTCATCGTCAATGTCCATTGGATCCATGACACGGTTTCTTGATAAGCAATCAGCTTCTGAGTTTGTTTCGCCTGGGACATATTTGATTGTAAAATTGTACTGTGATAAGCAAAACATTAAATGACTGAGTTCTTCATCAGTTTTTGAATTTATTTTCATGTGTTCTAAAGGTTTGTGATCTGTGTGAACAGTAAAATTTATTCCGAGTAACCAGTGTTTCCAATGAGCTAATGCCCATTGTCTGGCTTCTTTAATTGCCAGACATTCAAGATATATTGCTTTTTTACGTTTCTGGTGTTCATTTAATTTCTTAGAAAAGTATGCCACCGGCTTGAATTTTCCGTCGTCTTGTTTTTGCTTTAGAATTGCCCCAATTCCTTCAAAACTAGCATCAGTCTGCACTATGGTTTTCCTATTGGGATTGTAGATGGCCAGACAAGGCTCCGAGGAGAGATAGGTTTTGACTAAGTTGAAACTTTTTTCACATTCGTTATCCCAACTGAAATTTACATTTTTCCTTAATAAGTTATGAAAAGGTTCGAGAGTTTGAGTGGCTTTGGGAATATAGTTGTGGAAAAAATTTATTTTGCCCAATAATTGTCTGATGTTTTTTTTTTTGTTTTTCGGGGTGGGAAAGTTAGTTATTGGCAGAACATCGTCGTTTATTGGTTTTGTTGTGTTATGGCTAATGATGTGTCCAAGGTATTTGACGCTGTTACTTGCAAAGTTACATTTTGAAAATTTTAGTTTGAAACCTTCATTACTTAGTATCTTTAATAATTTTGTTATAAGGTTCAAGTGTTCCTCAAAAGTTTTCGGAAAAATCAAAATATCATCAATGTAGTTTGCACAGAAAGAATCGAGGCCATTCCATTGCGGCGAATAATATTCCATAATATTCTTTGGAAAATAGCTGATGAGGACTTTAATCCGAAAGGTAAACATTTCCAATTGTAGTGTCCGGTCTGGGTGACAAAACCGGTTTTGTAATAATCTTTTTTTCGAAGAAGAATTGACCAGAATGCACTGTTAATGTCTAGGTTGGAGAACCATTTGCGGTCCCTGGGTTATTTATATTAAATCTGATATTAGTGGGAATGGTTGGCTTTCAGGAACAATTAATCTGTTTAAATCTGTGTAATCAATGCAAAGCCTACTATTTCTTTTATTTTCGTCTCTTTTATAAGCTAATGTTACAGGTGCTGCGAAAGGGGAAGGATAGTAATTGCGTAATTCGGGATTCTATTTCTTTTTGATTCTCTAAGGAGCACCTGTAAGGTCTTTTCGAAACATATTTATGCTCGGTTAACCTGAGGGTGGCTTCGTGATCTTGTACTGTACCAACGTCGAATTTATTTCTAGCAAAAACTGTCGCGTGTTTCTTCAGAAGCTCATTAACGTCATTCTTTTGTCTTTCGTTTAAATGATTTAGCTTTGCTTGACACCAATTGGCGTCGTAGATGTAGTCTGTGCGATATTCGCTATCAGTATGGTGAGCACCGTTGCTAGGGAGTTCAGTACAAGAATCTAAAAGAGCCGATACATTTTGCGTTATTTCTAATTGGTCATTTTGGCATAACTTAAATTTTACTATCAAGTCCAGACCAATGAGAAAATCGTGGCGGAAACCATCACTTTTTATCGAGTTAGCGAGAGCCAAGAGGCGAATCTTGCTCCTAGTCGATAATTGCCCTGCTCATGCTCACATCAATCTGAAAAATATCAAACTCACGTTTTTTCCTCCCAACGTGACATCAGTCCTGCAGCCAATGGATCAAGGCATCATTCGTTCCCTCAAGGTTCATTTTAGAAAGCAGCTGGTTTACCAATTGATTGAAAAAATTGAAAAAAGGGACAGTGAGAACACCAATGTTTTACAGGCCATCGTGATGGTTGCCAAGGCTTGGGAGACTGCTTCGAAAGAAACGATTGTTAACTGTTTTTCTCATTCAGGCCTTACTTTGGCAAACGTACCCCCAAACGAAGAACAAGCTCCTAAATGCGACGACGATACCTATACCGAACTTCAGCGAGGTGTCAGCGTGTTCAGAGATCCCTGTGGTGTTGAAGAATTCGTCAATTTTGACGACGATGTTCTGATATGTGAAGAGCTGACTGACAACGAAATTGTGGACAACGTAACTGGCGATGAACATGAAGGCGGAACGAGTGGGGGCAATGATGACGAGGAAGAAGACGTTTTTGGTGAACCCCCGACTGCATCACAAGCATATCACGCCTTCCAGATCCTTCGCGCATATGTCATGACACAGGATACAACGACTTCGACCACTGCCTTGAATTCTCTCTTCACCTCTGTTGAGAGACAGTTTCAAAGGGAGGTCGTCGAAACGAAGAAGCAGAAACTAATCACCGAGTTTTTGGCTAATTAATAACATTACCTATGTACATAGAGCGCAGAATGACTCGACCCAATTTGTAAATAAAACAACCATGCATTTTCTACACCGTTCTTTCTTTCTTTTCCATTAAAAAAACAAGCTTTGTGGGTGATGTCACCAGTAACAGACTGTCTGCTGCAAGCGATGTAGTATCGTTTATAGCAGACTGTCTGCTATATGCGATGTGGTATCGTTTATAGCAGACTGTCTGCTATATGCGATACACCGGTTACAATGGAAATCGTTTATAACAGACAAAAGTTCCCGGTCCCTTGAAGTCCGTTATAAACGATTTCCACTGAAATACATATAAACTGAATGAGAAGCTAAGCCTCTAGAGCAGTGGTGTCAAACTCAAATTCAAATTCTCGGCGGGCCATTACTTGGAAATTGTAGGGCCCTGGCGGGATTTTTAACCCCCCTCCCCCCAAGTTATGCACACAACAGAATTATGCAAACTAGAATTAGGTACTCGAGTATAAGGAAGTTTACTAATTAAATAATGAATTTTCAGGACATTTTTTTTTGTTTCCTGCAGAGCGACCTATTATGTCTTGTCTAGCTCTCCCATAGTCGTTTAGTTAAAATTTTCTCAGCATCTTTAAATTTTGGGGGGTACGGGTCACCTATATATGGACTTATGGAGTGTACAGTATTCAAGAAGCGGTTATCGAGATAGTGGGCCATCACGATACAATTTTACAGGCAATGTCACGAGAAATCTCTTCAAAAACATATGGTCTTAGCGAAAATTAATCACGGAATAGGTGTTTTCATTGAAATTGTGCGCGATTTTGTAAGAAAAATCGTGTACATTATCATTAAAAACGCCTGTTCCGTGATTAATTTTCATTAGGATCTCATGATTTTGAAGAGATTGCTCGCGATATTGCATGGAAAATTGTTTCATGTGAATGGGGCTTTAACCCTCCCTCACAAACCATGAGTTACGCCTCTGTGGATTTTATGCATCATATCAAAACGCTTCATTTTTCGAAGGAATAAATTTGTTTGGTTGAGTAGACTCCACAGAACGCATACATAGAGCTTTTGAACACATTTTGGAGCAGGAGAGCTTATAAGGATGAGCAAGAGAAGAGGTGAGGACTCGCCCTTTTTCACAATTTTTTCAAATTAATTTTATAGTTACCAGCAACTATCGACAGCCGGTTCCAAAAAATAAAGAAATAAAAATACCCAGGGGTGCTCGCGGGCCGCATAAAAGATGCTCACGGGCCACATGCGGCCTGCGGGCCGCCCCTGTGGGACACCCCTGCTCTAGAGTCACGAGGAACGTGTTGTGCGGGAAGGTCCCGCCTGGTGTAAAGACCGCCGTGGGTAAGGTAACCCTGCGGAACGCGCGCCCTGTGAGGTCCGCTCATTTTTAATGTTTTTGTCACGCTTTTGGTTGAGAGCGGCGAGGGTCCATCGTTTCCTTCCTTACACTTCTATTAATGACCTGAGTTTGTTATTAATGTTTTCCGCGGAGGCCTCTAATTATCAAAGCCAAAAAGACCCGGTGGGTCGGGTGCGCGTTCTCAGGTAATTCTGTCACGTTGTTGTGCAAATGGCATTTTTGTGAGAGTTGGTGTATTACTTGTATTTATTGATTGATTTAGTGCTTGTTTGTGCTTCTGGGGTGCTAGGCCGTGGACCTAAGACCAACCTCAAAGTGCAAAAATGGCTTGGGGAAGAAAAATCCCACCGAATATGGGTCAGGGGAGTCAGCCAGGGCCATTTTTTGGGAAATGAGCAATTTTTGACATGCTGTATTTCAGCTTCTAATTGACTTACACAGCAACATTTGCACGCCACTTGTTGGAAAATGTATCTACTTCAAATGTGCAAGCTGCCATAATTTGGAGGATATAAACAAAAAACAGAAAAATATCTAAAAATGTCGAGGTTTTTCGAGCACCCCAAAGTTAGCACAGGTCTTTTGAATCTGCTAACTTGGTTTTACTGCACAAATGGAATCCATCTCTGGACAGCATCGCAAAAATTCAGAGATGTTCAATTTTTTGACCTTCGATGCCATAAATGACTCACCTAATGTTCATCTGGGTACCAGTTTTTGTTTAGGCCACAATTTTAAATTGGCGGACAATTTTTATTTGTACGATATTTTTTCGAACAAAACTCTTAATTATGAGAAATTAATTGATATTCTACACCTTCTTGTTAATTATCTCTTGGTTTTTTGGCAAAGAAATCACTTTTTTGATTACCAGACCTCACAGGTCCTTGCGCGCGCCGACGTAACTTTTTGATTGCGCGTTCCCTAGGGGTAATAAAACCGCGAGCAAACGGCCATTGCTACTGATATATGAGGGTCCGTGTGGCGCTCTCTGTAAGGCCACCCCTTGGCCTTATCCAACCGCGGATTGCCTCAAGAGTCGTGAACACCAGTTCGATTGTTGGAGATCGTCAGCTTTATGACACTAGAGTTCAGTTCTGGCCGCCACCGAACAAGGAAGCTTGATCTTCAACCGGTTACACCCGAGTTATGCATTGAATTCCCGTTCAAATAAGCAAATATAAACATTCTTCGCTTCACTAAGAGTTACAGAAAAACACCCAGATGATTTTGAAAATGGAATGTAAACGAGACTTTGCCACCCACTCGATAACTTTGCAAAGCTGAATTTTTGTCCAAAGCTTCAGCTCAATAATAATGAGGTTAATAGCTTTTAAGTATTCAATTTCGATCCTTTGTCCACAGTGCAGTTACAGTTTTCTTTTTTCAATTTTTTATTTGTTTCGAACGAGGGGGGGGGACAGTTTTTTCCTGGATGCTTTCGAAAAGAAAAAAGCTTAGCTGCAAGGCATAAAACTCCCTAGTGAGCATTGAAGAGGCGTGCAAGTTTGAAAGGAAACACTTAGAGCCAAGTTTAAAGCTTAAAGTGGATGGAAAATGTCCTATTAAGGATACTGGAGTTTTCGTTCATTTTGTTGTTTCAAGTGGGATGTGCTCAAAAGGGTTTCCGTTTCCAAGAGCGTTAGTTAATGGAAAAAAGAAATACTAATTGCAAAAGGGGGTTTCAGCAGATCAGCCCGTCACAACTGTCTTGCAGTTTCTTCAAGCCGAGCTTCCTTCTTAAATAAGTGTTTTTTGAGGATACGGGGGGGGGGACCTAATAATTCCAACGAAAACCACTTTGTGGTAAAAAAAAGAAAAAAAAGAAGGAAATAATTTGCTGTTGAAAATTTGAAGTTGTTGAATCCTTGTTGCTTGAATTCCGTGTAAAAGTTGCAGCAAGCACGGTAGTTTTCAATACGCCGAGAAACTTCGGGCGTCGCGCATTTGTACGATTTACATATTACATCACACGCTGGATGCGTCTCACAGACCAATATGAACGTAAACATGAACGTAAAGCCGCCTTCACATGCTAGCTTTAAAAAGCTGAGCTGTGGGCTTCAACGCCCGTGCTGTACTCGGCGACTGCTCCGCGCTGTGTACTCGGAGCGCTTTGATTGGTTGAAGCCCACAGCTCAGCTTTTTAAAGCTTGCATGTGAAGGCGGCTTAAACGTAAAATCCTATAATACTAGAAATTTGTATCACATGTGGGACTGCGTGTTCCCACGTCACGTTGGAGTAGTCTGTATCGACGTTATACGTTGGATTTATCTCGCAAAGTTTGCAGCTTTAATCGGTTCTGTAATTTTTGCACCGAGGGAAAAACGAACCGAACCTTTAAGTTGGGTAGGTTAGTGTGAAAACACCGGGACTTCGTTTCTGTTTGTTCGGCTATTGTTTGAATTTTCAGTTCTCGATGGGGCTGAGAGTTTCTTATATGAACCACGGGGCATTGACGAGTATTCGTAACATTTTATTTTGAAACACCTGTATTAGCCGTTTAATTTTTCTGAGAGGCCACTCCTGCATATTTAGCTTCCATTCCATATACAGGATTAGTTACTTTTTATAGACTGATATCAGGATGTCAATTTCAGACCTGGGAATCGACTCTCTGTGAATATAATGGGCCGAAAGAGCGCTTGGCGTCCGTACCTGCCATTAAGCTTTGTGTTTATGTGGTGCTTCCGAGTTAGACGACGGTCGAGGTACGCACCGAGGTATTTTATAGCGATTCCATTCGATGCACTACAAAAGTGTTGGGCCGCGTCCTCTCCATAAACATATGTTTCAATTCAGAGAGGACGGATGGAAAAACTTGCACCACACGAGTGTATTGCATTGAATGGAAAACGCAATTATACTATGGTCGGTCGGTTTCATACTTTTCCCGCTGACGCTCAATGGTTCTGGGCCGCAAACGAAGGTTGACGCAAAACGAATATTTTGGCCTCACACCTTGATATGTTGATGGGATTTTTCAAGCTATTGAAGTAGCGGCACATTTCTTTAAGTTGGGTTTGTGCATCATTCATAGCAACAGTGAGGTTTGCATTCGTGGAGAACGCAGCCGTGTCATCGTCATAGCAGACAAGGTCAACGTTTTGCAGATGAGGGAATGTCGCTAAAATGGATGTTGAAGAGGATTGGAGGGAGAAATCCCAGAGAGAATCTTAAGAGAAATGCAGATTTTCTGCTAGTTATTCCGGCGTAGAAAGATCTGCTGCCTAAGAAAGATGTCCCAGGGAATATTTTGAGTGGCCTTCTCGTTTTATTTTGCGCTTTACTTTGGACGTGTGTGCTACACGATATCAAATGCTTGTTTTAGATCGAGTAGGGCGCATACTGTGTGATGTTTTCTTTCGAAGCCTTTATACTTAATAGAGGCACTCATTTCATAATCAGTATCTTCTCAAGCTTTTGCTTTTTGAGAGCTGGAAATAAATAAATAAATTATAATTAAATTAATTATTTGGTATCAGTATGGTAAAGAAGGAAAGAGAAGTAGAAACCGCATTTCAATGGCAACGTTTTGGCAAGGTGGGTGGAAATTTTACTTAAATAGAGAGAAATACTTTTTTCCAACTTGAATGATTACATGTGCCCCCCCCCCACCATTGAGCCAGTTAAATCGTTCCAAAAATAGGGATCGTGATGAAGGTTGGTAGTGGGGGTTTGGTGATGGTGAGTGGTTTAAATACCCCCTCCTCTCACCGGAACTGACGAGGAGTGAGGTTTTCAATCATTTAGGTTGCTCAATTACAATTAGTTACTTTAATTGTTTACTAATTAAACATATACTAATTATATTGATATAACTTTTAGTATTATGACGTATTCAATAGTGAAGGCTGCAAGTAATTACAATTTCGCTCCATCACCGGATGCGGATTGCCTGCAGTAGGTGATACTTTTCCCTCTGATCACAATACGCGCAATTCTATTTCCTACACTAATCACAATTAGTGGACCCCCCCTCCGTTGTCGGATCTAAGGGGGGGGGGGGGTAACGGCAGTATTACTCACCCTGAGAGCTGGTCAAATCGCTGTAAACAAAGGGTGGTGGAGGGTGTACATAGAGAGGGGGAGGAGTTTCAATTACCCCCACCCCACCCCCAAAGAAGTCCCAGATCCAATCCCCCCCTTTGTTCATGAAGATCTATGAGCTCCAGATGCGACGAAACATGGGTACTTTGAAGAAAGAAAAGTTCAACGAGCGGCATTGTACATATACGTTGTTGTATTGCGCATGTTCAGGCTTTTTTCGGACCTCAGCCCGGCCCGGCCCGAGAAAATCTTCGGCCCGGCCCGAAGCCCGACCCGAAAATAAAATGTAAGGCCCGGCCCGGTTTGAGGAAGTTTTCTGTCCTTAAAGGCCGCTTTTGAGAAAACGATTAATCCTTTACTAGAAAACACAAGGAACAAAGGTGACGCCACACTCGAACGTGTTTGTGGCTGGCTCACCTTCACCATGTAGAGACTATTTCAACTGTGATGACGGTTTTTGTGTGTGTTTCCCAGGAGTTGCGAAGCTTCTGCTCGAAAAAATAGAGAAGATCAGCGAAGTTCAAAGAAGGCACAGCGACCAACTAAATGAGATATGTCACAGACTGAGGCACAATAGTATATTATGCACCTAGCCGAGAATGTGTGTCTTTGCCGGGCCGAGAGGAGTTGTACGGCCGAGGCGAAGGCGAGGCCGGACACCTCGAGGACTGGCAAAGCACTTTCGCGGCGAGGTCAATATACTATTTTTTTTTTGAATGTAATGAAAACTAAGGTGTAGAAAAAACCAAATCATTTTATTATCAAAATTAGAGACTAATTAATGGTCTTTTGGGGTCTGAATATAGAAGGTTGGGTTATGAAGTAGCTCAGGACCCTCTCGGCAGTTGTCTCCCGATTTTCACAGATGTTTAAAAACTCCTTTGGATGATTTTGTTTTTTTACCTTTTTGTCATTATGAAATGCAGTTCGGAGAATCACTGCTCGGAACGCTCCTACTTTCTACTACTTTCTCGGGCTAGCCGTAGAAACGACCGTTTTATCGCTCGTTGTCGAGCTATTAAAACGTGTTTTCGCTTCATGAAAAAAAAAAAAAAAAAAAAAATTAAGTTTCGCGTCGTGAACAAAAATAACAAGAGGAAAGGTGACGCCACATACCGCCTCATCGAGTCGTCACCTTCGAGAGGACATGAAGCAGCGTGCCCCTTTTACACGGGTATTTTTTTGTTCAGAGATAATTGTTCAATCTGATCCAAGGTGACTAAACTTTCTATAGGTGCCGCAGATCTTCGGCCATTACTGTCCTTCACTTACGTCACGAGCAGTCCCAACCGCCTTTGCGCTGGACCCAGTACATTATTAATTGTTATTGGGTTGTGATTTTTGAGAAATCATAAACTTCAATTTCAAAATTAACTTGCTCTGCTGCTCTAGTGTGAGCAATCGGGAGCAAAGGACTGCTGGTTACGTCAGTCTCCACCCCTCCCGTCCGATGGACAGGGGGAAATCTGCGGCACCTATAGTAAAGTTTAGTCACCTTGAATCTGATCATAAACATTTCCGGCAGGGAGCATCTGTTTTTTTGTAATGGCTACTTTGATCAATAAACTCACTCGTGTAAAAGAGGCTTATCGAATGAAGTATTAGGGGTGCTCATTTAAAAATCAGTATTTCGGTAAAGAAGTATACGTAAGAAGAAGTTTCTTCGGTAAAGCGGAGGGCTAGGGGGATGGAATTTAGTTGAATAGTTGGTGGTTTACGGAGGGATTAAATGAGTACCCCTAATATGTTTGTCAGGAAGTCTGAAGTTTGTTTGGAAATTGGAAGCAACCTGTTCACGCCGATTTCGACAAGAAATGTCACCAGAACTGTTGACAAAATTTACCAGCAGTCTCACTCAGCAGGGTTCACTGTGATCGCTTGCGTCTCTGACTGCGGAGGGGGCAATCGTGGCCTAATGACCTCGGCTAGGAGTCTCACCGCAGCGTCCGGTTTCTAACTATCCAATAACAGAAGAGCCAATATTTTACTCACCCGATGCTCCACATCTTTTGAAGCTTTTCGTAATTGGTTAATTGATAGTGGCTTTGAACTTTCGAACAATGCTGGTATTGTAAACAGAGAACTACTAGACGAACTAGTCAGTCTTGCAATCAAGTCTGAAATTTCGTCAGTAATCAAATTAAAAGAAATGGACGTCAATTGTACAAAGGCTGAGGGGCAAAACGTTCGTCTGGCTCCACAGCTTCTTTCTCATACCACAGCAACTGCATTAATGAGATACGTGAAGCAAATAATTGTACAGCTACCGCTGAATTCATTTATTTAGTTAATCAACGGTTTGATTTGATGAGTTCGGGAGCTCCTAACCAACTGTGGAAAAATTCGATTCCTCATAAGAGTGCGCCTATGGGCTCAACACAGAGGTCCAGGATGGTATCTTCAAAGGACGTAATGTCGACAATGAAGTGTAATAAAACCAAATCAACACATCTACAAACTTTTCAGAAGGGTATCTTGATCTCAATTTCCAGCACGCAGGGTTTACTAGCCCATTTAAAGGACAAAATCAACGAAGTTAAATACATCCTGACAAAACGCTTGAACCAAGATTGTGTGGAAAGCCTCTTCGGATAAATACGCACAAACGGTGGTTTGAACGACCATCCGACTCCTCTTGACTTCAAGCAGCGATTGAGAATGATATTCTCAGGAAAGATGGGAGTTACTGGTAGGAACACAATGAAGCAAGGATGAAACTTCGAATTAGGTACTTAATTCCACCATTAGCGACCGTTTTTAACAGTCCCCCTGATATTCTACTCTCAGGACCATCAGGATCTGGCCTTCACGAAGTATTAGAGCTTGACACGACAGAGGCCTTTAATTTGAAATCACTCACAATTCCAAATCAGAGCTATGCAAGGACAGCGTAAGATATGTAGCTGGTTGGCTTGCCAAAAAATACGAAAAAACGTATCCAGACCTCACCTTGGCCTCCCAACTGCGGTGATGATGAAGAAAAGAAAAAAAAATTTGACCACAATTACGACGTTTCTTGGTTCCAGCAGCTCTCGTACCCGGGGGCTTTTGGAGCCATCACCACAATTTTTAGCGAAATGTGGAGAATTAAGTGACATTTTCGAGGGTTTCAGGTCTTTTTTTTCTTAAAAAAAAGAAGATAAAGCCGTTGAAACGCCTGACAGACATCGCAAAATAACGATCGCATATTGTGCTACCTGAATGCATTATAAAATCGTTCTTTAAAACAAGAATTAGAATCCGAACAAAATTTATAAATAAAAAATTAGTTAGCAAAGCTCGAAAGATTAAGAAATGCAAAAATAGGTCAAGTTGTTGGTATAGAGATAAAAATAATTTTTTTTTTTAAATTCAACAGCTCAACAAAGTTTCATGTTTATGTTTAAATTAATTAATTTAATTAATTAAATTAATAATTTAAATGTTTATGATTATGTCTTATGTTTAAAATACATAAATATTCGTGATGAGAGTTATTCTGTTAACCGCAAGATAACCATAAAGCCTTGTTCTTGTATGTATTCCTTATTAACGAAAAATTGTGGAAAATGCTAAATTGAGAATGGGGAATGGCTAGCGCAAAGGTACAGCCGACCGTTTTCTTTCTGTAGAGGACTTCGGATGACGTCAATTCCCAACCTAGTCGTAGTAGGGAAGAGGGTTGCTGCTTCACCACTCTACATAGCTTTTATCACCGTGGGAGAATTCAAATATGTACATATGGAGTACCCCCCTTCACTTGGCCCCTGTATCCCCCTTTCCTACGCCACTGACTGCAATGTTGCAATACATGTTCAGATCGCCTGACTTATACGCAACACGCCTTAGAAACTAAAGGGTGAACTTGGTACGCGAATACGAAACGGACGCGTTGCGTCGCGGAATAACGCTTTTTATTTGGATACTTTGGAAACAATACGCCTTTCTTTCTCTTTAGAAAACTCCGCACACGGTGAATACTTTCCTTTGTTTTTGGACAGGTCAAGAGACACCCCAAACCTCGCGAACGAGAATAGTATATTGTGTACCTAGGGAGGAAAGTGTCACTTTTTTGACCGAGAGAAGATGGATATTCCAAGGCGCAGCCAAGGGCAAACATGATTCTCGAGGTCAAAAAAGCACTTTCCTCTAGTGGGTCACACGCTATTTTTCGCCCAGAAGATGCAGGAAGTCTTACAGGAATACAGGAAGTCTTGCTCTGCCTCGTTTGCTTTTCTCACAATTGAAGGCGGCGTTCCGTCACGTCACTTTCCATCATTATTGGTAAAGCTAGCTTTATTGTTAACGTTTTCCGTCTTTTTGATCATTTTTTAACACCTTTGTCACCGAAAAGCTTTAATAATTAACAACAAATCACAACACACACAGAATGCTATCGCTGCAAAAACCAAAACTCGACAAATGAGTAAAATGAAGGCACACGAGGGTTATAAATTGATAACCTCTAGGCACTAATCCGATGCGAGCCTGGTGGCATTTCGTGGCATTCACTTTTTTACCTGGATACTTACTTTTCTTACCTCTAATTTCTTGTTATACCTAGGTTAGAAAAGTCCACCTCTCTCGAGGGCGCCAAGTTGTCACTTTCCACCCTGAGGTGCGAAAACGGTATTTTCCTTCTACAGCGCCAGAACGCCGCTTACTTCAAAGCGGGGCAAAAATGAGTGGTTCTGGCGCTCCGAGTACGAAGTGAAACTCATGTTTAGAAAGAAAGGGTCAGCCGCAAAATTATATGAAAATAAAACATTTCATTAGGTATATTCGTTTGTCGTCCCGGACTACTCCGAGCAGCACAAAATGATGTAACCTCGCGGGTTATCACGTGAAATAACGCAAAAAAAAAATAATGGAAGGTAAGTACTTTCAGCGCTAATAGTGCAGCTTCGGTTGACAAAAGAATAGACCTATTTAATACCTGCGATAGTTATTTAAGTATGCAAATTTATGCAGTTTTACTCGAATATGCAAGTTTATGCAATTTTCCTCAAATATGCAAGTTTGTGCAATTTTTCTCAAATATGCAGTTTAAGATTGTCGCCGCCAACCCGTTCATAATGTGCCACTTCATGAGACCAACTTTCTGGTAGTATAGCCCAATGCGAATTCTTCTTAAAAGAAGTCGATGATTTTGGACTCCGTCCAGTTTTCTCGAAATTTCTGGAAGTGCAATGATTTCGTTTCGTCACGTGTTTTCCTACTTTTTTTTTTGGTTGGAGTTCACACTTTTTTTTAGCAACTTTAAGGACGGGTTGTGTGTCTAAAGAAATAACTAATTTTTTCCCAAACGTTTCCCCGAGATGTCATCGATGTGCCTGTGCAGGTACCGTGCAGATGGCATGAATGATGATAAGTCTAGAAGATGTAAGCCATTTCATAAGCGTCCGACAACGCCTCGTGAAGGAAATCGCGGGAAACGGATTTTAAGATCAATACCATCGCCAGTTAACAGGTAAACTAACGATAAGCTTGATGTTGTCCGAGGTTTTTCTCATCACACTCACTCGATAACATGATACCACGTTGTTTTCATTCGGGCGAAAACGTAACTGTTAATTTGCCTTATTTCCTCTGAAGTATTGAAGTGAGTTAACGAATTCAGGAAGCAATTGAGTTGAAAAAGGTTTATAGTTAGTAAGAAAGGCAATATAGTTGTTCATTTGTCATCATACAGCGAGTAATTTTTTGGAAGAAGGCATGCTCCCGGTTTGTTGCTGATCAGATTGAGAGAAAAAACTTACCACCCACGTGCAGTTCACGCTGATGGTTTAAACTGCACGTGAGTGCGGGTATTTACGTTTCAGTAAGGCCGAACTGCACATCAGTTGAACTAACACAAATTAAATTAAATTTTTTTAAACTGAAAGCTTGAACTGATCCCTTCGTGTGTGGGGGTTGAACTGTTCATTTCTCAGTTCAATTGCGAAGACCGCGTGTCTGTTTTTGACATAGAGATAGAAAAACAAGTGGAGGGAGTGAAAGGCATTCTTGTAGCCGGCCGGATAAGCTCAAGACGCTTAACGCTGAAATCGCGGTACTCCCGCTCCCGTAGGAAGGGGGCCTGATGGTTCTTCCCTGAGTCTTTTAGGAAGCCGATAACCGAAGATTGATTCCGCCTTTGCAACCAATCCTTGCACCACTGTTGGCGTTTTTTAGATTGTTTTCTTTTCTGAAGAACTACAAAAAGTAAGCCGAGGATGGCAACATAGTCCTGCTCTTTCGAATCCATTGTGATAACTGAAGGATTGAACTGTACGTGCTACGTGTGTAGGAGGGTGAACGGAACAGTTCATAATGACATTTTAAGCTGTTCAGTTCAAACTTTCAGTTTAAACTGCACGTGAGTGACCGTCTAAAAGGGGCCTGTGCAGTGGCTGATCTAGGATTTTATCTTAGGAAGTGTTCCACCTTAAATCTGATATTTTTTATCATTTTTTAAAATTCATTCATTTTATCATTTTTCATATTATCATTTTTTAAAAATGAATCAATGTACCAGCCATTTTGTCCATCAGTTTTCTATACCCCCCCCCCCCTACAGGCGCATCCCTCTATTACTTTGACTTTTTGTGATGTACTATAAGGCCCGGTTCACACGAGCGTTGGACCAACGCCGGGCGTCGGCAAAGTACACTAAATAGTATTAGTCAGTCACACGAGCGTTACTCAACGCCGCGTTAACGCCCAACGCCGGCGTTTGAGAAATACACTAACAGGCATTGACCAATTCTTTCCATTCGGCAAAAATGTCTTTATTACACCAAAAAACTGAAGGACCCTCTTTTTCTGTGAATGTCCACCACCACTCACTCAGAAAACAAACTCAAGTCTCAACGCTCGTGTGCACCAGGCCTAATAGTATACCTCAAATACAAAATAAATTGTGCCCGAGGTGCTCTTTAAACGCGAATAAAGAAATTATATCAAACAACTCGGCCCCAGTATTTCACCCCCAAAATAACATTAAAATCGCCTTGAACTTTTACACATCTGGAAACACGCCTGCCCTTCGACTTTATTGAGAGAGAGATTGATTGAATGATTCCGATTTATTTTTTCTCGCAAATTTTGGTTGATCGACCACTCTTCCGGAGAGAGAGAGAGAGAGAGTGCGAGTGAGAAGGTATAGCTATGTATCCAAAACTTCCTCGAGACGTTTAAATCCAGGATTGCTGAAGAAATAAAGAGAAAGTTGATACTGCGTTGTAGATGAGGGATAATTGGAGGGGGTCGACGAATCATGATGTATTGTGTAGCTTGTAGCTCCCCCTTCAACAGTCCTTTGGTAAAAGATATCTGGAAAGATTATCCAACGATAAGTAGACTCCGTCTTCTTAGGGAGAGGGGGTTAAATCCCCAAAACCCACCACGTAAATCCGCCACTGGGCCTATGACATTTTCATAAAGGCTCCACACGTGCGGTATACGCCAAATAACGAGCAAAATATTTTTAAATTTCCAGCTGGTCGGTTGGCAATTAAGAATTAACACAGCCACGCCGTGACACAGCGAACGCCAACCTGTTTCAACCCGCGACCGCCAAATGCTTAATTAGGCACGTGCATGAAACGTCATGATTTGGCCCCTTATCTTAAGGAATGGAAAGATGTTATCAATGTAATGCTCTCTCTACGGGAAGTGTACTTGTTCCACAGTTTTTGGTTTTCAGGATTGATTTTAGAGGACTACCTATATTGTGGAGTTGTTCTGACTCTCCACGTCTGCGTTTACTCAAACCGGTTTCGATGTTTTTTCATAATCATCACTGAGCTCTTAAAAACACTCAAGGTTGTTACACCTGTCGTCACTACTTCTATACTGGGTATAGGTGATGTAAAATCATCGAAACCGGTTTGAGTAAACGTAAAGTCGTGGAAAGACATCTCGTTTTTTCGATTTTGTGTTTTTTTTTTTTTAGTTTTGGGTTTTTGCAGAGTTGGCTTAAAATTTTACCTTCCACTTGCCGAACGAAGGGAAAATTGAAACTCAATAATCATTCATTTTTATTTCGTCAATTGCCTAGCTGATTCGGTCGCATACACGCCTTGCCGTGTTTGTGTTTCTTCTCCAGGTTCTACGCTGAATGTACAGAAAATCCGAAATATTACATTAATATTCCACTGATGGGTCCTAAAGAATTAAGTTTGTCACAACAGAAAACAATACGATATTTTGACATACTCAGCAGAGGGCAGGTAAATCAGTTCATTCTGACTACTCTACGTGAACTGAACATGAATGAACCACGTGATACTTATATATTTTATCTAGTCAATCGAACCTGAAGGCCCTGCCGGAACTCCGGTTTCACTATTTCGCAAAATGTTTAAGACTAAAAAAATTTTGGTCAGAGGTGATAGTCGGAAGCTTCCTGACCAAAAATCTCGCGTTAACGTATCCAGGTAAAATCTCATATGGGTAAATTTGGAAGGGAATACGAAAAAAGACTGGCATACCACGAAGGTGCGTCAATTGCGATTATAAATGGAATGTGGCCAAGAGAAGGCCTCCGCCACATCTGTACAACCCCGTGAACGTTGATCTGGGAGAGATGAGGAAGCCGGAGGTACCTACCGTACACCATCCGAGAAGAGGAGGCAATGACAATACGTTACTGATAATACCTCATGTCGGATCAGCTCAGCGCCTCAAGAGAAGACGGAGTTCGTCAGAGCTTTATAAATTTATTGTATCTGTCTGAAACAACCTGTTACATACTTGAAATATACGTATATTCCTGAGGGAAATAGTATACATAATTATATGGTTAACCAAGGGAGCAAAGTGCCATTTTTCCAAACGAGAGAGTATGGGTAGCCCGAATCGATGCCGAAGGCAGACAAACATCTTGATTGGCGCACATTTGTTTCTGTATCTTCTATATCTTTTGAAATTTTGGAGTGTACATCTAGGGATCAGAAGGAAGTTCTGGTTTAAAATTTTATTTATTTAAATGATACGCCTAATCGAAAAAAAAAATATTTTTGGAAAATGCGAAACTTCCTCGTTATACCTAAACCCCAACATCCAAAGTAAAAGTTCCTAACAAATTGTTCCTAACAACCCACATATCGATTGGTAAAAATGTCCACCATTTGGAGCTACGGCTTTGGGTGGGAGGGGGTAATAATTTAGTAAATTCTTATTTTGTTCCAGTATTTCTCAAATATTTTGAAACATAGAATAATTACTGTACTTACGAACAGAAGGGCACTCTCAATAATTGTTGGGGGTATGTGACGCCAAGTGAATAGGTTTCTTCTCGCGGGGAGCTGTTATCATTGTGTCAGGTTATGTTAGGACACCCCTCCCTTCTTGGCATTAAACTCCCCCTCCCAAAACCCCCTTTATAATTTCGGGGTTTTCTTTATTTTTGCATTTTAAATTCTCAGCACTTTGCCCTCTGTGCATAGTAACCTTGAATACTCGATTTTCGTAGCCACAAAATTGACAAAATGGCAAGAAAAAGCGAGGAAATAGTCGAGAAACAGAAAAAATCTCGTGAAATGTCTCCAAGTAAGTACTTTTTGAAAATAAATGGTCGACTTCTATTATTTAAAACAGCAGCAAAAAAAAAAGTGTTTTTATTAACAATGCTGCCACCATATGATCACTTTCTCTGTTTACTTATCGGGAACGGACACGACATAAGAGTTGGGTTATATTACCTTTCCTGGTTGCCCCAAATTTATTACAGTACTGAGTGATTTATTTATATTTACTTAATTTTAACGTTCCAAAAGTTGTTTTAGGTTTTATGAGCTGAAATTTAGGTCTATTCTAAGCAATTGATCCACAGACGGTGACAGTTTCTTCCGGTTTTCAGTCACTGAGGCAGAACAGAATGTGTATTCCCCACATCGCTCGGCCAAGAAGTCTTGTTCCTATGTCACTTGGAAAATGAATTTTGACTAGAGAATCATCAAAACGTGTTCTTTTTATTCTATAATACACAAATAGCGTTTATTCGACCGATCCAAAAAGAACCAAATGCCGGTGAACTACGCGTTTGTTGGGTGCTACTCGAGGGCTGGAAAGGACCGTGTATCCTTCTTCAGCGCTATGAAAGGAGCACGTGGCATTCTACGTTAAGCATTTCCCAACGCTCGTTTCACACATACGCGGTTTCACGAGACCCCCGCGTGAATGCCGCTTCCTCATCGAACCAAATAATATGTACCGCGCATGTGTAAAGGTGTACGCGGTCACTAAGCGGCAGCCAAAACCGCACCGCATGAAACCTCTTACATATATGTTGGCCACACTTGTTTAGTGGACCGGTGAATTTGGACTGTAAAGAATAAATATGTAAAGAATTTGAACAACTGTTTTAATTTTACTTGGAATGGTGAACAGGTTGCAAATAGTCAGGACGACGGGGTGTCACGATGTAATGACGGGCGACGGAGTAGATTGCGAGAAAAAGATGAAAGTCGCAGACGAAAAGATTTCTGACGATGGAGTGTCGCGATGACGAGCGACGGAATTAACGTAGAAGCGACGGAGTGTCGGGACGATGAACGACGGAGCGTATGACGACGAAGGTCGGAGTGTAAAACGAACGACGAAGTGTATGAAGACGAACGTCGGAGTATAAATGACAAAAAAAAAGGTTAACCAGCCCACTAGCTGCAGTTAGCCGGTTGACGTGGTCGTTGGAACGATTGACGACAGCAACGACGATGTTGTTGAGTTGAAAGCTCGAAAACGAATATATTACAATTTTTCTTCCACATGTGTCTTCATATATGTCGATAGAGAGAGAGAGAGGGTGAATTAAAACAGTTATTGATTTATAAATAATTTTGAAGGCAAAACAGATAATTTTGAACGGCTGGATGAAACGCCTTAATAATTCTCTCTTGCCTGAACATATGTGAAACGAGCCTAGCGCGCTAGTTAAAAGTTAAGCCACTTCAAAATTGAAGGGATGACAACTTGCAAGGGTTTGAAATGAAACGATTGCTCTGGTCCGACTTTGGTTACCCATTCGCGTTTACGTTCCCGTACCGACAATAAACTGTGAACTGGCCTTTTTTCTTGAATAAGAACGGAAAACTCACTCTTGTCATCACAAAGCCCTTGTCTCCGGCATTCCGAACTCCCGAAGTACTAACTAAGCCACTTCTGAACGTGTTGCGGTTCAAGTGATTTCAAATCGCGAAATTCCTCTTGTGTGAATGCACTCACCGCGTCAACGAGGTAATTTAGCCTAAGGATTTTTCTTGGAGTGAGCTCGACATCGCCGGGAAATGACGGACGTCTGTCGAATTGCCACTAATGAATCTTTGTACTAGAAAGGACACTATGATTGAAATAAGTTGCCCGATTTTTATTGATGACAAGATGTCAAATGTTGAGCGATTGGATACTCACGAGCAAGGACCGGCACCGATTTATTTTCATTTTTTTTTTTAGATAGTGGCGATCCTTCCTTCGATAATCCCCCAGCGTAGTCACTTAAGTTACATTTTACGTAATTTTGATGCCTACAAAGCCATCAAGACTGATTTATTGAGAAAAAAAAACCGATTTGCAGCAAGCTTCCAATGTAGAACGTACACGAACGGGGCAACCAGGAATAGATAAGAATGCAATGCCAACTCGATCGTAACCTGCCGTGTTCTTTCCCAATTTTGAACAATATGTTACGTTGGTACGAGTCTAACGGGGAACTTCCCCCCAAATGATTCTGCCCGTCCCGTCATGAGTGTCACCCCCCTGTTTCGAAATCTATGAGGTTTAGTGTGAAAATGAACAGTTACAAAAATAATCTTCTTCAAATTGCCCACAAAAAGATCCCCGAGATAATCTTATTTACGTGAACAATAGCTTCGTGTAAGAGCTCACTCCAAGAAAAATCCTTAACTCCACGGCCCCGGAATTTAGCGTGAATACGTTTTTTATAGCCCAGCCAAAGATTCAAGAACATCGAATCTCCACCTAGGTTCTCACTGAGAGCTTCCCCTTACCCCTTCCATTGTACAGCCGTTTACCTCCTAAACTTTTGAAACTTTTTATCACTCGGGGATCGCGGTTCACTGATCTTTCTGATTAAAACTGAAAGATGTTTTGATTTGTTAAATTTTGTCAGGAATCCTTATTTTTCGTGCTCAAATACTAACATTTTTCACTTTTCGTTCGGTCCTTTGGCGGATGCGTCGATATTCAAACGTACCATGGATTTTACTCTGTTTGTGTAATTCCTTCCGAAGCTATGCGGCTGAGTTGCCGAAGTGAGTAAGCCAACAGGATAATATTTTCCTAATTATTCTACAATCCACGCATCGTTATCCTTGATATGATTCCTATTTTTGGCTTTAGGACCGGGAGGCCGTCCTTTCTCAAAACGCGTCTTCAACCAGGAAAACGAGAACCCGCTTGCTCGACAAATCTGTTGAAGCCTGCTACGTTCAATTGAAACGTTACTCGGCCGAACGCAGGAAATAGCCAGAAATCTCCACTTCCACATAGTTATCCGTTGTTTTTTGGATGAATTTATCAATTTGGTATCAATGTCTGACTTTTTTTTCCTTCTGAATACACGTTTGTGTTTTTACTTGACTGGATGTTTTCATTGAAACCGGCCAGACGTGGGCAAGAGATTTACTCGAGGAGGGGGAGTGGTAGCAAAAAGAAGTGCCGTGCAAAGTTTGCACTGCCGCAGCCAAAAACATTCATTTGAGCCCCAAGAAAGTACGAACCAATTGAAACATAAAAATGTCAATTGAGTCGAAAAAGTTAATTCATTTGACCAAAAACTGATGGTTTCACCTGCTGAATGCAAAATCGTTCACCATTTTTTAAACCTGTCGTTTGTATCCTTCTATTCCGAATTTTCAGTCAACAAACTGATAGATAACTGCCCCCCCCCCTCGGAAAGTGTTAATTTTGGAAATATACTTTTAATCGTCTCCCCAAGGTCTTCTTCAAAATTTCTTCAATGTGCCCTCTTCAAAATTACTCTTGAGAATTTTTTTAGTTTTTTAGCAGTTTTTCGGTGCAAATTACCATAAGCATTTCTTTCTTCAAAACAGCAAGTTTTGGTTAGTTATGATTAGAGACCGGATTAAATGCAAATAAAAATGATAATATGCACATTATTCCCCGAAATATGCATAAAAAATACGGAAATCTGCACAAAAATAGAAAATATGCACTTGGATTTGGAGCCAAACAGATGCCAGGGTAAGGCAACTATACAACCGAGTGAACACGTCGTCCATGTTGGAGTCAGAATATATGTATGAAATACTTTTGAGAAGCCCAGCCTTATCTATAACCTAAAATGGCGGGGAATTCACCTAGTTTATAGGTTCTCTGGCTGGGGAGAATAGTTCTGTGCAATATATGACCACGCTTTTGATTGCGTCAAAGTGGCGGTTGTTGTACCAGGACGTTGAGTCCCAACCCTTGAGTTGAGAGAGAGCGAGCGTCACCTCCCTGGGCTTATTGGCTTGAGAATATATTTTTTAGTGCTGCTTTCCTTTATTTTTCATGCATTTTCTTGTATTTTTCAGGAAAAAAGTGCCGAAATATGAATCATAATTTTAAAAAACGCCAGGAAAAATCATCTAAATATGCAATTGCATATGCATTTGCACAAAAACTGGCCTACACGTCTAAATATGCAATTGCGTGTGCAAATATGCATTTGCATATAATCCGGGCTCTAGTTATGATCATCAACATTTCAACAACTCTTCCGATGTATTTTTTGTTTGTTTGACGTGACGTGAGTATTCGCTTTTATTGCCGCTCCGGCAGCTGGCAAAACATTCACTCGGAAGCGAGCAACTAGCATTTTGTCGAGAAAAGTGACTTAAGGGGGAGTTGTACATGTGTTTCCTCGGCCCCTCTCCTATCATACCTCGTCTACTCCGCGTTACGTAAATTACCGCCGTATTTCTGCACCAATCCTGGACTTTGAGGGCTCATTTAAATCTTCAGGAAATTCCGCCCAACCGTGCGATCTTCTTTTTTCATATTTCATCCCTAAAATAACTGTAAAACGCACATAAACTTTTGCCTTGAAAATTCACACTCTTTCGACGACTTATTTAGGAAAGCAAGGAGGAAGGTGAAGGGTCAAAGGTCTCTCTTTTTTGGTTTTAGGACTTCAACGGGTTGGTCTTTTACAAATGTATGCGTATCAAAATTATAGCTCACACAACCTAGCAACGGCAAGAAATGAAGCTCACCGAACGTATTTTGGTCGGAAACGGGCGATTTTAAAACTTTCAACTATTACAGGAAAAATTGTCCGAGAGGCTGTATCGCCCTCCATATTGGTCGTAGAAAAAAACTTTGAATACAAAAGATCACAATATTTCGACTAGAGTATGTTGCACATAGGCTAGGAAGACGTCAACTAAACACAAAATCAAGAGGACAAACTCCCTTGGAGGGATCCAAGGGACACTGAACTTTTCTCACTCAGCAGGTATGTAGCCCGTGAGGAAGAATACGGGACTCGCGGACGGCCCTACATGATTCGATTAGTTGCAACTTCTCTTCCCTTCACTTGGTTCTCCCGCTGTTCAACAAAGATGAAGTGTATTCATCAAGCCGAGGTTTCATAGGGATGGGGAAAATTAGCCAGAAGTGCTCATAACGGGAGGGTGAGGTCCATGTTTAACTTGACGAGCCATAACTCACTTTGCTCACTCATTCTTCCACCAGTCCTCACACTTTACTCTCCCAACGATCGAACGGCGCATTTCTCTCTTATTTCAGTATATAAATGGATTGCTCTTCGTAGTTGATGAAGCGAGCTATCTATCAGAAAGTGCGGATAAGAGAGGTCCTCTCCCAACTTGGGTACCAAACCAAATAGGTAACATTGTTATTATAAGCTATTGGCGATTCAGATTAAACAAATGTTCTCTGGTGGCGGCCCCACCGAAGTAGGAATAGCGGTAGACTCTCCACAGGCTCCAATGAGAAAACGCAGTTTTCGTTCCTTTTTATGAGGAGTTAGGATTTTTACAAGATCATTTCTTTGAAAAATTAGTTGATATTAAACTCATCATTGAGGAATAATTGAACTAGAATTAAAGAACTCGTAATAATAACAAAATATTTCTGGATGACATTTTCATTTTGGCACATTAGAGGCTTTTTAGGACTCAATACTATTTTTGAATTAAATAAAACTAAAACAAGCCGGATTATGGCTATTGTTAGTTTTTCAGCAAAGTGGTTGAGTTTTGAGTAAAATTAGCGCGTTAAAAGGCGCAGGCGCACGAGTTTACCCTATTCGGCAAAGAAAGCGAATTTCACCCCACAAACTGACTGTGCTCACATAAAGGCAATATTCCACGAAGAACTTCCACTTTCGTCGGTTAAACGATCGGTGTAGCCTTTCAACGTATAAAACCTGTCATTTCTTGCCCAAGAAAATGGAATTTTGACCATTGAACTTGGCATTTTGTCCCCACGAGAACTAAAATCGGCAACTTGTAATTAAAACCCTGAAATGACATTGGCCCCCTCCCCTCAAAATATTTCCTGGCTGTCAAGTTATTGCTCGATTCTGAACTTTTGGGCCACTTCTGTACTAAAAACGGAACGAAAGCTTCGAAATTATCCTAGAATTGCCGATCTCCTACAGTTTCGAAGTCAAATATGTAGCCACTAGCCAGTTTCTATCCACGATTGACAGTTTTAGGAGATTGCGTGGACCTAGCGCACGTGAAGTTAGCGCACAAGGTAGATGCAGGTAAACGTCGTGGAGGTAGCGCACCGTACCTGGATATACCCTCGTCAAGCTTAGGGCGAAGCTAAGCCTCTTAACTTTATAATTGAGGAAGGTTCTCCATATTCCTCTTTCAACCTATCTTCATCACTTCACACTGTATTATCATCTTCATAAAAGGTGGGGGGGGGATGAAGTGGTAATTTCTCGACTCCCGTATACACTCATGAAACCACCCCTTTTCTACGACTCTGCAACTGCATTCACTTTCTCGCCTTCCTTCGTTTTAATAAACTGTAATAAGCATGTTTACAAATACATAAGTTGAACGAGGGCTTGAAATTTCAAGGTAAAAGTTCAAGCTGGTCTAAAGTCACTTTGGGGACCAAATTGGAAAAAATAGATCTTTCTGCATATGCAGAGTTTCCAGGAGATTTAATTGGTCTTTATAGTCCCTCTATGTGTTTACGTTATGTGGAGTGTATGCATTTTGATAGGCTGCATAAATACCACGCAACAAAATCATAGAGCTTGTGAACGGGCCTTCAATACCAGAATTAATGCATTACTTTATGGTGGGGGAGTGTATGCCGCGTAGCCGATGAGGGGTGATCCAAGGGGGGTGGACCATAGCCGAGGCCGATGGCCACATCAGTTCCCCTTAATTTCTTAATTTCACTCTTCTTCATTTTTCTTAATTTCATGTTTTTTAAACCAAAACACAACAGAAAGTGGTCCTAATGGACTAACCCTTCAACGTGGAACCAAATAAACTACATTTCTGAAAAGAGCACTAAATCTAACAGTAGGAATTCCAGAATAAAATGTAAAAGCAGCTGCCTTTAAATACTGCTAGTTACTTAAAAAATAAAAATAAAAAGTGAACTGAATTTCGTGTTTTTTCCAGTAACAAATTCTGCTGAATCTACTGTGGGTCGGCTGTTGACAGATTAGTGTAAAAACATTTCCTATACGTAAGCTTTTGACCCAAGTAAATTCAAAGCCGCTTGGATTTTCACTGAGATATGACACGAAAGGTTCGGAAAAACAGTGAAAAATCTTCAAAATAAGCCATACCGCAGCTTCCAGGTAAAATAACGAAAACATGTTTTTCGCGGGTTCCTCCTGAAACACCCTGTATGATTCAGAAATTATGGCCACACTAATGGCTATGTTATTGCCATTTCACGTCACATAACCGTTAACGTTAACGTTGACCGTCAGAAGGTTATGCAAAAACTCCCTTATGTTTTAAAGTGTGTTAACGTAGCCGACTAATGAGGAAGTTTCATGGGCCTGAACTTGTGCATAAATCTATTTTTCAACGTTTATTTATGCTAAAATATAGCATTTATTGAAATCCGTCCGTAAAATAACCCAACAGTAAATTCGTACACAATTTTAGAATTTTTAGGTCATTTAAATCGCGCCAGCTAGCCTGTTCACCGCCTTTTGAAAAGAATTCACCTTAAACGTTATGATACTTTGCTTCATTTATACTATTGAAGCTCTCCAATAATGAACAATTGGAGAATAAACAAATGAGGCATTTAGAGGCAAGAAAAGGACAGAGAAGACGGCGGATCTGACGTTGCGGAAAATGTTCGATTTGGCGGGATTTTAAATGTGACAACTTTTGATAATTAAAAAAAAATATTTCCCAAGGGTTTCAATTTTTAATTTCTTCATTTGCGTGGAACGATTGATATACCCTATCGAAAAAAATTTTTTTTGGAAAATGTGAAACTTCCTCATTGTCTCTTTAAGGAAAAAGTCAGCTGTGCCTTGCAGTGTGATTTTCTTTCACGGGCTTTTCCCTGCACTGTTTTTTCGGAAAGAAAAACTTATAAAAGGACTTCGGTGGGTTCGTATGGAAGGAACGTAAGAAGAAGAAGATGAAGAGAAAGGTGAAAAAAAGAATCGAAAGATAATGACTAACCCACTGTGAAAGGTAAAAAAAGGATTAGCCTCCTTTTTCGGGGTTGACAGGGGTTTCAAGCAGGTACGGTGCGCTACCCCCACGACAACTACCTGGATTTACCGTGTGCGCTAACTTCACGTGCGCTAAGTCCACGACACCCTTTTGTCGCTCAACTGGTAGTTTCGTGCAATAGATCAATTTCAGGTGTGTATTATCAGTGCATTATCAGGTGTGTATAGGATCTCACGTGGCAACTACCAGGCGACCTATTGTGGACGAACGGCTCGGAAATTTAAGACCAGATTCCGGAAACATTTGAGGAGGACAGATTCATTGCACTGGTGAACACTGCGCTAAGGTGCTGGCATGTGGGGGCCAAGGAAAAATGCTGGAAAATTTAGAGAGCCTTTTTATTTATAAAGAATTTAAAACTTAGAGCCAATGTCCGAATGAAATGAATGAAAAGTCTCATTTTGCCCTTCTATTTGACGCCGCTGATTCTCTTCCGAGAGAAAAAATGTAAAGTTTCATTTGAAGTTGTACATTTTTGGTTTAGTGTAACGTGGAAGGAGGTGATTATTTTTTTTAATGTTTTAAATTTTAAGTAATTTGTAATTGTTATCCTGTTATTTCGATGTTGACTTGTGATTTATGTCCCTGTTAGCTTTTTAATATTTGAAGATGGTCTAGCTCAAGACCGAAACCGACAATTTTTTATTGAAACATTGTGGTGAGTATTACGTCAATTATTTAATTTCGAATCGTATACTTCAACTCCACTTCGTCTGCCCACCTACGTAAATAAATTATCGGGAGCCGTCTCTATTATTGGCGATTGTAGCTGTCACTAGCGGCGTTAGTGTCGTGTGATAATGAAACCGGTACTCCCCCAACGATATATAAAAGAACTGGATTGCTCATCACTGCTGATAAAGACCAGCTGATAATAGCCATCAAATAAGCTCCCATAGTGGATGAGAGGGGTGGAGTTTCAAAATAAGTGCCATATTGCCATAACTACACAAGGAGAGGGACAGGGTGATTGTTTACCAGGGGACGACCTGCCCCCTCCACGCCCCTCCAGTCCTCTGTGAGCAATCCAGGTTTATATATCGTTGTACTCCCCACATATCGCACCCTTGTGACAATAGTGTAACAACTCAAAATTTCTCGTTTTTGAGGTTTTGGTATCATTTGATTCAGAAAAACAAGCTCTCTTGAACCATTAAAACTGTTTTAACTTGAAGGATTCCAGAGACCGCCAGATAGCAGTTAAACCACTGTTGATGATCTCCCCCTACTCCCACTTTATTCGGCAATGTAGTTATAAGTCCAGTTGTTACTGTGACGTTGAAGGGTGTGCTAGTCCTCCTCAACACAAGGTATGTTTTATTTTGAGTTGGTTCACTATTGATGATTGAAATGTATTATTTCGAGTTATTATAGTAGATTGGTTCAAAATAACATATCCCAGTTATTTTGACTTAATACTGTATTGATGATTAGTAACTCATCATTTCCAGCGGGTAAGTTGAAATGTCACTCTATTGTTGATTTTTTTAGGATGGACGTAGGCTATACTATGCGTTCACGTGGGGCCATGTTAGTGCGTCTATCGTTGCAACAAAATCAGCAATCTGAAATTCCCGCACCTGTTCGAGAAGAATGCTCTTCAGAATATCCTGATTTTTCTGACATTGACGACCTTGTTCTTCAAGAAGCAGATATTCTTCTTCATGAAGTTGAAAAACTCTCTGGTGAATCCCTTGAACTAAATGTGAGCACCACACCTAGACGTGACGCTTAGACAAAATGCTGTGATGATGTTAATAATAATACTCTTGAGAGAATGATGCCCATCGGTCTTCGGGAATGTACGCTTTCCTCGCACGCTGAGGCTATAATTGGATAACCCTACTCTGAACCACGACTCACCCAACTCTTTAGGACATGACTCTAGAAACCCAACTCTCGAATACGATTCTACGGAAGGCACCAATTCGTCTTCTTATGCATCATTTGACTCAGAGAACCCTACTTTGTTAAGCCTCACTAAAACTCCGTTAAATAATAGTAACTTGAAAACTGCAGGCTATCCTTCAAGTTCTAGCAGTGACGAAGATCACGATACAGACGATCCAAATTATAGTGACTTGATTGGCGATGAAAGTTCCGATTCAGTATCATCTTCACAGAGAAAAACCATAGATGGGCCGTCTAGTCAACTCGCCGTGGCCGATGAAGACGAATCGAGCCAGAAGAAAGGGAAAAAACGCAGAAGTGATCCCAAAAAATGGGTTTCGAAAAAGAAGAAATTACTGCGAAATAGTGGGCAAGCATACATAAGCCACAAAAAAAATATAGAAGTCAGAGCCAGGAAATTAAAACCACCCTGTGGCGAGAAATGCCGTACGAAATGCCCAACAAAAATAACTGAAGAAGATCGTGAAGCAATATTCAAAGGTTTTTGGGGTTTGGCGGACCTTCAACGACAAAGAGAGTTCATCGCATCGCACACCGAACAAATCAAGCCGAAATATCGATATTCCAGCACGCAAGATTTTCGAGACTTGAACAGGGCTTTTTACTTTTACGTAAATGATACCCGCACCAGAGTTTGCAAGAAGTTCTTTATGAACACACTCGACATCAACACCAGGTTCATAAATACAGCTTTTCAAAAAATGTCGTCTAATGGCTTCTTAGACGAAGATCGACGCGGGAAACATGGTAACCATTGAACAGTTGATCCAGAAATCAAGCAAAGCGTACGGGATTTCATTGCCGGGATACCACGTGTTGAATCTCACTATTTGAGAGCCCAGACAACAAGAGAGTACATTGAAGGAGGGAGAAGTTTGGCCGATTTGTACACAGACTACAAAGACCAGCGTGAGCAACAGGGATTTCCTATCGCAAATTCCGTCATGTTCAATCGCATTTTCAATTCCGATTTCAATATATCCTTTTTTAAACCCAAAAAAGATCTTTGTGATCTGTGTGAGTCATACAAGAACGCTAACGCTGAAGAGAAGAAAAATTTGCAGGGTTCGTTTGACCGTCACAAGAAGGTGACTGAGCTATCTCGTTCTGAAAAAGAAAAAGATAAGGCTAATCCAAACGGAGCTGTTGTAGCAGTTTACGATCTGCAAGCTGTCATGCCAGCACCCAAAGGACTCGTCTCATCCTTTTATTACAAAAGCAAACTCAACTGCTACAACTTCACAATCAGCGATTTGCATGCCCGAAATGTGCATTGTTACTTCTGGAATGAAACCGAAGCAAGAAGAGGTGCAAACGAAATCGGAAGTTGCGTCTATCTTTACCTGAAGGAGTTGAAGAAACACTACGCTGAAAGTGATTTGGACGTCATCTTCTACTCGGACAATTGCTGCGGTCAGCAGAAAAATAAATATCTAGTCAGTATATACGCATACGCCTTGCAGGAATTGAATATAAAAAGCATAACGCACAAATTTCTCATTCGCGGACATTCTCAGAACGAAGGGGACAACGTTCACAGTGTCATTGAAAAACAAATTTCCAGGCATTTGCGTGCATCGCCCATCTACGTTCCAGACCAATACGTGACCCTGATTCAAGGAGCCAAAAAAAGCGGCCAGCCTTACAACGTACATGTACTTTCACACGAAAATTTCTTTGACCTGAAAATTCTCGCAGAACATTTTGGCAACAATTTCAACGTAAACGTTGATAAATCTACTGTAAATTGGCATGATATAAAAGTGATTCGTGTCGAAAAACATCACCCGAACGCTTTCTTCTACAAAACCTCGTATGAAGAACAAGAATATCATCGAATTGACACGAGAGGAAGCCACAAAACTCGAAAGTCCGGGGCAAAGCCGAATGCTTCAAGCTGCCAACTTGTGCGTGCATACACAGAGAAAATTCCCTTGGCGACAAATAAAAAACGAGACATTCAAGATTTGGTTCATAGAAGGATTATTCCGGAATATTACTATGACTCATTTTTCAAGAAAATTTTGGAGCTGTGAAATTGTTATTTAATATTTTTTGTATTACATTTTTTATAATTTTTTGTATCAACCGTTTTTCAGTATTGTTGGGTTCTGGACAAATAGTACAAAGTAAAATTTTTAGAGCCTTACCTCCTAAGGTCCCTAATGTAATAAGGATTTGAATTGTTACAGCAACTGAAGTTCCTCCTGTACTTTTCGATGTGTACTTAATTTTTTTCAAAGAATACTAGTTAATAGCTTGGCACACTGATAATTATTTTGAACCTTACGTTTTACTTCTTTTGATTATTTTTGTTTAGGAGTTTGATTTGTCTATTTTGCCTTCGAATTCTGTCAAAGTTTACTATTAGTCAAGTATACTGAGATTGAAACCGGATTTCATTTTGAACAAATTAGAAATTTCCCGCTCTTGACGTTTTTAAAAATTATTATTAGACGGGTAACTCACCAATTATTATTACTTTTTTCCTACAAAAAGATCATTATCATTATTATGTTAAGAGAATATCCGGTTCTTCCAAGTGATCAGGTAAAGTGATATTGTAACAATTTAACAAAGAAACATTTTCTGTGATGTCGTTCACTTTCGCAAAACAAAAAAGACTGATTATTTTTTTAAAAGGGAAAATTTTGTTATTCCCAGAAACGGACTTCAGGTACCTACTCATAAATAAAGCGTTTTTCTGTTCTCAATTTTATTGATCAATTTCCCCTGGAATTTCAGCGATACAGTTCGAACTCAAAATATCTAACCACATAAGGATCATGAAAATCGTTACAAGTCAAAATTGACCGCTACTTCACATTAAACAGAATCACTTAAACGGTTTCAACTCGGAAAATAATGATTTCTCCACAACTAAATGCAATATTGATGCACGTTGCCATCAAAAAATGGAAGAAAAAGACATTTAGAAGCTATCAGAGACGATCAAAGTTAGAGACAAGAAAAAAAAATAGGTAAAAACTGTTTTACATGTTTCCTGTGAAAAACCGAATTTAGAGTTGTTACATTATTGTTGCAAGGGTGCGATATGTTAAATGATAACAAGTTTTGTGTTTTTTTAAAGTGTTTTTTCGTGGTCAACGTCCGCAACATACCAGGAAAAAAGTAGTCAGTTGGCCTAAAGTGACGAGAACGGACGAACTTGGTTTCTGATACATTTATACTCAAACGTCAAGCAAGATCCCAAGCCTTCCAGCGGTCAACTTACTTCCAACAATGGGCTAATTGATAACTGACACCGTTGAACCCTCAATTTTAGGGAAACAATGAAATGACAATGTTGTGTCTCAGTCACGAAGGGAAGAGCAACCGAAGACACAGCAGTTTTATCTGGATTCACCCTTGAGAGACATCCCAACGGCACCTTGTCATTTCTTTATTGGTACTCGCCAGCTCTCCGTTTCGTTTTAGTGCTCAGAGAACGGCACGGGTTCAGCAAAATGGTCGAAAACGTTTTTGAATCGGTGTTTTCGAGTTTTCTTGCACCAACAAGTAGCCGACAGTGAAAATTTCGGCACGGGTGTACTGCACACCCGCACAACCTTGTTTTCTTAATTCGGTGATGCCAAAGGTACAATATCGAGACCTTCTCGTCACCGTCGGATTATTTAGCCGTAGTTCACAGTAACAATCACTGACCAACATTTTTGATACATGAACTTCCTTATTGTAGAAAACCTTTGTTGTAGTTTGTTTGTCAAACGACAACAACAAATCACATGGAGTACCGGACTCAATGTTTCTCTGAAACGCCGCCAGATATCGTATCCCTTAGCTACAATCGCCAATATCTGAGATCACGCTGTACTTCCGAATTATGAACTTTATAGGTCCGTTTCATTGTTTTGCTAGTGCTACACTAGTGTAAAAAACCATTTGATTTCATTGACTTATTCTGAAAAATTGAATGAAACCGGATGATTTTCTTCAAAAGTGTAGCACTCGCGAAGCAATGGAACGGACCTAACATTTCAAAACAATGGTTGCGTTGCAAAACTCGGGGCTCGTGTTTAAGCACTGAAGTGTAGAATTAAGCGCTTACTGGAGTTTTGCAACGGTGATATGTATCGCGATGGGACGTGTTCAAGCACTTACTCAGCGCTGAACTAGATTGACAGTTTTGCAACGGAAAAAGATTAAGTGCTCATTAAGCGCTAAACCAGTCTGGAGTTTTGCAACGCGGCCATTGACTATAATAATAATAATGCAAACATCACGTGGTAATTAAACTGAAGTAATATCACACATGGGGGCATGACAGCTTTAGTCTTTTAGGGCCGTATTCAGAAACGCACCTTTACGAGACCTTAACCTTTGTGGCTCCTTATAGCAGGAATTTGTATTCAGAAACCAACCTTATCCGCATTGGCTAAGGAACTGTAAAGGAGTTCTTTAAGGCATGAAAAAATTGTATTCACAAAGCCACTTTTACCTTCGTGGTTCCTTTAAAGAATGTTATTTGCTGGTTATACTCATGATAACTCTAAGGAAGCTCGGGAGCTTCCTTTACAGTTCCTTTAAGCCTTGTCTCGTGTTGTAGTGTTTCTACTGTAATTATTTTCCCTCAGTAAATGTGAGAAATGGAAGAATTTATTGTGTTTGTCGACTCGCTCAAACTTATTTCGGATCTCCAATGGCGTAATGAGCGACACAGAAGAAGCACACTATCTGAATCCAATTCGGTTCTGCAAAAGGTCACGTTTCGGTCAGATCGGACTGTTTGAAATGTTGTGATTCTGATCCGTCGACTGACTGAAGGGTTCAAGTTTCTCTACGGCTGTCAAACTTTCACAAATTACTGAGAATTTATGCGACGGGAAATCTTCAAGTGACGGTCCCATACCACGATTTGTCAATTTATCTTTTTTGTGTTGTGTCTCCCCTTGTGTTTCAAGTGTGACCGTCCTATCTATTTCATTATTTTCGTTTTGTACGGGATTGGAACCTAGGCCAAAATAAATAATTTATAGGCCTGAAAATAATTATTTCGTCAAAGTGCACGGTGAGTGGCACCGTTTCGACCTCTAGCTCACTACCGCGGCCGGAGCTGGGGCCAGGAAAAGACCCCAGTGCCAGTGCCAGTGCGGGTGGTCAGAGGTGTCAGGAAAAAATGCCGCAAGTGTGGTTCCCACGAAGGGGTAATGTTATTTCTTATACGGGGTTCCTGGATCCCTCTTGCGGCATTTTCTTCCCGACCGTTCGGAATAATGCCCCAGTCGCAAGGGCGCTCGAAAGCCCTCGCTCATCGTTGTCGGCGCCACCTCGTGAGGCCCCCTGGAGCTAAAAGGCTTCTCTTTCATCCAAAACTCCTCTTTAGAACTTCAGTGGGGGCAGAAAACTGCGTTTTTCCCCCGGAGTTTTAAACGGATTTTTGTCTATCACTCGAATACTGCGCGTTCCACGAAAACGTCTTCTGAGTCACAAGTTGAAGAGCGTTACATTTCCTTCGAAATTCACTGGACAAACTCATTCCTCGTAGGTACCGAGCAACGGCCCTCGCAGACAGTTTTGTGACCTACGAGGTGTCAGCCAACCGGTGACGCCGGTGGTATCGTGAACATAAAGGAAGTGAAAGCATAGCGGGGCTAACAGAACAGCTTATATATTTTCCTAGTGGCCAAAGAGTGAGAGAATCATCCTTTCCATTTTTCAGATTGGTTGGTTTCCCCGGTGTCGTTGGCTGCAATTATTGTGCACATATACTCCGCTTAAAGTCTCCGTAGGTGACAGGAGTCTGGATGAGTCTCAAAGTAGTTGTGGTTTGCGGCCCAAGGATGGAATTTGTAGACGTTGTCACCCGTTGGCTACATTCGATTGACAGCAGTCGAATTTTCCAAAATAGAACCGTAGCCGTTGCTCGATCACGCAGTCTCCAGCAGGGCATTCCCTTGTGGGACAATGGCCGCTTTCCGCACAAACTTTACGGTTCTCTTCGATCTTGAACTTGTCCACGCTCATCAATAAATTAAAATTACGCAATGTTAATAGGCTGATAACTAATGTGCTTTTGAAGGCGTAAATAGCGAGAGGTTTCACATGATAAAGCGTACAGTCACCATTAAAAGCATATTTTCATTGTTTATTTGCTTTAAGGCCCCTTTAGCTAAAGGAACTGCCGAGGAACTCTAAAGGAACGTTTCTGAATACGATTTTTAAAGGAATCGCTAAAGGAACCTTAACTAAAGGAGCTCCTAAGGGGACGTAAAGGTTGGTTTCTGAATACGGCCCTTAGTCTTTTAGTCTTGGAGGCTGGTCATCTTCATCGCCCGCTTTCCGGCGTTCTCACCATTGGCGTGTTATGTGTGCCGTATTCCAGACGTCGCGTACCTAATTTCAATCATGAGCGTCGTTGATTACTAGTAATCCAGTTTCGCTGGAAATATCAGCCGTGCTACAGTAGATTTTGTTTACGAGAATATCCCCTGGACTGAGGAAATTTGAAAAAAGGAAAACTACTGCAAATTCGGAATTTCCTGAATATTAAAAACCAGGATTGGTGCAGAAATAAGGCGAGAAAATGTATGCCGAGTAGTAGACGAGGGTCGATTGGAGGGGGTCGAGGAATCATCACTGCAGTTCCCCCTTAAGATGGCTGCTGTGAACTTTTCATAGTTCCCCCGAATGCAATTTGACTAATGAATCACATTACCAACATTTTCCATAGTGTGTTAAGCGACCCATTTGTAGGTTTGGCTCTTGTCAGCATTCCATACTAAAACTTTTTCGTTTACGTCAAACTTCTGAGTTCCGACCCATCGAAGGCGGAAGTGGATTGGTTGGAGCCGTTTTGGTTTTGCTTGTGGCCGGATTTAGGATAGATAAATGGTTACGAACTTGGTAAGAAAATAAAAGGGAAGATGGGCTGGATTTTCTGGTTGTGCACGACGTATTTCTGTACGTAAAAAGCAATGAATTCAAACTAGATTGAGTTAGAGTACTCAAACTAGATTAAATTGGGATGTTGAAGCTTGAAACAATCAAACTAGATTGTTTTAGTGCATATCATTCAGAACCCCTAGAACACGAATAGATTTCGCGGGTGTGTTCTCGGCGGAGGGGAGCTATTAAATTAATGCTATGCCTCACTGCACCATCTAATTACCAAAAAATTCCATCGACATTGTATTTTGAGCAGTCTATTTCATTTAATTTGCCTACAGCCTAATAAGTCTCCAATAAAAAATTGTAAGTTGGGCAAAAAAGGGAGAAAAAAAAATTAAATAAAAAAAAAAATTGGTTTAGATTCGAACCCAGGCACTTGGTAGTGGTGAAAATTGTGACGTACCATTTTAGACCGAGAGCTGGCGACAGTCCCATTCATCCGGAAGAACATAGTCACGAAAGGTATGCAAAATGATGGCATTTGACCCCCTATATACGAGTCCGGAAGTCTGCCATGCTGGTATCTAAGGGCTGGGCCTAAGGATTTTATAGCACTTAGAATGAAATGCACTTTTCCCGACAGGCTGCTGTCGGAACAAAACTTTGTTTTTTTAACCACTTGCACCAGACTTTCAGCTAGGCCGTTACTCGGAGGATGGTAAGGTGGTGATGGGATGTGCTGAGTTTTCTTGAGCACTATATTAATTCAATTCAAATGTAAACTTGAAGCCGGTATTATGTACCTACTTGTATTTTTATGCATTAGCGCTAGCCATAGCCGTGTTTTACCTTTTCACCCGCTAAACAAGTTAACTCAGAAAAATCGAAGTGCGGGTACCATGATAACCACAGGGTTCCATAATAGAGCCAACATCATTGTGTCTACGGTTTTAACTTGAACGATCGTGCTGACCCTTAGCACTTGGCCTTCCTAGACGGGTAGAGGATCAATGAAATTCTGAGTGTGGAATGTTGAAGCAACAACATGGCACCGTGGAACGATGTGTGAAGTTTGAACTCTGCACTCATAGCACAAACTTCCCATTCTGGGATATAAGTCTTTGAATTAAAGTAGAAATCATGCGTATAGCTTTCATCGAACATTGCGCGTAATTTATGTTATTTCTCTGAATTCCTGTGTCATTGAAAGTCTAAAGCTTGAAATCCTTCATATTTAATTTCGAACCTTCCGTACATTTTTTGAAATCATGAGACGCGTGGGATTGACAATCCCTTCTTCAACTTCTAACAACTTTCTTCGAACAAACAGTAGACGAGATAAACTTAGGTTGTATGTCTTTTTTATTCTGTTGTCTTGAGAAAAGGCAAAGTCGTTTACACAATAACAGTCGTAATAGCGGCAAGTGAAGTTGTGACTTGGGGAGATGGAGGGGAGCTCAGAGTGCCAATGCTACCCTAAGGACGAAGAATCGGGATGAGGACATTCTGCAAAGTGGTTTTCGAAACAATCAATGCATTATTCACTTCGTTTGAGCCCTTCCTCTTCTTTCTATATGAGTTCACTTCAAGTGGAATGTCTCTTCACGGCGCCATGAACTTCATTTCACTCGATATTCATTTTTCACATTTCCTTCTTTAGGTACATATTCTACACTTGTGGGTGTTCTAGACGGGAGTGATGTGATTACACTTGCACATAAGAAACCGTAGTCAAGGACTCTCAGCCTTACATTTTTATTCTCCGTGCTCCACTCTTAGTATAGAAATGAAAAATCATAGTTGAAGAAAAGTGTCCGTATTTGACCTCCGTAGTAAAACTTTATTTAAACAAAAACTCGAACGAAATAAAGTTTACTACTGAGGTCAAATACGGACACTTTTCTTTAATTATCATCATGACCTCATCAAATATCGTTCTGAAAAATCATAGTAAAAATTGGATAACTTACGTATAAATCAATACGGAGAGAAAGAATGATATTTTCTCGTTATATGACTAAGAATCCACTGTGAAATGATATGATATGAAATGAACCAAGAGGCAATTGAACGCGTCAAGATCCAGACTCCAGACAGCTTACGTATATGTATTGTGAGCTATACATAATACGACGACGACCTCATGTCACACATCGACCTTGGGCACATCACTCTGGTTGCAGAATGGCATAGGGCAGTCGTCCACTCGTCACAACACAACTTAAGCTTTGGTTTCCTAGAAAAGCGGTGCCGTAATATTACGGTAGAAAATTTCCCTTTTAAATCAAGCCATATAGTTGCCTGGATAGCGGTAAACAGATAGCGGCACCGGTTCCATCGCGACGGTGGTGATGAACCCCGGTGGTAATCCCCCCTCTCATGTATTAAAGGCTTTTAAGATGGAAAATTATAGTAAGTACTTTCATTTTTTCGCTATTGATACACAAGTGTAAAAAACCTGGAGATTTTAGTGCCTAATTTTTAAAAATGCTGAAATCAACACCAGTAGCGTTAAATTATTGCAATAATATTCGCAGATTAGCGCTTTTTCTCAGTTTAAAGCCGCGAATGAGCACTTTTTCTTAAATTTATGCCGTGAATTAAATATTTTTCTCCAATCAAAACGGCTTTCGTGCAAATAGGGGTTGCAGAGATAGTGTCTTCACCTTGTCGTCGGTAATTAATGCGCAACTAATGAAACCCAAGAGGAAAGTTTACGCTCTTTTAGTCGATTTTAAAAGGGCTTTTGACGGAATCAACCACTCTCTTCTGTGGAACAAGCTTTATTCATTTGGGGTTAGTCGAAAAATTATTAAAATTATTGAGGATTTGTACTCGAAGGCTACGGTTTCGTCCGCAATAAATGGAGACTGCCTAGAAGACACTCCAGTAACTACCGGGGTGTTGCAGGGTGACCCCCTCTCACCACTATTGTTTGCCATTTTCGTGAACGATTTTGAGGACTATTTGATCAAAAATGGGTGTGATACAGTTAGTATTAACGAAAGATGTGGAATCGCCGCACTCTTATTCGCGGATGATACTGTTCTCCTCTCGAATACAAGGGTCGACGCGCAGCGCAAGCTTAACGTTTTGTACGAGTACTGTAGGAGTAACAGCTTGGAAATTAACGTAGAGATAACGAAAATGATTGTTTTCAAAAGCGGAGGAAGCAAGAGTGCAAAGGATAAATTATTTTACGATGGGAGGGAGATAGAGGTCTGCAAGTCATTGACACAAATTGTGTCATATGTTAGATTGTTAGCATGTTATGCTGTCCCGAGCGGGTTATGTTGTGTAGGTTGCCGTTGGTTCATGAAAGTTGTTGGCTCGTGGTTTAAGAGAAGATTATGTTTGAATAAACCGTGTTCCGTGTATTTATGTATTCCTCGTCTTTCGAACACTTCAGTCATGTAGGTACTTGGGGGTTGGTATTCTCGAGCTCGGGGATTTTTCGCATAGCGGCTAAAGACTTGATTTCCAAAGCCGCGTCGGCTTCAGCTGGTCTTAGGAGTGTAATAAACAAAGAAAGAATCGAATCATGGTCAAGGAAAAAACAGCTTTTCGATAGCCTCGTGCGTTCGATTTTGGGGTATTGTAGTGGAATTTGAGCTCCCCGGTACCTATACGATCTCGAGGTAATTCAAAGTAGGTTTGTTAAATATGTGTTTTTCTGGCCCTCCAGGACGCCGAGTCACGTGGTTAGATTAGAGACTGGAACTAGCCACGTTAAAGTTCACATCTGTAAAACGATAATTAATTGGTGGATCGATCTCCTCGATCATGACTGGAAACCGTTTGGCAAAACTATGTTTTCAAAAACAGGTGTCACTGGATTCCATGTCTTCCAATATCAAGTGTAATTGGGCATCTCAAGTTAAAAGGCTAGTGTGGAATTTGGGATATGGGTTCCTTTGGGACACGCAGGATATTAGCCTCGTCAGGCAACATAGAGAGGATATTATAAAAAAAATCAAGGGTGAATGTCACGAGGAGGACCTGGAGAGACTGAACCGTTCGGGCTTTTGCTTTTTATATAAATCACTTGCTGCAGGCCACTTGTCGGGTACATACTCCATAAAGTCTATTCCCTTTAATATGGTTCGGTTAATTAGCCAGTTTAGAGTTTGTTCCACCTTGAGTGCCACTTTGTATTATAATAGGTCCAAGTATATAATTGAATTTGATCGAATATGTCAGCTTTGTCGCGACCCTTCTGAAAGTCTGATACACTTGTTCTTCGATTGTCCGTTTTTTGAACATTTTAGGAAAACATTTTTGTCTCAATAAAACATTCAAAATTTAGAATCCGTTTTTGCCCTTAATGACCCCGACCAAGTGAAGAATGTAGCGCTTTATACCATTAACATGTTAAAATTAAGAAGCCAACTATTAGATCGCTAAGTCTGACCAAACTCGCCTGTATGTGCACTTAGTGCACGACCAGTGTAATAAATAAATAAAATAAAAAAATAAAAAATATTTCTCTCAGCTTCAAAAAAAAAAAAGTTTTGTTCCTACAGCAGCCTGTCGGGAAAAGTGCATTTCATTCATGCGACAATCGAGTCAAACCTCATAAGTTAGAACGATATCAATCAACTATGAATGACATTTAGGCCGTGGTATAGAAAGTCAAAATCATAAAATCGTGTTTCTTTTTACCGCAGGCCCCTTTTTTGGCACCAACTGAGGGAGAACAAAATGATGAAAATGAAACAGAGTCGGTTTGGTTGCCTATACGATATGGGAAGGTGGACTCTTGTTAGAGGAGTTATTTGCAATTAAAATCTTTATCCCGGCCTAAATTTCATTCATAATTGATTGATATCGTTCTAACTTATGAGGTTTGACTCGATTGTCGCATGAATGAAATGCACTTTTCCCGACAGGCTGCTGTCGGAACAAAACTTTTTTCAGGTTACGTTAATTTTCAGATCAGTTAAATGGCATGTCACAATTTCACGATTGCGCAATGCGGAGTGCCTGGGTTCGAATCCGAAACAATTTAAAAAATTTTTTTTTTTATTCCTCCCTTTTTGGCCCACCTCAGGATTTTTTACTCAATATTTATTAGGCTGTAGGCAAATCAAATAAAAGAGACGGCTCAAAATTCAGTGTCAATGAAATTTTTTGGTTGGATATTAATGAATAAATCTGTCGCCGGTATTTTAATTAATAAATTAATTAGTCTGATATTATCCGGACGACGATGGAAGGGCATAGCCCAACACGATTCGAGTTTCGAGAAAAAATGGCTCCCCGGCGGGATTTGAACCCGCAACCTCTGGATTACCAGTCCAGCACGCTGCCATTTGCGCCACGGAGACGCCTATGGGAGTCGTACTCCGAGGGATAAGCTAAGCCGAACCCCACCCAGGTCCATTGTTTCTCGAAACTCTAGGCGCTTCTCCTGATCGGTAAACCACGCCGAATTTTATCTTATCTAGATGTTGTTAGATGGATATTAATGAATAAATCTGTCGCCGGTATTTTAATTAATAAATTAATTAGTCTGATATTATCCGGACGACGATGGAAGGGCATAGCCCAACCGCCATTTTTTCTCGAAACTCGAATCGTGTTGGGCTATGCCCTTCCATCGTCGTCCGGATAATATCAGACTAATTAATTTATTAATTAAAATACCGGCGACAGATTTATTCATTAATATCCATCTAACAACATCTAGATAAGATAAAATTCGGCGTGGTTTACCGATCAGGAGAAGCGCCTAGAGTTTCGAGAAACAATGGACCTGGGTGGGGTTCGGCTTAGCTTATCCCTCGGAGTACGACTCCCATAGGCGTCTCCGTGGCGCAAATGGCAGCGTGCTGGACTGGTAATCCAGAGGTTGCGGGTTCAAATCCCGCCGGGGAGCCATTTTTTCTCGAAACTCGAATCGTGTTGGGCTATGCCCTTCCATCGTCGTCCGGATAATATCAGACTAATTAATTTATAAATTTTTTGGTAATTGGGTGGTCCAGTAAGGCATAGCGTTAATTTAATAGCTCCCCTCCGCCGAGAACTCCCCTGCCATATCAACGGATTTGGTTCACAAGGGTCTCATACGAAAGCGCGTTCATTTCTCATTACTCGTGTCAATTTTGGGGGCAATTGCAGCAACAGCCGTGCGGTAGCGAATTTTCAACTAATTCAAACCCCTCTTTCACACCGTTCCCGTGGACCGATTCATCTGGATCACGAACTCGTCCGAGATATTCACGCTATTGATTTTTAGACCAAATTTGGTTTCCCTAAGTCAAAAATTGCGACCGTGATCGTGCTAACAAGCGAGGTGCCATAAATTCTAGGGGTTCTGAAACGTGAAAAAAAAGTATCACAACCCATATGTGCGACCATCAGGGCGAGACCAATAGTGCATTTTTTGAATGAAATGCACTAAAAATAGCGAATTAGCGTTTTCTTCATTTTAGCTGCGATTTAGTGGGTTTTGTTTCACTCTTAGTCACGAATTAGCGCTTTTCCATTATTTTAGCCTTAAAGTTGCGTTCACCAGAAGACCGCGAATTGGCATTCTCTCAATTTTAACAGCTAATTAGCGTTTTTCTCCATTATGACCGTGAATTATCGTATTTTTTACAATTTTAGCTGGATATTTGAGTTTTTCTCTATTTTAGCAGCAAAGTAGCGTTTTCATTTTAAACGCGCGTAGTCATGAATTAGCGTTTTTCTCAATTTTAGCCACGAACTAACGAGTTTTCTCAATTTTTCCCGCGAATGTGCGATGTTTCTTAATGTTTGCTGCGAATTAGCGACTTTTTCCACTCTTGGCTACTAGTTAGCGCCTTTTCTAAATTTTGGTCAAGAAGATTCCTTCATAAAATAGTCGTGAATGGGCGTTTACTTAATTTTAGTTGCGAATGAGCGTTTTTCTCTCAGAATCGGTCCTTTTTATGAATTTTACCCGCGAATTAGCGCTTTTCTCAATTTTAACCGTGAATTAGGGGTTTTTCTACATTTTCAAGAATATGCTCCGTTACTCAATATCATCCTCAAATTATATTGATTTTCCTACATTTTTAATCGCAAATCATCCTTTTGTCTCAATTTGAGCCGTAAATTAGGGGTTTTTCTCATTTTAGTTTGTAATTATCAATTTTTCCCAATTTCAGCCGTGAATTAGTGTCTTCCCGATTATATTCCGCGGATCAGCTCGTTTTACAGATGTTTGCTATCAAGTGAGCTAGAGTGCTATCAGCTATAAATTAAAACGCCATAATGTGCGGTTCTTGACTAGAATTGGCCTAGGTAAATCGCTAACTCGCAAATATAAATGAGAAAACGCACTAATGAGGAAGTAACACATTTTCCAAAATCATGCTGTCGTGATAGCTTGGGTACCAAAACTCATGAAAACACGATCCGTTCAAATAAAATCAGGCCCTATATTTTTTTTATTAATTTTCAAAACTATTGGGTTGTGGGACCCATTTGAAATAGGCTAGATAGACTGATGACGTAATAATAGCATTCGCGTGACCTCCACAATAGCTTCCCACAAATAAAACAATAGGACTTTAGAGAAAGGGAAGGACAAGAAGGGGCAAGACATGATAACAGTCATGATGCGGAGGGGCGGGAGGGGTCACAACCTCTTAACCACGTCACGAGTCACAGACCGGCCGTTTAAGGTAACAAAAAAAATTTGCAAGTTTTATTACTTCGCTATAAATCGAAATCAATCATGTACGCACTAATATTCAATTCCTGGTCATATTTAGTCATTTTCTTTGGAAAAAAAAAATGTTTCCAGCGATTTTTATTTTTTATGTTACTTCCTCATTAGCGTTAAAAAATTGATAAACAAGCGCTTGATCACGTTCACGATCACAATTCAGCAAAACAATTGGTGAGCATCTTTCAACGCTCTTTCCTCCAGGTCGGATGGACTGAAAATCATCGAAAGGAGCCAAATCCCCGTCCTACCGGATACCAAGACCCCCAATCATGAACATAAAACCTAAAAATCCTAATTTTTCCATCTTCGAGCTATTCGGGGGCGCCGGTCCACCCAATACTCGCCACTACCTCGGTGCGCTACTGAACGGATCTGCTGATGGGGCGCAGGGAGCAAACCCCGAAAAGTTTAGTAACTTATGGAGGTAACCACGCGAAATTCATGGATCCTAAAAGATCCAGATTCGCGAAATTTGAGGTTAGAAAGAGCTAAATCTCGCACAATTTTGCACTTGCAATAGAACCCTAAAACCTCAATTTAGTGGCATTTTTTGTCACCTCCCCCCTTCCAACTGTAATTTTGCAGCAAATTTCTTCAGTAACTTACAATTTCTAGGCCGTTTATCGATCCGAACTCGCAATTTCGTTGCCGGTGAATATTGAAAACCGGAAGATTGCGGCTATTGCTCCCGTGGAAAATGCAATTTCGCATATAATTATCCTACGAAATATTCAATTTTGTGACTTTTTAGGGCTAAGCTTGAAACTCACAATTTCGCGGCTGATTATTCACCGAAACTTTCAGTATCGTTGTCTACGATTATGCAGCCCTGAAACTTCAAATTTATTTTCTATTATATCCCACGAAACTTGTAATTCATGGCTGCGCCCCCCCCCCCCCACGGTGTTGAGTGGTTTTGTCACCACGTTGAGTGAGTGTGTTGCCTGATGCATCAACATTGATCAACATTGATTAATAACGATGAATGAAATGTATTGCCCCAACCTTCTCAGGGGCGGTAATATAAAGTTTTCCTCCTCGTTACCAGGGTGGACAAATATATCTTGCCCCTCCCCCCATTAAAATTCCTAGCCTTATTGTGTGCTTTATACATGTCCTGGATTATTCCCTTTCCGGTGTCCCCCGAGTGCACTCACCGATCAAGAAGCAAGAACTATCGGACAGCATCCCTCCCTTGACACTTTTGGACGCTCCCCCACTACCACGAATAATTTCCCCCTCTGATGAAGTTTTGAGCTTTCCCCCCTAGCGTCCGGTGGACGCCGACGGCGTCCAGCCTTGTGTAGACGCCCCTGCTCTCTAGGCAACTACTGGCGTGATTTAAAAGGTTTTTTTTTTTTTCCACTGCAATAATACGGCACCGCTTTTCTAGGAAACCAAGGTTTAGGACACAGCCACGTTTACATCTGAGCACAACTATAAAGCAAAGCAGCCGTCTTGACCCGACAAAGTTAACTCATAGGTTACCGAGCCCAGTGGGTTACGGTAGGAATGGGGCACGGCACACATAACCAATAAAATGGGTTGTTTCACCAGTTGTCAACGTGCACTGTTTGTACTGGGTAGCCACCTTATTTTCTTTGTGCTCTTTGTGAAATATTGGAAGGATTGAGTGCATTTCGAACGTGTTTTATTAAAATTATCCTGCACGGGATTCGTACACGTAATCCGAATGATTCTAAAGGCCCGTTCACAAGCCTTATGTTATGCGTCCGTGAAGTATATGCAACCAAACACATTTATTCCCTCGAAAAATGAAGCATTTTGATATGCTATAATATAATTATGCTCCACTGCCCACGGACGCACAGCACAGAGCTTGTTAACGGGGTCTTATGAACTCACAACCGAAAAGCATGTATCTGCTTAGTTTTTTTTTTTTTTTTTTTTTTTTTTTTTTTTTTTTTTTTTTTTAGTGCATTTCATTCTGAAAATGCACTATTGGTCTCGTCGTGATGGTGGCAAACATGGGTCATATCATGTTTTTTTCATGTTTCAGAATCTCTAGAACACGAATTCAGTGGTCTCCGGAATTCATATATATATCTATATATTCTTTATATATATATGTTATTCGCAATGGCCGAGTTCGCCCATTGCCCGAAAAATTTACCCACAACGCGATATGGGCAGTGAGAAATGCTCACAACGCGTCGTCGGTAATTTTATTCGCCCAATGGGTGGAATGAAATACCCATAACGCGTTTTGGGTAACTCGTTTTACTCAATAACCAAAATACAGGTTAGGTTAGTGTATTTCGCGGCGTGGGTCTTCCGATTTTACCCATAACGCGTTCTGGCTACTTCGATTTACCTGCAACGCGTTCTGCGCATTTAGAATTACTCACAAAGCAGAGTCAGATGTGTCTCAACTCCCATTACAGCGTTACTGCTGTATAATTACAGTAAATGACGGAATTATAATTGAACACGATATGCATGAATGAAAAAAATTGTATAACAAAAATGAAACTAAAAAGAAAATACAGTAGCGAAAGACCCAGAGGCATTTATTCACGCATGATATTTATGCTCCCGTGATATTTACCCCGAGAACACATGAGACGCCCAAAAGACTCAAACTGTAAGTTATATCGCTGTTCTAACCGCGCAAGACACAGAATCCGGGTTGAAATCGCTGTGAGGATAATTCGAAATACGCACCACGACGCGAAATAGACACACCCTAACCTTAGTTTCGGCTACCGAGTAAAATGAATTACCCAGAACGCGTTACGGGTATTTCATTCCACCCACTGGGCGAATAAAATTACCCACGACGTGTTGTGAACATTTCGCACTGCCCATAACGCGTTGTGGGTGAAATTTTCGGGCAATGGGTGAATTCGGCCATTGCGAATAGCATATATAATATATATTTATAATATTATGGCCGTTTCCTTGTTAGCACGATAACTCTCGTAGAAGTTAATTTAGCGGAACGCGCTTTGGCACAAAAATCAGTAGTCATAAGACACCGGTCGGTATTGCATTTGGGCCAAATCGGTCAAGGTGGAGGGGGGGAAAATCGGGCTTGAAGTCGTCAAAAAATCACTAAAAATCAACAGTTGATTCTAGAAGCATCATATTCGGTACGTATACTCCATGTTAGACTAGCCTTTGATTCCCATTTTAATTTTTTGAAAAAGTCGAGGGGGAGGGGGTGGTGCTCCCGGGGTGGAAGTAAGTGTGTGGTCTTGTTAGCACGATAACTCTCGTAGAAATTAATTTAGCGGAACACGCTTTATCTAAAAAAATCAGTAGTCATAAGACACCGGTCGGTATTGCATTTGGGCAAAATCGGTCAAGGTGGTGGGGGGGAAAATACGGCTTGAAATGATCAAAAAATCACTACAAGTCACCAGTTGATTCTAGAAGCATGATATTCGGTACGTATACTCCATGTTAGACTAGCCTTTGATTCCCATTTTAATTTTTTGAAAAAGTCGAGGGGGAGGGGGCGATGTCCCCGGGGTGGAAGTAAGTGAGAGGCCTTGTTAGCACGATAACTCTCGTAGAAATTAATTTAGCGGAACGCGCTTTGGCACAAAAATCAGTAGTCATAAGGCCCCGGTCGGTATTGCATTTGGGCCAAATCGGTCAAGGTGGAGGGGGGAAAATAGGGGTTAAAATGGTAAAAAAATCACTACAAATCACCAGTTGATTCCAGAAGCATTATATTCGGTATGATGATTCCATTTTGAAATAGCCTTTGATTCCCATTAAGTTCAGCTTAAACAAACCCGGCAGCAAACAGTACGAGGGAGGGTCAAACATAAACGAAAGAAATCATGGTCTCAACATTACTACTTCTGGAACGGCTTAGGGTGTCCGTATACAAAATGAAATGCACTCTTTCCGACCGCCAGCTGCCGGAGCGATTTTTTTTTTTTTTTTTTTTAAATAAATAAATTAGATACGGGGAGGAAAACCCAGAAGAAACTATCTCCTACCAACTCGACCCATAAGATCTATGTGGTGTCCCCTCACCACAACCCTCAGCACTGTGCTTAGTTGGATTCCATTTCGATTGAAGCACTTATACTTGGAAGAGTCTCAGCAATCAATGAAGAACGGAAAAGAGGATGAAGTTGACATGGGATAATATGTCACAATATCATGTCCCGAAGAGAAAAAACGAATGATTAATGGCAATTTCTTGAAGCGCATAAACGACAATATGTTTACCTATCTTCACAACAGTGAAATTTCTTAAAGGTAATTTTACATATAGCTTTGAGATACCACTCCGACATTTTTCATTGGTGCCATGACCTTTCATAGCTCTAATGAAAGGTGGATTTCTCTCGTTATCTGTCTCTCACTCTCCCGGCCAAATTAGCACTGTTGACGCAAAATAGCATTAGGAGCAATCGATAAAACCCGCGTATCACCGGAGTGTGAATTTTACATACTATTTACGAGGTTCGCTACCGTTTCATACTCGGACTTTTTACTACAACTCGGACTTGTAGGTGGAGCTCGGGCTTTTGGGTAGATGCTGGACTTTTAGGTGCTGGACTTGAATATAAGTTGGAAGTTGGACGTGGAAACAGGTGCTGGACTTTTACAGAATTCGGACTTAATAGCTGCCTGGGTTTATATAGAGGTTGGAAGTATATTGGCATTCAAATTTGCTGCCCTTAGAATATTAGCATTCAAATTTGCTGCCTTCAGGATATTGGCATTCAAATTTGCTGCCTTCAGAATATTGGCACTCAATTTTGCTACCGTTAAAATATTGTCGTCCAAATTTGCTGCCCTTAGAATATTGGCATTCATATTCGCTACCGTTTGATGCCCTTAGAATGTTAGCATTCAAATTTGCTGACTTCAGAATATTGGCATTCAAATTTGCTACCGTTAAAATATTGACGTCCAAATTTGCTGCCCTTAGAATATTGGCATTCATATTCGCTACCGTTTGATGCCCTTAGAATATTAACGTTCAAATTTGCCGCCCTTAGAACATTGGCATTCAAATTTGCTACCGTTAAAATATTGACGTCCAAATTTGCTGCCCTTAGAATATTGGCACTCATATTCGCTACCGTTTGCTGCCCTTAGAATATTGACGTTCAAATTTACTGCCTCCAGAATGTTTGCATACAAATGTGCTGCCTGACTGACGTCATATTTAATTTTAGAAGGTTCCGAAACCCCAAAATACCGAATTTGAGAGCAATCCGATGAAAATCTAAAAATCATCCCCTAGGAAAGGGAGTCACAGTGACAAAGGGGTTGAAAAAAATTGTCATTCCCAAACTGACTTCATATTTAAATTTAGAAGGCTCTAAAACGTCTAAATACCGAATTTGAGTGCAATCCGATGAAAATCTAAAAATCATCCCCTAATTCGGGGGGGGGGGCGAAGGGGGTTGAAAAAAATTTCACCACTGAACTGACGACACATTAAATTTTAGAAGTCTCTAAACTAAAACACCTAAATACCGAATTTGAGTAGATTCTGATAAATATCTGAAAATTATTTCCTAAGTCGCGGGGGAGGAGGGGGTTGAAAAAAATTTCCACCCCCTAACTGACGTCATATTCTTTTTACTCATGTCTAAGAACCTCCAAATACCAAATTTGAAAGCATTCCGATGAAAATTGAAACACCATCCCCTAAGGCGTACTATTATGAGTCTCGAAGGGAGGGGGGTTGAAAAAAATTTCCACCCCCCAACTGTCGTCATATTCTTTTTTCTCGTGTCGAACAACCTCTAAATACCAAATTTGAGTGCTTTCTGATGAAAATTGAAACATCATCCCCTAAGGCGTACTATTAGCAGTCACGGGGAGAGGGGGGTTGAAAAAAATTTCCACCCCCTAACTGACGTCATATTCTTTTTTCTCATGTCAAGCCACCTCTAAATACCGAATTTGGGTTGATTCCGATGAAAATTGAAACATCATCCTCTAAAGGGTACTATTAGCAGTCACGGGGAGAGGGGGGTTGAAAAAAATTTTCACCCCCTAACTGACGTCATATTCTTTTTTCTCATGTCGAAGAACCTCCAAATACCAAATTTGAGTGCATTCCGATGAAAATTGAAACATCATCCTCTAGAGGGTACTATTAGCAGTCACGGGGAGAGGGGGGTTGAAAAAAATTTTCACCCCCTAACTGACGTCATATTATTTTTTCTCATGTCGAAGAACCTCCAAATACCAAATTTGAGTGCATTCCGATGAAAATTGAAACATCATCCTCTAGAGGGTACTATTAGCAGTCACGGGGAGAGGGGGGTTGAAAAAAATTTCCACCCCCTAACTGACGTCATATTATTTTTTCTCATGTCAAGCCACCTCTAAATACCGAATTTGGGTTGATTCCGATGAAAATTGAAACATCATCCTCTAAAGGGTACTATTAGCAGTCACGGGGAGAGGGGGGTTGAAAAAAATTTCCACCCCCTAACTGACGTCATATTCTTTTTACTCATGTCAAACAACCTCTAAATACCAAATTTGAGTGCATTCCGATGAAAATTGAAACATCATCCCTTAAGGCGTACTATTAGGAGTCTCGAGGGGAGGGGGGTCGAAAAAAATTTCCACCCCCCAACTGACGTCATATTCTTTTTTCTCATGTCGAAAAACCTCTAAATACCAAATTTGAGTGGAATCTGAAAATATGAAAAATTCAACCCTCGTCGCCAGTGATTAAATTTAAGTAATTTCGCGGGGGGGACCCCGTCGAGAAAAATTAAATTGGCCAAACGGACCCCATTTTCGTTTTTAGATAATTATGAAACCCTTATAAACTGAATTTCAAGTGATTCTGAAAATATCGGCGAAACAGCCCAAAAATTTCACCAGGGGATAGTATGGAGAACAAAAATTTGAAAATTTCTTTTTTCAGTTTCGTCGATTTTTGAGGTTGAAATAAATTTTCATCATTTTTTTGGGTATTTTTCCTGGATAGGCTACCGTATAGTGGAAATTTTAAGACCCTGCCGACGACGATACGATGATTTTGGAAGGAGCTACGATTTTTCAAAGTGTGAAATTTTTGGGCAATTTAAATTTGAAATTTGGCCGATTTAAAATTGTTTTAAAAATCTGCAAAATTCAGCATAAATCACAATCGCCAGCATGAAGCTTGTGTCAAAATTTGAACCCTCTACGACGAATAGAAGCCGGTCAAATTGAAATTTGTATAATTTTGAAAAGTTCCGGCGGCGATCCCAGGCTGACCCCTCCCCCACACCCACTCTAAGGTTGGCTTAATTTTCCTGTATTTCTCCAGTCGACTTTGGGCGTCATTTTGACCGGGAAGGAGTGGGAAATTTGGCGTTTTGGCATCCGCGTCCGAGTACCGAGACCTGGCGAGTCGACTTTGTTTCGGGGTAAAAATCGATTGGACGTCGGGAAGTGGGGGTAAATTGCGAATTTTGAAATTTTAGTGTTTTCCAGACGTATATAGGGGTCATTTTGACAGGGAAGGAGTTGTAATTTCGGCATTTCATGTTGATACTCGCGAGTACCTGTAGTAGTTGAGTCTACTTTGTTTCGAGGTAAAAATCGATTGGTAGGGAAGGGGGTGGGGGAAGAGGGTATTTTTTGGAAATTTAAATTGTAAAATTTAAAAAAATTGCTATAGCTCGGGTTTGAGGTTGAAATTTGAGAAAAGGGCGAGCAAATTTGTGCGCAATTTTGTTGCGAAGATTTTAAGCCATTACGAAGGAAAATCGGATGAAAATTGTGGGAGGAGATAGATTTTGCGCGGAGGGTTAAAAATACGCTGACGGGAGGTGCGTACCGGTGGGTGGGGGGTCAGGGGTTGACCGGAGGGGGTGGGTCCGTTCGAGACTTTGGTGGGGAATAGGTAGGGGTCGTTCATGGTGTTCGGGGTGAAAGTTGAAATTGTGAAAGGAAGTAATTAAAAAGTGGGAAAAAGTACGAAAATGCCCCCGCCTAAGGGGGATCAGAGTTAACGTGGGTGCGAGTGAGAGGAAGAGCTTGCATTTTAGTAAGTATATAAGACGAGGTTCGCTACCGTTTCATACTCGGACTTTTTACTACAACTCGGACTTGTAGGTAGATACCGGGCTTTTGGGTAGATGCTGGACTTTTAGGTGCTGGACTTGAATATAAGTTGGAAGTTGGACGTGTATATAGGTGGCGGACTTATACAAAATTCGGACTTTATAGCTGCGTGGGTTTATATAGAGGTTGGAAGTATATTGGCATTCAAATTTGCAGCCCTTATAATATTGACGTTCAAATTTGCTGCCTCCAGAATGTTGACTTGCTACCGTTAGAATATTGACGTTCAAATTGGCTGCTCTTAGAATATTGACGTTCAAATTTGCTGCCTTCAGAATGTTGACTTGCTACCGTTAGAACATTGACGTTCAAATTTGCTGCCTCCAGAATGTTGACTTGCTACCGTTATTGACGTTCAAATTGGCTACCCCTTAGAATATTGATGTTCAAATTTGCTGACCCCAGAATATTGACATTCATATTTGCTATACCGTTAGAATCTTGATATTCCAAATTGCTGCCTCCAGAATGTTCACATTCAAATTTGATGACATTTGTATTGCATCCCCCAGAATATTGACGTTCATTTTAATGCTCCCTGATACGTTCATTTGTTCCTCTTCTGATTTGTATGCATATTTAATTTGACACCTCTGGGATATCAATCAGAATATTTATATCATCGCGGATCGCCAATAAAACTTTCTTGTCCAATGTTTTGATTGCTGCCTCCAGAATATTTAAACCACCGCCGATCTCTTATACATCTTTCTTGTCCAGCTACCGCACATATGAAATGGTACGGAAATTATTCCAGATCTGGGGAAAGCTACTATACATACGAAATGCTACGGGTATGAGTAAAATACTATTCCTGTTCTGAAGAAAGCTTCCATACATAAGAAATGATACGGGAATTATTCCCGTTCTGGATAAGCAAAATTACATGTGAAGTGGTACGGGAATGCAAAATACTTTTCCCGCTATGGGGAAAGCTACCATACATACGAAATGCTACGGCAATGAGTAAAAATCTATTTCAGTTTTAAGGAAAGCTACCGTTCGTGGGGAATGAGTAAAATACTATCCCAATTTTGAGAAAAGCTACCGTTCATGGGAAATGCTTCAGGGGCAAAATACTATTCCAGTTTTGTGGGAAGCTACCGTTCATGGGAAATGCTTCGGGAATGAGAGAATTACTATTCCAGTTTTGAGAAAAGCTACCGTTCATGGGAAATGCTTCAGGAAAGCAAACTACTATTCCAGTTCTCGGAGGAGCTACCGTTCATCGAAAAAAAATCTATACATCATCCCTTAAGCAGTGCAAGATGTAGTCACAATGACAAAGGGGTTGGAGAAAAAATGTCATCCCCAGACTGACGTCATATTTAATTTTAAAAAATTCCAAAACCCCTAAATACCGAATTTGAGTGCAATCTGATGAAAATCTAAAAATCATCCCCTAAGAAATGGAGTCACAGTGACAAAGGGGTTGAAAAAAAAATTTCATCCTCAAACTGACGTCACATTTTATTTTAGAAGGTTCTAAAACACCTAAATACCGAATTTGAGTAGATTCTGAAGAAAATATAAAAATCATCCCCTAACTTGGGGGGGGGGGCGAAGAGGGTTGACAAAAATTGTTACCCCTTAAGTGACGTCACATTAAATTTTAGAAGACTCTAAAACACCTAAATACCGAATTTGAGTGCATTCCGATGAAAATTGAAACATCATCCCCTAAGGCGTACTATTAGCAGTCACGGGGAGAGGGGGGTTGAAAAAAATTTTCACCCCCTAACTGACGTCATATTCTTTTTTCTCATGTCGAAGAACCTCCAAATACCAAATTTGAGTGCATTGCGATGAAAATTGAAACGTCATCCTCTAGAGGGTACTATTAGCAGTCACGGGGAGAGGGGGGTTGAAAAAAATGTCCACCCCCTAACTGACGTCATATTCTTTTTTCTAATGTCAAGCCACCTCTAAATACCGAATTTGGGTTGATTCCGATGAAAATTGAATCATCATCCCCTAAGGCGTCTTATTAGCAGTCAGGGGGGAGGGGGGTCGAAAAAAATTTCCACCCCCCAACTGACGTCATATTCTTTTTTCTCATGTCAAAAAACCTCTACATACCAAATTTGAGTGGAATCTGAAAATATGAAAAATTCAACCCTCGTCACCAGTAATTAAATTTAAGTAATTTCGCGGGGGGGACCCCGTCGAGAAAAATTAAATTGGCAAAACAGACCCCATTTTCGTTTTTAAATAATTATGAAACCCTTATAAACTGAATTTCAAGTGATTCTGAAAATATCGGCGAAACAGCCCAAAATTTTCACCAGGGGATAGTATGGAGAACAAAAATTTGAAAATTTCTTTTTTCAGTTTCGTCGATTTTTGAGGTTGAAATAAATTTTCATCATTTTTTTGGGTATTTTTCCTGGATAGGCTTCCGTATAGTGGAAATTTTAAGACCCTGCGGATAACGATACGATGATTTTGGAAGGAGCTACGATTTTTCAAAGTGTGAAATTTTTGGGCAATTTAAATTTGAAATTTGACCGATTTGAAATTTTTTTAAAAATCTGAAAAAATCAGCAAAAATCTACTTTGCCCCTTCCTACCTTGTGTCAAAATTTGAACCCTCTAGGATGAGTAGAAGCCGGTCAAATTGAAATTTGTATAATTTTGAAAAGTTCCGGCGGCGATTCCGAGCTGACCCCTCCCCCACACCCACTCCAAGGTTGGCTTATTTCCTCCAGTCGACTTTGGGCGTCATTTTGAGGGTCAAGGAGTGGGCCGATCGCGCTGGAAAAGGCCTTATATACGGGTGTAAGACACCTGAGGAGTCGACTTTGTTTCGGGGCAAAAATCGATTGGTGGACCGGGGGTGGGGGTAAATTGCGATTTTTGAAATTTAAAATTTTAGAACTTTTTTTCGCCGGATTAAAATCGTTATATCTCGGGTTTGAGGACGAAATTCGAAAATCCGCCCCGAGAGATTTTGCGCAATTTAGTTGCGAAGATTTTAAGCCCTTAAAAACGAAAATCGGATGAAAATCCAGGGAGGAGATAGTTTTGGCGCGGAATTAGAGGATTTATCAGAAATAACGTTAGCCCGCAACGGCACGCGGGACCTGTAGGGTCAGGTTTTGACCGGAGGGTCATGTGCCGGGCGAGAGAAAGTTTCTAAATGAAAAGTTGGGCGTTGGCTTTTTCGGGGTGGGAGGAGATCAAAACAAAATAAACGGGCGAAAATGTGGAAAAAGGTAAAATGAGCCACCCAGCGTCCCCTCAAGGGGATTTTGCGTTTTAATAAGTATAGTAAGACGAGGTTCGCTACCGTTTCATACTCGGACTTTTTACTACAACTCGGACTTGTAGGTGGAGCTCGGGCTTTTGGGTAGTGGGCGGACTTGTAGGTGCTGGACTTGAATATAAGTTGGAAGTTGGACGTGTAAATAGACGTTGGACTTGAACAGAATTCGGACTTAATAGCTGCCTGGGTTTATATAGAGGTTGGAAGTATATTGGCATTCAAATTTGCTGCCCTTAGAATATTGACGTTCAAATTTGCTGCCCTTAGAATATTAGCATTCAAATTTGCAGCCCTTAGAATATTGACGTTCAAATTTGCTGCCTCCAGAATGTTGACTTGCTACCGTTAGAATATTGACGTTCAAATTGGCTGCTCTTAGAATATTGACGTTCAAATTGGCTGCCCTTGGAATATTAGCATTCAAATTTGCTGCCCGCCTCCAGAATATTGGCATTAAAATTTGCTGCACTTAGAATATTGACGTTCAAATTTGCTGCCTCCAGAATGTTGACTTGCTACCGTTATTGACGTTCAAATTGGCTACCCCTTAGAATATTGATGTTCAAATTTGCTGACCCCAGAATATTGACATTCATATTTGCTATACCGTTAGAATATTGATATTCCAATTTGCTGCCTCCAGAATGTTCACATTCAAATTTGATGACATTTTTATTGCATCCCCCAGAATATTGACGTTCATTTTAATGCTCCCTGATACGTTCGATTGTTCCCCTTAATCTGATTTGTATGCATATTTAATTTGACTCCCATAGGATATGAATCAGAATAATTTAAATCATCGCGGATCTCCAATACATTTTTCTTGTCCAATGTTTTGATTGCTGCCTCCAGAATATTTATGCTACCGCCGATCTCTTATTTATCTTTCTTGTCTTGTGGAAAATATTCCAGTTCTGGGGAAAGCTACCATACATACGAAATACTACGGGAATGAGCAAAATACAATTCTAGGGTATGAATGCTAGGGGTATGTGTAAAATACTATTCCCGTTCTGAAGAAAGCTCCCATACATGAGAAATGATACGGGAATTATTCCCGTTCTGGGACAGCAACGTTACATGTGAAATGGTACGGGAATGCAAAATACTATTCCCGCTACTGTACATATGAAATGCTAAGGGAATTAGTAAAATACTATTGTGGTTTTGATGGAAGCTACCGTTCATGCGAAATGCTATGGGAATGAGCAGAATGCTGTTCCAGTTTTGAGGAAAGCTACCGTTTGTGGGAAATGCTACTGGAAGGCAAAATACTATTTCAGGTCTGAGGAAAGCTACCGTTTATAGGAAATGCCACAGGAATGAGCTAAATACTATTCCAGATTTGAGAAAAGCTACCGTTAATGGGAAATGCCGCAGGAAGGCAAGATACTATTCCAGTTCTCGGAGGAGCTACCGTTCATCGAAAAAAAATCTATACATCATCCCTTAAGCAGTGCAAGATGTAGTCACAATGACAAAGGGGTTGGAGAAAAAATGTCATCCCCAGACTGACGTCATATTTAATTTTAAAAAATTCCAAAACCCCTAAATACCGAATTTGAGTGCAATCTGATGAAAATCTAAAAATCATCCCCTAAGAAATGGAGTCACAGTGACAAAGGGGTTGAAAAAAAATTTTCATCCTCAAACTGACGTCACATTTTATTTTAGAAGGTTCTAAAACACCTAAATACCGAATTTGAGTAGATTCTGAAGAAAATATAAAAATCCTCCCCTAATTGGGGGGGGGCGAAGAGGGTTGACAAAAATTGTTACCCCTTAAGTGACGTCACATTAAATTTTAGAAGACTCTAAAACACCTAAATACCGAATTTGAGTAGATTCTGATAAATATCTGAAAATTATTTCCTAAGTCGTAGGGGAGGAGGGGGTTGAAAAAAATTTCCACCCCCCAACTGACGTCATATTCTTTTTTCTCATGTCGAAAAACCTCTAAATACCAAATTTGAGTGGAATCTGAAAATGTGAAAAATTCAACCCTCGTCGCCAGCAATTAAATTTAAGCATTTTCGCGGGGGGGCCCCTGTCGAGAAAAATTAAATTGGCCAAACAAACCCCATTTCCGTTTTAAGATATTTATGAAACCCTTATAAACTGAATTTCAAGTGATTCTGAAAATATCGGTAAAACAGCCCAAAAATTTCACCAGGGGATAGTATGGAGAACAAAAATTTGAAAATTTCTTTTTTCAGTTTCGTCGATTTTTGAGGTTGAAATAAATTTTCATCATTTGTTTGGGTATTTTTCCTGGATAGGCTACCGTATAGTGGAAATTTTAAGACCCTGCGGATAACGATACGATGATTTTGGAAGGAGCTACGATTTTTCAAAGTGTGAAATTTTTGGGCAATTTAAATTTGAAATTTGACCGATTTGAAATTTTTTTAAAAATGTGAAAAATTCAGCAAAAATCAGAGTTGCCAGGATGAAGGTTGTGTCAAAATTTGAACCCTGTACGACGAATATAACCCAGTCAAATTGAAATTTGTATAATTTTGAAAAGTTTCGGCGGCGATCCCTGGCTGACCCCTCCCACACACCCACTCCAAGGTTGGCTTAATTTTCCTATATTTCTCCAGTCGACTTTGGGCGTCATTTTGACCGGGAAGGAGTGGGAAATTTGGCGTTTTGGCATCCGCGTCCGAGTACCGAGACCTGGCGAGTCGACTTTGTTTCGGGGTAAAAATCGATTGGACGTCGGGAAGTGGGGGTAAATTGCGAATTTTGAAATTTTAGTGTTTTCCAGACGTATATAGGGGTCATTTTGACAGGGAAGGAGTTGTAATTTCGGTATATCGTGTTGTTACTCGCGAGTATCTTGAGGCGGGGAGTCTACTTTGTTTCGAGGTAAAAATCGATTGGTAGGGAAGGGGGTGGGGGAAGAGGGTATTTTTCGTTTTTTAAATTGTAAAATTCAAAAAAATTGCTATAAATCAAGTTTGAGGTTGAAATTTGAGAAAAGGGCGAGCAAATTTGTGCGCAATTTTGTTGCGAAGATTTTAAGCCATTACGAAGGAAAATCGGATGAAAATTGTGGGAGGAGATAGATTTTGCGCGGAGGGGTGAAAATACGCCGACGGGAGGTGCGTACCGGTGGGTGGGGGGTCAGGGGTTGACCGGAGGGGGTGGGTCCGTTCGAGACTTTGGTGGGGAATAGGTAGGGGTCGTTCATGGTGTTCGGGGTGAAAGTTGAATTTGTGAAAGGAAGTAATTAAAAAGTGGGAAAAAGTACGAAAATGCCCCCGCCTAAGGGGGATCAGAGTTAACGTGGGTGCGAGTGAGAGGAAGAGCTTGCATTTTAGTAAGTATATAAGACGAGGTTCGCTACCGTTTCATACTCGGACTTTTTACTACAACTCGGACTTGTAGGTGGAGCTCGGGCTTGTGGGTAGTGGGCGGACTTGTAGGTGCTGGACTTGAATATAAGTTGGAAGTTGGACGTGTAAATAGACGTTGGACTTTTACAGATGGCGGACTTAATAGCTGCCTGGGTTTATATAGAGGTTGGAAGTATATTGGCATTCAAATTTGCTGCCCTTAGAATATTAGCATTCAAATTTGCTGCCTTCAGGATATTGGCATTCAAATTTGCTGTCTTCAGAATATTGGCACTCAATTGTGCTACCGTTAAAATATTGACGTCCAAATTTGCTGCCCTTAGAATATTGGCATTCATATTCGCTACCGTTTGATGCCCTTAGAATGTTAGCATTCAAATTTGCTGCCTTCAGAATATTGGCATTCAAATTTGCTACCGTTAAAATATTGACGTCCAAATTTGCTGCCCTTAGAATATTGGCATTCATATTCGCTACCGTTTGATGCCCTTAGAATATTAACGTTCAAATTTGCCGCCCTTAGAACATTGGCATTCAATTTTGCTACCGTTAAAATATTGACGTTTAAATTTGCTGCCCTTAAAATATTGGCATTCATATTCGCTACCGTTTGATGCCCTTAGAATATTAGCATTCAAATTTGCTGCCTTCAGAATATTGGCATTCAAATTTGCCGCCCTTAGAACATTGGCATTCAAATTTGCTACCGTTAAAATATTGACGTCCGAATTTGCTGCCCTTAGAATATTGGCACTCATATTCGCTACCGTTTGCTGCCCTTAGAATATTGACGTTCAAATTTGCTGCCTCCAGAATGTTTGCATACAAATGTGCTGCCTGACTGACGTCATATTTAATTTTAGAAGGTTGCAAAACCCCTAAATACCGAATTTGAGTGCAATCCGATGAAAATCTAAAAATCATCCCCTAGGAAAGGGAGTCACAGTGACAAAGGGGTTGAAAAAAATTGTCATTCCCAAACTGACTTCATATTTAAATTTAGAAGGCTCTAAAACGTCTAAATACCGAATTTGAGTGCAATCCGATGAAAATCTAAAAATCATCCCCTAATTCGGGGGGGGGGCGAAGGGGGTTGAAATAAATTTCACCACTGAACTGACGACACATTAAATTTTAAAAGTCTCTAAACTAAAACACCTAAATACCGAATTTGAGTAGATTCTGATAAATATCTGAAAATTATTTCCTAAGTCGCGGGGGAGGAGGGGGTTGAAAAAAATTTCCACCCCCTAACTGACGTCATGTTCTTTTTTCTCATGTCAAGCCACCTCTAAATACCAAATTTGAGTGCATTCCGATCAAAATTGAAACATCATCCCCTGGAGCGTACTAATAACAGTCACGGGGAGAGGGGGGTTGAAAAAAATTTCCACCCCCGAACTGACGTCATATTCTTTTTTCTCATGTCGAACAACCTCTAAATACCAAATTTGAGTGGAATCTGAAAATGTGAAAAATTCAACCCTCGTCACCAGTGATTAAATTTAAGTAATTTCGCGGGGGGGACCCCGTCGAGAAAAATTAAATTGGCCAAACGGACCCCATTTTCGTTTTTAGATAATTATGAAACCCTTATAAACTGAATTTCAAGTGATTCTGAAAATATCGGCGAAACAGCCCAAAAATTTCACCAGGGGATAGTATGGAGAACAAAAATTTGAAAATTTCTTTTTTCAGTTTCGTCGATTTTTGAGGTTGAAATAAATTTTCATCATTTTTTTGGGTATTTTTCCTGGATAGGCTACCGTATAGTGGAAATTTTGAGACCCGGCCGATGACGATACGATGATTTTGGAAGGAGCTACGATTTTTCAAAGTGCGAAATTTTTTGGCAATTTAAATTTGAAATTTGACCGATTTGAAATTTTTTTAAAAATCTGAAAAAATCAGCAAAAATCAGAGTTGCCAGGATGAAGCTTGTGTCAAAATTTGAACCCTCTAGGATGAGTAGAAGCCGGTCAAATTGAAATTTGTATAATTTTGAAAAGTTTCGGCGGCGATTCCGAGCTGACCCCTCCCCCACACCCACTCCAAGGTTGGCTTAATTTTTCCTATATTTCTCCAGTCGACTTTGGGCGTCATTTTGATGGGGAAGGAGTGGGAATTTTGGCATGACACAACCTTGCGTATTTGTATTTTGAGGTGAGGAGTCGACTTTGTTTCGGGGCAAAAATCGATTGGAGGACCGGGGGTGGGGTTAAATTGCGATTTTTGAAATTTAAAATTTGAAAAAAAAATTTCGCCGGACAAAAAGTGTTATAACTCGAGTTTGGGAGGGAAATTGGAAAATCCGTGCGGAGGGATTTTGGGGAATTTAGTTGTGGTGATTTTAAGCCGTTAAAAATGAAAATCGGATGAAAATTGTGGGAGGAGATAGATTTTGGGCGGAATTAGACGATTTTCATCAGGAATAACAGGGAAGGTGACGCTTTTGAGAAATGGCAATTTGGAGGTAGGGGTCAGGGATTTGACCGGAGAGGGTTGACCCCGAAGGAGAGAAAGTTTCTAAATGAAAAGTTGGGCGGTGGCTCTTTCGGGGTGGGGGAGAGTGGGAAGAAAACAAACAGTCGAAAATAGCGGAAAACGTAAAAACAGCCACCAGCCATCCCCTCAAGGGGAAATCACGCTTTAGTAAGTATATAAGATTCTTATACTGAAACGAAACTAGTTTTATTAGTCCTGTCACGTCCTCAACGCGTTCATCTTTCAAAGGAACATACCTCGAAAGGACAAAAGGTGAGGCGTGAAGTATGCATGTCTTATATGTAACAGCGCAATATTTACCAACTTGAATCGAATAGAAAAATGAACAAATAAAATTATAATCCTGCCGTGTTTTAACAGCCGCGTAGCAAACTGATGATAGCAGCGAAAAACAAATAAAAAGGGATTCCTCTGTCCGACAAAGTTAGCACAAATTTAATTTTGTTAGGCACAGGAAAAGCGTGAGTGGATTAAGTACCCTAAACGGAAGGACATATTCTATTATCTCGGTTTAACTTTTACGGTGTCAACTGAAAAGCAGAAACATTTTACTCATGGACAAGGGCCTCTCATTTTACTCTAGGGCTTCTAAAGCCTTCGTGGCGGGAAGGGGAATACGTGCCTTATAAATAAATTTGTATTTATATCCTAACCGGATTAAAGTTTGTGCGACCAAATGGCAATGGGGAAATGATCAGTGGAAAGTATACGGTTGCTTACTGCGTATAATATTTCTCCCAGAAGACATTCTGAAGTAGTCATGAATACATTTTCGATCATTCCCTGCAAATGAAAACAAATCAGCATTAGATTTTTGATTTTCAGAAGAAAATAGCGCTCAATAAACAAAAGAAATCGATGGTTATAATTCACGTGCGGGCTAATGACGAAAAGGGCCCACATTTCTTTTCTCGACAAGAAAACAAACTAAAACTCCGTGAAAATGTGTTGAGAACAGACATACTTTTTCCGCCTCACCCCTTAAAGTGGAAGTGAACAAAATTAAACTGTACTAATTGTAATTGAATCCGTGGCATTGAGTTCAGTTTTGTTTCTCATTTGTGGCCGAGGCAGTGACATGGGTTAAGGTGAAATGGGTTGGTAAACGCAGGTATGGAAAAAGGGTTATAGTTGCGGTAGAAGAGTCTTCAGGGAATCCTGAAACGCTCATCATTTCGAATCTAAATATGTACCCTGTAAAAGTTAATTTCCCAATTGCATTGGATTTGAGGTTCCACAAGGGAATTGGCTAAATACTTCAAAATGACGTCAAGTTTTTGTTTTTTTTTTTCGTTACAATTTCGAGTAAATGAGGAAAACTTTTAACTTCCTCTATCAACTTGAAATCACGAACTGTAAGAAGTCACCACTTTTTCGTGAACGTCAATGGTGAAGGAGCTTGTTACAGAATTGCAAAAGCCCAAATATCACTGAAACAATTTTGGTCTCACCTGTTGAGTATCACAAATTATTTCAGAGTGTTTCGTTCTGGAATACGAATGTAGTTTAAGCTTAAGTATGACAGTCACACCGTGCAATAAATGTCAAATGTAAACGTGCTTGCTAGGCGATAGCAACAGCCTGTTCGAATAAAATGTTTAAAAGAAGTGGCGTTCATGTTATATGGAAAATTGAATAAGAAGGAGAACGAAAAGAACAACGATGAAAACAAAAGGAGATTGTGGTCCCTGTGAGAAAAAGATTAAGGCAGGAATAATATAACTTCCTATTCAAAAGACATTATGCGTTATAATCTGTTCTGAATAAAATTCTTCTGCACAGGTAGTAACGCCGCTTTATTTCCTTGCTTTAGTTATTGGCACGATATCAGAGGACATATACATGAAAAGAGATCGCAAACGTCCGTGCCAGGTTTCTCAAACCATTTTCACTGATTGATGGACGCGGCAGAACAGGCTCAGTGAGCATAATTGACCGAAGTAAATAATAGAAAAGAGAAATCGATAACGGAATATAAAGACCCACTTTTTGAAGCACACGATAATCATATAATTTAGGGCTTTACAAAATGATTTAAGGTGATTTATTTGTGTAAATATTTTTGAATGCAATAGGGATCCTTTCAGTCCAGGCAATTGTTATTTAATTATATGGGCGTTTCACCACTCAGAATAATTATTTGAATTCTTATTGGGTTGGCCATTTTATTTATTTATTTGAACGCTTAATAATAACGGCTGTTGAAGTGGAAGTTCTGAAGAGAAGAAGGCCCTCCGGAACGGGTGGCAATATTTGTGAAAGGGGAATTATTTTCTCACATAAGATTTCTTTCTCTCGACTCAACTTCCTACATAGAAACGAATGGAAAGACGCACCCGGGTCGACGCATCGTCGGTGTGAGTGTTGGTTGCTGCAACCGGTTCCATCGGACTCAACTCCGGTTTTATCGAAAGCCCGGACAGGACTGGTTTCACCCCTGTGTGAGGTTATTCTATTCTAGCGTCCTTATGCACGAGCAAGACGATCCTGACAAGCGCCTTCTCTTAATGTTATCATTTATTATTTTATAAATATGCGTTCTCCTGCACTGGCACATTCCCTCTATTTGGTATTTTTGTACTGCAATAGTGGATGACTTTGAGATTTTTCTTTCTCCCCCCTATTCCGTAACTCGTGAGTTAGCAAAATTGACAGTAACGATCACTTTCAATTATTTATCAAAGTTAATTTTGCTAACGCAAGCGTTAATAGTCACAGAGTAGGGAGGTAGGATCCCAGTTATTTCAATTATGTTCATGTCTAAAAATTAATTGTTTCTATTTGACATAATGTACGTACGTAACGGCATACCAACTCTAGTTATATCTTGCTCACTACCTGGTGTAGCAACCACATTCGCTATAATAATTCCCACGGTGACTACGGAGTAATTCTAAGCGTTATCTGATGGATGAACCCGCTCTCTTCCAATTTCCATAAAACGCTTTTATTCACCAGTTTATTTCTCAATTAAGGACCTTTAGCCTCTGAATGCATGGTATGACTAAAGCTCTGCGTCTTATACAAAAATTTCTCGGGGAAGTGGCTTATGACGGAGAGAAAGAGCAAAATGCTGAATTTCCATATTGCTAAGATGCAGATTTTCCGTCGAGGAAAAAGCGACGTCGTTATGGAAACAGCCAGGACGATTTATTACCCGGAGGCAACGCTAAATATTAGCGAGTAATAACTTTCAAAGAATTTAAAAAAATGTAAACCCCCAGTGAGGGATTCTGAATTGCTGAAAGATGTGCAGGGGTGTTATCTCGTGTCATTAGTGTCATGACCTGAGGAGTGATTAATAAATACTGCTCTGCCCTTGCACGAATTCTGTTTCACAGTTTGAAAGAGTCCGCCCCCCTAAAGAGCAGCTTTTATCATTGAAATGTTCCTTCAAAAAATAAAAAAGGGGGGAAATCCTCTCGATTAATCCTAACCTTTATACGTTTACGAAAAATTGCACCGAAGGTGTGCCGGGCTGATGAGACCAGGACCGAGTAGCTCAGGTAGCTGAAGGTCTGATCTGAGGTCGAAATGGAGACTGGGCCGCACCTTCGGTGCCATTTTTCGCGATAGTTTGGTGGGTCCTGCCCCCAACATCTTTGTCGTTCTTTATTTTATACGTTTACGTGTAGCTAGTCAAAAGTTTAAACTTATGATGACAAAGAATTATTTTGTTTCAACTTTCAACGACTGAAGAGTCTGGGGGGTCTGGGGACCTTTATTTACATATATAGTAAACCAGGTAATAAACTTACCCCTTTAATCATTTTGTTTTAACCACGAGGGAACGCTGAGAAAAAAAGACCTACTATGAATTAAAGTCTTATTGGTCTCTTGGCTTCTATTGTATAGTAACAGCAATTCGTTCAAATATTAAACATTAGTACCAACGCAATTAAAGTGTAAATTGATTTTCTTGTCTTCAATGCGGGAAGAATACACGCTGAAAAACCAGACAATATCGTTCTGCTAATTAAGCCAACTGCGTTGGTGGCGAAAATGGAAATGGAGTGCAACACCTTAAGATGGTGCAGGCGTCACGGTACGTTGACTTTCCTTTGATTAAATAGTAAAACAAAACCACGCTTCGAGTAAATGCACCGAGAAACTTTATTGCCTAAACCGATGATTCTTACATTGAATTAAATCAATCTTCCTCGTGCAAGTCTCAAGTCATTCTCAAGTTTTTATTTTTAGGTACAAAATAAATATTTGGATACAGAAACCGTTTAATCAGCGACAGATAGACTTAAGTACACATGTCAGACTAAAAGCACATTTTTAGATTGTTAGTGAATTCCAACGGAAGCGTCGATTGCTTCGCCAATCAAGTTGACCTCGATCAACGAATTACGTCTATCACCAACTTGTAATTAGGAAACTCTTTTCAAGTAATTTCTACTTTGCATTCCCTATTTGCCAATTATCCCGGGGTCTTTATCACTCTCGACAATATGGATAAACCAAATTATTTCTCGAAGCCCTATCGATTGACTGTCATCATCAGCAAAGTATTTGAATATGTGCTGTTAAATTTTTTTTTATTTGAGGTAAAACTGCCTAAAAGATATTGTCAACCATTGAACACAAATAATAGAACGACAAATAAAATACGAATGATGAAGCCTGCACACAATTAGCGTTCTTTTGACTGATGTCACAGTTGAAGTTTGTTAAGAACGAAAACAAAAGAGTTTTTATATAGACCGACTTCTACACTTTGAAAGGAATCTAAAAACAATCATTGTGCTACGCTGACGCTGACGGGATGTTCACGTTAAGCTTCATAGACTTTGTAGTACATATCGTGCTTTTGTAGTTAGGTGTTTGTTACTAAGTAGGCCCGTCAACAAGAACAATAAAATCGCAATTAAACGGCTAGTTCTGATATTTTAGTATGTTGTTAGGACCAGCACCAGTAGTGCAGATACAAGTTTTCAGCTTCGAAAGACTTGTGCTACTTTCGTGGCACTCGAAAAACCTCGAAATTTTTGCACTTTTTTCGGGTTTTTCACTTTACCTCCTAAAATATGCATTTTAACATAAAACGTACAAAATACGTTAAAAACCTCATAAAATTTGCTACAATTTGAGACCTAATGTACCTCTGTATGTCATATAGTAATCATGATACAGCTCCTCGAATTTGGATTCATTTGTCAAAAAAATTGAAATTTCAAGTTTTGGTCAACTTTCGACCCGAATTTTGGCTAAAATACTCATCCTAATAGAAAAGCCGAGTCCAGAGAAGTTGTAACAAATTTCATTATGTTCCATTTAAGCACACAACGATGTCTGAAGACCAAATAGTTTCATCAAAATCGAGAAAAACCCAGAAAGTGTGGAAACTATATTTTTCTAAAAATGAATCTGTTGAGCTCCCACCATGTTTGATGGCCATTAAATTACATCAAGCTCGAATTTTTTTCAGTGGTACCCCTTCGTCAGTCCCACTAATGTATCCCACTTGGGGTAGAAATGCCAGTTACAAAAAAAAAGACCAGTTGTCGTGGACTAAACCCCCTCTACTGATCCATCAGCGGCGGTAAGGTTCTCCCGATGTAGGATTCTTATTCTCACTATTAGCGTCCGTGGGCTGGGAAAACGAACAAATTGTGGGGAATTTCAACTTGATGTGCGGCAAAAATGAAGAAACTTTCGTCAATTGTAGAAAAGAGGGGAACCTTGGATCCATCACCAAGCACAAAATGCTGTTTCATTCAACAGGGCCCCTTTCCCAGTTTCTATTTTCATTGATCACAAGGATGCCTCCCCTCACCACAAGGCGTCACAGTATACAAGAGATAAATCGAATATGAAATTCAATGGCAGATTGACGTGAGGTTGGTGTACACAATTATTGGGAGAAGGATGACCAAGAGCGTATAAAGCGAAATCAAGGTACAATTTGATTGGGTTGGATTGGACCCCCCAGACAATCTTAAAAATTGTACCTTTGGGTGTGGTCCAGAGCTACTCCTAGTCCATCAGAGGTCCAAGATTATGGGGGCGATGGACCACCCCTCACTGGAAGCGAAGGTGCTACCCTACTACGATTCACGTCCCTGGCTGTCAACTCGACTTGTAAAACCGAGTCAGGCAAGTACCCGGCTCGCCAGAAATGAGGTCTGAACTGTGATGCCGAGACGGGAACTGAATATTCTGCTGGTGGTGTGGATTTGAAATCACTTAAACCTCATCTGGTGCATACGTGGGAAATTCAAGAACTGTACGGAACTAAGTATATTGGGCTTACAATTTTAGCCTCTTCACCTATTTTTCTTCTCCATTACCAATGGTAAAGTTTTATTTGAAATTAACACAATTCTTTCAATTTCACGTGGTATTTTCATTCAGCCTTATGCTCCGTGTACACGAGCGATAAGTTTCGCCCGGTCACTGCGATACATGTCACCGCGACCATGGAAAAACAATATCAACTAGGGGAGCAGTCCATTCATAGAGTGTATAGAGGAGAATGGTCCTGATGATAAGCGTAGCGATGACCATGCTACACTTATCGCTCATGTGCACTGGAACCCACCCAAACTTAGGTGGGAACTCAACAGATTCATTTTTAGAAAAATGTAGTTTCCAAACTTTTTGTTTTTTCAAGGATTTTATTGATGAAACTATTTGGTCTACAGGCATCGTTGTGTGCTTAAATGGAACATAATTAAATTTGCTACAACTTCTCTCGACTCGGATTTCCCCGTAGGATGAGTATTTTGGCCAGAACTTGGGTCGAAAGTTGACCAAAACTTGAAATTTCAAATTTTTTGACAAATAAATCCAAATTCGAGGAGCTGTATCTTGGTTACTATATGACATACAGAGGTACATTAGGTCTCAAATTGTAGCAAATTTTATGAGGTTTTTAACGTATTTTGTACGTTTTATGTTAAAATGCATATTTTAGGAGATAATGTGAAAAACCCAAAAAAAGTGCAAAATTTTCGCGGTTTTTCGAGTGCCACGAAAGTAGCACAAGTCTTTCGAAGCTGAAAACTACTGGTGCTTATCCTAACAACTTACGAAAAAGCAGAACTAGCCGTTTAATTGCGATTTTAGCTATTTTTAATGTTCTTATTGACTGGCCTATAAGGGAAATAAATGAGTTTTAAAAATCACCCGAACAAATGAATAAACTCTTCGGTTGGCCTCGGTATTCGAGGAAATAAAATGTTTCGTGCTTCGATATTCTTAGGAGCGAACCCCCTTAACTTAATATTATGTTATGAATTATGCCGAATTTTGACACTATTCTGGCTTTATTTCCAGTACTAATTGTACATTCCTAATGGTTCAACCGAATCTTTATCTTTCGCTTCTTTCACCTACTCTCTTAAAGCATCTCTGATGGCACCAAAGTACGGTACCAAAATCTTATTCGCTAGTGACACAGCGTTTCTAGCTCAAGAGCAATCCACAAACCCCAAAAATCTTTCTTCAAGTAGCAGTCCTTTACAATTCCGCAAATCGATGGTCAGTAGCTCATGATAGCCCATGAGTCCACAATTTTCAACATCAGTTCAAATTTTCTGTCGAATGACGTCAGCAATTGATGTAATTTCGATTTGACTTTTACCACTACAAAAAATTTTACACTTTAATATTAAGATAAGTATACATATAAGATAAGTATATAAGATAAGTTTACGTATAAGATAGGGTCCGTTCCATTATTTTGCTAGTACTACACTAGTGTAGAAAACCATGTGATTTCATTGACTTATTCTGAAAAATTGAATGAAACCAAATGATTTTCTTCAAAAGTGTAGCACTCATGTCGCCCTGAGGTAAGAGATGGCGCGGGGAAAAAATTAAAACGGGAAATTTTCGTACGAAAACCAAACACCAGAATTCGTTTTCCCAACTTTTTACTTGAAGCCCTGATATTTGAACATTTTCCCATCTAGGTATCTTTTTGAATCAGAAGTGCCCGTGCCGTTGACCCCGCGAGTTTATTACAAGTGAAGTGTGATCTGATGATTATAATGTCCCGTCCAGTGTCCAGTGGTGCTCTAAATTAAATCATAAATGTACCAATTTCTCTTCAAGTTGTAGTGTATACGAAATAGAAGTGCAATAAATACGGTGATATTACTATTGCCTCAGTCATTTTCCCGAGATAAGGATTTTAGGCGAAAGCATAACGCCTGGAAAACAAGCCCAAGAAAACGATCCTCACGAATTTTCCAGTCCACAACACAAAACTCAAAAAACATGAAAGGAAAAAAAAAAACAAAAAAAAAAACGTACTTTCTGTAACCTTGAGAGAGTTGTGGGACAAGTAGGGTAGCTATGATCGAGGGATTAGAGGCGGGTTGGTAGCAAGCATCTCGAGTCCAACGAATAATTGAATAGAATCCAACTTTTCAAACTAGCCGCAGCACAGCGCCACGAGGTGGAATCCTCATTTCAACGAAAAGAAAATTGCTATTAATTAGGAATAATTAATTAGGCTTTAAAAATTTCTGTGCGAAAAGAAAATTGCTATTAATTAGGAATAATTAATTAGGCTTTAAAATTTTTTGACTGTATTCTCAACATATTAGTGAGTGTTAGCACTCTCCCGTTAAATCCTCCGGAAACTTCATTTTCAAATTTCAACCAATCAGATGTTTCGTAACCAAGCAACGACTGATTTATCGTTCGCGTTAGCGTTAGCGGGGTTGTTGCTAAAAGTCTCTATTTACGATGAAAATAAATTATTTAAATCGAGGCTACGATTTTAAAAAAATGAAAATTAAAAAAAAAAGTGAATCCATACCGACAATTTTGCAACCTCAAAGATTCGCGAAAAAATAATTTAAAAAATATATGATGCATTTTTGACCAAGATAACGTGGACCGAAGCTTTCGCTGCGGGGGAACCCCCCTCTGAATTTTTTTTTCCAAAAAGTGAATCCATACAGAATTTAATTGGTTACAAATAGCTACGTGCCAATTTTCATGAAATATCTCGGTTTCATCACAAAGAAATCGTGTACCGAAGTTGAGGAAGCACCGTCAACAGCCTTAACTACATTCGTAGTTAACTACGGATCTCTTATTGAAGAAACCCTGATGATGACCTAGTCAGGTCGAAAATCGATTCAGTATCATTAAAACTTGTCGAGAGACAAGTTGTAAACAAATGTTGAAAATCCCTTCTTCTTAGAGTATAATAGCTGACGAAATTTTCCAAAACTTTTCCCCTAAGAACGTCTTGTTATTCCTAATAGTTTCCACCTTGCGTTTTCAGCAGTTTTTGTCCCTTTTGGTTGTAACGACTTCACCTTCAGTTTCTCATGATAGTTCACAGAAAATAAGTTGAAGAGCATCGCATTTCGTTTGAAATGAGCCTTTTTGAACACTTTAGACCAACGGTTCCACAAATTACAGCCGTATGAACCAACCAAGTGTTTTCATTCTTTAAAAATCCAACTATGTCCAACTATCCAACGCCGGGAAAAATGAAGCGTGATCAAGCTTGAACATGTAGCTGTGTTTTATACTGCTCATAAACCCCGTTATTTCTACCATTTTGTAGTTGGATTTGCTAAAAATGAAAAAACTTGGTCGGTTCATACGACTGTAACTTGGTCAGATTGGTATAAAATGATCGAGAAAGGCTCATTTCAAAGGAAATGTAGTGCTCTTCAAGTTATTTTCTGAAAACTATCGTGAAATGCTAAAAGTAGAGTCGTTACAAGCAAAAGAGTCGAAAACAGAAGAAAATGACGGTTGTAAGCACAATTTTTTAATATTTCCGAGTCACGTACGTTGGAAACTGTCAGGAATGAAAAGAAGTTCCTGGGGAAAAAGTTGTGGCAAATTTTGTCAGCTAATCATTCGAAGGGAATAACGTTGGCGCTACGATTTGCGGCGTCCGACATAATTTCGATCTTGTGGCTCGAGTGGTGAAAAGGTTTCTACAGAAAATTCTAAGGTACGTATATTTATTGATACTTGATTAATTATGCAGTTAACAGCCTTTGTTAATTATTCAGTTCTTTGGGAGCCCCACCAGGCGATTTCATTTGCCTCTCTTAAATGAGAAAAAAAGAGCCTTCTCGTTTCTTCATTCACCGTTACTTTTCTTTCTTGAATTATTAATCCCTAACTACAAGGAGAGAAAAATAATTATTTTGTCCCGAAAGAAAAATTGAGAATTATGATGAAATATTATTCACTCGTGACCTGAACTCTAACTGATATAGATGAAAACTTGATCAGCTCGAGGGCGAAGAAGCAGGCAAATACCGAATACCCTTCCTGACAATGACACTTATTTGTTATGATTCTAACCCCTATTTCTATTTTTTCAAAATCTTTTTAGGAAGAAGCCCGGGGCGAATAAAGCAAATATAAATGTACATATACGTATAACCTACTATGGAAGAATAAATGAATACAAATCAAATAAATGAAGATACCAGTAGTTATGTCTCTTTGCACTCAGTCATATCGTAAAAAGCACCCTCCATTGTTGAAAAATAATCCACACGAATTGTCTTGCTTGCCAAGGGCTTAGAGCTGCTGATGCCTGGGTGTAGGAGCGCATAAAAAAAAAGTCATTGCTTGATTATACTGAATGTGAGCACAGTGAACTTAATCGCGGCGATCGACCAAGCGCCTCAGGCTTAAAAGTATACGAACCGAAAATTAATCAAAGTTTGCTGTTGCTGATTCATCTCACCTTCTTCATCTGTATTCTCTTTCGTTACTCATTAAGAGCTTAAAGGCCCCTAGAGATTTTAGAAAGAGGAGAGAGCTTCAACAAAGATTTATCGATGATTTTGGTAGATTTACGATTAAGGTAAAAATTAATCTTTCAATAAATCACGAAGGGATTTATGTGTCGAAATTATACAGGGTGTTTCAGGAGGAATGTGCAATACTTTGCCATGTTGTAGTACGCACCTGGACGCACCAAAAATACCATATGAACATACGGTCGAAAGTGGTTACCTTACGAGATATTGGCATTTTCCTGTTTTTCACGCTCTTCGTGACTTTTTTGCACTAAGGGCGGATTCACAGCTCGCAATCCAAGTTTAGACAAAAACTAATGACTGATTCGGAAAGAGCAGACAATTTTCTTCTCGAATCTGTCATTAGAATTGGTTTTCGGAGTTAATTTGAACATTTAATCTGCTTGCAAACACGGGAAAAATAAAATGCCAAAAATAGCAGGTGAATTTCAAGATGGCATACGTCAGCTGTTTTATGGTCTCATGAGTGGCAAAATTGATGAAAACTTCTCCATTCGATGGCCTTTCGAATGGTGTGTTACAAACCGTATTTACGTGAACCATGAGGGCAGCAGGCACGCTAGAATCAGAAAAATCGTAGGAAAATGGTCGTATTGGAGCGATAATAACTTGGGATTATGTCCTTAGCGGATACTCTAATTTTCAAAATACGATTCAGTCTTTGGGAGTAACTTCATTTCAACGGCGGTATGGCCACTCGGCGTGCACTACTACGAAGGACTGAGTGCTCACCCCCCCTCCCTTCCAATGAATCCATAATTTTTGATACATAGCTATAGCCACGCAGGTAGTAGTAATCTGGGACTCATGGGGTTTTCTCGCTCCCTTGCTGCCTACCACGCCATCATAACCCCCTCTCATGATGGCTAGAATTTAGGTATGAAATGCTTAAAAAGCCGACCACGCTTCTTATGTGAGGGGTCTCTGGGCTCTTTTCATTAAAGAACGGGAGACTTGGCGTGATTCTCAAGGGAAGTGTTAAAATTAGTGTCTACGCCGAGAGTACAATAGTGTCTACGCCGAGAGTACAAGGAATCTACCACCACCTCCGGGCTTGACGGCGGTGGGGAGTGGTTGAAGTAACAATAATTATGGATCCATCCGTAGGGGTGGGGGCTTAGAAACTATCCTTCACATTTGAATTCATGTCTCACCGCCCCTAGATGAAGTTAGCATACCACCATAGCCCATAGCCGTCTTATTTTGCAAATTACAGGGGTCCGCTAAGGAAATAATCCCAAGTGATTATCGCTCCAATACGACCATTTTTCTACGTTTTTTCTGTTTCCAGCGTGCCTGCTGCCCTCATGGTTCACGTAAATACGCTTTGTAATACACCATTCGAAAGGCCATCGAATGGAGAAGTTTTCATCAATTTTGCCACTCATGAGACCATAAAACAGCTGACGTACGCCACCTTGAAATTCACCTGCTATTTATGGCATGTTATTTTTCCTGTGTTTCATGCAGAGTACATGTTCAAATTAACTCCGAAAACCCATTATAATGACAGATTCGAGAAGAAATTTTTTGCTCTTTCCGAAGCAGTCATTAGTTTTTGTCTAAACTTGGATTGCGAGCTGTGAATCCGCTCTTTGTGCAAAAACGTCACGAAGATCGTGAAAAACAGGAAAATGCCAATATCTCGTAAGGTAACCACTTTCGACCGTATGTTCATATGGTATTTTTGGTGCGTCCAGGTGCGTACTACAACATGGCAAAGTATTGCACATTCCTCCTGAAACACCCTGTATATAAAAAGAAATAATAGAACAATAATAAGAGAATTCACGTCAACCATCGTACTGTTTGTAGTTTTTTACTAGCGTTGTTGCTAAGGTTTGTTGTTGGGAAAATCGAAATTGGAATCATTTTTTTTTTTTTTCATTCATTTCGTTTGGGGCATAGTTTAAATTCATTCATTCGAAATTTGATTTCCCTCGGTCCAAACATCTGGGGGGCAAGTAAGAAGCTCTCGCGTTCAAGACCAAGACCGACTCGCTACTCACAAGCCCAAGACCACGGTAGTCTTGGTCTTGCTGGTCCAGTCTTGCGAGACTACCAACATCTGTTTTACCCGATTGAGACCCAAGAAAAATCATTCCTTTGACCCTGAGTCATGAAAAAATTTCGTTATTCACGCATTTTATCACCAATCTTGCTTGTTTCTTTCTGACATTACCTTTTTTTGTAGAAACGTTTGCGAACAGCATCAGCATTACACCCCCTTCACTCTACCAACCAAGTCATTTGTCGAGATTTTTCTTTTTATACGAGAAAAGTACAAAGCCACTATGGCTACTTTTAATGTGAATATCGACTTGCATTTATCTCACTTTGGAACACACGGGCTCCAGTAGGACCCCCCCCCCCCATAACTAAAACTTGAACCCCTCAATAAATCATTAAATCCGAAAGATAATTATTCTCTACTATAATTAATGATAATACGTGCATTTACAAAACTATAACACTCGATTTTAATCGCGATGCATACATTATGCATGCATTGTGTACATTTTTGCAAGACCATGACCAAGACCATGGCTGCAAGACCAGGATTTCACTGCAAGACCAAGACCGCCCTTTCGTGTGCAAGACCACATCACTAACAATTAAAATGGTTGTCACGTGTATACCAACCGTGTTATTCCACATAACACCTCTTCGTACTTCAGCCCAATACACAATTACGAAGCTACAAACAGTACGAAAGTTGACGTGAATACCCTTTATCATACGGTAAGGAAAAGCGAGAAGGCTTAAAAAAGGGCGCTTCCTTCTTCAACGGCCGTACGATATTATTTACGTTCAACACGGGAACGGTAGACGGTAGGCAAATGTGATGGTGGAGCAGATATTTTAAAACTTGTGGTGATGGGACTGATCAGAGAAGAGTGGAAGACCTCCCCCGTCCCCACCTAGACCTTATTTATGAACGTTGAGCCGAGGAATCGTTGGGAACAGTTTCGATTGGAATGAAAACATTGGTTTTAACGAATTTTAAGGATTCCTTGATTTCCAGGAACGTTCAGGGGCATGACATCTTCAAGGATTTTAGAAGAAAGAAAACAAATCGCCGAGTAACGCCTTTCACGAGTTGGAAAGGCATTAGCCCAGAATGTATCGTGATAAGGTAACCCTTGTGTAACCTACACCTACATAAACAGTTAGTACCGATGTCCGGAACTCGTCCTAGTCATAATATGATTATAGTCCGTCCAATTAGTGATGGACTCTCAACCGCCCTTAAATTGTGTGGAATGAGCTTCCCCTTTACCCCTTCTACTTAAAATAACGCGCTGGGAATAATTTTAGAACAAATGATCACTGCGTGTAGTAGTGATCACCGAGACCGAGATTGCATTTTCCGGACCGAGACCGAGATCGAGATTGCATTTTCCGAACCGAGACCGAGACAAAGGGCCGTATTCAGAAACCAACCTTTACGTCTCCTTAGGAACTCCTTTAGTTAAGGTTCCTTTAGCGATTCCTTTAAAAGTCGAATTCAGAAACATTCCTTTAGAGTTCCTTGGCAGTTCCTTTAGCTAAAGGGGCCTTGAAGCAAATAAACAACGAAAATATGCTTTTAATGGTGACTCAAGGTGACTAAACTTTACTACAGGTGCCGCAGATTTCCACCTGCCCATCGGACAGGAGGGTGGAGACTGACGTCACCAGCAGTCCTTTGCTCCCGATTGCTCACCCTAGAGTAGCAGAGCAAGTTAATTTTGAAATTGAAGTTTATGAATTCTCAAAAATCACAACCCAATAACAATGGCGGGTGGGACTGCTCATGACGTAGGTGAAGGACAGTGATCTGCGGCACCTATAGGAAATTTAGTCACCTTGATGGTGACTGTAGCTTTATCATGTGAAACCTCTCGCTGTTTACGCCTTCAAAAGCACATTATTTATCAAAATTGTATGAAATGCCAGCCTATTAACATTGCGAAATTTGAATTTATTGATGAGCGTGGACTAGTTAAAGACCGGAGTGAACAGAAAAGTTTGTGCGGATAACGGCCATTGTCCCACAAGGGAATGCCCTACTGGAGACTGCGTGATCGAGCAACGGCTACGGTTCTATTTTCGAAAATTCGACTGCTGTCAATCGAACGTAGCCTACGGGTGACAATGTCTACAATTTCCATCCTTGGGCCGCAAAACACAACTCCTTTGAGACTCATCCAGACTCCCGTCACCTACGGAGATTTTAAGCAGAGAATATGTGCACAATATTTGCAGCCGACAACACGGGGAAACCACCCAATCAGGAAAATATCAGGAGTGGCTTTGGCCACTAGGAAAATATAGAAGCCATTTTATTAGCCCCGCAATGCTTTTAGACACTTCCTATTGTTCACGATACCACTGGCGCTACCGGCTGGCTGACACCTCGTAGGTCACAAAACTGTCTACGAGGGCCGATCCTCGATACCTATTAGACAGAGGAATGAGTTTGTCCAGTGAATATCGAAGGAAATGTAACGCTCTTCAACTTGTGAGTCAGAAGACGTTTTCGTTGAACGCGCAGTATTTGAGTGATAGGCAAAAATTCGTTTAAAACTCCGGGGGAAGAACACACAGTTTTCAGCCCCCACAGAAGTTTTAAAGAGGAGTTTTGGATGGAAGAAAAGCCTCTGAGCTCTCGGGGGCCTCACGTGGTGGCGTCGACAGTGATGAGCGACTTTCGACTTTCGTACGCCCTTGCGACTGGGGCCTTATTCCGAACGGTCGGGAAGAAAATGCCGCAAGAGGGATCCAGGGACCCCGTATAAGAAATAACATTATCCCCTCGTGGTAACCGCACTTGCGGCATTTTTTCCTGACACCTCTGAATAGGGCCCCAGCTCCGGCCGCGGTAGTGAGCTAGAGGTCGAAACGGTGCCACGCACCGTGCACTTTGACGAAATAATTATTTTCAAACCTACAAATTATTATTTATTTTGGCCTAGGTTCGAACCCCGTATAAAACGAAAATAATGAAATATATAGGACGGTCACACTTGAAACACAAGGGGAGACACAACACAAAAAAGATAAATTGACAAATCGTGGAATGGGACCGTCACTTGAAGATTTCCCGTCGCGTCTTCAGTAACTTCAGTTATTTGTGAAAGTTAGACAGCCGTAGAGAAACTTGAACCCTTCAGTCGGTCGACACTCGACGGATCAGAATCACAACGTTTCAAACAGTCCGATCTGACCGAAACGAGACCTTTTGCAGAACAGAATTGGATTCAGATTGTGTGCTTCTTCTGTGTCGCTCATTACGCCATTGGAGAACCGGATTAAGTTTGAGCGAGTCGATAAACACAATAAATTCTTCCATTTCTCACATTTTCTGAGGGAAAATAATTACAGTAGAAACACTACAACACGAGACAAGGCTTAAAGGAACTGTAAAGGAAGCTCCCGAGCTTCCTTAGAGTTATCATAAGTATAACCAGCAAATAACATTCTTTAAAGGAACCATTGAGATCATTTTGTAATTATTTTTATTCCACGCCGGGTGCCCCTCCATGGGTCGGGGCCCCTAGAAAGTCGCCTACTCCTTAAAAACGACCCTTTAAACCGTTTAAGAAAGAGATAAGTAACTATCAAACCTAACAGACGGTCAGGCAATCAGAATTACTGGTCTATGAGTGACGTGAGAAAAGTGTTCTTGGTGCGCCACTTGTTATATCTATCGCCTTGGGCTTAACCACTATACCTATACCATTTTTGTCGCGTCATCTTTTGATGTGTCTCGCCACGGCGCGGCGTTCTTAAGATCAGGCGTGAATACGGTAGTGGGGCATGGGACGTCAAAAGGCCGAAACGCCCACTTCATTCCCCCTTCTCTACTGAGCGCAATGAATAAGAGTCCGGGCGTACCGTACCGGCTTGTGTTAATTTAGAGCCTGCGTTTCCTAAGCCTCCTTAACCCTAGAATGCCAATCATAGTTTTTATTCGATGATTGCCAACCATAAGTCATTTTGACTCATTTTCATTTTTCGGGTTAAAAAAAAAAAAAAATCAGAGTATCCCCAGAATGCTTGATGAACACCATGCATCGCTCATACAGAATGAAATTTTTAAGACTAGAAAGGTGAATATTTTCAGCAGAAACAGTAACAATCTTCAATAAACAGTCTTCAAAGTATATTCAGTCTGAAATCGAACAATAAACAAAAGGAACAAATCGTTGAATTTTAACACTTAACGTATGACTTAGAAGTAAATTGAATCACAAACTGTTGCAAATTTCAGGTACATTGTAAACACATTTTTTTTTGTGCTGCCCGCAAATAGGGATGTCGCATTTCAAGCATGTAGTAGCAGTTTTTCGTCTTAATTTGTAGTCACAGAAGGCACAATATTTTCTTCCGGCGGAGTTCGACTGCACTGAACTTGGGCTGGGGAGGACGGGTTGTTCCAAATCTGAAGCTAGTACTCGACTCACCCTTCCAATCACTGAGCGGCTTTGTTTTGGATTGGAAGATCTCTGTGCCAACCAATTTCGACTGAGGTTTTCCTGTAGTTGAGTCGTGAAGTCCATTCTGCTCAATGGTTGTTTGCTTCCTTCAAACTTCTTGTGGAAATTGTGGCAATAAACGACATAGGCATTGATGCATGCTATGTTGAGCATATTATAAAAGAAACATAGTGTCCATCTTCGTGTTTTCCGGTTAGTGCACATGTTTGGCACAGTTGGTCAAAACATCGACGCCGTGCTTTGCCTCATTGTAATTGTGAATTATTTCTGGTTTTCCGGTTCTTTCATTCACTGCTTTATCGTAATGAGCAGTCGATACCAGAGTGACCAGTTTATTTGACTTTGCCTTGTAGGAAACGGCCGTGACTTCTGGCTGGAAGAGAAACATTGATGAACCTGTTTTCCGTTGTTTATAGTTGATGTTCGTCAATTTTCTTCGTCGATTGTCTTTTTGGGCAGCTGCCAAAATAAGGATTCCCAGAAGGGCATTTATTTCGTCACTGCATGTATCTTTTAGACTAGAATTTTTTGAGTTTTTGTATTTCTCTTTCTGGCGATTTATTTCCTGATTCGTGTGAACCACGACAGATTCAAGGATGTCGGCCGAAAAAAAGAGCTTGAAGCAATCCAAAACATCGAAAGAGTACCCCGTCGATGGGTTTGGGCCAGGGCGGATATGAATGATGTTGATTGCTTTTGTCTTGGTGTCTTTTTGTGAGCTTTCTGTACTCCACTCCGTTCCGTCTTTTCCTAGCAGAATCGAAACATCTAGATCCATTGCTTGAGGTCGATTCTCCAAGTCATCTGCACTTTCTGGGAGCTTGGAACGTTTTGCGCATTTCTTTTGTTCCTTTTTCCTCTTCTTCCCCTCAGTTCTTTCGATGCGCCGAATTTCCTCAAAAACAATTTCTTCATCCTCGGCGTCAACAACATTTGGCGGAACGAAATCTGGGTCCAAATCTGAATCGTCAGGATCGCGAATTTCCAATTCCACGCTGTCGTCAATGGAATCGGAATCATCGCCGTCTTGAAGAATTTTCAAAATGTCGTCGTGATCCTCGACCAAGTCAAAGACCTTTTTCTTCTCCATTTTTCCTACAAACGGTGATTTTAGCAATAAAATATTGGCTCTCATTGCCAACAATAAGTCATTTAGACTCAAAAAGAACTGCATGTCTTGCCAACAAGGAGTCAAACTGACCCCCCGAATTTTACGCAACATGCCAACCATGAGTCAAAATGACTACTAGAAATCGAAAAAAAAACTTACTTTCAAGGACAACAGGTTCGCGGGAATCCTCACGCGGCGACGGGTCGTCACTCACTAAGTGGGGGACGCATAGCTTAGAGGTGAAGGTTCGGAGAGCAGCGGGTCGGTAGACAGAGAGGGGAAATTCTTAGAAGGAGTCATTTTTACTCATGGTTGGTAATCTAGGGTTAAGTTTATTTTTGATCATTATGAATTATAATGTTCATCTTTATAATAATTGCTAGCAATTCATAGCCCGAATCACACTCGTTGTATCTTGTAGCTCAGAGAGAGACTGAATAAGAAGTTATAAGTTTCTTGACGCCACGAGGAACGTTTTGAGCCGGCGCTGTAGTCTTGCCCATACCTACGAAAATAATTGTGTTCGGAGCCCTTTCGTATCTTTCTTAATTTATTATACAAGGTGTTCGGAAATTAGATGCTCAGAGAAAATATGGTGATAGTACACGTCATTTGCGATCAAGTTCACTATTTGACGTTTTTCGAAATTCGGCTTAGCTTCCGAGATATAACTCATTTTGTGTATTTTCTACTAACTCCTATGTTTTTCCGATAAATGCTTTTCTCGCGCTCATCAACAGGTGTTAGACTAAAAGTAAATAGCTTATTGGAAAGAGCACAAAATTTCCTTTGAAATGAGCTATAAAATGAATGAAATGATCCAAGATCGACAGTGGTAGGGCAGCCGATTTCCGAAGGAAACTTGTTATTCGTATTTTCACACATTTTTCCTAGGCGATTTTCACCTTTCCGTCAAATACAATTATTTTTTTCCATTCATTGGAAAAACTTCCTCATTTGGTGAGCTTTCAAATGACGTGCAATAATTGCTTATTTCTTGGATTTCCCTTGGAGAAATGACCAATAAACTAAAAAAACACAGACACGGAATTCAAATTCAGCGTCGTTTTCCACTACGTTTTTTTCTCAGAAACTGCTCGCAGCCTGCCGATGTTCTACTTTATGAAGGTGGGTTAACTGAAACTAGAATCTTGATTATCTTAAACAGTAACGGCTGGTTTACACGATGCCAGTAAGCGAGCCAGTCGACTGGCACTAGTTATTGGAGCCTAAAAGCTTCTAAAGCACCAGTTATTGGAGCCTGTCGATTTGCGCCAGTCCGTTTAGACGATTCAAGTTACCGGTGCCAGTCAGCAGAGTTCAAAACGATGGATATCAGATAACAAGCGTAAAAATGACTGATATGATAAGTAAATGCTGGACTGGAGGATGAAAATTTCGTTCACACGGTACCAGCAGATGGCACCAGTTCATTTTTTGGGGTGGGAGACCCTAGAATGCTCACTGGCTACTTCCAGTGTAAGTCGAATGGTGGGAATATTTTTTACTGGACTGGCACGGGACTGGCGCCAGCAGATGTTTACATGGGGCCAGTCAACTGACACCAGCTACTAGATCATGGTCACTGGCGCGCCATGAAGAAACCAGCCTTAAATGAAAGAAAACAATTGAAATTAGATGGATTTTGGACAAATACTTGAAAAAAAAGAAGGAATAACATTTTATCTTCCCTTTTGCACTATAGGCATTAGGGACCCACCGCCTGACTCCGCTCGTGGCACGTAAACCTTCGATTACGAGGGCGATTTCTGAGCTCTTCGCACAACGTTCGAATTCTCTCTGACTCGAAGGTCTTCCAGTGTCGCTACTGGGCGCTATTAGATCCATCTAATTCCAATTGTATTGTCTTTCATTAAATGCTGGAAAATGAAAGGATCTGGTTTCAGTTAACCCGCCTCCATGAAGCAGAAAATCAGCAGGCTGCGAGCAGTTTCTGAGAAAAAGAAGTAGTGAAAACAGTCGATGAATTTGACTTCCGTATCTGTGTTTTTTTAGTTTATTCGTCATTTCTCCTCGGGAAATCCAAGGAATAAGCAATTGTTCCACGTCATTTGAAAGCTCACCAAATGAAGAAATTTTTCCCATGAATGGAAAAAAATAATTTTATTTGACGGAATGGTGAAAATCGCCTAGGAAAAATGTGTGAAAATACGAATAACAAGTTTCCTTCGGAAATCGGCTGCCCTATCACTGTCGATCTCGGATCATTTTATCCATTTAGTGCATTTCATTCTGAAAATGCACTATTGGTCTCGTCGTGATGGTGGCAAACATGGGTCATGTCATATTTTTTTCACGTTTCAGAACCTCTAGAACACGAATTCAGTGGTCTCCGGGATTCATATATATACAGGGTGGCGCCACTTTTAATGGCCATAGCTCGTGATCTTATGGGAAATTTGACGCTGATCAAAAAACTTCCAGTATACATAGGGTCGCAAAAGCTTCGTTTACGAGTTATTACGGAAAAACAGTCAAAAACCCTATTTTTTTACACGTTTACTCGAAAAACTTGGAAACGGCTGTTTCTATCCAAAAATGTATTTAAATAAAGTAGATTTGTCACTAAATTTTGGTCAAAAAAGGTCCCCCAATAAAGGCGGGCAAATACTTTTTCTTAACGAGTTGGATAAAACTGCAAAAATCATGTTTTTTGTCGTTTATTTTATCAAAAATAAAAATGTTTACGACTAATTTTAATGTACTCGAAACAAAAAGGTTAAAAAAATAAAATCATGGTTCGAAATAACTGCCTCTTGCCTGGATACACTTACGGCACCGTTGAACTACAGAATTTGTAGCGCGGCGTATTTCATCTTCGTCTGTTTTCATTCTGTTGAAGGCCATTTCAATTCTTTCTATCAACTGTTCTCGCGTTTCAATATTTTCTGAGTAGACAATATCCTTAGCTTTGCCCCACAAGTAAAAGTCAAGAGGGGTCAGGTCAGGGGATCTCGCTGGCCACTCTACAGGTCCCCAACGACCAATCCATTTATTTGGATAATTTGAATTCAGCCACTCACGAACACGGCGAGCACTGTGTGCCGGGCAACCGTCTAATTGGAAGAACATGTATGCTCGCGCTTCCAAAGGAACTTCTTCCAGAAGGATTTGGATTTCGTTTTCCAGGAAGTTGAGGAATTCGTTGGATGAGACGCGAGGTGGCAGAATATGCGGACCAATCAGAAACCCATCGACCATACTAGCCCAGACGTTAACTCTGAACTCAGTTTGGAAAGAGTTTATTCGATTGAGATGGGGGTTTTCGGTACTCCACGTGTGAGAATTTCTGAAGTTGAACACACCCGCCCTCGTAAATGTACTTTCGTCTGTCCACAACGTAAGAGGATTATTCTGCATAAACCATTCGGAGAACCGTACCCTACTTTCCAATTCTCCAGGGAGAAGATGTTGCGTAGGGGTGAAATGGTAGGGGAACATACCTTCGTGATGCAAAACTCTTTGGATCGTTCTACGAGAAACACCCAAAGCGACAGACGCGCGACGAGTGCTAGTTCGAGGGTTCCTCTCGAAATGGTTAATTACGACATCAGAGATGTCATCTTGGTCAGCGAAACGACGGCCTTCCCCTGTAGGTCGTGTCGACCCTGTAGCCCTTAAACGCTCGTATGTTTCTTGGAAAACACGGCGATGAGGTGCTCTTCGAGTAGGGAAACGGCTGTGGTATTCCCGAGCAGCTTGTCGACTATTCATGTGACACATGCCGTAAACCAAAACAATGTCGGCATACTCCTGGTTCGAAAACGTTCGTGGCATCGTCGAAAATCGAGCAAGGCGGAATCGAATGGCAAAGAGTGTGAGGAGGAATTAACGCCCTGGGAGTAGAATGCATGTCATGCACAATTAAAATTTACAGATGATAAATTGATTTAAGTTACTCACAGCCACAAAATTGATGAAATGTTGATTGGATTTAACGGTTTTTTGTTTTTATTTTTTTGCAGTTTTTTCCAACTCGTTAAGAAAAAAAGTCTTTGCCCGCCTTTATTGGGGGACCTTTTTTGACCAAAATTTAGTGACAAATCTACTTTATTTAAATACATTTTTGGATAGAAACAGCCGTTTTCAAGTTTTTCGAGTAAACGTGTAAAAAAATAGGGTTTTTGACTGTTTTTCCGTAATAACTCGTAAACGAAGCTTTTGCGACCCTATGTATACTGGAAGTTTTTTGATCAGCGTCAAATTTCCCATGAGATCACGAGCTATGGCCATTAAAAGTGGCGCCACCCTGTATATATATATGTTTATTTATAAGCTTATGGCCGTTTTCTTGTTAGCACGATAACTCTCGAAGAAATTAATTTAGCGGAGCGCGCTTTGGCACAAAAATCAGAAGTCATAAGACCCCGGTCGGTACTGCATTTGGGCCAAATCGGTCGAGGTGGTGGGGGAGAAAATAGGGGTTAAATGGTCAAAAAATCACTATAAATCAACAGTTGATTCTAGAAGCATTATATTCGGTACGTATACTCCATGTTATAGTAGCCTTTGATTCCCATTTTAATTTTTCGAAAAAGTCAAGGTGGTGGGGGTGGTCTTTCCGGTGTGGAAGTGTAAAAATAGCGTCGAACTTCACTAGTTCATCTTAGCGCTCTAAAATTCGACTCAATAATTTAATGTAACGAAAGCCCTGGTTTCCATTGAGATTTATCGAAAACTTTGATGGGGGGGGGGGGTGAAATTTCAAAAAAATTGCTTAAATTCACACGTTTAGGTATTATAAAATACGGCACAAAAATTTAATCTTACAAAGCCCTTGGAAAGCTACCGAAACTTTTCGACATTTTTGAAGAGAGGGTGGTGAAAATAGAGGAAGCAGTTCGGCTTAATGAAACAAATTATGATATCAAAATTATTACTTCTGGGACGGCTTAGGGTATCCGTATACGGAATGAAATGCACTCTTTCCGACCGCCAGCTGCCGGAGCGAAATTTTTTTCTCTTTTTTCATCTTCAATGCACTCTTTTTCAAAATTTATACAGTCCACTCTTAATTAAAGAAACATAAATGTCGTACTACTTAGCGAAAAAAAGACAAGCAACTTAGTTCAACGAAAATTTCAAGTATAGGTACATCCTATATTATTTCAGCTTTTTGGTTGACAAATTACTGCAGAAGAGCTTGACCCAAATTTAATTTGTCCAAACTGAAACCCCCGACGAATTGCACGAGATTAAACCACTACCCTTCATTTATTGCGTATATAACAGGGAGAGGGGCGACACTGGTCGAGTCCTTGTAAGAAGGGGTTTATCATTTTCAATTCACCGAAAGAACGGTCCCAAGGAATATTTACCTCAAACGCCTGAGAACTCTTAAGCTCTCCCTGGGGCGGTCTATGACGCGGAATGACCCAGGTCAGGTAGTGTTTTAATTATAGAAAAAAAGACTCTATGTGACTTTGAGGCTATTCCTGCGGAATTGAACTTTCTAACGATGTACACTAAATGGAGCAAACTTTCTTATTGGACCCCAACAACGGGAAAATTGTACGTGTTGCTGATTACATGACAAACCAGCTTTTTACTTATACAATTTTTAAGTTTTTCAACGCGCCGCCCGTCTTAACATTTAATTTAATACATAATACATAATACATATATTATGTGTATTTGTGAAATAAAACGCATTCAAGTTTTCCACTGGGGCCAAATGGCCAATATTTTCACACTATTTTGTATTTTCAACGAGGTTGGAAGACTTTAGCCTAGCCTGTCCACGAAAATCAAAACCCTTCGAGATATGATTTTTCTAGCATCTTTTTAGGATAACATCATTTTCCTTGACTAAATGCGAGTAACTCGCTTCCCAGCTGGCATTCTGCAACTTTTGACAATGGATTCGGGAAGAGCACACTCTCGTCGAATAGAGCGCAGTTCACTTCTACGAATTTCAGTAAATTAGCGATAACTTGGCCGAAATTGTTAAATAAGAGTAGATAGTCACACCAAGTGGTAATTTTTGTCGCATAATCGCCAATTAACTGAAAACGTCGAACTTCGTAGAAGTGAAGTGCACTTTATTCGACAGCCAGCTGCCGGAGAGACATTTTTTCACTCTGGTAGAAGTTCACAGTCAGTTACATTCAATGGACCACTTCGGGTGAGAATAGACAAACTCCTCCTCTTTCACTCGAACTAACTCAGCCGTCGCAGTGTTATTTGTTTAATTAAATGCATTTCGGGTCCATTTTTCCGGATCCCCTCATCAGCCTACAAAATAGTATACAGGTATATCTCTACAATAAAGTTCACAACATTAAAACTATTAACAAGCTAGTATAGGTACTTACATTTATGCCAAACACAGCACAACTGAAACCTACTAAAACCGCCTCACGGCAATGGGGATTAAAGGGCACAACGATAAAAAACTAAGCCTACTTAATAAATAAAACAGCGAAAGAAAAACAAAACAAGGGCAAAAACATAACAATACCAGGAGGGACGCTCAAAAACCGACAAATTCCTTAAACTTATGTAGCACGTATTTATATTGGTTGCCAACCTTTTCCGAGTCAGTCTGCAAATTAACATTATTGGAAAAAACATTTATATAAGCCAATTCCAACCATTGTAGCTTCCTGTCGCTACTATCCCTGTCAATGATTCTTACATTCTCCATGTCACAGACATGTCCTGATTCCAACACATGCTGTGCCAAACCTGTAACGGGCTGTTCATTCCTTATATTATTCCTATGCTGGGACATTCTATTTTTCAGAAATTGAACAGTCTTACCCACGTAACTCCTCTTACATGAACATTCCAGCTTATAGACTACGTTACTTTTCAATAATTTACCAGTCTTATCCTTCAAATCAGGTACAAGAGCTCTCACAGTTTTAGTCATGTAGTTAAAAATATTCAAGCTACTAAAAATTTCCTCTTTTTTTATTATGCGTACTAATTTCTCCGTCAAACCTTCTATATACACTAAACCAACATACTTTCTACATAACGTATCACAGGGATTATCACAGCTAATAATTGGCAACCGATTAGGGGACGGATTATTACTCAATTGACTAGTTTGTTTCATCACAGCCATGTTAACCAGCGAATCCGGATAATTATTACGTCTGAACATACTCTTCAATTGACACAGATTGCTCTCATGGAAATCCACATCGCTTAATCTAAACATTCTACCTATATAATTATTTAATACATTTAGTTTGTGTCTAAAAGGGTGCGATGACAAAAAATTAAGACACCGGTCTGACGCATTAGGTTTTTTGTACAAATTGACACTAAAACTGTTATTCGATGCCCGGGCAACCCACAGATCCAGAAACGCTAGGCACTTTTCTTTCTCCACCTCTAATTCGAACTTGATGAGCTCATGAGCTTGATTAAATTCCTCTATTAACGGGATAACGTCGTCCTTATGAACACACATTATCGTGTCATCCACATATTTTTTAATAAACTGAATTCTGAGCTCCGTTCTAGATAAAATCCCGTGTAATAATTCATTAATAAAAATGTCCGCCACAACCGGAGACAAACAACCTCCCATAGGCAAGCCCAAAAACTGCTCATAGATTCCCCCATCAAACTCAAAGAACGAGTTGCCCAGACACATCTCTAAAATACTGAAAAACGTATCTCTTCCTATTTTAGTGTTCCTCTCCAATTCATACCAGTTATTACGAATGACATCTACTGCCTCAGAGACCGGAATACAAGAAAACATTGACACTATATCCAGACTGATCAAAATGTGATCCTCTCTCCATGCTACACTCTTTAAGAATTCGCGGACCTCAAAGGAATTCTTTACATTATACCCATGCAAATTTGCAATACAACTTAGGGGCGACAGAAGCATCTTAGAGGTGTTATAAAATGGTGAACGAACGGTACTTATTACTGGCCTGAACTTGTCCTTAGCTATTTTATACGTGCCATACATTTGCGGCAACAAGCCAGTGTATGACATGCATCTCTTCTTTTGCCAATAATCAATAATCTTATCTTCAAACAAGGCCTTAACAATCGAATTATTCCTATTTTGCAACCTGTTCGTTGGATCCTTCGTTACTTTTCTGTAAGTGGTCACATCGTTTAACAATTCCCCCATTCGTTTTATGTATTCATTTTTATAAAAAACAACACTTTGCCTCGTCTTATCAGCTTGCACTACTATTAAATCTTTGCGTTTTCTGAAAAATTGTTTCGTGTACAAAGCAAAATCATGTATCTTATCAAAAAACGGGTTTTTATGCACAAACGCACCAGTTGTCTTGTACGAAGTCCTAATATTCAAAAAATTAGTCACACAATTCACTAAACGTCCCCTGATTACATTTTTCGTGTAATTATTAATCTCACTACATGCGTCAAAAAGGCATTCTATGTCAGCTATAATCCTGGGGATGGGTAATGACTTAAACTGTGTGGGTAAACAAAATTTTGGTCCCAAAGATAAAATTTCTACTACAAACATCGGCAAAAATGTATTCGTTTTATTAACTACCCGACACACCACCTCGTCCACCTTTTGAGCATCACTCACTAGTATTTCTCCCTCTTTTTCCCGCCCTACTGAATTCGTTTTTAAGCCACATTTTTTGGACACTAGGAAGTTAAATTTTCCTTTAAGCCTAGCTTTTTCTATTTCAAACCTTTTCCTATACCAGGAATCCAACAAATTTAAGCAGGCAAACAATATTAAACTATCGTCCAATGCCACAAAGGTTCTACGTTTCTCGCAAATGGCTCGCTTAATACCGGCAATTTTCATATGGGTGTCTTTTTCTTCAACCGCCAACAATTTCAACGCATATGTCACGTTAATTTTAAAAAGTTTCTTTTGAGCAGCCACACAGCTTGTTCTAATCTCCCCATTTTTAACAATGCGTGACTGAACCTTCTGCGGAAACACGTGATTTTTACGGCACCTTATTAAAAATGTGTGTGGGGGTGTTACAAATAACACTGCGACGGCTGAGTTAGTTCGAGTGAAAGAGGAGGAGTTTGTCTATTCAAATTGAAAAAGCAGCCGAGAAAAGAAGGGAGTTGTACTTTGGAACTTCGGGTGAGGTTTTCATGATGCTGAGCATGTTGAAATTCGCAAGAATTGCTTGACTTTTGCTTGTAAAAACAATCGTTTTTGAATAGAAAACCCACTCTTTTTTCTAAAAAATTGTAATTTCTGCCGAAAAATCGCCAATTAATGAGAAGCTCATGAGTATTTTGAAATGGACATTTTGAAGAAGTTTTTCCGAATCATGAGAAGTCGATAGGCGCATATTTAGTATGGTCAAGTGGTGGTTTACTTTTATTGCAAAATTAAAAATCTCCATTTCGCTCAACTTTGAGGAGCTGCCGAGTCCACAGAAATAGTTATTTTTTGACGAAAATAGATAGTCCTCACAGGAAAGAGTGTGCTCTTCCCGAATCCATTGTCAAAAGTTGCAGAATGTAAGTTGGGAAGCGAGTTACTCGCATTTAGTCAAGGAAAATGATGTTATCCTAAAAAGATGCTAGAAAAATCATATCTCGAAGGGTTTTGATTTTCGGACCATGGCCTAAGGGGGCGTTTTCGATCGCAAATGAGGTCTACTTTTACCCAATTTTTTTTGTCACACTTACACACATCCACCCTGTATGTACGAAGCAAAACCGGTTCTGACGTGCTGCCTTCCAAAGCGCCTCAAGTTCCGTATAAAGGTTTTATCCTGCCAGGTGTTTCATTCTTGCTCATCCTTAGGACGACCAGTCATTTTTATTTCATTTCCTTCAGCAGGAAAATTGTGGAATGAGACATTCATTGTGCGGAGTGCGGTCGTTGATGGAGCTCTGGGGGTGCAGACAACTCGACTGATCCTTTTCGAGATGCTACTTGTAGCAGCGTACGCATAATAGTGTCCATTTTTGCCCTAAAATAATCAATAGAAGTAAAAACTGCTGAAATACCAGCACTTCCTTGGATAAATTCAGCAAACAAACACACTAAAGCCTGTTAAATTCAAACAAAAGCTCCTTAAGTACAAACCTTAAGATGAATAATAAGAGCGCTATCTACAGCCCGTTTGATTGGCCAATAACAGGAATCACGTCGATGACATTAGAGGCTTGTAGCAACACCCCCGCTAACGCTAACAGAGACGATAAATCAGTCGTTGCTTGGTTACGAAACATCTGATTGGTTGAAATTTGAAAATAAAGTTTCCGAAGGATTTAACGGGAGAGTGCTGAAACTCACTATTATGTTTAACTTCAGAGCATGAGTACCCCTGTTAAAAATCTAAATCCATGTGCATGTCGAAACATTAAAGGATTAAAATAATCGATTCATGTCCCGACAAAATTCAGGCGTACTTGATAAAATTCGTTATTCGCTGAGAAGACGAAGACAAAATTAAATCAAGAACAAACAAACGCAACGTTGGCACGACGGGACGTTGTCGCTAAGAAGACAATTTAAGAATACTATTTTGAAGTGACACAACGAACTAACTTTTCCACAAAAATGTCATCACCGAAATCACATGTTGAGGAGTAATCTAGTTTCAAAACGCCGCGCCGGCCGTTTTGGCGCAAGTTTGACTTTTTGGATTAATATCTGAGTTTCACGTATGTAATCCAGGCATATTGTGTTTTTAGACGGAAAGTTTTGGTGTAGTTTTGATTTTTGATGATATATGGTATTTTGGGCCGCTGAACATGAATCATTGGTTTGCCAACAAATTTTGTTTTATTATTTATTCTGAATAATACGCCTATGTTTTCCGTCAGAAAAAAATGTGTACAACCCACCCTCAAACTTGTTCTGTGTACTGTTTAACACATCTAGATTCCATTCCCACAATGTCCTTCTGCCGTACGCCGGCCGGGCCATATCTTCGCCTAGGATTGCTCGAAAAAACTCGTTCTTTCGCTCATAAACTCCACTTGGGATCTAGTTGGTCCTAACAGCTGATCAGTTTGATCAACTAAAGGTCTATTCACACACATCAGTGCCGTGAACGGGACGTGCCCCGTCCGGGACACGGACGGGATTTCCATTGAGAATAATATTTTATTTGCCGGACGGGGCACGTCCCATTCACGGCACTGATGTGTGTGCATCGACCTTAACTCCCTGGGTTTTTATGGGCCAACAGGGGATCCAAAATGGGGATTTTCAAAGGTTTTGAAATCATAGGGTTATGGGGTGTCGATTTTCATGTAATTTCAAGCCGGATTTCGCTACATTCATGAATAATAAACCAATGTGTAAAATTTGTGCGTTTTTGACTGAAAACATGTTTTTTTACAGTCGTTCGAAATAACCTACTTTGAAAACTTCCGTGGAAGATGTAACGAGGGCCCATTGCTCACGGTTCTTCCCCCACTTTTTCCATCGGCGTCCAATCTGAGTACTGGGGCACGAAAGCCACTGGCAATGTTCTTACTCCAGTACAACAATTGTTGGAACAACAATTGTACGCTGTGTCCTACTATACTTTAAGCCTTAAATGAATGTATTTTTCTTGTAGGATTACCTGTTTAAATTCATTTCTTTTAAAAATAATGAATGAAGCGAAAATATTTCCACGAAAAATAAGCACGAAAAAATAAATTGAAAATAAGCCTCGTGGGACACTCCATAGTACTTCCAATTCCATGCACCCCTCCTACCAACTAAATATCAACTTTATCTACCCCAAGATGCCGGATGGGCTCACTCGGTTGTATAGTTACCTTAGAGGTTTGGTGGTAGGTATGATTTTATAGTTTATGGAAATGACAAAAATTAACGACTAGAAAAAATAACGTACGATACTCGGTCGTAATGGGCATTTCAGGCTCGGGCGGTTGCTCGACTTGTGTCTCGTGACTTCCGCCCTCACCAGAAATAGCCTTCATTAAGCCCTTGTATCGTAATATACTATTTTATGGTTTATTTACAATAAAATAGAGCATAAATCGTGATCCGTTCGTAAAATAGCCCTACAGTTAATAAATACGCGATTTTTGAAATTCTAGATCATTTCAAACACGCCAGCTAGCATGTTTGTGTCATCAGTGCTTTCCGAAAAAAAAAGAAAACCTGTAACGTTGCTGTCGGGGAGCGGTTTGTAGGGTTTCTTTGACTTATTTTCTACAAGAGCTCTCCAAAAATAAAATAATAGAGGATAAACAGATGAGATATTTAGAGGCATGAAAAGGACAGAGAATACAAGGGATATTACGTTGTGGAAAATGTTCGTTTGGCGGGATTTCAAATATGCCAACTTTTGTTAATAAATAAAAAGTATTTGTGAAGAGTTTTAATTTTTCATTATTTACATGGAAGGATTGATATGCCTCATCGAACAAAAAAAATATGTTTGGAAAATATGAAACTTCCTTATTGATCGCGATTAGTTAATATTTCGACTATATAATATTTCGCGGAGCGCAATGTGCTCCGCAGGCACACATTAGTTAAAATATCGATAACATTAGTTTAGTTGTAGTTGGTAGATGAGGCAAATCAAATGTTGATACGTGTTTAGGTGGTCCAGTCGCCTCGAGTAAATGAAACTAATCCATTTCTTTAACAAAAAATTTATTCTGCCGACATTTCGCCTCTAAACTAGGCATGCTCACGGCTGACGACCTGTAACAGAATCGTCTGTGACGTTACATGTACACCTTACAAACATAAACCTTTCAGACCTACAACGCCGAACGAAGCGGCACTGGTACACAGAGAAAAACACCTTCCGGGGACAATGGTACCCCACCGTCAAAACCGATTGTAAAAGCAATCTCGTCAGGCTAAGCAATAGAACAAATATTTAATTAATAAATTAATTAGTCTGATATTATCCGGACGACGATGGAAGGGCATAGCCCAACACGATTCGAGTTTCGAGAAAAAATGGCTCCGCGGCGGGATTTGAACCCGCAACCTCTGGATTACCAGTCCAGCACGCTGCCATTTGCGCCACGGAGACGCCTATGGGAGTCGTACTCCGAGGGATAAGCTAAGCCGAACCCCACCCAGGTCCATTGTTTCTCGAAACTCTAGGCGCTTCTCCTGATCGGTAAACCACGCCGAATTTTATCTTATCTAGATGTTGTTAGATGGATATTAATGAATAAATCTGTCGCCGGTATTTTAATTAATAAATTAATTAGTCTGATATTATCCGGACGACGATGGAAGGGCATAGCCCAACACGATTCGAGTTTCGAGAAAAAATGGCTCCGCGGCGGGATTTGAACCCGCAACCTCTGGATTACCAGTCCAGCACGCTGCCATTTGCGCCACGGAGACGCCTATGGGAGTCGTACTCCGAGGGATAAGCTAAGCCGAACCCCACCCAGGTCCATTGTTTCTCGAAACTCTAGGCGCTTCTCCTGATCGGTAAACCACGCCGAATTTTATCTTATCTAGATGTTGTTAGATGGATATTAATGAATAAATCTGTCGCCGGTATTTTAATTAATAAATTAATTAGTCTGATATTATCCGGACGACGATGGAAGGGCATAGCCCAACCGCCATTTTTTCTCGAAACTCGAATCGTGTTGGGCTATGCCCTTCCATCGTCGTCCGGATAATATCAGACTAATTAATTTATTAATTAAAATACCGGCGACAGATTTATTCATTAATATCCATCTAACAACATCTAGATAAGATAAAATTCGGCGTGGTTTACCGATCAGGAGAAGCGCCTAGAGTTTCGAGAAACAATGGACCTGGGTGGGGTTCGGCTTAGCTTATCCCTCGGAGTACGACTCCCATAGGCGTCTCCGTGGCGCAAATGGCAGCGTGCTGGACTGGTAATCCAGAGGTTGCGGGTTCAAATCCCGCCGGGGAGCCATTTTTTCTCGAAACTCGAATCGTGTTGGGCTATGCCCTTCCATCGTCGTCCGGATAATATCAGACTAATTAATTTATTAATTAAAATACCGGCGACAGATTTATTCATTAATATCCATCTAACAAATATTTAAAGTATATCCCAATTAACTCACAACCCTCGACTCACTTTGAAGTAACACATCTACCAGGTCCTCCATGCTGCTCAAACCAGGCAGGACACGTAAGCATTTACAATGACTAGAATTCGTTTCGGTGATATCACATACAAAAGACAACTCGGCTATCCAGCCAGCTTGAATAAAGGTGTCCACTAAACAGTACTAAAAACTCTAATTAAAGCTAAGATTACATGTTTCAACCTACACACAGTTACCTAAACACGCCTTCCGGGCCCACGCCGTCAGCCGGCACCGAACCCAGTCGTCCGCGACGACGAATGGGATATACTCTTGACAAAAGAGTAGTTGTATTGCGAACAACGCGCAAAAACGTCAAAAAAAGAATCTCTCGGCCAAAAAGAGGCAAGTGTCTGACCATACACCACAAGGACAAAAACAGGGTTCACCGGGTAAACAATTTGAAACCTCCCCAGAGCAAGGGCCACGCCCCCAAAGCGCCAACCTCTCACGCCTAGCCTAGGCTAGCCCGGCAAAGTTTTCTCGGGCTAGCCATGGAAAGTATGCATTTTCTTCAAAAATCCACTTGGGGTGCTACTTTGTCATGCGACGGAGGTAGCCAAATCGAGTTTTCCTATCATTCCGGAAAGAAAATAGTATGTGCACCTTGCACATACTGTGAGCCTACGGCTCGGCTGGGCAACTGGTCTCGGCCCGGCAAACACACATTTTCCCGCCTAGGTACACAATACACTATTCCTTACCTCTTGTAAATATTTTTTGCTAGATCGCACGTCTCATAAAATTCTTTCCCGTGTTGTGGAGTTGATTTTTCGGGTGCTTCGAAAGAAAATTCAAGAACCGCCCACTCTTACTTTTTTTGAAATTCCATTTATAGGAGAAACGCCCATCAGGCTCCCTAATTAACTTGACGTCAAGAAATTCCAAACTTTTATTGACTTCTGGCTCGATCGTGAACCTTATTTTAGGGTGGACCCAGTTGAGTACATTTAGTGACTTTTCCCCTCCCTCTTGCGACGTTACAATCAAGAGATCATCGACGTATTTAAATATGAGAAAGGGTTTTTCGTTGTTCTTGAATATTTGGTCCAGCAAATGATTCAGGTAGATGGCCGAAACATTTATGCTCAAAGGGCCCCCATCGCTATACCCCATAACGCTATACCCTGTTTTTGTCCTTGTGGTGTATGGTCAGACACTTGCCTCTTTTTGGCCGAGAGATTCTTTTTTTGACGTTTTTGCGCGTTGTTCGCAATACAACTACTCTTTTGTCAAGAGTATATCCGATTCGTCGTCGCGGACGACTGGGTTCGGTGCCGGCTGACGGCGTGGGCCCGGAAGGCGTGTTTAGGTAACTGTGTGTAGGTTGAAACATGTAATCTTAGCTTTAATTAGAGTTTTTAGTACTGTTTAGTGGACACCTTTATTCAAGCTGGCTGGATAGCCGAGTTGTCTTTTGTATGTGATATCACCGAAACGAATTCTAGTCATTGTAAATGCTTACGTGTCCTGCCTGGTTTGAGCAGCATGGAGGACCTGGTAGATGTGTTACTTCAAAGTGAGTCGAGGGTTGTGAGTTAATTGGGATATACTTTAAATATTTGTTCTATTGCTTAGCCTGACGAGATTGCTTTTACAATCGGTTTTGACGGTGGGGTACCATTGTCCCCGGAAGGTGTTTTTCTCTGTGTACCAGTGCCGCTTCGTTCGGCGTTGTAGGTCTGAACGGTTTATGTTTGTAAGGTGTACATGTAACGTCACAGACGATTCTGTTACAGGTCGGCAGCCGTGAGCATGCCTAGTTTAGAGGCGAAATGTCGGCAGAATAAATTGTTTGTTAAAGAAATGGATTAGTTTCATTTACTCGAGGCGACTGGACCACCTAAACACAAATTAATTAGTTTAGTTTATATCCTACTCTGCTGATGGAAGAATATCATCAATATGACACAAAAGAAAAAAATTGCATTTTCGGAAATTGTTAATGCATGCCTATGACACAAAAGTGGTTTAAACCGTATTTGTAGTGACTAGTGCCTTAGTCACAACAAATGACTAGGCTCCTGTGATTAGTGCCTCTTATGACTACAAAGAAGATGTATAAAAGTTATTAGGTCAAGAAAAAGTCGGAAGAATCGTTCAGTCCACGTTGGAGAGAGGTGCAGCACTCACTAGGGCAGGGCTTCCCAAACATTTAAGCCCGCGGACCGGAAGCTACTGGGAGAACGAAGCGGTAGCGCCAAAAACCATTGATTTTACAAGATAAAGTTATCAGCCTGTGCCTCTGAGATCGGTTGCGCCCGACGGAGGGTTAGTTGTTGATCGGCGTAGATGAAAACGGGTCAGGTAGTATAATTTGCATAACATTTAAAAAAAATATTCACACTGAAAGGAAAGGAAAAACTGAGAACGACATCGTAAAATCGCCTAGCTTTATTACGGTCACGAATTTATTTTTGTATTTTTTTGAAAAGCTAGGCTCTCCACCATAATGGACAAAATGAAAAAAGTAAACCTTGTACAAGGCAAAGTCATAAGGGTTTAGTCCGAGCAAGTGTTAAGAGGGAAAAAACAGCCGGTAAAAGCAACCGATAATTGAGTTAATAAAAAATTTTTAACGCCTTTTTGAATGCTGGAAGATCATTTATTAGTGAAAAGATGTATGAGAGAGCGTGCCTTTTTTAATTTCTGACTCCAAATTCAGCCTACCTATCTTTTACAGAAGCCATATTGCCAGAAGTTAAGAAAAGCAGACTCTGCGGTCATGCGGTGACAAGTATAAATGAGTTTTTCATCTTTCGTAATTCTAGAGTTCACGTAGGGAAAAACTGGAAATGGTTCACCTCCCCATCGTTAATTGTACTTCTTTTTCTGTCTCTTGACGTTCACGTATCCTTTGATGCCAATCATCCTACATTGCACTTACAATATTTTCTCTAAAACTAACTAGAAGAATAAAAAATGGAAGTAGAGTAATTAAGTTAAGAAATTAGTCCCCGGTTTGAGAAACAACTGCACTTCTTCTATTTGTGCCGGTCCTGGGGGGGGGGGGGGGTCCAACACGGACGAGTTGAATGGTAAAGAAAGTCCCCCTTCACACCATCCATATCCCCACCAGAACTTCTTCAACCAATAGCAAGGGATTTTCGGAGCTATCTCAAGCTCTTGGTGACGTCAATCATGGAGCGCTACGCAATAGACAATTCAAGCTGTAGTATAATACCTCTATGGTTTCAACAGCCACAGAACTTGTTCAGAACATGTTCTGAACAATTCAGCGCCTGCGCCTTACTAAAAAGGTGTAATGTAGGTTCGGTAAAGCACTATAAAACACGGGTACGGAAACTCGCAAATCGGCGCCATATATGATCCCTCATATGATTATAATTATCACCTGGACTCATTGATAAGTGGGGTATTTTTATTTATTTCGACCGCATTCCACGTTTGTTTGTTGTTACGATGATAATGGCCCAGTTGTAAAACTCAAAAAATTGCTCAGCACTTGGTCAGCACTTCATGAAGTTTTGTTTTCAACACATGTAATATAAGAGGGAAGGAGTAATCGCAATTAATAGTGTTATAGTTTTACAACGGACCCAATGTTTTCATTCATGGTATTGTGTTTACCCTAACGACTGAGGGACAAAATATGGCGCTGAAATCCGTGTTGCTGTACCTGTGTTTTAAAGGTTCTCTAGCTTCGGTTGCTAAACGATAAACTGAAGTTATTCGACTTTGTTTTCAATTTCGAGTAGAAATGTTGGATCCCGCACACTTATTTTGTGAGTTCCTAGTCTCTGACAGTTCATAATGAGAGAGATAAAAATAACTAGAGGCGAGGCCGGAAAACAAAAGTTTTCAACCTTTCTTTGGTATAACCATAATGACACTTTCACAGAAGATCTCGTTGCTCTTCGGTGCGTTTCAACAAGACGTAGGGAAAATTGTAATCGCAATTTGTTCTGAACAAAATATTAATGTTCCGAACAAGTTCTGAACTTGTTACAAGCACTTCGCTGGAACAAACCTAACATAGAAAAGCGTTTTTGGGTTAATCCAATCTAAAAATTGGTAAAAAAATGAACATCTACTATAGTAAACCTAACTAATTGGTATTTGACTTTTTGATATTTCAACCAAAATTATGGTAATATTAAAAGATCCACGGACAAGCCAAGCTGAATTTTTTATGTAAAATGAGCTTAACCCTTAATGTCATGGGGTAGCATGCGTGCTACCATGAGTTTGGAATTTTTCAATACGTTCGGGAACAGCGCAGAGATGGCGCTGATGAGTTCCTGTTCATTTTGAAAGTCTTCTCTTCTGGTTGGCTTGCTTGATAAGGGGTGAGAAATAACGATAAGGCTAGTTTCTTGAGTTGAAGCAGTGAAGATTTTGGAGCCCGCACGAAATGGCGTCGAGGCAGAAACCGGTAAGTTATTATATTTTTTTTTGTGTGTTTTGACTGAATCTGTGGCCTCACAAAAATACTCCTCCCGTATCGTATATCCTGAAGATACAGTAAAGTATCTGAATAGCGTGATCATTCATTATTACTCGGAAATGAAGTAAATAATTCGAAAGTAGCACTGGTGCTACTGTATGAGGTTCAGTAAGTTTCATTTCCCTGTTCCCAAAGTAAATTATTTTTGTGTGGACCAAACATAGAGTCTGTTCATTTGCGGATCCGAGTCACTCGAACTTTTTAAACCTTTTTTGTTGTTGTAAGTAAATTGTATGTATTTGAAAACTGATGGCATTTTAGAGTGACTCATGCTGCTTTCTGCTCTCTTACGATTTGCAAATGAACAGATCCACTGTGTCATACTTAAAAATAGCAGTAGATAATGAATACCCTACAGCTGTTCAGCAGGAGAAGTGACCTGATCATGTCACTTGTTCCTCGACCCGGAGCACTGTCTGAGGATGAGGATGGTGATGATGAGCGAGAAGCATTGACTGACGACCACATTGATCAGCAGATCTCGACTTTATTTGATGTTTGCGACCCAGAGGAGGAGGGTTTAGAACATTTATTTGATTCATGTGCAGGTGCATACTTGTAGTAACTATAAAACTTCCATGACTGCGCGTACCTGAAATGCTTTATTTTTTCTCACAGGAGTTACAGATTTACCTGGTGAGAGCGCACTGGAAAATCCAGCCCCAGTGACACAACAAGATTCTTCTTCACCAATTACCACACTAAACGGAGCACCTGAACCATCGATTTCGCCAATCACAATAAATGGAGCGCCTGAGCCACCGAGGACTCTTACAGTTCCAACTACTTCTTTCTCCCCTCAAAATCAAGCCACCAAGAGCCCCCAGACAGCAGCAACCTCCAAACGCCGCTCAAAAACGCCTGCTATAAATTACAAGTGAGTTGCGGTTGCCAGAATAAAACAAAACGAGTCTTTTCCAATATTATGTTTCTTGAACAGATGGAAACAAGGCGATCTCAGAAATGGCGGAATTACAGTACACGAGAATGCGTGTCGAAGTCCTGTGAGTCCCAGTTGTTCCAACAGCAGGCCAGTAGATTTCTTTTACAATTTTTTCACCGAAGACTTAATTATGCACATCGTGCAGCAGACCAACATCTACGCTCGTCAAAAGTCCCCAATATCGACGTTTCATTTCACGAGGGAGAATTTTATCGATTTCTTAGCCATCGAGCTCATCATGGGTGTTGTAGCTATGCCAGCGTACAGAGACTACTGGAGTCGGGATCTCCGTTACGACAAAATTGCCAACATTATGTCGGTGAATAAATACGAGACTATCAGAAAGTTTCTACATTTTGCTGATAACGAGCAGGCTGTGGCCGACGACGAAAAAAAAGACGACGAAAAAAAAAACCTGTCGAGTGCCCAAAAGCTGTAGTTGAGTACAACGCATTCATGGGGGGAGTGGACTTGTCGGACATGTGTTCTCTCTACCGAACGCCTTTGAGAACGCACAAGTACTACTCCGCAGTTTTTGGATGGCTGATTGATATTGTGTGTATAAATTCCTGGGTGTTGTTCAAAAAAAGTGACCCAGGCTCAAAAATATCGCTAAAGGATTTCAAAATTCAGTTGTCTGACGAGCTCTTGCTCTATCGCAGGCCAAAACGTGGGAGACCATCTTCCAGATCGCCCACACCAACGATACCGGCAAAAAGAGCGGCCATAAATCCAGTTAAAGAAACTATAATGAAAGACGGCGTGGACCATTTCCCTATTTATAAAGATCGAGGCAAATGCAGACATTGCCACAAAGGATTTACCAATGTTCAGTGCAGTAAGTGCAACGTAACGTACTGTGCCTTACAATAAAAAGAAACTGTTTTACGCAGGCACATCGTGAGATTAGTGAATGTGAAATCGGCGGTTTTGAAAGATAGTTTCCGGGTATATGTTCCTCCACGCGTTTTTTTTTTACAAAGAAATACAATTTTCTTCATTTTTGAATACATAATTTTCTTCTTTGAATTTGATTTCGTGTCTTTATTATACATATACGAATCCATCACCCCGTTCTCATGAAGTAGCGCATGTCCTACCGCTTAAGTTCACTTCAACCTCATGAAGTAGCAAATATGCAACCGTAGAGTTCACCTTAACCTCATGCAGTAGCACATAGGCTACCATGCTGGGAAATCCAGGAAAATTGTGGGATACATTTTTCAACGTCATTTCTCGCTTATTGAGCCCTAAATGAAACCAGAAAACACACAAAAAAAAATTTCCACAGAATATATCTATGCTCATGAGATTAAGGGTTAAGGCCATCGTCAATGTTACTTCGACACATGCGAAAAACAAAGTGTCCCCTTAACTATCCTAGCTACCCCGTAGCTTTTTCAAGAAACCCCTAGTAAATTCTAACTTACTGGTAGTAAAATTTCCCTGAGCGCCGTACGAAAATTTAAACCATTCACTGATTATTCCAACAGGAAAGTATAGAGTTTTCCGTCCAATGGAAAAGTTGGGGGTTGACTATTCGATGATTGATCTACGACTTTGTTTTTAGTACTGTGGCCGAAAAATTGTACCTTCTGCTGTGACGAGATGTGCTCGGGTTACACTTGCAACAAAACACTGCATGACGTGGTTCCACAAATTATTGGTGGGGCCAATGTAAAAAAAAAAAAAAAAAAATTGCGGTCTCCAGAGCAGAATGAATTTGAGGCGCTGTCTTCACGAACGCTTAAGGTGGGGTTTCAGGCGGGTTTCCTCGACCCCTTCCCAGTCACTCCAAACCTAAACTTCGCACTCAAATTTTGACTCCATTTCTGCACCAATATTAGATTTCAAAGTCTCATTTTAATCTTCAGGAAGTTCTACAGTGACGATAGATCTTGCTTTTTCATTTTTTTCCCCTAAAATAACCCCAAAACACTTTGGAATTGAAATGTGTTTTAAGGTAATTTCAGGGATGAAATTTTGAAAAGCAAGATCTAACGTCACTGTAGAACTTCCTGAAGATTAAAATAAGACTTTGAAATCGAATATTGGTGCAGAAATGAAGCCAAAATTTATGTGCGAAGTTGAGGTTTGGGGTGACTGGGAAGGGGTCGAGGAAACCCGCCTGAAACCCCCCACTTCCGTAAAAACCCACCGTAAAAATTGATGCTGCTCACTTGATTTGAAAACCCTATGTTACCACAGTAAAAATTGAAGTGCCCTGCCTCATTGTTTTCTGGGTACGCGGTACAGTGACAGTGGCAATACTGCCAGTCTCCCACTCTTGTTCGAAGGGTCAGGAGTCGTTGTGGGGTTGTGCGAGCTAGGTTAGGCCGGCCGCGCAATTTTCATCGACTTTTGGCAAGCGTTCATTCATTCAATTCAGTAGCACGCTCGTCGACTACGAAACACGCGCCACCCGTTTTTTCAAAAGCCTAGGTAAGCTTGAACCGTAGGAGTTTACATATACCCTAACAAGTTATGCATTATTTTAGAGCAAATCTTCACTTTAACGTTTCATTTTTCTTTGTAGAAAACACTTCATGTTGGTGTTGCAATGGATTTCGTCGGTCTCCCTGAATCTTGGGAGTCGGACTACCGCGACTACGCAGAGGAGTTTATTGGTAAGTGGGGCTTTCAATACTATTTCATTCCCTTTTTCTCGTAATAAATCACTACTAACGGCCTCAGCACATAACGCGGACTGGTCCGCGCGCGAAAGTAACTCCACGTTTTCAGTTCGCGTTTTGTGTGGCGAGACCATAATGAGGGCGCTTTCATGACCTGATTCTTGTACGCTGAAGGGTTTTTCTCCATTATTATTAGTAATTTATTTACTTCATTTATTTCATTTTTGTCGATCCAGGTTTGCAAAAAAACATGTATATGGAAGAATAAGAACGTCGAGATCCCTCATGATGGTTTTAAAAGACAACAGAAAGCCGATTTGGACAGAAAAGCCAAACGCAAACAGTGAGCAGATACATTTAACTCCTTGATTTATTTATTACTTGTAACTTCATTTTGTACGAATTATAAATTCATATTTTTAATAAAACTTGTTTTCAATTTCGATTGCTGTGTTCCACCTTAAAGTTTTCCGTCCGTATTAAAATTCGATGTCTTGAATAACCTCAAAATTGTGATCTGGCACCAACGCGTTATTTACAGCGTCCGCCGTACATTTTACTGTGGCCTATTTCTCCGCTCTGTACGTGGTACTAACATTCTATTTCATTTTACTGTGGTATGTCACGAACTGATACTTCGTTACTCAAGTCAGATTTACCGTGGCCAGGGGTGGGCAAAATACAATGTATTTTAAAATACTTTGTATTTTAAAATACAAATACGTATTTATATTTGTATTTTAAAATACTTTTTAGATTGTATTTTGTATTTTAAATTAAATCAAAATACAAATACTTTTCCAACTTGTTCTAAGGGTTTATGACTTAATACCACCTGATGCTTTTTGAGCGCTAGTTGTCTCAATTCTTGAACCTTTTTTGCCGCCCCATGGTTGGTTCCCCGAAGAGAGGTTTCAGCTTATGTGCTTTGTTCGCCCGATTCAAGTATCGTGTTGCTGTTCGAGATTTCGAGTTGTAGTAGTTGCAGGGGAAAGATTATGGAAATTGACGAAGCGGGCCCGTCGAAATCATCGACAAACCCGCCTCTCATTTTATATAAATATGGCTTATCATATTAATCAATTGGCGCGGTCTCAAACTTAAAGACACCATGCGCATGTCTAAATCATATGCCTAGGCTACGCAAGTGTCTGGGGTTGGATCTCCTAGTGTCCGAATATCCAGTCCAGTCCGAATGGTCAGAACAGGTCACCTGTTGGCTTTCGAATACGCCATGCCCTGGATCCAAGAAGACATACCGGTAGCTTTGTCCCTCTAGTTTTGTCAAGAAAACGCTGCACGATCCTACCGGTCAGGTCACCGATCTAGGAATTGATGCAAAATTATCGCTGGAATGGATGAGGGGGATATGTGTAGGGTGTGTATGAGGATCTCATTAAAATCGTCGTGAGTCTGACCTTCCTGGTTCAGTAGGCCTTCAAATATTATATTTTTCTGTTTTGAAAAGAGTTTTATGCTGGGAGGAAAAATAATTTTGTATTTTAAAATTCAAAATACAAGTACGTATTTGTATTTTAAAATACAATTGGGATTGTATTTTGTATTTCAATTACATTTTCAAAAGTATTTTGTATTTGAAATACTTTTTTCGAAGTATTTTGTCCACCCCTGACCGTGGCAACCATCACATTCTACGCGTCGGCTTTGCTTGGGCCCAATGAAAATTTACCGTAGGGAATAAGGAAAGATTTTTGACGTCGAACACAGTATTGTTTACCTACTTAAAAAATCTCACGTCCCTGGCGTACTGTGTCCCCACAGTAAATTTTACCTGAAAAAGTTTTTCAGTGCAAGAGGCTAATTCAATCTCATGAAAGCACCCTGACAATATTGTCTGTAATGCTGACAAAAATAATTTGTTCGGTCTGCCCCTTGAAAGACGAGTGAGAATAACGTTTCAGTATGTTACATTCTACCTTTTCATTTTTGTTGAATTACCCTTGGTTTGGTAGCACGATAAGATGGGGGACAAATATTTCGGCGCGGCCCACCGTATACTCTAGTTGATTCTACCTAATCCAGTTTGAAATTGAAGTCAATCCTAACACAAGTCACCTAACTCAAGTCCTAACACAGTCGGTAGACGCACATTAAATTCTGGATTGATAAATCCGGGTTCATTTATTTATTGGTGCATTATTATTAATTTTGTTGCAAGTTACCTTTGAATTATAAGGCTTAGAACGGGAAATTAAGAGCATTTTTCGGACAAGACGTAGTATAGTTTGGAGGGGGGAGGGCAGATTTAAAAATTAGTAATCTCAAGCCTTTGTGTAGTCCAAGACATTGTGTAATGTGGTGGTGAGGGCGTGAGGGCATTCGGGGGTTCATCAAGACACTTCGAAGCGCCACAAAGTGTGCGGTGGCCCTTAGGGGTGAATGGGCTTTAATTCGGTGTGGTCGGCCTCGGTCCAAGACACGGTTCAGGGACACTAGTCTTTTTAGCGACTGTTGCTGAATACGAAGTGTATACCAATAGATGTTGACTTGAATTAAAGACGAAATTTGGCTTGTAGACCGACATTCATAAAGCCTCCTTCGAGGTCACCCTCGAAGGCCTCCTTCGAGCACAACATGTTCCAACCACCATGGAGGTAGAAACAAGTGGAAAAAGTGAAGCGCATTTTTCGTGAAGCCGGTCGCCATTACTACACACCGTCTGTTAATCGGACCTCACCCAACAAAAACTTTGACAGTTTGATACTTGATCAGTGAAAAAATTTCCCTCCCGTCCTCATTGTGAATGATAACATTTGGTGCTTATGGCGGAAATAGGCTTCGCACGATTATACTTTAAAAAATCTATTGAATTAACGCTGCAAACACGGCCCAGTACAAGGCTGAACAAGAGATGTTCTTCATGCTTTCAGCTTGAAAGTCCAAATCAATGAGTTCCCGAATTCGACGTAAAGCCAAATCATAGCTGTCATTGTTGAGGGAGACCAAAGCCGCTTCAAGAACGTCGGAGGCGTTGCACAGGAGAATCAAAGCCAGAGATCTTTTGTCAAATTTGTTAATGTCATTTTCCCAATTCGTTAACAATGAGTTCTGGATTTTTTTAATGACATCAGTTTTGATAGAATTGTCCGTAAGAGGGTGAGCAGTCACGTCGAAGAAGTAGAATTGTTGTTTCACGGTCGACAGAATTCCTTTTTCAGACAGATTTTTCGCAAGCCGCTGTCTTACGTTCTTGAGCTGGTATTTCAACTTGAAAATATTCCACGTCTCTCCGCTGAGATATGAAATCCAGTTACCAACAGTTTCCGGGGGGTTAGCACATTTTATGTGCCTCAAAGCTTCATCTAATATCGCGTCACCCGTCGGCGCCTCGTCTTTTACAACGACTCTCCTGGCCAGAAGACATTTACTCCTTCCGGAAGGGCTTTTACACTCGAGCTCAATGCGCCCTCTGAGAGCTAATTCTACTAAAACGCAACCTCTGAGACCGCTCGATATGCTGTCATTCCAAAAAGAAGTGAAGCCCTCTTTATCCTTTAAACCAAGGAGTAAAACTTCTTCCATGAGACTGAGCGCGGTTTCTTTTTCGGTGTTATCTTCACTTCCTCTATTTTCAAGACAATAAGCTTCTTTCGGAAAATCTCTAGCATCCGTAACGGCGGTGTTTTTCCTTTGAATGAGACCTATATTGTTCATGTCTTCCGATAGTTCCTTCATCCACTGCGACACAATGAACCTGGTACAAATGTTGTAGTGGGGGGAGGGGGAAACTTGTCAAATAAACACGTTTCCAAGGCAATCAACTAAAATGAGACATATGAGTGCAAAATACGAGCTAATAATATTTTTTTCACGGAGAAAACAAAAAAGGCAGAGGGAGGGGGGATGCGTTCCCTGTTTTCATCAAAAGACTGGATAGGGATTTAAATAAGCACTAAATACACCAAAGATCTGCCCAAACACACAGTTAAATGTTCTAGCTCCATTCAATGTCCCGTGGAGACGAACAAGCACTGATTAGGTGCACTTTAATTTTTAATTCGATTGGTGTTAGTGAAATAGCTTATGCTAGGAGGTTAGTTATAGACGAACTTGCCAAGTCATAGATTAGTTGCCACTTTTTCAGTTATCCACCGTTCATTATTTTCGGAAAACATGTTTCGGCTGTGCATTGAGCATTGTAGTACAGTCAAAAAACTTTTTTAAAGCCTCCTAGCGGGCAAAACTTGTCCACCTCTGAAACTTGGTTCAAAAATCCTTTATTATTCTAGAATACGATATCCGATGAGTCCCGAGTCGTGGGAGGGGGAAGCCATGATTGCGGAGTGGGAGAAAGTTTGGAAAACGCCTTAAATTTGGGATTTTAGAATTGACTTGAATTTAAGGTGGTTCCCGACGTATTTGTTGACGCTGAGTAGAATGAAACCACAGCCAAGTCACTAGCACCAATATTGTCCGAGTCATGATGCAATTTGTACTAAAAAAACACTGGTTCTAAAAAATATCATAGTCCCCCTTCCTAACTTCCTCCTAACTTAGTGAGCTTTCGAATGATCTATTCACTTTTTGATATTCGTCCATTTTTGTAGGAGAAATAAGGCAAAATGTCTGAAAAACCTCAGGTAACACGAGCAAAATGGGTTACATGAGACATATTTTTTTTGGGGAGTTTTTTCACTGAAATTGGTTTTCAACAGGAACAACGATCTGAAAACGACTAAGGGTATGTTTATGTAGAACCGGTGACCAAAGAGGAGAGCGCCTCTAGGCCACAAGCCCGGATAATATCGGCGAGCAACAAGCTGAGAAGAAACCCCGCGGAGCTCCAACGTGCTACAAATGCAGTTGGACGAAGAGTGGAATCGTATCTTCCGGATCATGGAGGACACTTCGAGCAGCTGCAGAGAGAAAGAAGGTTTCTTTTTTTTTAAACATTATTATTATTATTATTATTATTATTACCACTGTCATATTTTGTGGATAGTAGTCTCCAGAATTACGTTTTCTTTATTATTACACTAATTGATTTGTTTCTTTCTTTTAATTTGTTCTTCTTACATCTCTAAATTGCTAGTAGAAGCGCTTAAACTACTAGGGTTAGTGGATAAAGCATGCATAAAGCTGTAGCCGTACGAGACTACATTGTCTGTCTTTTCTCGTTGAGGTTCGTCAAAAATGGACCTGTTTCAGCTGCTCGCCACGAGTTTCAGTCGGGAAACCAAACGCTGAAGATGGCGAGCAGCCGAAACCGGTCCGTTTTTGACGAACCTCAACGATGGAAGACAGACAATGTAGGCTTCTAAGGCTACAGCTTTATGCATGCTTAATTACATATTTCATTAATCTTACTTCTTGCCCCTCCTCTTCATTACTGACTCAAGAAAGCTTGGATAACATAAATTATCTTTATTTCCTTAGGTTATGTTTATGTAGGAGCGGTGACTAAAGAGGGGAGCTGTGAGGAGAGTGTAGCAAAGAAAATTGTCATGTTAGTTCCGGTGCAATTTTTAGGGCCACTTTCTTGCTTAGAGGCGCCGCTCTCCTCTTTGGTCACCGGTTCTACATAAACATACCCTTAGTCGTTTTCAGAACGTTGTTCCTGTTGAAAACCAATTTCAGTGAAAAAACACCCGAAAAAAATTTGTCTCATGTAACCCATTTTGCTCGTGTCACCTGAGGGTTTTCAGACATTTTGCCTAATTTCTCTTACCAAAATGGACGAATATCAAAAAGTGAATAGATCATTCGAAAGCTCACTAAATTAGGAAGTTTTTCCAGCGGTAAAAATAATAGTCGACAATTTAAGAAAGTTTAGAAAATCACGTCCGGAATTTTCAACATTTTTGAAAAATGAAGTTTGTTTTCGTTTGAGCTTCTGTCATGCCAAATAAATGTAGTTTAATCATGATTTCAATGAACTATTCTGTAAGATAATTTTGTGCTCTTTCCAACGAGCTCCTTAGTTTTGGGTTTGCAAGAATTACGAGGCTTGTAACATGCACATTTCGAAAAAAAAGCAACAAGCCAAAATAACGTAAAATGGACGATTCAGAGAAAACTTTTAAAAATGTCACCAACTTCGAAAGTAACTACCTTGTGTTTTCGGTTGTATTGGATTTGTAATTTTTGGTGAGCCTTCAGTAGGTTATTAAGCGCGTGAATCCACACGGTTGTTAAGTCTGGATGAACCTTGGGGTCTATGAATTCCTCGATGTCCATGGTAATGGACAACGGCGTGGACAATCGTCGCCCCAGGAACAATTCAGCTGGTGTGTAACCTGTGGACGTGTTTTCGGTGTTGTTGAGAGTTAATTGTATATCCCCTAGGTGGGTATCCCACTTGGTTTGGTCGTCGCTATGAAATTATATTAGAGCCGTTTTTAGGGAGCGTATTTTTCGCTCAGCGAGAGAAGGGTTAGGGTAGTGTCTGATGAGGAAAAGTTTACGTATTCCGCGTTGGAAGAGGAAGTAATTATAGATTTGGCTTCGGAATATGGACGCCCTGTCGCTGCAGACAACAGACCACAATCCGAAATCCTTGAAAATTCTGTTTTTCAAAATTTCCACTACTTCTGAGGCTGTTCCTTTCCGCATGGGAATGAGGAAAACAAATCTCGTGAAGGCATCTACTGCCACGAAAATATATTGGTTCCTATTTTTGGTCATTGGGGGAGAGGCCCAGCAAGGTCGATGAAGAGATGTTGATTTGGTCTTGTAGGAACCGTGGAGGATAGATCACCATGTGGCAAGTGTTGAAGGATTTTGGAACGTTGACAAATCAGGCATGATTTTATTTTGGATTTTACAAAGTGCCATAATCCGGGCCAGTGGAAGATTGCGGATATTGCTTTGATTGTTTTTGGTACGCCTAAGTGACAGCCGTAGGTCGACTCATGGTAATATCGAAAGATCATGTCTTTGAGGCTTTCAGGAACTACAAGTCGAGGGCTATTTGGTTTAGGAAGGTAAATTAGACGATTGTTGCGAAGGGCATATTTTGGAACTCTGATTTTGTTTTTAAAGTTATTTATTATTGGAGTTAAATTTTTATCGTCTGATTGTTTTTCAGAAAAATTAGAAAAAATTTCGGGTAAAATTCCGAGGACGTAAAGACTATTGAGATTGTCACCTAAAAATTGGTTGGGTTCGCTCACTGACTGATCGAATGAATCTGATTCTTCCGTCGGGTTTCTCGACCAATAGTCCGCTATGCTATTTTCCTTTGAGGATATGTGATGACTTCTGTAGCGAAAAGGCATCAATCGAAGGAGCCATCTAGCAAGGCGACCAGTGGCAGTGGATTGCATTGACGCCAAGTACGTTAATGCAGAATTGTCAACGAAAAGATCAAATTCTCGATCGAGGAGAAAGTTTCTGTATTTTTCAACTCCATGTAAAACAGCTAGTAATTCTAGTTCGTAAATGTTATACTTTTTTTATGATTGTTGAGTTTTTTAGAAGAAAAGGCAATGGGGCGGACATTTCCGCTGCAATCGACTTGTGCTAATACAGCAGCCACTCCGACACCGGAAGCGTCCGTGTATAGGCGGAAACGTTTCGAGAAGTTGGGCAATGCCAGACTCGTTGTCTGAGATAATTTTTCACGGAGGGTTTCCCATGCCCGTTGGCAGTTGGGTGCCCATTCAAAGGGAACTTTAGGGGAACGTAAACTGTTTCGCGGCTCTGCTACAATTTGCAGATCTTTGTAAATTGTAAAAAAATGATCTTTGTAAAAAATTGTACATCCCCGAGAAATTGCGAGACTTCTTTTTGATTTTTTGGCGGGGGAACGTCCAGAATAATTTTTATCCGAGAGGGGTCAATTTCTATTTTTCCTTCCGAAATGACATGTCCGAGATAGTTTATTTTAGTGGCTCCCACCGTAATCTTGGCTGGGTTGACTGCAAGGCCAGCATGGTCAAGTGCTGCCAGGACTTTTCGGACGTGCTGTTTATGGGCGTCCCAATCTGTAGAATATATTAAAAGATCATCTAAGGCCCGGGTCGACCACATGGGTTTAAGAAATATCTAAGCGGAGCTTAGAGTTAAACAGGAGATAAATGAAAAAACCCGGTCGACAATATGCGTTTAATCTTAATCGGAAGAAAAACGCAGGATAAAGTTCCGATTAGTTGAACGCTGCTCTGGGTTACGTTTAGTACAATATTTATACATAAAATTGAGAAATTGTGATCTTCAGTTAATTATTACCTTGGCTCGAGGGCAAGATTATTCGATATCATTCTGTTTATTTCAATTGAACTTGAAATGCTGGACCGTGATTTAGCAGAGATGGAAGAATTGGAAGAGTTAAGCCGGCTAGTAGGGTACGGTCGGCCTCTACCTCGGCCCCGCATCTTCCGTGACCGGACGAATTATTTCGATATTTTGGACGATTGGGAGTTTTTACGCAGGTTCCGGCTGGACAAGAACTCTGTTAAGTCCGTCCATGACCGAATTGAGGATAAAATAAAATCCCCGTCGAATAGGTTAGGACTTATTTTTATTGCTTATGTACATTTATAGAATATATCCATCAGCGAGTGTTCTATACTTGACGTTTATTTCTTAATTTATTTCAGAAACCATGCCGTATCCAGCATGAATCGTCTTCTGTTATCATTACGGTTCTACGCTACTGGGTCCGATACATTGTCCATGGCGGATTTTATAGGGATCAGCAAAACCTCGGCCGTTGATTTTATCGGGTTGGTCACAGATGCTATTGCAGGCCTAAGAGATGCGGTTATTTACATGCCTCGATCCCAAGATGAGATTGCCACAGCGAAGAAAATATTCTATAAAATCGCATCGTTTCCTAGGGTTATTGGAGCGATGGACTGTACGCATGTGAAGCTTAGTGGTATTGGTAATTTGTATATGATGTAGGCAGTTGCAGTTTCCTTTTGACTATAGTTGGATTTTTCCATCATCTATTTCAGGGGGTGACAATGCATAAGTTTTTAGAAACAGAAAAAACTTCTTTTCTATAAACGTCCAAACTATTTCGGCATCCAATTTAAAGATCTTGGACATCGTAGCCAGATGGCCAGGGTCCAGCCATGACCAAACCGTTTTTAATAATTCAAAGATTATGAATAGAATTGAATCAGGGGAATTTGGCAACAGCTTGATTGTAGCTGATGCTACGAGAACAGGAATTATCTTGTAACACCTTTCTCAAGTCCTCAAAATGCCGCAGAAAACCTTTACAATGAATCGCAAATTCGAACGAGGAATGTCGTCGAAAGGCAGTATGGTGTATGGAAAAAGCGTTTTCCTATATTATCAATTGGGTTGAGAACGAATTTGGCTAGAAGTTTACGGGTTATAGTTGCTACTTCTGTCCTCCACAATCTTGCTATTGATATGAGAAGCCCTCTCCCGGAGTACGATATAACCAACATCGAACATGATGACCATGAAGTGCCAGTTTCTACTCTGGATAACAGAAAAAATGACCGTACCCGGCAAATATTGGTCAATACTTATTTCCAACCTCTTTTACATTAAAATAAATTACAAAAATTTATCATTTTCTTTGTAATTTGGCATTAATAATTTGAGCTTTCAACAGCTCTTTTTCGAGTTCATGCTTTTCTCTGGCCCGTAATTCCTGCCCAATTTGATGTTCCAGCTCAGCGTTGAAAATTTTCAATTTTACCTCATGCAACTCTTGTGCCATGCTTCTTGCTTGTTGCTGCAAAAATCTTTCGCCTTCTTTAAGGTCTATTTCGATTTTAGCCGAAACCGTTTTATGAGAGACCATTTCCTCGAATCCCGCATGACCATCTGACGTATTTTTTCCTCTTCTTGACGCTGAGGAAAGTGAAACATTAAGGCACAGCGCTCGCTTAATTATTTCGTATTAGTTTTTCTAATTTCTAACGAGCATGACTTAAGATTCCTGTTAAATTTCCGAGCTCATTGCTCAAAGATTTTCAGGAATAATGAGGCTTGTTCGCAGTAAAGTTCCGAAAAAGGGCCTTATTACGAATGGTCGGGAAGAAACGCCGCAAGCAGAATCCAAAGGCACAAAACCGCATCTCGCGGCATTTTCACGCGGGTTCGTAATAAGGCTCCAGTTCGTAACATTCTGAGCCTGCAGTGATGGGATTTGAGCTTTCTACAATCTGTAAATGCCCATTGAAAGATCGGTGGGTTACAGTAAGATGATAGAAAATCCTACGATGATTTTTATAATTCCGGCCTGATGTGTTCGCCGAAGCAGATCCAGCTATCTCGGGAACTCCTTCCTCCAGAGGGTCACGTGGTGCCATAGCCGACTCATCAACAACTTCTGTGTCTAGACAAGTCACACGAGGCCTTAAATTATTTTCAAAAACATGTTTCGTCTGGCACAAAGAATTATCGCAACCTTCGGTGATTGTCGATTGTTTTAGCGCGGGATGAAGGGGTTTCTTTAATGACACGAGATGCCAACTACTCCAATCGTATCCTTCACTTGGCAGATCGTTCCCCAAGTTTGTAGAAATATGACTCAAACTTCGACCTCCATTCTCGCTCCTCACGACCTTGTCATTCAAGAGCCCTGAGTTCTCATTCGAGTGAGCTCCAGAGGTCAGAGTTTCATAATCTGCAAAGGCGGTTAAAATCAAACGGGAAAGTGTGTGAAATATACAAATGGGCAATGCCCGTTCAATCCATTTATTACTTTCTGGCACTGCATCTGAGTCGGTCGTATTGTCAAGCCCCTCGGCGCTCAGAAGAATCATTTGTAGGATCTTCGACTCTATTTCAGACAGCGGCTGGGCATTGTTCGAACCACCTCAAGTACTAATGGCTTCTTGCCGTAGTTTTGCTTTTTTTGACCTTACAATTTTCTTCAAATTTTCGTACTTGTTCCGTAGCTGAGTGTGATTTCTTGCAACGTAAATTTGTGCCTATTAAGATAAGAAGGGCCTACAAAAATAATTTTTTTTATTGATACCTCTGGTATCCTTCTTGTTTGAATCTGTCCGCAATGCCAATCCAGCATTTCTCCTTTTCCCTCCACATGACTGCATCAGTCTTCTTGTTTTCAATAATTTTTTTATTTTCAACGACCAGTTGAACCAATAAATCTTCTTCTTGAAAGGAATAATTTTTAACTCTGGCCCTTTTTGGAACCCTCCTCTCCAGATCGCGGTCGTTTCTCTGGTCCATCCTAGTCTAATAGCATGAATCTATATAGTCAATGATTTTCCCTTCGCTTAAATTATTTAACCTCGCAACGAGACAGTTTATACGCCCTAAGTTTTTAATTATTCCAACTCGCACAAGAAGAAAAACTGTAAGCACCCGTTGTAGTATGAAACGGTTTGAAATAAAAGTTTCGTAGGCATAGAAACAATAACATTTTCGAAACTAGAAGCAGCATCAGAAGCTAATTTCATTATCTAACCTTAAACGCCACTTTATTATTATTCTAACATATTGAAACCATTGTCGACCGAAACTTGATATTTCATCCTCCGCTAAGTGCTAAACCCAGCATTGCATTAATCGGAGCATTGCAATAAATTGTCGACCCAACCCTAAGTAAGTTAAAAGGAACTTATACTTGTATTGGCCCAGGACCATCTGGATCAGATGACTTAAAACTTGCCCTCTGGTGGCTACTCCGAAAAGAATTTTTTTAAAGGTGAAACACCCAAAAATGCAATTGAAAGCAAAGTATTGTTTGGATTGTTCAGTCAGGGGAATCTGGTGGTACGCCATATTTAAATCTAGAATAGTGAAGTATTTGGCTTGGGACAAGAACATGAACAGGCTGTCTATTGGGTCCAAGGGATATTCTACGTATTCGAGGTATTGATTCAAAAAACGATAGTCCACTACTAGTCTATATGATTTGTCTTCGATAGTTGTGTGCGGTTTTCGAACTAGAAAACAGGGTGATGTGTAAGGTGAAAAGCACGGTTCGATTATGTTTTCATCCGTTAATTTGTTGAGGATGTTTCTCAAAATTTCTACCTTGTCAGGTGGCAAGGTATAAGTTTTTTGGGGGGGTCGCCACTCAACCTGGGGTTTAAGACGAATGTCGTACCTCAGCAAGTGGGTATCGCCAACATCTTCGCAAAGGACGGCGGGAAATTCATTCTTTAGGTCTTGCACAAATGAATTGTGGTCTTGCTCGAAATTCAGAGCTGAAGGTGAGTCAACCGCTAGTAAGCTGTGCACCAGATTGGTGTTAAACGGAAGATTTGAGCTAATGAAATTGAACTTGACGCTTGGGTCGTTGGAGAAATAAAAATTTCCTTCTGCGGGATGTAAACCCATATTGGAGAAAATCATAAAATCGTAGCCTAGGACGACTGGAATTGTTAGATTAGGGACAACATAAAACTTGTAACTAGTATTGTATCAGCCAATAGTTACTTTCAAATCCACACTCTGTGAAATTGGAATTATGTGTTTACTGGCTAAGGCGACTCTGCAGGAGCACGCCTGAGGCTGACAGGAGGTTGGGAGATTCGATTTAATAAAGGAGAAAAGAGCCTCACTTATGGCAGAAACTGAAGCGCCTGAATCCACTAAGGCGCGGTGCGGTTCGTCGTTCAAAAGAATATCAATCTTATTTGATGTGGAAAAAGAAATGGTAAAAATCGAATCTCCTTTTGGCTCTAGTCAGTCACATTGCGTGTTTTTTGAAGACTCTTTTTGGAGGAGTCTTCTTTGTTTTTTGGCTACGTTGATTTATTGGTGTTCTTTGGGGAGATGGCACCGTTTTTTGAGTATTTTCTAGTAAGTTTTTTTACTTCAGGTGTCTCCAAGGTGTCTTTTGAAATTACGAAAAACGTTTGCCCCTCGCCGATCGTACCTGATCATTGGGTGATGAAGAGCGGTTTTATTATGCGCCAGGTTTTGGGATGAATTTTGATTGAACTTATTATCATTTCCCCTTTTTTTATATGTGTAGGTCTGGCGAGAAGATTGTTGAAATCGGCTGATACCCGCTCGCCCCAAAGAATGGTCCGACGCCGACGTTGCTCGAGAGGGTGATTTAGAATTTGAGCAATTTTTATTTTCCTCGTACAGAAATCAGTGAAAGATTGGTTATATAGTTGCGGTTCATAAATGTAATGGAGATTCAAATTAGTCATTGTTAGGTAATTCAGGCAACGTGTAAATAATTATTCTTTTAGAACCTCGAAGGTTAGTTTATCTAGGTGTTTAGAGAAAATTTGGTTCAATAAAGGATTTTGCTGTAGGGTCGCCACATGGAAAAAAATTAAATGAAATAAATCTTCGGCGATATCGTTCAATTCCAGTAGTTTAAGGAGGAATCTAAATATTGTTTTCGGCTCTTGTGAGTTGAATTTGGGTAATTTTTCTAGTAAACGTATTAGAGGTTCCGTTAATTTAATCTGAGCAAAATGATAAGTCGGTGGTTGTGTTGGGGAGGAAACAAAAGTTGGCCAAGGAGGCAAGGTAGAATGTTCTGAAAGATTTGAGTGTTCTGCTTGCCCCGCTGGGGGTTGTTCTAATTTACGGAATAAACAAAAGCAAGGAACTTATACTTGTATTGGCCCAGGACCATCTGGATCAGATGACTTAAAACTTGCCCTCCGGTGGCTACTCCGAAAGGAATTTTTTTAAAGGTGAAACACCCAAAAATGCAATTGAAAGCAAAGTATTGTTTGGATTGTTCAGTCAGGGGAATCTGGTGGTACGCCATATTTAAATCTAGAATAGTGAAGTATTTGGCTTGGGACAAGAACATGAACAGGCTGTCTATTGGGTCCAAGGGATATTCTACGTATTCGAGGTATTGATTCAAAAAACGATAGTCCACTACTAGTCTATATGATTTGTCTTCGATAGTTGTGTGCGGTTTTCGAACTAGAAAACAGGGTGATGTGTAAGGTGAAAAGCACGGTTCGATTATGTTTTCATCCGTTAATTTTTTGAGGATGTTTCTCAAAATTTCTACCTTGTCAGGTGGCAAGGTATAAGTTTTTTGGGGGGGTCGCCACTCAACCTGGGGTTTAAGACGAATGTCGTACCTCAGCAAGTGGGTTTCGCCAACATCTTCGCAAAGGACGGCGGGAAATTCATTCTTTAGGTCTTGCACAAATGAATTGTGGTCTTGCTCGAAATTCAGAGCTGAAGGTGAGTCAACCGCTAGTAAGCTGTGCACCAGATTGGTGTTAAACGGAAGATTTGAGCTAATGAAATTGAACTTGACGCTTGGGTCGTTGGAGAAATAAAAATTTCCTTCTGCGGGATGTAAACCCATATTGGAGAAAATCATAAAATCGTAGCCTAGGACGACTGGAATTGTTAGATTAGGGACAACATAAAACTTGTAACTAGTATTGTATCAGCCAATAGTTACTTTCAAATCCACACTCTGTGAAATTGGAATTATGTGTTTATTGGCTAAGGCGACTCTGCAGGAGCACGCCTGAGGCTGACAGGAGGTTGGGAGATTCGATTTAATAAAGGAGAAAAGAGCCTCACTTATGGCAGAAACTGAAGCGCCTGAATCCACTAAGGCGCGGTGCGGTTCGTCGTTCAAAAGAATATCAATCTTATTTGATGTGGAAAAAGAAATGGTAAAAATCGAATCTCCTTTTGGCTCTAGTCAGTCACATTGCGTGTTTTTTGAAGACTCTTTTTGGAGGAGTCTTCTTTGTTTTTTGGCTACGTTGATTTATTGGTGTTCTTTGGGGAGATGGCACCGTTTTGAGTATTTTCTAGTAAGTTTTTTTACTTCAGGTGTCTCCAAGGTGTCTTTTGAAATTACGAAAAACGTTTGCCCCTCGCCGATCGTACCTGATCATTGGGTGATGAAGAGCGGTTTTTACTAAATGTTTTATTATGCGCCAGGTTTTGGGATGAATTTTGATTGAACTTATTATCATTTCCCCTTTTTTGATATGTGTAGGTCTGGCGAGAAGATTGTTGAAATCGGCTTGCTCGAGAGGGTGATTTAGAATTTGAGCAATTTTTATTTTCCTCGTACAGAAATCAGTGAAAGATTGGTTATATAGTTGCGGTTCATAAATGTAATGGAGATTCAAATTAGTCATTGTTAGGTAATTCAGGCAACGTGTAAATAATTATTCTTTTAGAACCTCGAAGGTTAGTTTATCTAGGTGTTTAGAGAAAATTTGGTTCAATAAAGGATTTTGCTGTAGGGTCGCCACATGGAAAAAAATTAAATGAAATAAATCTTCGGCGATATCGTTCAATTCCAGTAGTTTAAGGAGGAATCTAAATATTGTTTTCGGCTCTTGTGAGTTGAATTTGGGTAATTTTTCTAGTAAACGTATTAGAGGTTCCGTTAATTTAATCTGAGCAAAATGATAAGTCGGTGGTTGTGTTGGGGAGGAAACAAAAGTTGGCCAAGGAGGCAAGGTAGAATGTTCTGAAAGATTTGAGTGTTCTGCTTGCCCCGCTGGGGGTTGTTCTAATTTACGGAATAAACAAAAGCTTACGGAACGGGTTTGATAAAAAGTTGCAGAGCTCCTAAAATGCTCTTGTACAATATGCTAGTTACCCTCCACAAGTAATTAGAAGAAATAACCCGAGTATCTGAAAAGTACTAGTACTTCTCCCCCAAGGGTACCTTACGGAATGAACAAAAGCTTACGGGAGGAGTATAATAAAAGGCCGCAGAGCGCCCAAAATGCTCACGTACATTATGCTAGTTACCCTCCACAAGTAATTGGAAGAAATAACCCGAGTAACTGAAAAGTACTAGTACTTCTCCCCGAAGGGTACCTTACGGAATGAACAAAAGCTTACGGAACGGGTATAATAAAAAGCTGCAGAGCTCCTAAAATGCTCTTGTACAAAATGCTAGTTACCCTCCACAAGTAATTGCAAGAAATAACCCGAGTAACTGAAAAGTACTAGTACTTTTCCCCGAAGGGTACCTTACGGAATGAACAAAAGCTTACGGAACGGGTATAATAAAAAGCTGCAGAGCGCCCAAAATGCTCACGTACAATATGCTAGTTAACTTAGCGCCATCCAAAAAAAACATTTAAAAAAAAATTAGAATAAATCAACTACTAAGATGAAACAATCCTGCGCGAAGTTGGCATTCGCCTACGCGGCCTACCAGGTCGAAGGCTGAACGAAGAAGGTGTGAATGAAAATGAGAGAATCGGCTGAGCCACGCGACGCATGGATAACAGGAGAGGTGGGAGTAGTTTGAACTGTTTGAAGGCTGCAGGATGAGTGACCTGACAAAGTGACAATGGCAGTCAATGTTCAGTTCGTTTACAACATACATACTGTCCACAGATGGAAAGAATGCAGTTCGGAAAGAAGTGCCTAATGTCTTTTCTAAAATCATTTACTTCAACCCCCCGGCCCCATTACTTTCGGAAAGACTTCCACAGTTCCACTCTCGTACTCACACTTCAGTCACTGGACGAGTAAACTGTATGAATGAAGGGAGGGTCTTCTACTTTCCTCTCTTGTTCGCTCGCTCGCTATTAGCTATTTCTCAGTTCACACAACACACAACCTGCCCTCACGCTTTCCACAGCTTAATTTTTGACAGAATCAGCTGTAACAACAGATTTGAACCAATTAATTAATGGCAAGACTGTCGATAAGTTTGAAAGAGTTGACTGGATAAATAAATTTTTCTCGTTTATTTACACCCTCGGCTTGCCGACAGTCTGTCAGTCGCTTTTTGGTTTATTATTCATTCTGAATAATACACCTATGTTTTCGGTCAGGAAAAAATGTTTGCAACCCACCCTCAAACTTTCTCTGCGTACGTTTTAACATGTCTAAATTCGATTTCTGCGCAATGTCCGTCCGCCGTATGCCGTCCGGGCCATGTCTTGCCCTAGGATTGCTAAAAAAAACTCGTTCTTTCATACATAGACTCCATTTGGGATCTAGTTGGTCCTAACATCTGATCAGATTGATCAACTAACTCCCTGGGATTTTATGGGCCAAAAGCGGGTGTAAAATGGGAATTTTCAAAGGGGTTCCTACCCTAAGGAAGATCTCGGCCCAGGACAAAAATCACCAAAAGAAACCATCAATAACTTTTTTTCTTAAAACTGTGAAAGTTGTTCGTAGGTTTTTTAAGTTAATTTGTCAAAACAAAGAAAAATATTCCGAGCCACGGAAACTTACAGTTTTGCCCCTTGAGAAGTGGCTATTCAAGCAGAAAACAGGGTTGTCAAGGGGGGAAGGGGGGGAATCTGATAATTTTTCCTACAAAACGGGTATTTCTGCACAGAAAATGCTGAGGATTCAACTTCCTAAAACTGAATCTTTGGCAAACTTGAGACACGTCAAATTCTGGTTTCTATACCTCAAATCACACGGTCAAGCTAAATGTTTGGCTCTAGAAAATGATTATATGGCCCTAGAAACTGATTATTAGGCCCGAAAACTGAGTATTTGGTCCCGGGAAGCAGGAACCAATTATTTGACTTGACAAAAAAAAAAAATGATTTCTTGATTATGCACTGCCACAAAATATTGATTGGTTAAAACTGTCAATTTTGCTACCAAAACTGGATAATAGCTTGGTTGAAATCTAGTTTCAATCACTTCAGAAAAACGAAATATTCGTCTGAATTTACTCTCTAAAATTGATAAATTGGTGGAGCCACATAGATCGTGAACCCTCAAACACTCGTTTGCTCACGGCTAAAATGTTCCTGTGCAACAATTTAAAGAACTATTTAACATTTTGTTTGCTTTATTAACGCACGTCGAAACATTATGTTTGACCCTATCATGGTTTCCGAACAAACAAGAACTAAGGTGCGGATTTTGGGTAAAATGTTTAGGGGAGCTGAGCCCTGATCTCAAGGTTCCCCCTCCCTCTCACAAATCAAATCAAATTCCGAATTTTGTGGATTATTGCTCGCAGAAGGTTTTCCTCACTCAAAAAGCCAATATCACAGACTTGACCCCCTTCAAAAGCCAATTGCACCGGTTTGACCTATTTGAAAAAGCAATTCCACGGGTTAGACACATTTGATGTCCAATTATCATGGATTTGACGCTCACAGAATCCAATTTCGCGGTTTTGGCTAATTGACTAACAAAATTTCGTGTTTGCAGGTGCTTTAAAAAAAATCGCAGGTTTGGCACTTCCTGATACCATATCGTGGATTTGGCGCGTGGCGGCCGCAACCAATTTCGCAGGGTTGCACCCCTTAAAAAGTCAATTTTATGGAAAATTACACCTTTTTTTCAAATGTGAAATTTCTAGTGTAGTGGTTCATATTAAAGAGAAATTTCATGGCTCTGGCTGTTTTTAAAAACAACATATCGCAGAGTTGGCTCATTCAAAACATATTTGCAGTGCTCCTTCGACTCAAAAAGAGCAATGGTTAGGGGGTGTGGTTAGGGGGTGTGGTTAGGTGTGGTTAGGTGTTCTTTCGACACAGAAAAAAAAATCAAAAAATCACGGCATTCAAAAAACAATTTCACAGGGTTGGCCCACGAAAAACCAATCGTTGGATTTGACAACCAAAAAAATCAACCGGACCCACTCGGAAAACGAATTTGGCGGGTCCGAGATTATCAGAAGTAAATTTTGTGCAGTTGGCTCGTTCAAGAACAATTTCGAGGGGTTTGCTCCCTGAAAAAGTACATTCTGGAAAATCCCATTGCGTGGGTTTCGCTAGGTAAGCCCCATAAACACCAATTTTGCAGGTGTGGGTGATTAAAAACCCAATTTCGTGGATGTAGCTCATTCTAACAACCATTCGAGGGCTCGAGAAACTAATTTTGCTGGTTTGACTCGTTCAAAAATGAATTTTCGTAGGTGTAGGTCACTTTTAACTCATTCTGCTGCTATTCACGTGACGAGGGGAGTGTCAGTAATGTCCAATGACTAGGGCTCCCCCCATAATCGACCTCATTTTCTCTTTGCCAAAATATCGGGGAAAACGTTGTCGATTATGGGAGGAGCCCTACTCTAGAAAAGGTTGTCACCCAATATTTGTATTCATTACTAAACGGCTCTCAAGCATTTTTCTTTAGCGTAGAAAATATTTCTCAAAATCGCACTCAGGGAACCCCCTGTGGATTTTGTTCAAAGCGTGAATTTTGTTGGAAAACATATTTTTACGGGTTGAATTGATGTTTACCCATCCTAAGCATAATTAGTTATAGAAAGCCAATGAAATTAGCTTTCAAATAAGCCCCAGTCCATGTCTGCACCTCAATTTGAGGGGGCGCTGTGATTTTTGAAATGCTATCACAGAAACATATTTTTTTGACGCGGCAAAAATGCTTGAAAATGCATAAAAAATTCATTGAGAGTAATTCTTTAACAGCGATTTCCATTCAATACACTACTCAAGTGTAATGCAGCGTCTTCTCCATAAACATATTTTTCAATTCAGAGAGGACTGGTGGAAAAACTCACACCACACGAGTGTATTACATTGAATGGAAAACGCCATAAGATGACACTACAAAAAAAATTTGAAGTCGATAGAAATTTTCATTATCAATATATTAATTTTTCCTCGCCAGAAAAGAGGATTTGAGGCGAATTTTTGTCCATTTTCGAGAGTCATTGAGACGGTAATTGAAAGCGGTGTCCGTTTATAGTAGATAACAACAAGACAATTTTAAGGGGGGAGGGGGTGAAAATAGGGGACGAAATTTGAGAATTTCGCTAAAATTCAGACGTTTATCCCAACGTATCCAAGATTCGGCGCAAAAACTTGGCGTAACAAAGCCCTTCGAAAACAACCGAAACTTTTCGAAATTGTGGAAGAGGGGAAACGGGGTGGCAATAGGGGATGAATTTCGGATCAAACTCATCCTACAGTAGCAAGCAGTTGGGTGGGAGGGGGTCGACGCAAGCATTAATGGGAATTTCAGGCGGGTTTCCTCGACCCCTTCCCAGTCAGCCCTCTGGGGTGACTGAAATAACCCTCGATCATCTTATATACTTATTATCTTGTTAATTATTTCCGTTTTCCTGTTGATTTCGCTTCATTTTCAGAGTGTTATGTCAGCTGTTGCTGAGCTTTATTATTTGTGAGAACTGTCATTCACAAGTTAATGCTTGAAGAATCAAGTCAAAGTTATTTCATTCATCAACATGTTGCTGTGGTGCCGGCATAAGCTGCAAGAACACTGTGCGCAAATTGAATCATTTTGTGAGCTAGTCCTTTTGTTCGCGTTCTTTGAACGCTCACTAGGACTGCCCCCCTCCCCACTGTAATTCCTCCAGAAGGGGCTGCCAGTGCTCAGGGCGTACCCTGTTCTAACCTGCCATGACAAATTCTGTGGCCTGGATAATACAGTGGGGTTGACCCCATCCTCAACCTCTATCCGTTAGCTGCGGCTGGAGGCCAATCAACTGTACCCAGGGGGGACCACGCGGAGGTGGACTTTGAGGAAGAGAACGTTGGCTCGGGTTACTGGGGCTCAAACAGCTTTCCGAGCCAAGGGTCAAAGGAAGACGTCCGTGTTCCCACAAAGGGAAGAGGAGCATCTCTCCTCTCCTTTTTGAGAGGCTCATGTACTGCCCCTCTGGAGAAATACTTGCCCAACATTTCTGGTACAATGACGTTGTAATAGAAATCCAATAAAGTCTCCAAGCGGCTTTCCCAAAACGAGTTATCGAACGCGATACGCTCATGGAGGAAGGCTTGCTTGTTCCACACAACAAAATCGCAGTACTGTCGGCCGGACACCTCCATTTGCATTTGGATTTGATAAAATTACTCATGACTTCGTGACAAAGAAATTTCGTTATAGCCAGAAGATGAAACAGATAAGAATGGCCGTTTTTAGGAAATAAGGCTTTCCAGGAGGTCTCCTTCTCGAGCGCAAAAAGGACATTTGATTTCCACGCAACCTTCACCACAACAACTGCAGGAAATCAGCGCATCTGGGCTTGCACCATGCTCAGGGTATTCCTGACGAATTATTAACCCTGGCTGTCGAAAGCTGAAGTTTTCGTGGTGAATTCGCACATGGTTCGAATATGATTTGAAAGCGTCGGCTTCGTGCTCACAACCGTAAGAAGTCGCCTTGCTCCTGAAGGAGAACTGCCTAGGATAACAAATTCTGTTGATTAGAGAATCGGGAGGCTTGCGCTTTCTTGCATGGCAAACAGCCTTCATCCGGGAGGCAGTAATTCTTCCCTCTGTTATGACAAGCCACTTACTGTTTTTTGCCTGCCCTCTTGTGATCTCTTCTACCTTACCAGGATCAGTAATTTGGATCTTCAGGGTTTTCCCAATTGCGATTAATTCGTCCAAATTTTTCGTTTCGTACTCCTCCTTGAAGAGAAGTCCGGGAAGACTCGTCAAAGGTGCCTCCTGCGTCTCCAAACAGTAAGGAGGGACAATTAAAAAGAGGGCCGGCTTCTGCCCCTTTGTAGACAATGTTTTGAAGAACTCGGAGAGCTTGTCATCATTCATCTCTTCGGAAGAGGATGACGTATACGCGATACATGCCACAGAAGACATTTGCCAAAGTTTGCCTGAAATCCATTAAATTATAAACGTATAGGCACTTAAAACGACTGCGTACTCGAAGAGCCTTTCCAATAGGCTTGAACCTCAGTGATGGATTGGCCTTGCGAAAAGCGATTAACTACGTCCGCATCCGCAAAAAGGCACGCCCCCACATGTGTGCAGCATTCCCCTAAACCAGCCATGCAGTCGCAGTGAGCTGCAATAATCTGCCCGTTAAGTTTCGCCGTAACCCATGGCATCGCTGGAGGGAGCCTAAGTTTCTGCGAATGGGTTACCTAGAGAATTACGAGCCATCAAGCTGATTATTAATATTATATTAGGTCTGTTCCAGCACGGTGTTCTGAACATGTTTGGAGCAGAATTGCCATAGCACCAGCCAATAAAATGTAATCAACTTGAATTTTATTGGCTGGTCCCATGGCAACTCTGCTCCGAACATGTTCAGAACACCTTGTAGGAGCAGACCTTATTTATTGCTTTTTGAAGAAATAATCATGCTTATTTACCTTAGCGGCGACAACAATCAGATTGTTTGTTTTGACGGCTCCGACTGATTTAACGAACCCAGACTTGAAACTGGTGTAGGCCTCCAAGGATTTGTAGCTCCTGAGTTGTTCCATCGTATAAGCACTCACACCGAAGACTAAGTAATTGACGACGTCCATGTTCGTTATAGGAGGAAAGTGACGAGCGTCTGAGGAGTAATCACCAATTCTTTGAACTAAAATTTGAACGTTGCAATTACACCACGATCTATCTCCACGAGGGGAGGAGAGATAATATGTGATTTGCTATCTTTAACACCTTATTTTAATGAACGAAAACGTGTGATTCACGTATCAAAATATCAGAAACTTGATGAAAACGCTCGAGAAAAGCGTAGAGGAGGCCTTTGAAGCACCGACCCCAATATATCATATAACTCTACTTAAGGCGTCGATTATAAGGTCTTTGAATAAGGCCCCTAATTACGAACGAAGGAGAAAAATAAAGAAATTATAACAACAGCTCAATTATTAAGAAACTTACAAGTATGGGTTGACTCCAAGTGCAGAAATTTTGGCTTCGTAACGCTCTCGGGGAGCATCGACAAGGCTTTTAGCGTATGAGCTTAGCTTTGTGGGGTCCATGCCACTTCAAAATAAATATTAAGTCACAGGAGGGAACTTTATGTATAAGAAAAATTAGTTTTTATTAAAATTCTCTATACAATGACACAGAAAGCTGCTCACCAAATTAGAATTATCACTCTTATCAGTGAAGGTTAGGCATTCGTGTCCGCTTTCGATACACCGACTGAAGTGAAAACAGGCTGAAAACTAGAAGACCGAGAGGTTCCCTTTCTTTCCCTCCTATCACCAGGGTGGTAGAGCCAACACCACCTAGAAAGAAGGCATCCGGACTAATTTCCTTTAAACGCGTGACGTCATCAACTGAAGGCTGGGAATTTTCAAGCTCCGCCACCACTTTCACCCACATCAGTGGTCCACTTTTGTTAATTACTCCTCATTTTATTTTCTTTGGGATTAAATTTTTCGAGTTTTACCTTTAAAAATAACTGTTTACGAGTGTTGGGCTCTATATCGTTGAGAAAATTAGGATTGGGCAGACAAAGTGCGTGTTTTTTGCTTCCCAACTGGTATATACAGCAGCGCTCTTGCCGAGCTAAGATGAACTAACGATCTGGGGTAACATCTAACCGGTGTCACTTGCTTTGTTTTGTTTATTGTGGTAGTGAGAATCAGAAACAAAATTATTGAAGTAAACCGAATTGAAAATTGAAGGATACCCCAGGAGGTCGTTCCACTTAGTCGCCGCATGAGCGCTGGTGATGTGACGCCATAGTAAAACGTAAAAGTCGAATTTTGAGGTTAAGGGATGCTAAACTATTGATTCCTCAACCTCTTCCATTTCTAGCCCGCCTACACTTACGTTATGGCATTCTAGCCATATTCATGCACCGATACTGCATTTCATGGTCTCTAGGCAATTTCCAGCGGGTTCGGCATATAAACATATTATAGTCACTGTTTCATATTTCGTCCCTGATATAACTTTAAATTTTCCCTTTAACAGTTAACTTCCAACAAGGATCTCTCAGTCCCCAAAGTAATTGATAAATCCAGGTTTAATCTCCGTCGCCCAACTCGACAAGAACCTTTTCTATACCATTTCTTTAACCATCTTAGCCAAAACTCAGCCATTTCTCTTGACCTGTCGCCCAACTCGACAACTCCCGTTAGTTGGGTGAGGATATATATGCAGCCCGCATGTCATTCACCACTTCTCAAGTAAATGAACGGCGCGTAATTGTAACAAAGCATTATAGTTGATGAGGTGGAGGGAAATAGGGTGCTCGACGAGATAAATGTAGGTTGCTGTTAACTTTTGGTTCTCCGTAGAACGCGCTATTTCAATTACGCATAGCTTTGCCGTTGTGAGCAGAACTTCAAGGACTCTGCCATAAATTAACAGTGAATGTCGACTTCATGACAGTGGCATGAAGTCAATGTAGAGCGTATAGGAAGGGTAAGTTCTTTCAAAAGCTGAAAAATATAATATTAATTGTGCGGAGGATCATGAAAAAAAATCAAGAACCAATAATTATGCTGTCCAGTCAAATTTAGAATGATCAGCAGGTGTTATGATAGGAGCAACCCTGTGCTTTACATAAACTAGGAGAGAGCGTGAGTCATCAGACACCAGGACGGCCGTTCCCGGCATTCTAAACGCCGCAGGAGTACCTGTTATGTATACCCCTTTGTGAACTTGTTTGTTTGTTATCTTGGGAACCCTGTTTGTTTGACGGAAAGATAATTGAGGAGGTAGGGGTGTTCATCAGACTTCCTTATTGAGAAAATGCAACGAAGTGCGGCCCAGCCAGTCTTTAATCTTCAAAGGTTCTGGGTAGTCGACTTGCAGCCTACTCCAAGACTGGTTGGGAACATTCCATGGGTAAAAAGGTATTTATGTACGTTAATAATGTACGGTTAATAGGGTTTGAACTGGTAAAAAAATCACCACATATCACCAGTTGATTCCAGAAGCATTAAATTCGGTACGATGATTCCATTTTGAAGTAGCCTTTGATTCCCATTAAGTTCAGCTTAAACAAACCCGGCAGCAAACTCTATGAGGGAGGGTCAAACATTAATGAAACAAATTACGGTCTCAACATTATTACTTCTGGGACGGCTTAGGGTATTTGATACGGAATGAAATGCACTCTTTCCGACCGCCAGCTGCCGGAGCGATTTTTTTTTTTTTTTAGTTAGTTGAGTTTTTCAGTCAAGTCCATAAAGTTGAAGTCCTACATTGCTCTTGGGGGCTATGCTCTGTGCTCGCTGGCTGTAACTTTGATGCATTCAACTGGTTTCATTGATTTTTAAAAGAAAATTAATGAAATCACGATCGAAAGTATCGAATTTTGATACGAAATCCGAGTAGATATTTTGCGCAATTATAGCGATTTCCATTCAACACACTACACAAGTGTAGTGCAGCGTCCTCTCCATAAACATATGTTTCAATTCAGAGAGGACGGGTGGAAAAACTTACACCACACTGGTGTATACTTAGAATAGTGGGCATAAAGATGTAAGGTTCATTAGCATCAATTAAATTAATTGACAGGATAGCAAGAGTGATTCATTAGTCAATCGCAGGAGCTTTCGAGATTAGAGAGATTTTGCAAACAGCTCCGCTAACGCTAACGTTAACGCTATTCACATTTCAACCAACGAAATGTTTACTACCCGAGCAACACATACACAAAAATTAACTTTAGCGTTTACGGAATTGGTTGCAAAATCTCTCTATTAACTACAGTTTTTTTACGATACTTTCTCAGATCACTTTCGGTACCTTTTCTTTTCCATGTTCCAGAAAAGCAAATGGTCCGTGTTTTGTTCCAAACGTATTGTAGCAATGATAATAACAATAATAATTTAATAAGAAAAAAATTTGTCTCTGAGGGGGGGTTACATCTAAGATTCTGTCTGGTTGATCATCCCCTGAAAGTACCTACTAATTGAGACAGAGTGCTTCTCGTCTTTTACTTTTATGTTCCTGTAGAGAAGAAAATGAATGATGTTATTTTCTTTGATCGCCAAGTTTTGTAATACAAATTTGTAAAGGAAAAACACTCTACCTGCGTGAATTTTCGTTTAAGTTTTTTTCCTGGACGAGTATTGATTAGGTTTTGATTTTGAGGGCGATGAGACCACGACTAGCATGAAGTCAGTAGCATGTAGTAGTACAAAAAGTTTATATATATATTTTGCCATCACTTTCCCGCGATTACTTTTCCTGGCTACGCTCGTGTGGGTTTTACCAGTTACCGCGATCGAAGTTGGAGAAGAGAGCAAGAGCGATGAAAGCTCTTATATGAAATAGATTAACCCCGGCAAGCCCGAACTGTAAGCATGAAGTCAATGATGAAATGAGATTTCATCTTTTCGTCGGGTTTCATTACCATTTATATAAAATAAGAGAGATCACCGCGCGCTGGTTTGAAAAATATGAAGAGAACGTCTCAGAGGAGCTTGCTCATGCTCGAACTCAAAGTCTATTTAATTCAAGAGCTCGAGAAATTACTTTCTGTACGTAGCAACAGAGCTTATTATTGTTATTTGAATTATACATGCCTCCCACATGCGTCATCTTCTACATCATGGAGATAGGAACAAGTGGAGAGAGAGAAAGGCTTTTTTAATGTAGAAACCAAAGTCGTACAGATACCAAGTCACTTCTCTTCTGATAACGCGTGGTCACTAAAGCTAGAGGGAAAATTGCTCCCGCCAGAGTGCCACGTGACATTTGGTCCCAAAATTTGGCGGTTCGGAAAATGCTTATGAACAAATAGTTTATTAAACCAAATGAAAACTATGAATATCGGGTCAATCAAGACGTAATAGTAATGAATAGTGGATAAATGGTTCTATCAGACTAAAACTGAAGAAGATTTCCGTTGAGCTAAAACAAGTTTATTGTATGCATTGAAACTGTGTTGTCAAGTGCAGCGAGATCCTAGGCATTCTCAAGAGTCAGGTAAGCATGGTGTTTCTTTCATCTCCTCTGAAGGCCGAACGTTGAGATCGAGTTTTACGCAGATAGTATACTTCGCCCCCTCCAAACAGCCTTCGTCAAGTACATGGCATGTTTTTTCACGCCTTATTTGTGCTGCACGGATTTCAAGTACTCATTCCATTCTACAGAAAATTGTACATAAAATACAGTAGTACTATGCATTTTCCAAATTTTGTCCCCAAAATAACTTCAAACTCACCTTGAACTTTTACCTTGAAAATTTACGCTCTACCTTCGACTCACTAACGGCGGACATCTATCTATAGTTCCTCTGGCTGCGCTAGAGAACCTTTAAAACACAGGTACTGCAACACGGATTTCGGCGCCATATTTGGTCCCTCAGTCGTTAGGGTAAACACAATATCATGAATGAAAAAATTGTCATCGTATAACAGCAAACAAAAGCGGAACGCGGTCAAAATAAATAAAAATATCCTACTTGTCAATGAGATCAGGTGATAATTATAATCATACGAGGGACCAAGTATGGCGCTGATTTTCGTGTTGCAGTACTCGTGTTTTATAGTGCCTTAGCTGCGCTGGGTTTTACACCGGGGCACGAAACACGACGGAATATGAAGTTAAAATTACGATTCTTATACCAATTGTCGACCAATTGGTATGGGAATCGAAGTTATTGGAACGGGCGATAGTTTTTGTTTCACAATGAAGATAAAATTAATTGTTTTTTTTTCTTCATGAAGCGAAAACGAGCGATAAAACGGTCGTTTCTACGGCTAAATGGTTGTGACTACTCGAATATTTCTTTAACTTATAGTTTCTACGGCTAGCCCGAGAAAGTAGTTTCGGAAAGAGTCCGTCAGGAGCGTTCCGAGCAGTGATTCTCCGAACTGCACTTCATAATAAAAAAAATGGTTAAAAAACAAAATCATCCAAAGGAGTTTTTAAACATCTGTGAAAATCGGGAGACAACTGCCGAGAGGGTCCTGACCTACGTCATAACCCAACTTCCTATATTCAGACCCCAAAAGACCATTAATTAGTCTCTAATTTTGATAAAAATTTTTTTTTTTTCATTTTTAGATATCTTTATTAATAGGTATCTGTATTATAACAACTGAGCCTGAGCCCATCAAGTTAATTTACTTATATACAATTTACAACATTATTGGAGTTCATGGCCCAGTGGCCTTCCTCCTACGAGCACGCACGCACCTCACTGTCACTACTGCGACACCACAAGGTCCATGGGTTTTGTCCGCTGTAGCCGCCTGACGACGTCACCGTTGTCCAGGAGGCGAAGTGCTTCCGGGTTCATATGCTCCCGAAGACGGTGTTGGTGTTTGAGCGCATGCTGCTCAATTACTTCTTTTACGGTTTCCACCTTGAGGTCTCGGTGGAGGTCATCATTGCGAACATACCAGGGGGCATTGACAATGCTCCTCAGTACCTTGTTCTGGAATGTTTGTATGCCCTTAATATTGGTCTTTTTGATAATAAAATGATTTGGTTTTTTCTACACCTTAGTTTTCACTTCATTCAAAAAAAAAAATAGTATATTGACCTCGCCGCGAAAGTGCTTTGCCAGTCCTCGAGGTGTCCGGCCTCGCCTTCGCCTCGGCCGTACAACTCCTCTCGGCCGTACAACTCCTCTCGGCCCGGCAAAGACACACTTTCGCGGCTAGGTGCATAATATACTATTATACAGAAAATGGATAGAAAAGAATCGAAATACTAAGAAAATATTCTATCTGTGAAACTGTCCAAAATCCAGCTGTGATTTTATTTGCTTCACATGTGGTTTGTGAAGCAAGCACTTTACATTAAAAAAAAAAAAGTTGAGACCAAATGTTGGAAGACCGCTCTGGCGGGATCAAAATTACAAATTACTACCGTTACCTTTACCGTTTCTACCGTTCACCGTTACCATAGCGATCGTGATGAGAGGAAGGACTTGGGTTCTATACAACTTTGGTAGAAACATGTGAAGCTGGTTTTTCCGCCATTACACACCTGCGCTGTTATCATTCACCTAGAGAGGACGAGAGCAAGGTGACTAAACTCTTCTACAGGTGCCGCAGATTGCCCCCAGCCCACCAGACGGGAGGGGTGGGGACTAACGTCACCAGCAGTCCTTTACTTCCGATTGCTCACCCTAGAGCAGCAGAGCTAGTTAATTTTAAAATTGAAGTTTATGAATTCTCAAAAATCACAACCCAATAACAATTAATAAAGTACTGGGTCCAGCGCAAAGGCGGTTGGGACTGCTCGTGACGTAGGTGAAGGACAGTAATGGCCGAAGATCTGCGGCACCTATAGAAACCTATAGAAAGTTTAATCACCTTGGGACAAGAGGGAGATTTGTCACTAATCATATTATGGGAGGGGTATTTCTTCACTGATCATGTATCAAATAGTCAATGTTTTTGTTGGGTGAGACCTGATAACAGATAATAATAGTGTGTGGTAATGGCGACCGGCTTCACGAAAAATCCGCCTCCCTGCCTCCACTTGTTCCTACCTCCATGTTCTACATTAAGCTTCGCGGCTGAGCTTATGCCTGTTATTTTTATCGAAACTCTGAAATACTGGGCTTTTAATAATTAGGGGGCAATTACACCCCGGGGGGGGGGGGTGAGTCTACATCATGTATGCAGTTAGCGATTATCTCATTAGTTTCATTAGATTAGTATGGAATTAAAGACTTCTTGATTTTTTTTGGACTGGCCGATTCTTCGAACTGCGCTCCGCCTTAATTCAACGCCAGGAGTGTTCCGAACCACTGCTTTGTGAATGGAAAAGTGATAACCTCGTGTTGCCCTTTGTGCGCCTACGATCAAAAAGCATGACTCGATTTCAATCGAGTGTCCGCGAATTCCGGACACCGGGGCTCAAGGCTACTAGAACTAACAAGGTTGGCCAATACCATGTAAACAAGACGAAACAGTTCCTTCAGTGTTTTCATTGGTCGAGGCCGATTGTGACGTAGAAATATGCTTCTCTTCCCGCACCACTGTTTATAGTCTACTTACAGTATTTACGTAGAATTCGTGTTTTTTGAAAGCGCAAACTGCCCAAACTATTGTTTTATTTAATTAACTAGAATTTTGGCCCTCGTACCTTCACCATGGATGGTATCCTCAGGCGGCCACATTTTTGTTGAGAAGGGTATTTCCGACCAAGAAAAATTCTCATTTCCTTCGAAGCCCTCGTTTCCCGGGGCGTTTCTTCTCATTATAATACTGAGGAAGTTTCACATTTTTCAACAATTTTTTTTTTCTCGATGAGGTATACCAATCCGTCTTTTTTTTTTTTTTTTTTTTTTGCATTGATTTTGCAATCATACAGCCATATGATCCTATAGTATTATACTACCCTATATTCTAAAATTGATGTTTGTTAGGAAATTATATAATATTTTATACACAGAGACTGAATTAGATGCTAATATTGTACGGTAGCTGAACGGGCTTTCAATAATTTGGGTCAAGTTGTGAAACATCAACTGTCTTTCGCTGGCGTATAGGTTACAGTACATCACAGTATGTTCCAGAGTACCTTCTACGTGACATTGGTCACAATTGGGTGATGAAGCTATACCTATATTGTACAGGTATTGCTGGCATAGGCCATGATCCGAGCGAAGTCTACAAATCGTTCTTATACATTCTCTAGGCACATATTCTTCACTGAACCACGTTTTTAAATCAATCGATGGAAACATCTGGGGGCTTATTCTCCAACTCCGAAGCAATAGCTTTTTCGAAGTCATATGTTTATTTCATTGATTTTCTTCAAACAAATGAATGAAATAAACATATGGCTGGTGAAAAAAATATTGCTTGTTGTTAGAGAATAGGCCCCCAGCTTATAGAACCGACCTTTGTTTGAGGAGGAATATCTTTCATTCCATTCTTGGTGATGAGGTGGTGAAAGCAACTTGTAGAACTCGAAATACGACAATTGATTCTTACGTTGTAGAGCAGAGGAGGACATTCTAGAAGTTTTCGCAAAGGCATCCGCCTGTTCATTTCCTATTATACCTCTATGAGCGAGAATCCACATGATGGCAACCGATCTATCTTGCTGTTTCAGCTGCACTATGAGGTGGATTATTTCTACTATTACACTATGAATTTTGGCGGAGACTTTAGTATCTCGAAGGCAATTGACAACACCTTTATTGTCGCATAAGATGAGAAGTTTATCGTGATTAATGTCGTTGAAGTAATTAATAGCCTCACAAACGGCGACCAATTCTGCAGTGAATACCGATGTAACTGGATGCAAAATAAATTGTCGTACTGATTGCTTAGCTGGATCATATACGGCGCAACCGACTCCTGATTGTGATTTAGACCCGTCTGTAAATAAACTATAGTAGTCCGGCAACATCGACGAAATCCGATTACTATTTAGGATGCTCTCCGAAAAAGTAGCTGGCAAAGACTTGACTATGACACCGGTCCCTTCGAGAAACGAGGAATAAATTGGGCCGGGCAGGTTAAATATAGGCAGGACAGTATGTGAAAGGACATGGTGCATCAAATGGTGAATCCTCGTGAAGCTACTTGTCAACAACGGTGACTTCTTTTTCACGCAGTATTTGCCAGTTAAATTGAAGAGATTCAGACTGGAGATGTGTCGTAAAAGTTGTGGGTACATTCCTTTTATTTTTAGAAGCATTCTGTCGGCTGCGATAGCCCTTCTGGTCTGGAGAGGATACTCCCCCGCTTCTCTTAACATAACGTCAATGGGTGTTGATTTCAAATAGCCCAGGCACAAACGTATACATTTTTTTTGAATAATGTCCAGTTTGCGCAGATGGACATATGCTGCTTGGGCGTAGAACACTGCTCCATAATCAAATATTGATCGAACTGTGGCTCTATAAAAGGTCATCATCATAGCGGGGTCGGCTCCCCAACGTGAATGGCATAGCATCTGCATTATGTTAACGTATTTTTCAGATTTGGAAACGAGATAATTGATATGAGTGGACCAATTCAATTTACGGTCATCATGTATCCCCAGGAATTTAACCTCTGCACGTACTGGAATAGAATACTCTCCCATAACGACCATATCAGGCATTGAAATGGCTCGCGTCCGAGAAAAGGGCGAATTATTGATTTTGAAGGCGCTATTTCAAGACCTAGGTCACGCAGGAAACGACTAAGAGCTGCAACCCCTTGCTCTAATAAAGGAAGAGAAGACGTAGGGGACGTGCCCCTCACATATAGACATATGTCGTCTGCATACTGAAGGATTTGGACTCCTGCGGGTAATATATTTTCTATGAGGTGTACGTAAATGGCGTATAGTATAGGGCTCAAGATATCGCCCTGGGGTAAACCGCAATGAGACAGGCGAGGTCCTAGCATTTTATCGCAAGTAAGTAAGTGCATGCGTCGATCCCTTGTAATTGACATGATTATTTTTACAAAATCATAGCAAATGCCGATATCGAGCATTTTTTGGGCCAGTATATTCAGGTTCAGAAAATGCTAATTGAATATATGTGATTAGATGCGCTACGCTATCCAAGGAGGAACGGCCTCTTCTAAACCCGAACTGACTAGGCGGAAGAATTCGATAATTTTCCAGCCAAAACTCAAGTCTGTTTTTGAGGATTCTCTCAAATGTCTTTAGAAGACATGACGCTAATGTTATAGGCCTGTAAGAGTCTGCAACGTTTGGTTGTTTACCTGGTTTAAGTACGGGGATAACGCAGAAGTTCTTCCATTCTGAAGGCATCTCACCTGCTTTAATGATTCCCTTAAAGATTTTAACTAGCTCTCGTTTCGTACTGAGTGGTAAGTGTGATATTATCAGATAATCTATTCGATCCATACCTGGGGCAGTATTCAAGGATTTTGTAAAAACTCTTTCAAGCTCCGCCACGGTGATATCTTTAATTAAAACATTTGTCATAATTGGAGTTTTTACACTAGGTGAGCAAGGTGGAGGGTTGACGAAATCTGGGGTGAGTTTGTGTAAAGAGACTTCACACCATTCGCCTGAATTTGAAGTTGGATTTAGTGACAGGAAAGGATTTTTCAAGGCTTTTATTTTAGCCCATATATTTTTAATTGGGCTATTCCTGTTAATACTCCTGTTAATATTCCTGTTAATATTCCTGTTAATATTCCAGTTAATATTCTTTCCAAGATTTTCTCTTAGCATCCTTGTAAGTTTTTTAGCAAAGGCGCTTTTATTTTTGTACATTAGAAAGGTCGACAAGTTAGGGGTCCTCTTAAACTCCTTGAATGCCTTCTTCCGTTGTTCAGTAGCCTCTGAACAGTATTGATTCCACCATATGACTCTTTTAACTACTGTATATTGTCGTTTGGGAGTAGAACGAATCGGTATTGACAGTTCACAAGCCCTGTTTAGGTTTGCGATGAGGTCATCGTAAGTCTTCGAGCATGAATTGGTTAAATATTCTTGAAACTCTTTCCAATCTGCTTTCTCAGTTTGCCATTTCCGCAAAGTAGGAAATGTGAATCTTCTGCCTTTGTACAATGTGGAGGTAACGTGTATAGGGAAGTGGTCCGAACCCATCGGATCCTGTAGGACTTCCCAATTGAAATTTTGTGCTATTGCCGCTGAGCAAAATGTGATGTCAATGGCTGAAAAGTTCGAAGGATTCGTGGAATTTATGCAGGTTGGAGCGCCCGTATTTAAATAAGTTAGACTTGAGGCATCGGCAGCGTTTAGGAGATCAATTCCCTTCTTCTGGCAAAATCTTGATCCGAATGCCGAATGGTGACAGTTAAAGTCTCCTAGTATGATTGAAGGATAAGGGATCGAGCTGAAAAATGCTTCCCATTGATTCTGCGTGAGAGAATTCGTTGGTGAATTGTATGTTGAAATGATGTTGAGAATTCCTCCGCTAGAGAGGTTTATTGCAACCCCTACTGTCATTAGGCCGCCGACTGCATATAAATTATTAAGAACATTGAATGTTAGGTTTTGTTTGATAATGAGGGCAACTCCCGCTTATCCGTCGTGCCTATCCTTATTTATTATTTGATAGCCTTTAATGCGGTACGTGTTACTTGGCTTGAACCAAGTTTCACATACCGCTGCGATGTCAAAGTCCCTCTGATTAAGGAGAGCCTCCATCTCACACAATTTCGAAGCAAGTGATCTGGCATTCCATTGTAGAATTTCCAGTCCAAAAACCATACAGGGTTAAGTAAGGGAAGCCGGCGAAGGCTATTATATTCAGATGTTTTAGATTCAACCTGCGTCTTACGTCGTGAGCTCTGTGCCTTCGATTGATTCTCTCAAAAAAATGCGTATATCTTCTGTGAATTTCGTGCTATCTACACCCATAGATTTGATCACTTTTTTAATAATGCTTGTTGCCTCCGGTTTTAATAAAATGTTAAAAATTGAAGGGTTGGTGGATGTATCATCGGGTGCTGCGCGATGGTTATTGTATTGAATTAAGCCACCGGGTGTGTTTTTGCGAGTAGTATTTTGTTCACGTGTTCTATAGTTTTGAAATGTTTTGGCTGAGGAGAGTGTAACCGTTTCGTGGTTCTGGGGAATGAGCTGGACGAGGCAATATTTTTAGTAAAATTCGTCGCGTTGCTGCTATTTAACGGTGGAAATACATAATTATTGTATATAGGCGGTGCTATATTTGCTTTTGAGAGGGCGGCAAAAGAGTTCCCTGTGACGATAGTTTTGGCTTCAAAATAGGAGATATTGGCCTCGCTCATTACTTTTTTTATGTTTTTCTCTGTGTTAAAGTGGGGGCAAGCGTTTCTGTCTGTCGCTTCATGTGGTCCTTGACAGTGTATGCATTTTTTTATGTTATTCGGACATTCGTCTGTAATATGGGGGTCTCCACATTTTGAGCAACGGATGGAGCCCTTGCATTGGTCCATGAAGTGACCATATCTGAGGCATTTATGGCATTGTACCACTCTCTGTACGTACGGACTAACTTCGCATAACACGTGATGTATTGTGACATACGGTAGGAGAGTTTGGCCTCGAATAGAAAAGGATAAGGACATTGTAGGAATGATTATGGTTTTGCCAGCTTCATCGGTTGTACGTCTAGTAAGTCGCTTAAGAGACAAGATGTTCAAGTGTTCACCCATTGGACCTTTTATTACGCTTTTAATTTCTTCCTCGGTTATAGATTTATCGACTCCGCGTATTACTCCCCTTCTTTGCACAAGATGGTGAGGTATATAAATTTTGTAACCTTTGTCCTTAATAATATTGGAGACCACAAGTGAGTTCGCGGAAGCATAATTATCAAGTTCAATTGACGTTCGATTTCTTCCACTTTTTTTTATTGTTTTTATCTTTTCTGAGATTTAAATTGTTAGTAGAGTCGCTTAAACTAAAAGTGAAAGGACACAACAGGACAAGGGGGTATAAATACAGGGGGGTAACACGACCACCGTTCAGTTTCAGTTGGGAAACCAAATGCTGAAGATGGCGAGCAGCCGAAACCGGTCCGTTTTTGACGAACCTCAACGAGGGAAGACAGACGATGTAGGCTCCTACGGCTACAGATTTTTGCATTATTTAACTTTTCTGAGATGTTTTTGTGATTTTCAAAGATTAGTTTGCCGATGGACATTGGGTGTATTCGGGAAATGCCCGATTTTTCACTGTCGCGACTTTCCAAATACAAAACAAAAGGACCTGCATCTGTTCTACGAAAATAATTAGGGGGACGAACTTTATCGGTTTCCACGTCTTGTGGCGGTGTTATATCTATTGGTTCGTTTTCCTGCACCCTTGAAACCTCCGATGTCCCTGCCAATTCCTTGGCATGAGGCTCAGACACCTCTATCTCCATGTCGGGGGGTTTCCCCCCTGATTCATCACCCATCGACTCTTGTCGGTGTTGTTAATAAAATGAAATGAAAAAATAAGTAAATAAATAAAATAAAATAAATATAAAAGTAGAGAGAAAGAGACTAAATTAGAAATAATAGTAGAGGGAAAAGAAAATAAAGAGGAAAGCTTTTCTGTAGTAGAGCGACCCGGAGAGAGAGATTTTTACTCGTCCAAGGTTCGAACATAACTGACCAATCCGTCTATGTCAATAAAAAAAAAGAAGAAAAAAGTAAAACCTTTCGGAAATATTTTGTATTTATTAAGGCCCGTTCACAAGCTCTATGTTTGTGTTGTGTGGTGTCTATGCAACCTATAATTTGTTTGGTTGGAAAAAGTTGTACCAATTACGAAATCTGTTCTGTTCTGCACACTTTATCCTCTTGAAATTTTGAACATGACAACGCGCCACGCCAATACGAATGCCACTATACGAGAAATTATTTGACAATGCACAAAAGTTTTATTCCTTCAAATGACAACAATCCTTTGTAAAATCTTCTCTACAGGGTGATTCAGGAGGAATGTGACAAACTTACACAGGTGATAGTGCGTACCTGGACGCACAAAAAACGTCATATAGACGCATAGCCGAAAATGCTTTGGTTACGAGATATGAGCATTTTCCTGTTTTTTTCTAGTTGCATTAATTTTTACGGTAATTGTCGTGTTCACGGCTCACCGTAGGTGGTTAGACAAAAACTGACGGTGGATTCGGAAAGAGGACAAAATCCTGTTCCTGAAACCATCGTGAAAAAAAAAAAAAAAAAAAATGTCGCTTGCGCGTCGCTATTTCAGCCAACTGAAAAGTGAAAAAAGTAGTTTTTTCGAATACCTGATAAATTTCACATCAGTATTAATCAGCTGCTAGGGCGCGCATCGACGGGTAAAGTTGTGGAAAACTACCCCGTTCTGTGTACTTTCGAACGGTGTCCTGATAGTTACATTTTGCAACCCTCCGACTTTAGCAATCAAGTTCAAGTGCAAAAAAAAAATGCAACTTGCTTTGATAAAACAAACCGAATAGGTCAGGTTAAATGGCCTTTTCTTAGGATATTGTGTTCCTCCGAGCATGCTCCCCTCAATGCCTGAAGTAAAAGTAAGAATTCAATTCACTACGCGAGGGTCACCATGAGAGACGCCTTGGATGAACTGCTACGTTAGGACTTAAACGGGGACTTGGCCGTTCTATCTCATCAGAATCAGCTCAGCTCAGCAGATTGTGGGCGAGGAGGACCAGGATCAATTAACTGTTCTGCTGAGGTCTCCTGACCTAACGTCCCTCGATTACTGTCTCTGAGGGTGGATGAAGACAATGGCATACGAACACAAGCCCAGCAAACGCGAGGAGCTGATCAACAAAATTGTGGCAAAATTGTGTGGTGTTGCTGAATCGATCCGACAACGAGATGCCGAAATCCGTCGAACCACCAGAGATATACGGAAAAGAGCGTCCAAGTGTCCACAAGGGGGAGGAATTTTTGAACACTTAGTTGAATGACGTTATGTTGTTAATTCAACTTAAGGTTGTTACTGTAAATTGATCTCATACAAGTTGGAGGGACTAACGATGGACAATGGACTCCGTGAATGAGAGATATGAGTGTACGTGAATGAGATATTAGGGTACCGGCTGAATCTGATAAGGTGAAACGTCCAAGTCCATCATTTTCACCCTAACGCTGTTCATCCACCACCTCAACTCACATTCCATACATGGAAAACCTCGTTGTCAATTGAATCCTTACTACGCAATACCCCAAGGAAAGGACATTTAAACTGACCTATTCGGCTTGTTTTTACAAAGCAAGTTTGCATTTCTTTGCATTTAAACTTGATTGCTTTAGTCGGAGGGTTGCAAACTTCAACTGTCATGACACCGTTCGAAAGTACACAGAACGGGGTAGTTTTCCACAACTTTGCCCGTCGTTGCGTGCATTAGCAGTTGATTGATACTGATGTGAAATTTATCAGGTATTAGAAAAAACCATTTCCTTAATTTTTCACATGGCTGAAATAGCCACGCCCAAGCGATATTTTTTGATTTTCATGGTGCTTTCAGGAACAGGATTTTGTTCTCTTTCCGAATCCACCGTCATTTTTTGTCTAACCACTAACGGTGAGCCGTGAACACGACAATTACTGTAAAAACTGATGAAACTAGGAAACAACAGGAGAATGCTCATATCTCGTAACCAAAGCATTTTCGGCTATGCGTCCCTATGACGTTTTTTGTGCGTCCAGGTACGCACTATCACCTGTGCAAGTTTGCACACATTCCTCCTGAATCACCCTGTACACCTACACAAATTTGATATTAAATTGTTTTCTCTTGCCGTTCTTTCCTCTCCCGTTCCACGCTTCACAATTTACCATGGGAAAGTGTTTTTATGAGCAAAATTTTCCTTCCCCTTTTTATACATTCACGCTTTCCCCTGGCGTTTCCACGTACCACGATTTTTGAGAGGAAAGAAGAACGCAAGTGTTTGGCCGGCTAATATTCTTGAAGGAAAGGTGAGTGTTTTGTGTAGCTTCAACATAACATTTAAAAAAAATTTCGCTCCGGCAGCTGGCGGTCGGAAAGAGTGCATTTCATTCCGTATACGGATACCCTAAGCCGCCCCGGAAGTAGTAATTTTGATACCATAATTGGTTTCATTAAGCCGAACTTCTTCCTCTATTTTCACCACCCTCTATTCAAAAATGTCGAAAAGTTTCGGTAGTTTTCCAAGGGCTTTCTTATATTAAATTTTTGTGCCGCATTTTATAATACCTAAACGTGTGAATTTAAGCGATTTTTTGAAATTTCATCCCCCATCAAAGTTTTCGATAAATCTCAAAGGAACCCAGGGCTTTCGTTATATTAAATTATTGAGTCGAATTTTAGAGCGCTAAGATGAACTAGTGAAGTTCAACGCTATTTTTACACTTCCACACCGGAAGGACCACCCCCACCACCTTGACATTTTCGAAAAATTAAAATGGGAATCAAAGGCTACTATAACATGGAGTATACGTACCGAGCATAATGCTTCTAGAATCAACGCCAAAGCGCGTTCCGCTAAATTGATGTCTTCGAGAGTTATTGTGCTAACAAGAACACGGCCATAATAGTATATATATATATGAATCCTGGAGACCACTGAATTCGTTTTCTAGAGGTTCTGAAACGTGAAAAAAACATGACATGACGCATGTTTGCCACCATCACGACGAGACCAATAGTGCATTTTCAGAATGAAATGCACTTAAGATATGTAATATAGTGATATCTTTTGCCTTAGGGGCCAAGCAATGTGCGCAACAATAGTATAAAAAGTTCAATAATAAGTTGTGATTCAAGTCGGTTTCAAAGGAGTTGGATTCCTAAGTGAATACAGCGTGGTGGGAGGGAGCATATTGTGATGTGGGCCTCCACCCCTCATCTATGTAGGGAAAAACACGTAAACAAACGGCGCATTGGCCAACCTTGTTAGTTCTAGTAGCCTTGATCGGGGCCAACTTTTTTCATGTAGGTTTAGGTTATGCAAGGGTTACCTTATCACGATTTACGTGAGATTCATCTGCAGATAACAGTCCATTCAAATAACCTCATTAGCCCGATGTCGGTTATCCCTCCAGTTGGGGAAGGCCGCATTGAACCGTGAATGTCGTTGTAGTTATTGCCTCAAATTGTAAGCGTTTTCTCGGGTGTCGGGGAACCGATTTTTCTAGTTGCTATACGTTTTGCTGTTCCATTATTTCAGAACGCTAACAGAATCGCTAACAAAAATTCACAACATCACCCGCAATACCTTCTGTTAATGACACGAATAACCGGCCAATAACCACAATACCCTACTTCTTGCATTCACCCAAGAGAAACGCATTAAAAAGAAATCCTATTTCTCCAATACAGCCCCTCTCTTCCACTAAACCCTGTTCGGGTGCTTTACGCGAAACCATTAGCTCAAGTGTTTTTTCGTTTTCAAAACAATGGGAAACGTAAAAAAACAAACGGAATCTCACTTCAGAGGCGTATTGTTTGAGAGCTAAGAACTAACAAGCATTCTTTCTATAGGCTGAATGCTTTCATGGTTCCAAACTAAAAGGGGGCCAAAGAATGTGCTGTCATCTGTAGCAAAGCAACAATATAATGTGATTCAATTTATTCGACGATTTTTTAAAAGTTATCAAAAGCAGAGAGAGAAAAAAATATGAAATTTAAGATTGCCACTCAATAAATTAGGGGTAGGGGGGGGGGCACGTCTTTTTTTTTTTTTTTCCTTTTTTTTAAGGGACCCTCCTTTCTTCTAGTTCTAAATTAGCTTCTTAAAATCAATACAGAACAGACTACTCGGACATGATGTGGGAACGCGCAGTCCCACGTCTGATACAAAATTCCAGTGTATGCTTTTTAATGCAGTCATTGGTAGTTGGACGTGGAAAAAAATAGAAACCTCGGGTTTACATTTGATTTTTATGTTTTTTGGGGTGCTGAATCCGAATCTGAAGTTTTCCAACAAAATTTCGTGTTGCGTTTTGAGATATCGGCGAAAAACGGCGAAATTTTAGGTTTGTTTTTTCACATTTTCATTCATAAATTCTTACGCGTGCGACTAACGTGAAAACTGTCACATTAAGACCACACAAAATTTCCTACAAGTTGTGATCCGAACGGAATTTTTCGGGCCTCCTGTTCTTTAAATACAGCGCTTCAGAAAATGATAATTTTCCCTTAAAGAGCATCTCTGTAAATTGGTTATCACATCACATAAGATACTCTCTTTTTATCGCGTATAACGTTTCTACATAGATTTGTTTTCACGTTTTTTTGTTCAAAATATCACCGTTTTTCGCCGATGTGTCAAAACGCATCAGGAAATTTTGTTGGAAAAGTTCAAATTCGGTTTCAGCACCCCAAAAAACATGAAAATTAAAATTAATTCCAAGGTTTCCATTTTTCCTCCTTAGGGCAATTTTGAACACCATTTTACTGGATTATTAGTCTGTTTACGTTCACGTTGCTCTGAAACGCATCTTTCCATGTGTTCCCACGTCACGTCAGAGCAATGTAAACAAAAGCTGATACTGGATTTTCATATCAGATGTGGGACTGCATGTTTCCACGTCTTGTCCGAGTAGTCTATATTGACCTTTAGCTGTTGGCAAACCTCCGACTGGTAAGCAGCATAATAATCCCCTCCACTGGAGGTAGTCAACTCTGAGGAGCGGTTTGTAGTTTGTGGGGGGGGGGGGGGTACTGAGTGAAGAGGAGGGATTTCTATCCCCTCCCCCACATCCACACGAGAAAGTCCCCAGATCTGCCCTTGTTGCAGGGCATCCTTTTTTTATACTAACGAATTACATTCTCGAAATTCTGGTCAGATTCAGATATCACGCTTAGAAAACATTACTTAAAAGAAGCTCTTGATTAGCGAGAAGTTTTATAAATGTGTTACAAAATGGCTCCACGTAGCAGTTTCCAGCGGAAGGAAAAATGAGAATTCGTAGAACAGATATATGCTATAGGGGGTTGCAATAAAAAACGGACCTCATAGACCAGCTCAGCCATAATGCATAAAGAATTATAACATCTAATTTAACAACAAAACGTGGAATAGTAAGCTCGGTCTTGTTCATGCTGAGCTTAAAATAAAAATTACTTTGTATTCAACTAACGTTTGTCTTACTACAGTACCCTTCTCTTCTCTGACTTAGGTACTTTTATAGTGCCCCTCAGCCTACTATCACTCTGCTCTTTTTATACTCTTCCCTCTAACCATCTGAGGCTGTAAACTTCAGCTTTAGAGCCTTGAAAATAGCAAAGCAATGAAAATGAAACGAGGGAAACGCTTCCCCTGCACTTGCCTGCAGGATCGATCTCGAAGTAATTCGCGGTTGCAGAAGCTCTGATTATGAACATCAAAAATGGCTCTGGGACTGCCTCAAACACAAGTTTTACGCGGATCTTAAATGCTCGCGGCATAATAAATGTCGATACAAACGCTGTATCATCCTCAATGAGATTTGGGGATTGGTGAAACAAACATTTTGGAGGGGCTGCTAATTGGTTTTTGTAGTATTAACTTGGTTGTCCTTTACTAACTTGATTAATTTGATTAACTTAACTATTTACCATTGAGGCAATGTCGATATGAATGCATCGTACGCCCAAAGTTATTTTCTTATTTCGGGTATTCGTGCCATTCACTTGTAAATCTGTGACGCACACAGGAATTGGTCCGAGGGGGGGGGGGTTCGAAACAAAAAATGGTCCATATTGTGTCGACAGAACGAACCGTACGGCACAAAAAGACGAAAATCGTGATATTTACTACTAAAAAAATTTACGTATAGAAAAGTAAAACGTTCCTCAGCAAAATTCTCCAAAAAAGCTCTGTAGGTAATATTTCGACTTTGTGTTAACCTAGGACTATAGCCAACAACAAGGTACCAACATCCGTTTCGAATCAGAAGAGAACCTTTTTTGTTTATTATTCATTCTGAATAATACACCTATGTTACAACCCACCCTCAAACTTTTTCTGTGTACTTTCAATATGTCAGATACGGTTTCTCAAATGTCCGTCCGCCGTACGCCGCTGTCCAAGTCATATCTAGCTCGAAAAAATTCGTTTTTTCGCACATAGGGGATCTAGTTGGGGTGTCGATTTTTTTGACGTGGATACGTCCGTAGTTTCGTTACAGGGTACATTTTCTCAAATTTTGGCGACCTGACTATGCGCATTTCACACTAACCCCGCTCCTTCTTCGCCACCCAGTAGAGCATTCTCCTTCTCTTTAAATCTACACAGGACACCTACACACACAACCCCACTACACTCCTCTCCTTCTGTAACTGGATCAACCACCGACGCCTATCGCAGGCTCAGTCATGCTCTTCTTCTCGGTACTGACCCTAAAACGGAATAAATAAACAGTGACGCATCCACGGAAATCTTTCCGGTGTGACTACTACAGCCTGCAGCAATTTTTGTAATTTCATGCGGGATCTGGCTACATACATGAATAATAAACCCATGTGTAAAATTTCCAGTGTTTTTTGAAATGGTTCAGATTGATTCTAGACTAGACAAGCTGTAAACTGACCCAGACGCGGAGGTTTCGGTTTGAAAGAAGTGGGCGCTCTGATCAACTTCATGTTATACAAACAAAAACTGGGCGATTGTATGCCTTGCGTATTTTTTCCCGTGATTAAATTATTTGGCATTTTGTATTTTTTCCAGGCTCTGGGGGGGGGGGGTTAACCCCCAAAACCCCCTTCGGTGCGCCACTGTGTAAATTAATGAATGATATTCAATCAAGTGAAGCACGCATTAGACCGTAGCCGTAGGAGTCCATGACGTCAGCTTCAGTAACGTACCAGTTCGGCTGCTCGCCATCTTCAGTGTTCAAGTCATAACTGAAACTGAGTTTTTCCTAGTATTTTGAGCGCCCTCCCCCCTCCAATTAAGCACATTCCAGGCTCCAGGCAACCAATTAAACACTCACTCGTCTTCATTAATGCATCGTGGAATCACGCACGCACACACTCTCATTCACACACTATAAAATGAGTTACAAAGCATAAAGTAATACATGGTTCGACGTAGCCACTACACTCTTAATTTTATTTTTCCTTTTTTATTTTAACTTCAAGGATCAAAAAGCACACCTTTTTGTGCTCTAATGGAAAAAATATTGCGACCCTACATTTTCGTCAAAGCAAATTTTAATCAAATTACAACTAACGTGAAATGCAACGCTTCTGAATTTTCGCTCCCCTGTTCAATTAGCCTTCATCGCTTTGTGGCATTCCGACATTCTTGTGAAGATTGAATGTGTCTTCAAGTCTCCTATTTATTACTTTATTAGACGGGCCATCTTTCAATTATTGAGAGCTAGTAATTACTAATTTATTAGTCATCGTATAAAATGATCCAACAGTCTGGTACAAAGCTTAATGAGGATATGCTGCTGATGATTGAACGAATATGGTAAAAATCTTTAAAAATTAATGCATTATTTATAAAGCATAATAAATGGACGAAAATGAGTATTTTTAGTTTCTGAGCCAAAATCTATTGCGGGGTCCCAAATACTGCCGGAAGGTTGAGGTAGAAACGTCGAAAAACTCACCTGTCATGTTTTCTCCCGGACAGTGGCAGCTAAATAGCTTGATTGCGTGGCTATACGATCAGATAGTCAGAAAAAGTGAGAAAACCAAAATTTGTATTTTTCACGGTGAAACATGTAAACCAGATAGAAATAAGTTATACGAAGACCATTCTTTACATAGAAAAGTCGTGTTGAATTCCTGACCAAAGAGGGGAGCGATGATAATGTCTAGACTCATTTTCTCGTCTCTCGTCGCAGGCCATAGACGCTGTTTTCTTCCTAGCGGAATTTAATTTTTTGTATAAAAGCAGAAATTTCAATAAACGTTTAAAAAGTGAAGTTTACATCCTCGCATTTCTCCTCTTTATCCGCCCCTCGAACATGAATGAACTCTTCTTCATAAATGAACACCTTGGTGAGGGGAGGGTTTTTTTGGGGGGGGGCGCCGGGCTTTGAACCCGGCAGGCGCCTAAGCCTCCATTGGGCTTCTACGCCATACCCAGATCTAACTGTGCACTTCACACCCGTACTACGCGGGCGTTTCGGTCGGTGCGCGGTTTGTTGAACGCACACCGCCAGGAACGCCCACACGAAGCTGAGTGTGCCGTGTCACAGCTCGCCGCAGCCTTATAGTGAAATGAACAATGGCTGGATTCGAACCCAGGCCCGCTGAGTTGCGAAGCGAGCATTGTATCCATTACACCATCGAGCGGTATGACTAGCAAGGATTTGCTATTGTATACCAGCCCGGCGCAAGACGAATATGATCACGGACCTTGCCGCTAGTTCCTCAAGAAAGAAGAAGTAAGCTGGCAGATAAAACGATAGAAGGAGTATTAGTAGGATACTGTGATGAAAGAAAGGCGAACAGAATTCTGCATCGGAACACGAACAGAATTACGATAAGCAGAAATGTTGCATTTATAGAGGAAGATCCAACAAATTATATGCAAAATTTAAACATAAAAACCGAGGAGAAAAATTAAGTCATAACGGAATTAAGAACGAGATACGCCGATGAATGCAATGAGGATAATGCGGAAGAAATTGAAGCTGAGGTTATCACAGAGTCAGAAGATTCGGTTCAGAATATGCAGCAGGATCCTGAAATGGAAGAAGGAGACAATGAGCTGCAGTTACGGGTCAACAAAACGAGTTCCACCTACAGATTAGCGTATTCTACGAGAGAGGAGTTTTATGAGCCGTAAAATTGAAATGAAATCAAGCTATTAACTGATTCAGAAGGGCGCGAATGGGAAAACGCAGCTAATGAAGAAAATCAATCGTTAATGAAAAACGGAACTTGGCAACTAACAGAATTACCGCAGAATCGTAACGCTACAAAGCCAGGCTCGTTGCTAATAAGGGGTATGCCCAACAATATGGAACGGACTATATTGAAACTTTTGCACCCGTTGTAAAGCAGAACACATTGAGAATTTTACAAACAATCGCGGCTTCAAAAAAACTACTCAGTTCGTCATTTAGACATAAAAACAGCATTTCATCACGGAGACGTTTCCGAAGAAATTTATATGAAGCAACCAGAAGGGTTCATTAGATAGGGAGAAGAGCACCTGGTTTGTAAATTAAAGAAAAGCATCTACGGTTTGAAAAAGGCAGCGAGGAATTGGAATACAAAAATAGACGGTCTTCTAAAAAAATGTCATTTTAAAAGAAGTCAAGTTCATCCTGTCTGCATCACAAAACTTCTGATGATGAAAGCCTGTTCGTCCTGGTGTACGTGGATGATCTACTGTTCTTTTTTTTTTAAAAAAAAGGAAGATTGCTTTCACGACACCATCGGCAAGTTGAAAAAATTCGTAGGAGTCAAAGACCTAGGCTGTGTGGAGAGCTACTTGGGGATTCAATTTGAACGGACATTTAACGGTTTTCCCCTCAGTCAGTCTGCAAAAATTAAATACCTATTGGAAAAATATGGATTGCAATACGCCAAGAAAGTCGATACGCCTATGACGACCAACTATTTAAGCTAAAAAGATGAAAACCATGAGAAATTCCTTACGAAAAATTAAGTCATTGCTTTATTTATCGACGATAGTAAGACCAGACAATTCGGTGGCTGTTAACATTCTGAGCAGAAAAGTCAGTTCGCCGAGTCAAAAAAATTGGGTAGCCCTGAAAAGAGTGTTAAGATATCTGAAAGGTACATTGGAATACAGACTTGAAATAACCTCTGAGGCTGAAATTAAATTAACCGGATACTGCGACGCAGTTTGGGGAGGTGATATACCGCTGACCGAAAATCCACGTCGGGATACGTTTCTTAGTAGGGAAAAGTGTTATTTCGTGGAGCAATAGAAAGCAAGTCTCCGTTGCACTCTCGTCTGCAGAAGCCGAATATGTATAGCAGCAGCTACGGCAGCTCAAGAAGCGATTAACTTGCGAACGATGTTGGAGGAACTAGGATTCCATCAAACTCACCCTACTGAGATAATGGAAGACAACCAAAGCTGCATTGCGATGGCAACCACAGAAAGGTAAAATGAAAGATCGAAGCACATTGACATAGGCTTCCATTTCTTGAAGGATCTTTGTGAAGAAGGGGCCATTTCATTAAAGATATTGACCTACAGAAGAAAATTTGGCTGACGTGGTTACAAATAGTCCAGGAGCAGGTTTGAAAATCGTGCACTTTTTAGTCGATCTTTCAAACTTTGCAGGCGTGTTCTAGATGGCTGATGAGTTGATTTTAAGATTGGAGGCAATCGCGACATCGCATAGGACGGCTGTTATTCAAGATAGCCGTCGGAAATTTTAGTATTTCCGCCGTTTCAGCGGTTTTTTTCAAACTCTTTCCGGGTTGAAGCGCTGTTAAGGACTACATTAGACTGCTCTGAGTTCGAAAACAACCATTGGAGCGATCATTCGATCAACCTCTGTTCAAAATCGCCAAAGATATTCATTGGAATTGGCCAGAAGCCTACAGTGAGGACAATATTGTGGTTATGCTGGGTGGACTAGCACACATTAAGATGGCCCTACTGAAAACACTTGGCGATATGATCATGATGCGCAATATCATGGAAATTCCAACAAAACGCGCATGACAATGATAGAGTTGGGGGGGGGGGTATTCTAAGTAGGATGCAAATGCCCCCTTGAAAAAGCCAAATGTTTCCTCAAACTATTTCTGAATTAGTCATGCATAAATATTTCGATTCTTTCGTTAAAAATTCAATATTGTACGTGAAGGAGTTTTACTTGAAGTCCGATGACGACAATTTTTGGCTGGAGACACTTATTTACGCTAGTCGCGCGCGAGAAATAGGTCGGAAACGTATGAAATATTGTAATTATTGGAAATCAGCTCGAATTACGGCCGCCATATTGGTTTTATGGATCGGCTCTGAACCACAAATTACGCCCTCATATGTGAGAGACACGTTCATGAAAAAATCTTGCGCAAATCGGGGGTCCTCAGCCCTTGAAAGGGAGTTGAACACGGGACATAGAATACATTTGTAGCTCCATCAGCTGGGGGGCGATTTGGGGTTTGAGGCGAAATTTCAGTTGCAGACGCCCTAGGACAAGGGTGGAATGCAATGGACTTGAAAGAGATGCCCTTAGTATCCAGATTCGGCGAGCACGGAAAATCATTTATTTATGTAAAGGCGCGTAAAAGAAGCTGCTGCATGATCCACGTGCGGTATTAATTGATCGCTCCAATGGTTGTTTTCGGACTCAGAGCAGTCTAATGTAGTCCCTAACAGCGCTTCAACCCGGAAAGAGTTTGAAAAAAGCGCTGAAACGGCGGAAATACTAAAATTTCCAACGGCTATCTTGAATAACAGCCGTCCTATGCGATGTCGCGATTGCCTCCAATCTTAAAATCAACTGATCAGCCATCTAGAACACACCTGCAAAGTTTGAAAGCTCGACTCAAAAGTGCACGATTTTGCTATTTTTCTTGAATCTGCTCCTGGACTAAAAGCCTCCCACTCGAAACAAATCATTCATTTCTCTATTGACATACTTAGATAACTGCTTTCAGCGGTTGTCTACGTGATACTGACTGTTTATGATATGTCTATGTGACTACTGTCATGTGTTTTATATTATAGTTGAACCACATTCTAATAGAACCTAAAAATCAATAAAATCAATTTGTTTTACATATGATTAGGTTCATTTACATCTGGAAATTTTGTTTTAAAAATCCATCAGAGTTTGGTTCAACTAGTTTAGATTATTCTTGTCGCGATTAAAAGATTGAACTTGCCTTATTCGTTTCTAGTAAAAGCGGAAATGTGTGTCTATGTTTTTTTCTAAATGGCTTCTATATGATGGCAGGATTCAATTTTTGTGGAGTGAGAGTGAATAAAGAGTTTACTATCCATTCTGAGCTCTGTAAACCCTAACGCAACTACACTAAAGAGGTATGCTCTTAATTTTCAACCAATTATTATTGTTTGTGCCATGACGTCATGGGATGACAATTTTTAAAAAATTAACAGGTGGGACTTTTTTCATTAAAACAAAATGATCGTCACTTTTGGGGCCACTTTTGTAAACCGGAAGAACTGCGCATCATTTCCTGGAGGACAATGTTCCTGTGAAAGAAGTGATTGCAAGGCCCCTAAGCGTAATGATTGAAGTAAAGAAAACTGCTGCAGGTGCAGGGTTGTGAAACTATAAGAAATTCTTTATAGATAGAGCTAAGTTCAGCAATTTTCTCGTTAAACAAAAGGGTTTTCGTGAGGACTCATCATGGTAGAGACCTCGCTACCGTTACAATTAACAATAATATAAGGCTGCTAGCTGTACCCCGAAAAACTTGGCTCCGTATTAAGGTTTCTCGGCAGTGTTTGTGCAACAAACCGCACATCTTCCTCGTATGGTGAGGAAGTGAATAACCCAACTCCATCTTGGGTATGCGGCCAGGGGCCTTAGTACGAACGGTCGGGGAAAGAGTCGCATGCGGGATCCAAGGACGCCGAACATGAATAACATTGTCCCGCCATAGCAATGCGGCAATGGCGGCACTCCGCGGCCGCCATTTCCGCACGAGTTCGTACTAAGGTCCCAGATGAGGCAAACAAATTCCTCGAAATCGACAGTGATTGAATACGACTAGGTTCGAGGCCGGGAATCTGGTCGAAAGACACCATAATTACTAAAATACTAAATTACTTCTACTTTCATGCATGACCGGGAACACTTTTAAACTTCAGCTTTATTGTCCAACCTATCTGAGAAATGCTCGTGAGCGTGATTGTCGCGGGCAGCAGCTAGGGGAGCCCTTCCTTGCTCCCTCATGAAGCTTACCGGGTGTTTCTCACTGATCCACATTATAAACTCGCCCGTTACTGCGCCGAGTACTGTCTGTCTGTGACACGAGGCTTCACGTGGTACGTGTAAATTAATTGGGCCTTAAAACGGTACATAAGGTCTAAGGAATAGTGATGCACCGATACCGAGACGAGACCCACTTTCAAGAGGGCGAGACCGAGACCATGACTCCAGGTATCGTACCGAGACCATGACTCCAGGTATCGTACCGAGACCAAGACGATACCACAATTCTCGATAGGAGACCGAGACTCAGTCTCAGTATCGGAAAAACGGTGATGGGGATGGTGGAGGAGAGAAGGAAGAAAAAAAAAACAAATAAAAAAAACAAAAAGAAAGTTGTGGTCATGACATGATCTGCCTGTGCCTCAACAGAACAGAACACCCGTGCTGGTCAAATCGCTCTAAACATATGACTGGTGGAGAGGGTGTACCGAGGGAAAGGGTGGGGTTTCGATCCCCCCCCCCAAGAGAGGTACCAGCTAATCCCTTGCCCCCCTCCCATACCATATCGAAGTGTCCTCAACCCATCTCCCCCCTCCAACATTTCGTTTTCTTAGGAACGAATACAAATGAAGAAAACCCCTAAAATCAAATAATTCTAACCGTAGGCCGTGGGCAGAAATCTCAATGAGGCACCCGAATCACATACAGGAAATTAGTATGATTTAAATATAATTGTACACCCCTACACCCCTAACCCCCTCCTTTTGAGTGGTCGGATCTTTTCGTCTACAGAATATGTTCATTATACGGCCAGTATGAGGCAACTTTCCAAATATCAGGAAATTCGGTTGAGTACTTTGAGAGAAATTGCTTCGGGGGCGGCTGGGGGCGGTAAGCACTCATAGAGGCTGACAAATGAGGATAAGGGCAAAGTGTGCGGGACAAAACTTGTTCTACATACTCTTGTGATACCACTAAAGTTTTCAAACCCCTGAAAAAGTGCAAGATTCATTTTTAAATAATTTACATCCCCAAGTAACTCTCTGCCCCCCCCCCTGTACCGCCACCAGTAGGAAAAGTTGGTGGAACCGCGACTCAAATTTTTCTAATTGGTCCATAGAACATTCCTGCATTTGGTGCTTTCTTCACTAAAATGCTGTATGTTATGGCGTGGACGACGTACTAGTTCAATAATGGCATTTTATCAATTGTGGACACCATTTGTCTTCAGAAACCGCGAATTCTGGCATTTTCTCAGCCGTGAATTAGAAGTTTTCTCATTTTTTGACACGAATTAGCACTTTTTCTCCATTTCAGCCTTGAATTTGCGCTTTTCATCCACTACTTTCAGCCACAAACGAACAAGTTTTCGCAATTTCAGAGACACATATTTAGCGCTTTGTCTGAACGTTTATGCGCGGACTCGTCCAATCGCGTGGTTACCAAGAATCTGAGAGCCGAAGAGATAAGTATGAGGGAAGAGAAAGACGAATTCCCTTGTCACTTCCGTGCTATACTCTCAACACGATCAATCTTATTCGATTGTTTTGTTCCCCCGCGGTCGATATGTCCTACAGACTCCATCTAGTAGTTGACTGGGTATTTCCTAGATAGTTACACTAAAATTTTGCTCACGATGCCCTCAGATCTTTTTACTTTTCGAGACCGAGACTTACGAGACCGATACCGATACCACTCAAGTCTTGTATCGGTCTCGGTCTCGTGAAACACTGTAAGGAACAACTCCACCAAGTTATATCGCTTTAAAAAAATGTCCAGGCACTTTTTTTGGCTTTCCATTCATTTGTTGCTTGATCTATGAAGAAATTCCATGGGAGGGGAAGGCATATTATGTGAAGTTTGGTCCCTCATTAATTTTTTTACTCCCGTGACGTCAATTTTGACAAAACATTCCTTAGTTACGAGCATACCTCTGTAATCTATTACCTTGGGGGAAGTTCCTCTAAAAAGAGGTAGTCACCACACATCTCATGTTTTTGGTGGTCTTCGACTCATGAGTATGCCTCTCTCTTTTTAGCGAAACTTCTCTCTTTTTAGTAAACAAACCACATTCTATGCCCACCGATTTAGGTTGCATTAGGGTTAACAGAATTCGGAATGGATAGTTGAACCAAACTCTGATGGGTCTCGAATGGCAATTTCGAGCCCGATTGATCGATTCTCCGGCCCCTTTCCGTGAAACATTTTTTGAACCTTCGTTACCACCGGCGAAGTGACGAATGACAGATTTGAAGGTTCAGTTTTTTGTTTTGTTTGTTATTCAAACTAATGAAAGACAAAAAACGGAGTGCATTTGTGGAACAGACAGGGCAGCGAAGATCATTCACCACAACCAAGAAGACAAGGATAATAAAGAAGCCGCACAAACCGATGGCAACACTCATACACGAACGAAGAAAGGTGAAGAACACAGGAAGCGGTAGACGAATTCACCGACTGCTCAAATAAGGCATATGTAAGTAATGCGAATCGAAGAGAAAAATTCCAATGGAACGCCCGGGTATGCTTAGCGAAGAGAAATAAGAGAATACACTGGAACCAGAACCGAAACATTATTCTTCTTGACGAGACTTACGTCCAAGCGTCGCATAGTGAATAAAGGTATTGGCAGAGTGAGGAGGAACTCAAACCAGCAAATCGGCAAATGTATTCGACTAATAAGCTTCCACGATGGCCCGGAGAGCAGGCCTCAGAAATGGAAGAGACGCGGACACATGTTTCTGAAAACCTGGGACGACTACGAGTGGGAGTAAGAGGAAGCTGAAAAATCGTATTCCAACGGGAATGCGAGATCCATCAGAGTCTGGTTTGACTATAGCTCTACGCTTTTGTTGTAGGGATAAACTTGTGGCGTAGTATGCACAACGTTTTTGAATGCACCTCCGTCGAAAACTCGCTAAGCCATACATTGCACGAATGGATCGAACAGAATTGAGGATGAACAGTACAAGAATTTAGAAGACTCCATAAGCTTGTTTAAAGCATTCGTGTTGGGGACGAGCCTTTTTCTAAGCTGTTCACAATCGCTCTTGGCACTCTCTAGTCTCTACCCCTCTTACAACCTTCTAACTCAAGAGGTTTCACTTCTCGGGATCCTTCTTATTATCTCCAGCAGACAATTTCATTTCATTTTAATTTGTAAAAAGTGGTGTTGATAATGTGCAATTCATGAACAGAAAAGGCGTGACTTTGTTTTTCGCCTTGTAGTATTAGCTTCTTGATGTCAATGCCGTCTATGTATAAAATAGGTACGAAACTAACACTATAAATTAATAAATAAACTTACCGAGACTAAAAAGTCACACAATATCCTAATCAGGCGTCCGAAAAATTGAAAATGACGACGAGGACTGAATCGTTCACTGTCACTTTTGAGAAAATCCGAATGTCGGAAGCAACAAATTGTGACTGAAGAGGGATGAGTGAAGGGTGAAGGAGCCAACTAATAATTGAACAATGTCCTAGCGATTGTGTAGACTGGTGGGGAAATGGAGGGAATCACGAGAGTACTGGACAATTGGCGCGGAGAAGGGTTGGTCACATTATTCCCCTGTGTCTTCCTGTTCTATATCACCCCATTTCAGACGGCAAAGACATTTCACCCGCTTTTCGTCAGTCGCGTACAATTCTTTCAAGACCCAGGGATTGAAAATGTCGTTTAATACCAACGTTCGTTTTAATAAGTAGGTATATAAGATTACGGTTTAATAAGTAATAGAGAGTCCCCTCAAGGGGAAGTTGCATTTTAGTAAGTATATAAGATTTGCTTTTTAATAAGTGCAGCTCCAAATTAATTTCCGTAGTGAACTCCATCAGAGGTGCACTGCACTGATATTTTCTTTTTATTCTCCCTTCACTGCTCATGAAGCATAATTATGCCACAAATGTCGGCATAAATTCTCATTGTGTCATATGCTCGTACTTAATTGCTTCAACAATGCGAGAGTGGATGCCTGCGCTCAACGTCTTTGAGTGATTCAAGAAAGCCATTTTACCCCCCGTAAAATACAGCGGTGCGCACAGTCATTACCGAGTATGTCATCCATGTATTTGGGAAAAGTCATCGGTTTCGGGCCAATAATCTATTTATTTCTCATACAGGTCAAGAGCTGAGTCTTGCGGAGGTTTACCTGTTCTTCTGACCCCCGGACATTGAAATTGGGGGTCGAAGATCGTCTATCTTCGACCGAAAACTTGATGCATGTTGGTATATCATGACATTATATGTTTCGTGAACGTATTCGATTTTCTAAATTTTCAGGGACGTGATTTTCACTCCCTCGCTTTATTTTTTTTAGAAAAAAAAAAAAAAAACCTTTGTCGATAATGTAATTTAAAAGGAAACGACTCATTGCTGTGAAATAAGTCCTCGCTTCTCCGGCGCTGTTTGAAAGCTAAGCCGTTTCGATTAATTCTGGTAAGGAGATCAAAGACTGACTGGTTCAAAGGACCCTGAAAAACCGCGAATTTATTTCTATGGACTCATGAAAACAAGGACGGGGGTTTCCTTTTTTTTTCGAGACGTAGCTGCTGCAAAAATGACTTTTTCCTTTTTTGTTCGTTTGTTACAAACATCCCTCCGACGAGATCACCAAAAGTTGGTACTTTCTAAACGTGGCGTGAAAGGGTAGGGTTTACAGAAGAAGCCAAAGAAAGGAAAATTAAAGAAGGAAAAACTTCAATAAGAGGGTGAAAACCAAAGAAAGAGGGATTGTTGGGGGGACAGAAAGCGAATGAAATCTCATTTCAGTATTAGGATTTTTACGAGCTTAAACGTGGTTTTATCGAACAATGCAGAAACTTTCAAATCTTTGACCTGTCAAGTGTGGCACATGTTAAGTATGCTACAATACATGGAATACATAAATCTATTCTTATAAGAACTCCTGTCGATTGAACGGAAGTCGGCTAACCAACAAGCTTTACAAAGCCTTCCGGATCTGCTTAATTAACATAATTATTTTTACACATTTCACAAGTGGAATGGTGTACTTGAAAATTAGCTCGAACTCGTACGGAAAGCCCCGAAATCGCATTCTGATTTGACAGGTGTGGACAGGATCCCCGGCTATAGCCCGTCAAATTAAACGTGGACCTCGCCCTCCTGTGATCAGTCCCTATAGCTATTTTTCCTAACCCTCTCCGGGGGCTTCGGACTGATATTAACAGTTATCTTTGGTAAACAGTGGGACAAACAATTCGGTAACGAAAGTAGAGGTAAGAGATGTTGCAAGTAATCGAATGAGAGAGCGCTGGCCGCGGGTTCATGTTCTTCTTGACGGGCTATAGTAAATGAGTTGATGATGTTCACGTCCCTAACTAATTCGAGTTATAAACAGCCTTTTTATATTTTTATTACTTATTCTGGTAAAAAAAGGTCGCCTTCAAAGGCTTAAATAATCACAACACCAAACCCTCTGAAACGCCAGTTCTGGGAGTGGGAGATTGACCGTTGCCCAGCACAGGCTCTTCTTTCTTGTTGCTATCGTTTTCTCTGTCGTCGCCGCCGATGCGTTTCGCTTGTGATTTACCTCGCTTTTCCACCTGCAATTAATTAACTCAAATACTAATAAGAAAATCAATAAGCGCTGATTCGCATCTCCTCTCATTATATGTATTTCCTCTTAAGCATCTTGGAAAATACAAACGCGTCCAAGTTTAAGGGCACGTGCGTAGACTTATTTTATCCGTTGTAATGTAATTACCCAGGAGCGTGAGAAAACCAGCAGGACGTTCGGCGACTTCACTAAACCGTTTAGCTTCACGTAATTTTATATTCCTGGCACAGGGAACCGGAATAATCGAATAATAGTGTATTACGATCCAAGGGCGGTATGCCTCGGGCGCCCGAGGTGAAGCCTCGGGCACTTCCTGTCACCCTCGACCGTAATGAGCATCATACCGCCCATGGATCGTAATATAATATTCCCGGCCCAAACAAACGGTTGACTGATGTAATGATTAAATAGGGAAATGTCCACGAAAAATTTGAAATTAAACATGCGTAATATGAGTAGCGTTGTTTTGAGTACTGAAAGTGTCAGTAGGTCAAGAAGTATTGAATTCTTCAGATTAATTAGGTATTGCCGGGCTACCCTCCGAAGTTCCAAACCTACGAAAGTTACAAGTAGTGTAGCTTTTAAACATATAGAGGAAGAAATAATGGAGAGGCCCAGATTAGGGCAGACCGAACCTCTGTCCCGAAACGGTGAAAATATGAGTATATGAAACTATAGGATGATGTTTTTTCATTTATGAAATTCAAGCTGTAATACAAGAGCTCTTGAGCAGTCGAGCCGGAAGTTACGATACTACGAAGAACGTAAAATCTCAGACACTTATCCCTGCCTTCTACATATAACTCTGTTTTCTATTAAGTATATTAAGGGTGGAACAGGATAAGTGTGACAAAAAAAAATTGGGTTAAAGTAGGCCTCATTTGTGATCGAAAACACTCTTTGTACTATGGTCAAAACCCTACGAGATATGATTTTGTAACGTTTACTATGACTCACGTCACTTTTCTTAACTAAATGGGAATAACTCTGTTTCCAGCTGACATTTTGCAACTTATGATGAGAGATTCGGAAACAGCACATTTTTTTCTGTCAGGAGTAGCCATTTACGATAAAATTCAACCATTTTCTGGGGGCTCGTGAACTGCTCAAAGTTTTGCAAATCCAGGATGTCTAATTTTTCAAAAAAGTCAACCCCCGCTTTTTTACTCGAAATTTGAGCGCACCGACATCCCATGGATCGGAAAAACTTCCCCAATGTGTACTTTTTAAAATTACTCATGAACGTATTTTTAGTTAATCAGTGATTTTTCGGCAGAAATGGGCCATTTCTTAGAAAAAAGAATGGTTTTTCTCTTCAAAATCGCTTGTTTCGTCCTACAACATTTGAACGAGCTTTGTGATTTTTAGCATGATTGACGTTATTAAAGCATCATCCAAAGTTCATCATCCAAAGTTTTCCCTTGAACGGGACGGACTGTGTATGCCTGTCGAAGTCCAAAAAATGTCGCTCCCGCAGCTAGCTTTCGGATAGAGTGCATTTCTCCACTGCGAATTTCGAATTCGAATTGGAAATTGGGAATCGGAAATTGGTATCAACAAGTAGAGTCATTAAGTGCACTAATTTCGTCGAATAACAGCTAAACACGCCGGCCGAAATTCGCAGTAGTGAAATGCAGCCTTGGCGGCAGCCAGCTGCTGGAGCGACAGTTTTTGATATTTTGGTAGGAGTGCGCATTTCATTCGGTTCGAAGGAAAACTTTGGATAAGGCTTTAATAAGTTTTAGCATGTTATGAATGACAAAGCTCGTTAAAATTAGGTTGGTCAAAGCAAGCGATTTTTAAGAGAAAAATCATTCTTTTTTCCAAGAAATGGCCTTTCTGCCGAAAACTCGCTGAAGAACTGAAAAAAAAAGTTCATGACTAATTTTAAAAAGGACAAATTGAAGAAGTTTTTCCGACCCATGGGATGTCGATACGCTCAGATTTAGTGTAGAGAAGTGGGGGTTGAAATTATTTGAAAAATTTTTGCAAAACTTTGAGCATCTCTCAAGCCCACAGAAAATAGTTGGATTTTATCGAATCTAATCTTGACAGAAAAAAGTGTGCTCTTTCCAAATCCATCGTCAAAAGTTGCAAATGTCAGCTGTAAACCGATCTATTCGCATTTAGTTAAGAAAAGTGATGCAAGCCTCAAAAAACTTTGGAAAAATCATACCTCGTAGGATTTTGATTTTCGGTCCATGGTTTGTAGGGTGTTTTCGATCGCAAATGAGGCCTATTTTCACAATTTTTTTTTTCTCACTTATCCTGTTCCATCCTGAAGAGCACAGAACATAATCTCAGCACAAGTAAGTCTAGAAAAGGAAAAATTTAGGTACCCCTCTTTTGAAAAACAATAAGAATCTCACATTATGGACTAATCCAACAAAGAACTACTCTATGGAGGAGTACTACTGTACTACTAGATGTATATGCAACAAGTTGAGGTAGCGCATATTAATGGGAAATGTATAATGCGAACAATGTTCACACTCTCTTTCTCTATTCCTCCAAAAGTGATTTTCATCATAATTATTCATATTTATAGCTGAAGCGAATGCGTGCATTTCATATTTTTTGTGGCAAAGCAAAACCACAAACCCACTATTGAAAACAAACTTTTATTGTCATAATTGTTGAAACATCTACTTCTACCATTTCTCCAGATGTCTTCGAAATTTTCCTTACGCCCTAGCCCTAAGGGCTCGGAGTGAGGGACACGGGCCACTTCTTTTCTTTTTAAGCTCACTCTATTTATAGCTGCACTCTTTGTAAACGGTTTTTGGATCTTCATTTTTTTTTTCTACCTTAGTCCTGTTTTCTACCTTTCTCATCTGCACAATAATCTGCCCCGAGGGAGATTTTTCCATTCCACATTTGGAGGGATGTTTCGAAGGCGTCGGTAAGAGCGAGGAGCTTGAATAGGGCGGTTTTCTTAAGTTTCAGACAGTGGTAGCCCCCCGTTATTTATTGACTCGTGTAGGTGAAAGGGGAAGAGTTGAAAGGGGGTGATAGATCTTGACCACTGGATTGCCGTTAAGCGCAGTCCAAAGATGAGAGGCACGATTAACTGTAGTTTGCTTTGGGATTTCTAAACCCTATAATGGGCATGTGGAACTCGCCACTCAAGCATTGAATTAACCCCATAAAACATGTATGTGCATAATGTACTTATACTTCCTCTGACAGTTTTCCATTTGGTTGCGAATTCAGAAAGAAAAAAATAAAAATAAAAAAAAAATAAATGTATGGTTTTGTTTTTAATTTCATTTGTTAACGACCATAAGCAGATGGAATCATCTTCAGTTTTACTGACGAAGACGTTACGGTTTATAGAGCTGTAGAAATCCCGAAAACTTATCGAGTAATTACATATTTGCTGAAGTTCAATGTGCACTGTAAACATAAAACCGAAGTTGAATCATTTGGCTCAGGCAGGCACAGCGGTGGGCAACCCCCTCTGAATCCTACGCCTGCTGTTAATTACTCTCCATGGAAATGTTTATGAAGCTAATTGTTGATTAATTCGTAACTCGTTACCAAAAAACTGGTTGCTCTTGAAACAAGTGAACGTTTTTTAAGGAAAAACAGGCAAGAGAGGCAAGGAATGGCTCGAGTGCTTAAGATTTTAATGAAGGGAGTGGATTATGGCTGTCCTTTTGAACTCTATAGTGAGGAGGTGACTTCTCAACATATAGATTTAATAATTCTCTTCATATCTATGAAGTACCTACTCAATCATCATGAGATTCTCCACCTCCACTCCACTCCCACTCAGTCTTGCATGAACCATCAATGTTTACTTTATGACGGGGCTAACTTACCGCTTATTTTTTATCAAATGTTTTATTCGTGTGATACGAGCTTCTACGACGGTGGTATTGGGAATCGTCACAAACAAAAACGAATCCCGCGGGTGATCAATGGCACCAACAAAATTTAATGATTACACGTATAGTGCGCGGTATTAGATTGTTCCCCTCGGCTGGTTGTTTACGATGTAATCTTTCTCGTATCAAATAAATCCCCCGAATACACTCGGTTTATCTGGATAGGCTTAAAAAGTTTCAAGTGAAACCGTCGGAAGTTATACTTTTATGAGTGTGCGTAATGGAAGTTTGCCGCAGAAGTTTCGCTAAAGGCAAGGGCGCGATTCATCCTCTCCTCGGCATCTTTCACCTTCATCGCACACATAAAATTCTTCACTTTCTCTTTATTTGTATTAGAGCGCAAACATTTCACATCAACACCTTAACAAGGCATATAATAATTTTGTGTCAAGTTCAAGTTCAAGTTATTGCTTTTAGCCAGGTTGGTAATATCCTCCGCCGCCTTTCTAAAGAAATAGTTTTTAGCGAAAATAACTGTGCATACTTGAAGGTCCTGCGTACACATGATGACAATAAAATTTGTTTGCAGACAATATTTTACGTCACTTGATTTTGTGAGCATAAGGAGGACCTTTATTCATACTAAAAAGCCGACAGATAATTAATTACTGATTTTTTTTCTCCCAGTTGGATGCTCGATGATGATCGTAGATTCGAAGGTTGGAAGAGACGACGAGTTGGTGGTTTTATCCTTTGAGTAACGCTCGCTTTTAGTGTTCGAGGTGTGGTGAATCTTTCTCTTTCATGCCCCGCACTTCTCGAAATACATATATCACATTGGAAGGCTTTAACTGTCAATAACGTAAATCTTGATCTTGTTGTCTGAAAAAGAGGGAAACATTTTACCTCACAACATGAAAAAGGTGAGAGCTTAAGCGTCGATGGCAGTTTTAACGAACTGAAAGTAGAATGTTTCTTCTTAAAGACGACGGAGAAATACAAAAGATTTAGGCAAAGATTGGTAACCACTATGATAGGAAAGATTTCAGTTGCAAACTCAACGCCACTTTCCATCCAGATTGAACTCATTTCTTTTTCTAGACAATGAGAATCAGCAAAAACCCAGGAAGTTGTCTAGGAAATTAAATTAAATTATGCCGAAGACCCAGAAACGGTTTAACATTTCATATGACATCAGAACGCTGCTTATATTCCCTTTTGGATTATTATTCATTCTGAATAATACACCTGTGTTTTCGGTCAGGAAGAAATTTTCACAACACACCCTCAAACTTTTTCTGTGTACGTTTTAACAAGTCTGGATTCAACTTCTGGAATGTCCGTACGCCGTCGGGGCCATATCTTGCCCCAGGATTGCTCGAAAAATCTCTCGTTCTTTCGCACCTGAACTCCATTTGGGATCTAGTTAGCGCGCTCCGGTGGTGTAATGGATACAAAACTCGCTTCGCAACCCAGCGGGCCTGGGTTCGAATCTAGCAATTGCCCATTTCACTATAAGGCAGCGGCGAACTGTGACACAGCACACTCGACTTCGTGTGGGCTTTCCCGGCGCTGTGCGTTCAACAAACCGCGCACCGACCGAAACGCCCGCGTACTACGGGTGTGAAGTGCACAGTTGGATCAGGGTACGGCGTATGAGCCCAAAGGAGGCTTTGGCGCCTGCCGGGTTCGAAACGCCGGAAGTTCTCACCATTGGCGTGTTACGTGTGCCGTATTCCAGACGTCGCGTACCTAATTTCAATCATGAGCGTCGTTGATTACTAATAATTCCCAGTGTCACTGGAAATATCAGCCGTGCTACAGTAGATTTTGGTTACGAGAATATCCCCTGAACCGAGGAATAATATTATTATATCATTATCCGGCTTTTACCACATTCGTGTCGCTATTAAAATAATCCAATTACAAGGGCACTATCCTGTAAAATTTATCGCGGGTGGATTGCGCCGGTGCTAAATTTTACTGAATAGGCTCTCTGCTCCATCATTCTCTTTCCGCCTTGAAAATTCTTTAAACAGTGGGAAATAATACAAAAAACTAGGGGAAAATATATTCTATTAAGCCAAGTAAAATACGCCAAAAAATATCACTGTAATATATGAAATGGGGGCGGATAGAATTTCTTCTTTAATAGAATAATTAATTTGGCGGAGTTCTTGTGACTGAAGTCTATTGCATTCCGAGTTAGATTGCCCTAATGCATCTGTCGGCTAGCCGATAGAATGACCCGGGCGAAATACATCGAGATCAACGAAGTGGTGATCCCTGGCCTTCGCCTGAGAAATTGCAATTAGGAGCAGATAATCGTACATTTAAATCGAACCGAATACTGTTCATGGCTCTCTGAAAGTGTGATGAGAGTTCAATGAAAAAGTTGCCACCGAGTACGATCGACGCTCTCAAGAGAGAAATTCCACGTAAAGTTCATCGTCTTACGAGAATAATTTAGGTGTTCAACATTGTAGGACCCACGCGTTAGAAATGGCAATAAAATAACTAAAAATCACCACCAAACAAGAATTCGCCGAGCAAAAAGCTTCACTAAATTATAACCTCTTTTTCAATATCACTCCAATTTAATCAACTGATTTAGCACTAATTGGGAAAGGACTCGGCAGGTTACGATCGAGTTGGCATTGCATTGTTATCTATTCCTGGTTGCCCCGTTCATGTAAGTTCTACATTGGAAGCTTGCTGCAAATCTGTTTTTTTTTTTTCAATAACTCAGTCTTGATGGCTTTGTAGGCATCAAAATTACGTAAAATGGAACTTAAGTGACTACGCTGGGGGATTATCGAAGGAAGGATCGCCGCTATCTAAAAAAAATGAAAATAAATCGGTGCCGGTCCTTGCTGGTGAGTATCCTATCGCTCAACATTTGACATCTTGTCATCAATAAAAATCGGGCAACTTATTTCAATCGTAGTGTCCTTTCTAGTACAAAGGTTCATTAGTGGAAATTCTACAGACGCCCGTCATTTCCCGGTGATGTCGAGCTTGGGTAATGTAAATTACCTCGTTGACGTGGTGAGTGCATTCACACAAGAGGAATTTCGCGATTTGAAATCACTTGAACCGCAACCCGTCGAAAGAAGTGGCTTAGTTAGTACTTCGGGAGTTCGGAATGCCGGAGACAAGGGCTTTGTGATGACAAGAGTGAGTTTTCCGTTGTTATTCAAGAAAAAAGGCCAGTTCACAATTTATTGTCGGTACGGGAACGTAAATGCGAGTGGGTGACAGTAGTCGGACCAGAGAAATCGTTTCATTTCAAACCCTTTCACGTTGCCATCCCGTCAATTTTGAAGTGGCTTAACTTTTAACTAGCGCGTTAGGCTCGTTTCACATATACGAGGTTTCTCACGGCGCGGTTTTGGCTGCCGCGTGTTGACCACGTACACCTTTACACACGTGCGGTACATATTACTTGGTTCGATGATGACGCGGATTACACGCGGGGGCCTCGTGAAACCGTGTTTGTGTGAAAAGAGCGTTGGGAAATGCTTAACGTAGAATGTCCACGTGCTCCTTTGATAGTGCTGAAGAAGATTACCTCACCCTGATGCTTGGAAAAGAATCTGGAGATTGGAGAAGGGTACACGGTCCTTTCCAGCCCTCGAGTAGCACCCAACGTACGTACGTACGTTCATCGGCATTTCGTTCTTTTTGGATCGGTCGAATAAACGCCATTTGTGTATTATAGAATAAAAAGACCACGTTTTGATGATTCTCTAGTCAAATTCATTTTCCAAGTAACATAGGAACAAGACTTCTTGGCCGAGCGATGTGAGGAATACACATTCTGTTCTGCCTCAGTGACTGAAACCCGGAAGAAACTATCACCGTCTGTGGATCAATTGCTTACAATAGACCTAAATTTCAGCCCATAAAACATAAAACAACTTTTGGAACGTTAAAATTAAGTAAATATAAATAAATCACTCAATACTGTAATAAACTTGGGGTAACCAGGAAAGGTAATATAACCCAACTCTTATCTCGTGTCCGTTCCCGATGGAACCTCGGAGGGCTGACTAACTTTACCGGTTGATTATGACAAATTCGGCGATTGATAAAGAGGCACTTGGTGGTAATCAGTTGATTATCCTTAATCAGTTCTTTAAATCACACTAACCAGTGATTGATAAAGCGGGCCTAACTCCCTGGTTTTTTATGGGCCAAAAGCGGGTCCGAAAGCAGCGTTTTTTACATACAGTTACCACAACTTTTGTAAAATACTTTCGGTTTACTATTTTTCTGTCTGAGAACACTAATGGTGGATTTTATCACCTCGGCAAATGGTTTGGTTTAAAATTGAGTCGGTCTCAAAGAAAACAATGCATTGCATTTTATGTAAACAAGGTTCGGCTTTGTTAAGCCCAACCTTGAGCTACGGTGGTGAAATCCACCAAAAGCTGCCTTTCTGTAATCATCATTACCACTCATGGAATCAGCCAATCAGCATTCATTGGCTCGAGGAAGGGTAAAAATGATATAGAGCAGCGATCGCCAACCTTTTCGGACTCCTGGACCCCTTCAGAACAAGCCTATAGGTCTATAGGTTCTTCACTAGGAGTCTCACCGGTGGAGAACGCAGACCTCCGGCGCTTTTGGTAATGGAGGTGTCGTCCTGTTGTTGGGAGCTGAAGTAATTTCAGCCGATCCGTAAACGGCAGGCAGTATGAGTTTACCGTTCAGAATTTGCGTAAACATCCTCTTGGATCCAACATGTGACGGGAAAGTTTTGCTGGCTCATTACGGTTCCCTATCTTGCTAGGGTGTCATCTTGCTCATTTGCCTTCTATGGCAATGATCCCTGGGAAGTGTTATATTTATGTTTGATATTTAAAGGTTTTTTGGGTTTTAGGATTTTTTAGGATAGGTTTCAATTATTGGTATAGTGAAAAAAAAGTAAGCTGTTTTTTTCATATAAAGCGACGTTTCGTCGGTCAATTCGCCGACCTCATCAGGCAACGATAAACAGGCAGTTAATCAATTAAAAACAATGCAAATGTACATGGGTTTTTCTCCCTCTCTCCCAACCGCGCAGGTAACATCTTCTCGATGAACAACTATACGTGCCGAAACGGCTACACGGGTTTATTAATTAAGTTACGTATAAATCTACGAGTTCGCAAGGGAAAGACAAAAAAAATTTCGCTCCGGCAGCTGGCGGTCGGAAAGAGTGCATTTCATTATGTACACGGATACCCTAAGCCGTCCCAGAAGTAATAATTTTGATACCATTATTTGTTTCATTAAGCCGAACTTCTTCCTCTATTTTCACCACCCTCTCTTCAAAATGTCGAAAAGTTTCGGTAGTTTTCCAAGGGCTTTGTAATATTAAATTTTTGTGCCGTATTTTATAATACCTAAACGTGTGAATTTAAGCTTTTTCTTTTTGAAATTTCATCCCCCATTTCACCCTCCCCCATCAAAGTTTACGATAAATCTCAATGGGACCCAGGGCTTTCGTTACATTAAATTATTGAGTCGAATTTTAGAGCGCTAAGATGAACTAGTGAAGTTCAACGCTATTTTTACACTTCCACACCGGAAGGACCACCTCCACCACCTTGACTTTTTCGAAAAATTAAAATGGGAATCAAAGGCTACTCTAGCATGGAGTATACGTACCGAATCTAGTGCTTCTAGAATCAACTGGTGAATTACAGTGATTTATTGACAATTTAACCCCTATTTTTCCCCCTCCACCTCAACTGATTTGGCCCAAATGCAATACCGACCGGGGTCTCATGACTACTGATTTTTGTGCCAAAGCGCGTTCCACTAAATTGATTTCTTCGAGAGTTATCGTGCTAACAAGAAAACGGCCATAATATTATAAATAAATAAATATATAAATATATATAAAGAAATATTTAGATATATATATATATATGAATCCTGGAGACTAATGAATTCGTGTTCTAGAGGTTCTGAAACGTGAAAAAAACATGACATGACCCATGTTTGCCACCATCACGACGAGACCAATAGTGCATTTTCAGAATGAAATGCACTTAAGATATGTAATATAGTGATACGATACGATTTATACGTAACTTAATTAATAAACCTGTGTAGCCGTTTCGGCACGTATAGTTGTTCATCGAGAAGATGTTATCTGCGCGGTTGGGAGAGAGAGAGAAAAACCCATGTACATTTGCATTGTTTTTAATTGATTAACTGCCTGTTTATCGTTGCCTGATGAGGTCGGCGAATTGACCGACGAAACGTCGCTTCATTTGAAAAAAACAGCTTACTTTTTTCCACCTAATAGCCCTAATTGGTCGATAATTAGTATAAGAATCGAAGTTATTGGAATGGGCGATAGTTTTTGTTTCACAATATTGGTATAGTGGTTTCACAGCTGGTTGGTATAACAAATATTAGGAATATATAAAAACAATAATGAATTAATTAAATTTGCGTGCACGCCTTATACACAGGTATTATTATTTTTAATTTATTGAGGGACGTGAATTATATTAAAGGATATCTATAAGACTATAGAGTCAATTTTACGTGAAGGTCTTAACCAGATGTTCACGGTGCGAATCTACTCGCGGAAATGGTCGTATGACTCACCCGATAGCACGTGGTATGAGTCCTACTGATTTCTCCAGCGATTATCTTAATTATTGGTTACTGTACGACCAACCTCGTGATTCGTTGTGTCGCACGTTGAAGTGGTTCTTGTTCGTCGTCGTCTTCGGCAAGTCAACGCCTGCTGAGCAACAAAGGGCGGAATTTCAGGCGAGCAGTTCTGATGCGTCTATCCTCAGACCCGTAAGAGAAGGCTGACAGATTAGTACAGGAAATAAAGCTAAGAAAAAGGCAGAATAGCGGCAAAATTCGGTCCAACTTCAAATGTGGCTAAAAAACATTTTTATTGATGCATTCTTCCAGGATTCGAAGAGACCGCAACGCTACAGGGAGGCAAACATCCTTTTAAGGGAGGGTAGACGTTGGCCAAATCATCGCTATGAGAAGGTGAAGAAATTTGCCCGAACGGGGTGTCTAACCCTATGTAGTTTTGTGTGCCGAGTCGCTAAAAATCAACCACAAGTCCGTGCGACGATTATTTTTTGGGTTACGACATAAATTGTACCGAAAAACTTGTTTTTTGCTTAAATAATACAAAAAAAATGTATGTGCAAGCGCCTTCTTCTAGGTTAAGACTTTAGCGTGCCTCTCGCTTAGATGGCTGTACTATAGTTGTCACTCTTTTGCCGACGTAGCACAAGTGTGTCTTTGATTAAATGAGGTAACATAGTTTACGACTGACGTTACTAAATTTTCTTACGGCTTTAATTCGATGTTGAAAGATATTGTCACCGGTTTCTGCTCCAACCGGGGGATAAGGCAAGGGATGGAAGGGGGATAAACAGAGACGCTTGCGTCTACAGCTCAAATCGAATCTTTATTTTAGGATCGTCTTTTCGTGATAGAAGGAGTCGTTCGTGTCCTCAAGTCGACGTTCGTCTCAAATCGCGCTTTAACGTGCCGCCACAAGGTTTCTATTGTTTGAGTCTCGGCTCCGGTAGCTGGGTCGACAAAATTTTCAGAGTTGTTCACTGTGATGTGAGTTTACCCTCGGTGCTTGTGTAGCGTTGTGTAGGCGCTCCACTGGTCTGAATAAATGACAGAACCGACAGGTCCGAATAAGTGACAGAAGATCTCGTTCTCAGCAGCGTCTCTCGGTTCCTTCAGGCAACAATAAAAAATCTACGCTCTAAAACGTTCGCGTGCTTGCAGCACATGCCAAAGACTCATGGCCCTTGAACTCTAGCACCGTAATTCCGTTAATCGTCGTCATCGTTGTCGGATGTGTCTGAATCGTCCTGCTGAGCCTCAGGGAGAGGTTGTCGGTCACTTGCCAAAAGTCGGCCTCTGTTGTTGTATTTCCTCTTTTCCTGGAAAAGGGATTCGTCAATTTGAACCACTACACCTCGGCCACCCATTTTCGAACGGCTCTCGAACACATCTACACAAACATCACGGCACAAATTGTACCAGTCAACCACAGTACACAGACACGAGACTGGCTCGAAACTAAATCGGGAAGGTAAAGGATGAGCAGGGATCATAGAATAGGCGATAAGAAAGGTTAAAGATCGTTTAATCGCATATTGGAGCCCGACCCGAAAGTCCGGTGAGATCGTATATACAAACGGTACAAACGGTAATTTTAACACGAGTTATCCCATCAAAATTAGAATGGTTGCCACGTGCATACCACCCGTGTTATTCATGTAACACCCCTTCGTTGTACATAAATATATATATAGGTCGGTACACATATTTTGACTTGAGGATGGTGGATGAACTGTGGTCTTTATCCACGAGAACTATCGATGGAATGAAGTTGGCATAAATTCTAGTTATTGGATTTCATAAGGAAAGCTTGTAAACGAGCCGCTTGTAGACGTTAATCAATGACACTTTGCCTAGAATCGAAGTACGAGTATGAAGAATTTTTTAATGACGTGAACGACTTTTTCGTATAATATTTCCGCACTAACAATAAGACTTACTTAGTTGTGAACCCTTTAACAACTAAATTACCTGACTACTAAGGTTTACGTGAATACCCTAAATTGTACGGCCAGGCGTGAGGTTTTCGAATACGGAATGCATTTCACATCCTATCAGATTGTCTCAATAAGAGAAATCGTCGTACCTGTTGCATTCTAATTGTAGGGCACAATGTACCTGTTAAAATCAACAAGCTAGCTTTGTTTTTGTTTACGGTCCATCGGTAACGTCAGTCTCGATTTATTTCAGTCTGGTAACAACAAAACACGCCTTGAAAACAGGAATAATGATCACAAACTGTTGTGCATTCTTGTTTTCAAATAAATGAGTTAATGAATAAAAGAAGCTTCGAAGAGAAAGATGAGAAGAAGGGGGAGGCTTTGAGGCCTACGCTAAAGAAAATAATAATGAAGCTCCGTCGCTGGCATAAAAAAGGGCTTCCCCATCTCTCCCCACAAGCCTGCTTGCCTTAAAAGAAGAGAGATTCTCTGTTCCACCCTATCACGCCCTTCCCACAGACCGCTAATTCAGCCCTGTTTATTTTACGATAAAAATATAAGGTGTAGGAAAAATATCTACGGTGTTCACGCCAACCATCATAGGCTTCGCAGTTGGGTAACTTCGTTGTTATAGGGGTTTGCTACAAAGAAAATATAATATACAGGCAGGGAGAGGGGGTATTATTTTCATTATTACTTATTCATTCCCTGCACCATTGACTCTTGACGTTTTTTGTGGAACCAACTGAGCTTACAATGCAACTATGACACACAAAAAGAGACGTCGTGCATGCTCAGTATGCTACAGGTAGTGATGCGGGAGACCGAGACTTACGCATCTTGGTCTCGGTCATTAGAAAGGTGAGGTCGGTTTCGGCCTCGACCTTAAAAAGTGGTTCTCAGTCTCGTCTCGAAAGTCTCGGTCTGGTGACCTATAGATATTGGAGGGGGGAATCGAAGCCCTTCTTCCTCACACAGTACACCACTACCTCCTACCCACGGTGGGTAGGAACGGAGGCGGAGTGGCGTAGGAACGGGGGGTACAGGGGTCAAATAAACCCCCCCAAATTCTGTTGGGGGGGTACACCCTATGTGTTTGTACCCCCCCCCCCCCCGATTTCAGGTCTTTTTGTATACCTTCAAATGAAGTACCGTACATTATTATTGTTTTCCTTTTCATTTCAGTACCTCCCTACATTATAATTATCATATTCGAGAAAGGGTACCCGCATTAAGGGGGGTCAAAAGTCCCTTAACCGGGATTTTTTCAGAAGCAGGCGATAATCAATTGGGACCAAAAAAGAAAATTTTTATCGAAGCGCGTTTGTCCAAAATGGGTTTTCTTACCGAATTATTGTCAAAAACGTCGTTTTTGGCCATTATTTATTATTTATTTTTCCCGAAAACGTTGATCAAGGAGGAAAATGATTCATTAATTGTAAATTTATTTACTATGTATGACAGTTATAGTTGTGTAGGAACAAGATTCGTGTGAATCTGTTTTCGGGAAAAATAAATAATTAATAATGGCCAAAAAACGACGTTTTTGACGATAATTCGGTAAGAAACCCCATTTTGGACAAACGCGCTTCGGTAAAAATGTTCTTTTTTGGTCCCAAATGATTACCGCCTGCTTCCGAAAAAATCCCGGTTAAGGGACTTTTGACCCCCCTTAATGAGGGGTACCCTTTGCTCTCAATATTCCATTGTTCAGCCAATTTCGCATACCTTGCTGAACTTTAAGGACCATAATGAATTGTTCGCGCAAGACGGAGGAGCTGAAAGTGGGAAAGAAGGGGCAGGCTGAGTAAAGTTCGTAGGGGTCTGCTCCTATGTGGAATTTATGGGTGGGGGAGGGTATTTGCCTTTCTATGCAGGGTTGTACAATTTAGGACCCGTTGGTCGGGGGGGGGGGGGTCACTGAATCCTTGTACCACCCCGAAATTAGGACGTAACTCACCCATATGTTTAGAGCGATTTTACCAGAACCCTGTTATCGCTCCCCCTAGATCCGCCTATACCCACGTAAAATTTTCATGAAAATGCTTATGTTAATGGATCAGACAGCGGATAAATGGAAAGTGGTGGGGAGGGGAGGCTATTTTCATATAATTATATCATTCAAGTATCATTAAAAAACGGTTGGTCACAAGTCACATTCCACTGAAAGATTAGTTCATTTTGGAGGACATATGGAATTCACTGTCTTGTCTGATTCGCTCCGGCAGCTATAGCTCGGCCAAAGACTAAAGAAATCGACGGTAGCGCTACTAGCGCCGATTAGTATGTACTTAACCCCCCACCAGTTTTTCGTGCAATCGATATTTTCCGATATTTCTATCAGTGATATGAGTGTTTTTTTTGCCTCATCGGTTTTTTTTGTCGTGATTAAAGTAAGTAGACATGAGATAATTAATGATTTTAATACTTTGAGAGACAAGATGTTGTATTTGATTTCAGAAATGAGTGAAAGACCGAAAAGAAGAACTTTAGGAAGCCAAGCAAGGCAAATCGTTTTTTCAGTTTTTCAGTATTTTACCCGGCAGAAGGTAGAGGAAGAGCCTAAGCCCGACATCAACAGTTTGGTGGCTGAGGCGACCGGTGTTTCCCGGTCTTCTGTTTTCCGCATCGTGAAGGAAGCCGAACGATCGACCTCAGAGGGCTCGAGTACGAGTCGGTCACTTTTCACCACACCTACGAGGAAGAACATTCCACATAAGAAGCGAGTCAAGTTCGATTCTTTTACTGACTGTGCCATTCGTTTTAAAGTTCGCGAGTTTTATGCTGTTAAAAAGCAGTGCCCGTCAATTAGGCTTCTCCATGAGGAGTTTCTAGAGCAAGGCGTTGTAGACTGCGGTAAGGAGTACATTCGGCAGCGCCTACATCACCTGGGGTTTAGGTGGAAGAAGTGTCAATCCAATCGTAAAATTCTAATTGAGCGGCCAGAAATTGCAGCCCGTAGGATCTCCTACCTGAGGGAGATAAAAAAAACATCGAGAGGCCAACAAGAATATTGTCTTCCTGGATGAAACGTACGTACAAGAGGCCCACAACGTTACATCCTGTTGGCAGTCGGAGGACGAATTGGGAGCTACTCATAAAATAGGTGAGCTGATGATTCTTCATTCATTTTTCTTAATTTTAGCTGTAAATTTAGCACTTTTTCTCGCTTCTGTCCGTTAATCAGAGATTTTTTTCAGTATGTGTTGCCGTGAATTAGCCATTTATCTCAATTTTAGCCCAAAAATAGTGTTTTTTTTTCCATTTTGGTCTGGATTAAGAGGGCACGAATATTAGCACATTCAGAACTTTTATCCGCTTACTTGCCCGAAGAACAGCACATAAGTGCGCCTTCTCAATTCTGGCCACCCACGAGGAGGCGCGAGTTTCAGCGTTTTCCAGGGGGCGCCAAAATCCAACATTAAAAAAGATAATTTACCAATGCAGGCCACGGGCGGGCCATTGTGAAAGGCTCAGCCGTGGGTTGGCCACCCCTGATGTAAAGCGTTTTCGGACTGAGGTGTATTCAGTGAGCTGGATTGCAAATCATTTCTGATTTCACTCTTGCCTTCTTCCACCCTATATTTGCGAGCGACACCGAGCCTATGCCACTCAACTCCTATCTCCAGCCTACTCGGCATCTAGTTGATGCGCCGCCCCATATCCGTTGACCATATATACCTTGGTTGGAGCGGATGGCTGCCCCTGTTACGTGGGTTCTTCCTACAAACAAATGGAGGAGGAGTACGGACTGTTAACATTCACTCAGCGGTCCTTCGCATAAAACAAATTACTGTTTAGTACTAATTTACTATTTATGCATTTCTTTGTGTTTCATGTTGCTGAATTCAACTTCCGAGCTTCACAAAGAGACATGTTGCCAAACTGAGAAAAAACGGTTCCGCTATGTGCAATGATGAAACCGCCCCCCCTCCCTTGGTGGAAGAACTGCTCTGGCTTTTCGACGTTGGTCTTTGTCATATATAAATAAATTTATAATAAATTTTATGTAATAAAGGTTCTGAAAGAGTGAAATTCAGTAAAAGAGGTTTTTGAAAGAGCAAAACCCACGAAATTTGGAGTTTGAACAAGCAAATTTCACGAAATTACGATTTTAACGAGACAAATCCACCAAAAGATTTGGAAGAGCAAAAATCCGCAAATCTGGCGTTTGTGAGAGTCAAAAATGGCGATTTTTGTTTTTGAAAGTGCCACATGCCTATGATTAGTTTTGAATCAGACCGTGAGCCAAATTGTTTGGTTTGTCGCTCTAACGATCTGGATTGTGGTGGTGTGAAGTTCCTACTTTTTAGTATAATCGGTGGCGGTGTGTGGGAGTGATTAAGTGGGTGAAAAGGGAAATCGCTGTATTGTTCTCCGAGTAGACTGTGCATTATGAACCCCGCTCTTGGCGCTCGACCTTATCTTACCTGGCAAAAATCGAGTTAGGTAGGAGACCCGGCCCTTGTTTCTTGAAGACGAAATGAATGTTTTTAGGTTGTGGCTACGCTAAAGTTTGCCAAGTGGCAAAGGGACTTATTTTGCTGCCCCCCCCCCCCATGAGCAAAACTGTTGGCCCGCGTCTGGTCATTTTCAACGAAAACATCCAGTCAAGTAAAAAATGCAAACATGTATTCAGAAAGAAAACAGTCAGACATGGATACCACACAGGAAAGTAGATAACTTTTTAGAACGGCAAATAAACATGTAGGGCCCTCCACACACAGTTTGTCTTGTTTTCGACGCTAACTCGAAAGGGGCTTCAGTAAATTGCATTCGTGTTCGACATTGAAACGCTTCGAGTTCGAGTCAAAGACAAGACAACCCATGTGTGGGGGTCTTAATAAGACTTTTACTTGAGAATTCCGTGAAATCCCGATAGTTTCACCAAAAAAACAACAGATAACTATGTAAAAGTAGAGATTTGTGGCTATTTTCCGTCGCTCGGACCAGGAACGTTTCAATTTAACGAAGCAGGCTTCAACAGATTTGTCGAGCAATCGGGTTTTAGTTTTCCTGGTTAAAGACGCGTTTTGAGAAGGTTTGTCTCGACAAAGGACGTTCTTCCGGTCCTAAAACCAAAAATAGGAACATACCAAGGATAACGATGCGTAGATTGTAAAATAAATAGGAAAATAATTATCATGTTGGCTTACTCACTTCGGCAACTCAGCCTCATAGCTTCGGAAGGAATTGCACAAACAATGAATTCCACGGTACGTTTAAATATCAACCCTTCCGCCGAAAGACCGAAGGAAAAGTGAAACATTTTAGTATTTGAGCACGAAAAATAAGGATTCTTGACAAAATTTAACTAATCAAAACATCTACCTACCAGTTGTAGTCAGAAAGATCAGTGAACCGCGATCCCCGAGTGATAAGAAGTTTCAAAACTTTAGGAGGTAAACGGCTGTACAATGGAAGGGGTAAGGGGAAGCTCTCAGTGAGAACTTAGGTGGAGATTCGATGTTCTTCAATCTTTGGCCGGGCTATAGCGGTCAGCTATACGGAGCATTTCATACATGACCCTTCCCCCCTCCACCAAGAGGATTAGATTCTTTTGTTTTTCGAAGTGGATTCGATTCTTTCAAGCCATGGCGTAAATTAAAGTTGGTCTCACTATTTGAATTGAATTTAATGTCAAACAAGATACCCTCCACTTATGCGAAAATATGGGCACTCATTTTGGACGATTTGTAATTGGCGTCCAATGGCCGGAGTAGCCTTTCGATAAAGACTGGACCGGACCGAATAATAGTAGTAATGTCTGAACCGTACCGGACCGAATCGAACAACGGACGGAGAGGGGGTAAAAATGGGATTACACATTGTAGGCTAGTCAAATCGCAAGCGCGCCTCGATGGTGTAATGGATACAATGCTCGCTTCGCAACTCAGCGGGCGTGGGTTTGAATCCAGCCATTGCCCATTACACTATAAGACTGCGGCGAGCTGTGACACGGCACACTCGGCTTCGTGTGGGCGTTCCTGGCGGTGTGCGTTCAACAAACCGCGCACCGACCGGAACGCCCGCGTAGTACGGGTGTGAAGTGCACAGTTAGATCTGGGTATGGCGTAGGAGCCCAATGGAGGCTTAGGCGCCTGCCGGGTTCAAAGCCCGGCGCCCCCCCCCCCAAAATAGTCAAATCGCTGAAAACTCGTGGAAACGAACCGAATTCGGTCCGGTCCGGGCTAAAGACCGGAACCGGTTTCACCTCTAGGCCGGAGAGGGGAGCATTAGATTGGGTTCATTCTTGTGTTAAGAGATCTACAACTGCACTACCTACATCATAAATGTATTATATATTATATGTATGTTGTGCTTTTTCGATCACACTGAGACCGAGACTTCGAATTCCTCCTGTAGAACGTTTATGATCAAAATTGTGGATACTTTTGTCCCCTTTATTTTAGTATCAAATATAGTGATTTCTTCAGTAGGATTGATCGTTCTTGGGATAGAAGTGAAAACCAGAAAAATGGGACATTCTTCGACCCCCGCCACTTGCTGCCAAACCCCTAGACGAGAGGACTTATAGTATGTTCGCTTTTTAGCCACAGTGAACAAGTTTCCGAATAAACATGTTCCGATACCGCTCACCGGAGCTACAACACTGACTGGACTATCTGGGAGCTACAATAAGATTTTACTCTTACAGAGTCTCGAGTGATGAGTAGTCCTGAGACCCCGTTCACAAGCTCTGCATTATGGTTCTGTAGACTGAGGAGTCTATGCAACCAAACAAATTTATTCCCTCAAAAAATGAAACATTTTGATAGATTCCATAGACGCATAGCATATTAGGGGTGTTCACGTCAACCTTCATACCCGGACCCGGAAGATCGTATAACCAGTGAAGCTAAACAAAACAAACATTTTATTTTTTCATGAAAAAGCAGTATCTCATTGTAAGTATTTTTACAAGAAATGTAATCTTGAGCATCGTGGTAAGTCTATTATGATTAACCACTACTATTCATATAATGTAATTAACATCAAAATTGTGAGTGGGAAGGACTCGCCTAATTTATAAAATGTTCGTAGTTGAGGAGTAATTCTTGCATGTATATTCGGACTTTTGGAAGGAACTGGTAGTTACATTTTTTCCAGGTGGAAAATGGAGTTGCTAAGTTTCTGCCATTGCTGAATATTTCAACAACAACGTTTCCCTTCTCCAAAGAGGAGAAAACTCGTCGTTCAGTTCGAAATGTCGTTCAGTTCACTTTGGACGGCAGTCTCAGCCCATTCATTACAATAAAGGGGCAATAATGTCGGCGAGTATGGAGAAAGACGCTGCAAATTTTACACATGGGTTTATTATTCATGAATTTAGCCAAATTCGGCTTGAAATTACATGAAAATCGAGACCACACCCATATGATCTCAAAACCTTTGAAAATCCCCATTTTGGTCCCGCTTTTTGGCCTTAAAATCCCAGGGTGTTATTTGATCAAACTGATCAGATGTTAGGACCCACTAGGTCCCAAATGGAGTCTATGTACGAAAGAACGAGTTTTTTCGGGCAATCCCATGCCTCCTCGACATGGCCCGGACGGACACTGCAGAAATCGAATCTAGACATGTTAAAACGTACACAGGAAAAGTTGGAGGGTGGGTTTTTAAAAAAATGTCTGATCGAAAACATAGGGTATTATTCAGAATGAATAATAAACCAAAAGCGACAGACCAACGGCATGCCAAAAAACAATTTTTTCAGCTTTTCTGAGGTTGTACATAAAGAATCTGAAGTCAGCTCGGACTCGATTTTTTTTACGAACACCATACTTCCATTCCCGTAGGGAACATGGAAGTAAAAGGTTTGTTTTTGCTTATTTGTAATATTTTGAAAAATTGTATAATTTATCTTTCAAATTCTGAACGTATGTCCCGCGATTGAATCTGTGTCGTCTTTTATGCAGAGTTAGTCAAGTTCTCACATGGAGGTATGAAAAGAGAGGAGGGATAGCGTAAGATGAAAAGGGTGAAGCCAATCGGCGGCCATGCTAGAGGTCCCTGAACTCTCTTATCAGCCCGCGCCGGAACACTAATCAGCTTTTGACAGTTAGTCGTCCCTCCCCAAAAAGTCAAAACCGGCCAGTGGTTTTTGTCATTAACAATTATTTTTATTTTGTCTGTTTTCGTTGCTTTCCTTTTCTCAGAATGCTGATGTGTTCAGCTTTTGGTTGTTTCAATCGAATCGACAATAAAGCGTCAGGGATTACATTTCATAGGTGACCCTTTTTTGACGATTGTTACTACTCGTTATGTGATTCCGGAAAAATAAAATTCTACAAAAGGTCGAATCTAGCCAGTGTTACGCCTAACAGTAAAGCTTCTTCATTATAGGCGGCTACACGCTATCGTGTTATGTCATAATACGAAACACGAGACAACCGCCAAAGTATTTGGCGATACATCCCGCAAGTGTGGACGGATGCTTGTTTCGTGTTATGGCATAAAAAACTGTTTTGTCTCGTGTTATGAGTGTATCCGAAAAAAGTCGGGTTTTCAGTCACATCAAAGGGTTTTGTTTCGACATAACACCGAAACAGAAACAAGTACAAATGCTCGTACAACGTACACACTTTCGCCGAAACAACAAAAGGTTTAGTATACTAAATAGGGCTCTGCGGGCTTTAAAGAGACTCTCAAATCTCTTGAGAATGCTTCTTTCTTCCTCTTTCCCCTTTTTCATTCGGCCCCCACGTTGACATCGCCGCAATAGCTAGTGCACAACATTCCGTTGCATTCGGCGTGTGAATGATAAATGGAGTTTCCGTTCACGGGCTCTGCGTTTGTGTTGTGTGGTGTCTGTGCAACCTGTCAGGATGCTTCGAGGGAATGTATTTGTTTGGCTGCGTGGACTCGGCAGGACGTGGGCATTGGAGCTTGTGATGAAATATTTTTGTTTTATGTACAACCCGGAGATGAAGCAGTCCTAATCAATTTCAAAATTTTATGGTAAGCCTGCCTATTACTCCCTAGGGAAAGTCACCAGCTTTATTCCCTCATCTTTCGGGAGTAAAGGTCATTGTTACCAACTATGAAAGACAAGAAATACTGATTTTGTAGAGTGATTTACTTGAATGACGTTGGCTACTCTGTATTCCGCTCCCCTGGCTTTTTGTCACGGAGGTAGAGAACCCAGGTACGGAAACACGCGATAACCGCCATTTTTGGTCCCTCCGCCTTTTTATCGCTTGTGTTAAAAATAGTAGTAGGCGATATCGTGGAGACTAAGGTGATTGAAAGAACGCAGTATTATTTGTCTCTCCACTTTCGTTTTATTATAGCAAAACTATAGTTTTCGGCCTATAGGTTCTCGGCCATTATCAATGCTTAACTCATCGTCACCCTATTAGTAAAACACATTAAATGTACACAAACAATATAAAAACATAATAACGGCTTAAGACGAAAATATAATAAAATAAAAATAAATAAATAAAATAAAACAAAAACAAAGACTTGACTAGACACGTACCTTTGGTAAAAAAATCAGTAGGGTTAAAGCCTACCTCGTCAAAAAACGATTTCAAATCTATACTAATCTACCGTGACCAATCCTGCCTTACCTTCCTTGTAGCATGGAACTAATGAGGAGATGAGGGGAGGGATTGATTGGTGGGATGTGCCTTATAACCGATAAAAGTGGGGAATTAACAGCCTCGGCTCTCTCGTTAATGCAGGCTGAGGTATTGGTGGAAAGCTCCTTCGCGATGTAAAAACTTTCCAACGCATCCAATTGACGGCCTGTTCCTTCTTTCGCGAGCAGCTGTATTTTGTGGTCCGCCTGTAACCCACACGTCGAAATGTGTTCGAAGAACCTCGAGTCGCTCCTCCGTAAATGTTCCTTAACTCGAGTACGGAGTTGGCGGCCTGTCTTACCAATATAGCACGCCCCGCCATTGCACGCCCCACATTCTAGCCTGTACACTCCCTCTCTCTCTCTGCGGAACTCCTTAAGATGTGGCCAGTACCTAGACCTTTTTGCAGGCCTTTACCTGGCCTGTACCCCATCTTTGGCCCGGATACCGCAACAGAGTCGGTCCCATCGCTCAGCTCAACCCGTTAGCCACGGCTGCTGGCCAGCCAGCCGCGCCCGAGAGAGACCACGCGGAGGTGGGTCGTTTGAGCTGAGGATGCTGGCTTCCGCCATGGACCGAAACCGGACAGGGAAGAGAACCCTGCCTGGGTTGCCCTAGAAGGGAACCCTACTCAAGCATGGCCGGTCCCAGCCCTCTTCGCTCCAGCCAGGAGCGGGAGAAGGCCAGGAGGCGGCCATACGCCCGCCGGTCTCGGACAAGAGCCGAGTCTTCCGGCGGGCCTCCACTCCCCCATGTCGCCCGCCGCAGATCCCCGTGGAGGCTGCAGCGACGAAGCACATGGTCGGCGGTCTCCTCCTCGACACCACAAGGGCATGTTGGAGAGTCCCGCCGCCGGAAGAACCACAACTTGGCGTTAAACGAGCCGTGTCCAGTCAGAATTTGCATGGCAGCGTGCTCAAGGGTGAACCACTTGGCCGCTGCCAGTCTCGTCCGAACGTCGGGCACGAACCCGAATGTACGCCTACCCGTTGAACTGTAAGTCCAACGCGCCTGCCAAGCCTCAACGACTAGGTCGTCAAGGAGGCGGAGGCCCCATGCGGCCCCCCACTCCTCGGCCAAGAGACCGAGGCGCTCTGCCCAATCTTCACGGCACCGTACCCAGTCCAAGTTTCCCTGAACCAGGCGGCGCCCGTGAACCCATGCGTCGAGCAGGAGGTCCGCAGGAGGTATCCCCGCCAGCACCTGAAGCGCGTCGGAACTGACAGTCCGGTACGCCATGGTCACCCTTACCAAGGCCTGCCGCTGCAAGCTGAGGACCTTCGCCCTCGTGGGCCGGTGCCACCACCACGTTGCACCGTACAGCAGGGTAGGTACGAATACCGCCCTGAAGTAACGAGCTCGGCAGTGGAAGTTCGTGCCCCATACGTTTCCCCCCACCGACCTGTACACTCCGCTGCAGTCCGCCACTTCTGTCCTGTCCTTCCCTTTCGAGAGAATCGACTTAAGTGTCCTGCTGTTTTTAAAGGCTACCGCCACTCCATTTCTCTTCAGCACTTTTTCAACGCCTAGAGAGATCTTCCCAAGGTATGGTAGAGTCACCCATTCTTTCTTTTCTAATGGCGTGTTAACTGAAGGATAAATGTCTCCTCTCAATTTCTTTTCTTCTCTGCTTCTTATTATGCCGAGTACAGTCGAAGGATCAAACCCGTTGGCCACAGCTATCTCCTCTATGTTGTCAACCTCCTCCATGAAGTCTCCCTGACTCATTGGAACCGAGAGTAAACGATTCGCCATATAATGAAACGCCGCCATCTTATGGCGCGGGTGGTGACTTGAGTCCGTCGGGATGACGATGTCCGTCGCTGTCGGTTTCCTAAACACCTTGAACCTCACTCCTGATTCTTCGCGTTCTATCGTGAGGTCCAAAAAGTCAAGCCTTCTATCCTCTTCTTTTTCCGACGTGAATTGAAGCCAACCAAAACATGAATTGAGGTATCCCAAAAAGGCAGTGACTTCAATCTCTGGCCCCTTCCATATGGCCATGACGTCATCGACGTACCTCCCCAATAAATTAACTTGTCTCTATATGGGTTCCTATCACTCATAACGTGTTCTCTCTCGAACGCCTCCATGACAACTTCAGCGCACAATGGCGAGATTGGCGACCCCATACTCAAACCTTGTCGTTGACTGAAGAAGTTCCCGTTGAACTGCAGATAGCTTTGTCGTAGACATAGGTTAAAGAAATCCACAAGTTCTTGTCCTATTAATGGGTTTAGTGCATTTCATATCTACGTTTGTCGCAACATCTACGGAGGAGCGACTCGAGGTTCTTTCAACACATTTCGACTTGTGGGTTACAGGCGGACCACAAAATACAGCTGCTCGCTGTAGGAACAGGCCGTCAATTGGATGCGTTGGAGAGTTTTTACATCGCGAAGGAGCTTTCCACCAGTACCTCAGCCTGCATTAACGAGAGAGCCGAGGCTGTTAATTCCCCACTTTTATCGGTTGTAAGGCACATCCCACCAATCAATCCCTCCCCTCCTCTCCTCATTAGTTCCATGCTACAAGGAAGGTAAGGCAGGATTGGTCTCGATAGATTAGTATAGATTTGAAATCGTTTTTTGACGAGGTAGGCATTAACCCTACTGATTTTTTTACCAAAGGTACGTGTCTAGTAAAGTCTTTGTTTGTGTTTTATTTTATTTATTTATTTTTATTTTATTTTCGTCTTAAGTCGTTAATATGTTTTTATATTGTTTGTGTACATTTAATGTGTTTTACTAATAGTGTGACGATGAGTTAAGCATTGATAATGGCCGAGAACCTATAGACCGAAAACTATTGTTTTGCTATAATAAAACGAAAGTGGAGAGACAAATAATACTGCGTTCTTTTTAATTCAACGTACAAATATATTTTCTGTTGTCTTGCGAACGATTCAACCACAACAATCACACCGCCCTTCTATCAATTCAAACCTCCTTCACTTGAGCAGTTGAGCGATGTACATATTACTACGAGCAGCGAGATAACTCTAACTGTTCTGATGCGCACCCGCTTTCCTAATTATAATCTCGGAATTTCCATTTATTCCGCTTTTCCGGTTGTAAATAAAGCTATGTATATAACTTTGGAGTAAATCCGTTTATTTTCCTAGAGACATTACAGCCCTCGCTTCGCTCGGGCTGATAAACTTGTCTCTCAGAAAATAAACCACAACTTTACTCCCTCGATATATAATAAACTATTTTTAGTTTAAAGGTTTTCAAGAAAATGTTGTTTCTGCAACAAATGCACGGTTCGCGAGTGTGTAAGCCACTGTAGCTTTTGCTTCATCGTCCGACATATCGAAGGTTTCTGAGTGCTGATCGTCTGTTTCGCGAGGCACATTTTAGTATCCGCAGTTGAAATGTTTCGGGGTAACAATCCCCTAGTGTGTACAGGTGGCTACGTTGTAGATTCATAAAAGGAAACATGAATGGCGAAACAAGCCGAAACATTTTTTTTATGTTTCGTGTTTCGTTTATGACATAACACGATAGTGTGTAGCCGCCTTCAGAAGTGAGACTCGCTCTGTAGGAGATGCAGTAGCTTTCTTTATCCTGTTACATATTCGTTACTGTCTATCGTTTGGTCTCATTCTCTTTATGTGGCTTTAGAGCAGTGGTTCTCATCGGGGGCGATATCGCCTCCTTGGGGGCAGTGAAAGGCTGCTGCGGTGCGGTGAACAGTTGTAGAGCAGTAGGGGGCCGGTGAGGGTGCCTCAGGTGGTCGGGGGACGATGAGCATGCTTCATGCGCCCGTGCTTGATTAGGCGATAGAAGAGGCCAACCTCCCGGTCCACGTTACATAAAACATAAGTAGCGCGAAAGCAAAAGGGTATTGAAGAACGAGAGGTGAAGAAAAAGAGAAACAACACTCAGCGCCCAACTTTGATCGCATGATCCGATCCTACTGTCCAAGCAGTTCATAGACTCCTCCACTTTCACGCCACAGCATTTATTAGCTAGTGCTAGTGCTGATCAGTGCTAGAGAACCTATAGTTACACACAGGTACTGACAATACCCGCCATATTTGGTCCTTTAGTGAGGGGAGGACGTGTGATTGGCTGGTGAGCGTAACCTACATGACCGGAGCAGCGAATGAGAGATATCAAATCTATTTGATCACTATGTGGAGGGGGGACCAAATATGGCCGACTGTCAGTACTCGTAAGAACTAATAGAGCCTTATCGGTGCTAGTGATAGTGATTGATGGTGCTAGTGCACCATCAAGTTCAACCATCCTACCGATTTAGTCTCACTATCGTTTTGTTTTGTTTCTTTGTTTGTTTTGTTTTTGTTTGTTTGTTTGTTTTTTTTGTTTTTTTTATGGCATCAACTGCTGCGGTCTCACTATCGCTTGCTTAGTTTGTTCACCCATTTCTCCATAAAAATATGCCTGCTATTGTTATTTCACGAAAAACGCCGCAAAATACCCCCACCCCCGAAAACCCACAACAATTACGAAATTTTGGTAAGAGGGCGGTGAAATTGTTATTTGATCCTAGGGGGGCGGCCGATCTAAAAAGGTTGAGAACCACTGTTTTAGAGGAATGACGCTTGGATAAAAGAATAACACTCGATTTTGAAAGAAAGAAAAAAAAAATTTCATTAAGTACGTGTACGGATACCCTAAGCCGTCCCATAAGTAATAATTTTGATACCATAATTTGTTTCATTAAGCCGAACTTCTTCCTCTATTTTCACCACCCTCTCTTCAAAAATGTCGATAAGTTTCGGTAGTTTTCCAAGGGCTTTGTTATATTAAATTTTTGTGCCGTATTTTATAATACCTAAACGTGTGAATTTAAGCGATTTTTTTAAAAATTTCATCCCCCATTCACCCCCCCCCCATCAAAGTTTTCGAGAAATCTCAATGGAACCCAGGGCTTTCGTTACATTAAATTATTGAGTCGAATTTTAGACCGCTAAGATGAACTAGTGAAGTTCAACGCTATTTTTACACTTCCACACCAGAAGGACCACCCCCACCACCTTGACTTTTTCGAAAAATTAAAATGGGAATCAAAGGCTACTATAACATGGAGTATACGTACCGAATATAATGCTTCTAGAATCAACTGGTGATTTATAGTGATTTTTTTACCATTCTATTCCCCCCCCCCTCCACCATGACCGATTTGGCCCAAATGCAATACCGGCCGGGGTCTTATGACTACTGATTTTTGTGCCAAAGCGCGTTCCGCTAAATTGATTTCTTCGAGAGTTATCGTGCTAACAAGAAAACGGCCATAATATTATATATATATATATGAATCCTGGAGACCACTGAATTCGTGTTCTAGAGGTTCTGAAACGTGAAAAAAACATGACATGACCCATGTTTGCCACCATCACGACGAGACCAATAGTGCATTTTTCAGAATGAAATGCACTAAAAAATGGAAAAAAAGGGGGAAAATAATGGGGTTTTCCAACTTAGGCCCATTTTCACCAACAAAATTGATCTCGTTTAAAGTTAATCGTGATTAGTTGCCAATAACGACCCATAGTATGCTAACACGAATAGTTGAACCAACTTTGACCAGGCTGAGTTTCGTTGACCTGAATTTGCATGTTTTTAAGGTAGTACAGGAAAAAAAGCTTAAAAAAGGCAGAATAGCGGCAAAATTCGGCCCAACTTCAAATTTGGCTTTAAAAAATCCTTTTGATGCATACTTCCGGGATTCGAAGAGTCCTCAACGATTCTGAGTGGCAAACATCCTTTCAAGGGAGGGTAGATGTTGGCCTACTCATCGCTATAAGGGGTGAAGAAATTTGCCCGAACGGGGTGTCTTATCCTATGTAGTTTTGTGTGCAGAGTCGATAAAAATTAACACAAGTCCGTGCGACGATTAGGTTTTGATTTACGACGTGCCAAAAAAACTTGGTTTTTGGCTTGAATATTCCCAAAAAATCCTCACGTCCAACGTTTAGTAATACAATTGACGTAGATGTGATTTCAGAAGTAGTTTTTGGCGCTGAATCGATTGCATGGAGACTCGTTTCTGTGCGACCAATATTCGAGTTTTTCCCGATACTTTGTTGTGCTATGAAAATGTGTACCACGATTTTGGGCCGGACTAACCATATTCTCTGATCTTACGTAGTTTTTTTAGCTGAATCGAATGAGCGTTTGCAGGGATGGCTGGGGTCACTACTTTCTGAGATACGCCCACAGATATAAGAACAAATCCCTTAAAAACGCTGGAGATGTTTGCCGTAAAGTATTGTTACTAGCGATCCCGACTACGGCTCATTCAGTTCAGCACAAAAAACTGCGTACGACGAGAGAAAATGATGATACAATTTTTTTAAGTATAGAAAAAATCATGTTTTTTCGGGTATTTTCCTTCATAACTTGCGCTAGCACTACTCTTATAATCATATTCAAAAGAAGTACTCACAAATTGAGAAAGAGCTCTTGTCAGTCGTTTGGGGCGTTGAACATTATAAAAATTATCTCATTGGCAGTTGCTTCACCATACATACTGACCACAAACCACTTATTAGTTTATTAACTAACGCGAAACTCTTAGTCTCTGCAAGGTTGGAGAGATTGTGCCTTCGTTTGCAGGGATATAATTTTTCAATTGTTCATACCCCTGTTCGTTTTAATCCTTCAGATTATTTTTCGAGACACCCTAACAAATCTATTACTGATGCAGACGACGAAGAAGTGATCAATTTATTGGTAAATGCGACCCTCCCCAAGAACATTTCAAGAGATGAAATCAGGAAAAGTACCCAAAATGACCCCGTTCTTGTGAAACTAAAACAAGCTCTAGGTTCTCCTGATCTTTCTCTTTGGGAAGACTCTGACCTACAAATTTTCAAGCGATTGAAATTCGAATTCAGTATCACATCCTATGGCAATGTACTGAGGGGTAATCGAATTGTAATTCCTGTGGAATTATTAAACTAACAGAATTATCATTATTATTTTATTAATTTATTTTATTTTATTAATTTATTAATTATTATTAACAGAATTATTAAACTAGCTCACAAAGGACATCAAGGAATCGATAAAACAAAGGAGTTGCTAAGAAGTAAAGTTTGGTTCCAGAAAATGGACCAGTTAACGGAAAAATCTCTGAAATCTTGTATTACTTGTGTTGTGTAGATAAAAATCAAGGAAATACAAAAAAAAAAGAATAGAAAAAAAAAATTATTCCGGAGGATCTTGAGAAAATAGTTATTTATTGACAATTTTGAAGATCTGAAGGATTAATGGACTGCTTGGAAAGGAGCTGGTAATGAAAATATTGATTAATTAAAATTCTGGAACAAAGACACAAATAATTAGTGACGAACCAAACTCACTTCAATATTAGCTTTTATATGTTCGAAAACGCGATGCCGCACTAAGGCGGCCGAGGAGACACGACGGTGGTTGTCGGCGACGGTATCGAAATGTCGTAGCCACATGCTGTAATTTGGCATTTCATGAAATGACCAGTCATTTCATGAAATGCGCGCTCTACGTGTGATAGTCAGGTTAAAACACCATCTGACCAGAAATCTTGGTCATTTCATGAAATGCCTTCTTTATCTGGGCACTTAATGAAATACATGAGCATTACACCATGTGACCAACTCCTCCTGATCATTTCATGAAATGCCAAAGACGAATAGTCTTTTGCTGTAATACTTCGGCCGGTAGTGTTATCATTGAGTTTGATAACGACCGGCGCGGCGGCTGATCTCTTTATTGAATTCAGTTATTTGATGTTAATTGTGCGTTCTTTTCGTAATACTAAGTAAAAAATAAGAAATTATGGTGGACCACCTGAATTTTTACGAGGAACTCGACAGATATTACGCGGGAAAACCAAATAAAAAACCCTTCAGTAAGTCTCAAGTGGCCGGAGTGATTGATCAAATTAAGAGTGAAACAAAAAGAGTAAGTTAATATGGATTGATGTGTGTTTCGAGTGAGTTTGTTGAAATGAAATACCTACATTATGTATTATGTTGTTTCAGGAAAAGCAAGGAAAGGAGGGAATACCATCTGATTAACACTTACGACGTGGACACTGTCGGGGACACGTCCCACTTGATTAAAAAAATTGAGATAAATTCCTTTGGCAGTTCAAGGAACGACGGCATAAGGTACATTGTAGCTTATGAAGACCTCTTCGATGTTCTCCTAGACTGCCACGTGAACAAAACTGGACATGGTGGACGATCAAAGATGATACATGCACTGGAGTCCAAGTACTACATACCTCGGCCACCAATAGATATTTTCACTTCATTTTGCAGAACATGTAACGAAAAAAAACCGATGAATAGAAAAGTAGTCGTGCGGCCTATTTTGTCGAAAGATTTCGCGGAGAGAGGCCAAGTAGATCTCATCGATTTCCAGGCTCTGCCGGATGGTCCATACAAATGGATTTTGAATTATCAGGACCACACTACAAAATTCGTAATTCTGCGTCCATTGGTTAGCAAAAGAGCTGAAGAAGTTGCTAAAGAACTATTGAAAATATTCCTGCTGATCGGTGCCCCGAAAATATTACAAAGCGACAACGGCAGAGCGTTCGTCAATAAAGTGATCGATGAATTACTTGAACTTTGGCCTGAATGTGTAATTGTTCGTGGACATCCCAGGCGTCCTCAGAGCCAAGGAAGTGTTGAAAGGAGTAACCAGGACATCGAAGCAATGCTAAGAGCTTGGATGAAGGACACGTCGTCAAAGAATTGGCCAAAAATTCTTCCCATCACCGAATAATTAACCGTTGCCTGTATAAGGCGCTGTTTGGATTTGACCCTAAAATTGGGCTGACGTCGACAGATATTCCCTCCGCAATAGCAAAAAAGATGACGAGTGAAGAGGACTTAGATGCATTGGATCATCAACATGCGATTGAAGAAGAATTGGTGACGCACAAAAACGACGTGGGTGACAACAACGCTCTTTCCGACGATGGTGAAGTTTCTAACAGTGCGCAAGTGGATGAGGAAATGGAACTTCCCGCTAATACTCTGTGTTGTATTTGTACTGAAGAAATAACGAAAAGCCAAGACAGTCTTTGGTGCGTTGACTGTTGTGGATGCTTCCATTTTTCTTGTGCACCTTCCCGCAGTTGCGATGACAGTGACATATTGTGCCAGTTGTGTAACCAAAAGAACACAATAATGATTGAAAGAGCGGATTCTCGCAAAAGAATTAAAGTAGCTGCTGACAAGATAGTGCGAATTTCCAATAATCGGCTGCCAGATTTTAAGGAAGGCGACTGTGCAATGTTACAAGTACCCAAAGTCGACAGGGGACCTGCTGATTCACCTAATTTAATCTGCGTAATCGTCGACAAAAAGAATGACGTTTTCCAGGTAATCAACATTTTTTCATTACTTAAAGTATTCCGACTGGTTAATTGAAATTAATCTTCGTTTTATAGGTGGCCTGCGAGAAGGGAATTATAAAAGGTTGGTTTGGACCAGAAAGTCCAATCCCTGCGAAGAATGGACTATTGACAATTGACAAGATCAATAAAAAAATGATACATTATCGTTATTCGGACAAGGGTTTGCAAAGTGTAGTTGCAGGCCGGGTAAAATGCAATGTAAAACTAAAAAATGTGCCTGTTTCGCAAAAAAACAATTATGCAATAGCCGGTGTCACAGTAGCATGCCTTGCGTGAACAATGAATAGTAGGTACGTATTTGAGTTTCCTGTAATTAGTTAAATATTTTTGTAGCTTTTTTATTGTTGAAGTTGTAAATAAATACAACGAATTTCGAAGAGTAACTCTTTTGTTTTTCTTAATTTTGACTCATCATTTCTCAATAATAAAGCTCGGTGCACACGATGCATTTTTTTGAAGCATGATGGCCTGCCTGTTCTAAAAAACATCCGGTCACTGATGGGGATCATATTTATTTTTTTTCACCATGCAAGTAAACATGCTTCAAAAAATGCATCGTGTGCACCGAGCTTAAGTCTTTGTAATCGTATCGCAAAAAATTTGTTTGACCCCCCCCCCCTCAAAATTTGTAGTTTTACGTTTCAAAGTGCGTAGAATCCAAATCTGGAATAAAAAAAAAATTGTCCGTCCGCCGTCCGGGCCATATCTTGCCCTTAATGGGAACCAAAGGCTACTTCAAAATGAAATCATCGTACCGAATATAATGCTCTGGAACCAACTGGTGATTTGTAGTGATTTTTTTACCAGTTCAAGCCATATTACCCCCCCCCCCCCCGCTTCAAGCTTTAAGTTCAGCTTAAACAAACCCGGCATCAAACAGTGCGAGGAAGGGTCAAACATTAACGAAACAAATCATGGTCTCAACATTATTACTTCTGGGACGGCTTAGGGTATCCGCGTACGAAATGAAATGCACTCATTCCGACCGCCAGCTGCCGGAGCGAATTTTTTTTTTTTTTCTGCGAAGGGTGTTGGAATATCCCACAATCTTCAGGCGTTTGAAAAATTTGGAGTATTCCTCGTCACCGTTGATAATAATTGTTTGAGAGGATGAACTTGCCATTATTCACGTTCACGAGACGTTCACATCTTGCTGCAGGGATCTTAGTGAAATTTTCTCTGATCTATTTAAATGTCATTTAGTTTACTTACCTACGAGGAAGCCTAGCTATGAGGGAGCCAATGAAAAACGCTGCGAATTATCGAACAATGCCTTATTATTTCGACTGTTTACGGGTTAATTATTCATGGATGTAGTCGAATCCGGCTTGAAATTTCATGAAAATCGACACCCCACACCCCTATGATCCCAAATCCTTCGAAAATCCCTATTTTGGACACGCTTTTGGCCCATAAAACCCCAGGGAGTTATTTGATGAAACTGATGAGATGTTAGGACCAACTAGACCCCAAATGGAGTCTATGTGCGAAAGAACGAGTTTTTTCGAGCATTCCAAGGGCAAGATATGGCCCGGACGGCGGACGGACAATTTTTTTTTTATTCCAGATTTGGATTCTACGCACTTTGAAACGTAAAACTACAAATTTTGAGGGGGGGGGGGGTCAAACAAATTTTTTGCGATACGATTACAAAGACTTAAGCTCGGTGCACACGATGCATTTTTCGAAGCATGTTTACTTGCATGGTGAAAAAAAATAAATATGATCCCCATCAGTGACCGGATGTTTTTTAGAACAGGCAGGCCATCATGCTTCAAAAAAATGCATCGTGTGCACCGAGCTTTATTATTGAGAAATGATGAGTCAAAATTAAGAAAAACAAAAGAGTTACTCTTCGAAATTCGTTGTATTTATTTACAACTTCAACAATAAAAAAGCTACAAAAATATTTAACTAATTACAGGAAACTCAAATACGTACCTACTATTCATTGTTCACGCAAGGCATGCTACTGTGACACCGGCTATTGCATAATTGTTTTTTTGCGAAACAGGCACATTTTTTAGTTTTACATTGCATTTTACCCGGCCTGCAACTACACTTTGCAAACCCTTGTCCGAATAACGATAATGTATCATTTTTTTATTGATCTTGTCAATTGTCAATAGTCCATTCTTCGCAGGGATTGGACTTTCTGGTCCAAACCAACCTTTTATAATTCCCTTCTCGCAGGCCACCTATAAAACGAAGATTAATTTCAATTAACCAGTCGGAATACTTTAAGTAATGAAAAAATGTTGATTACCTGGAAAACGTCATTCTTTTTGTCGACGATTACGCAGATTAAATTAGGTGAATCAGCAGGTCCCCTGTCGACTTTGGGTACTTGTAACATTGCACAGTCGCCTTCCTTAAAATCTGGCAGCCGATTATTGGAAATTCGCACTATCTTGTCAGCAGCTACTTTAATTCTTTTGCGAGAATCCGCTCTTTCAATCATTATTGTGTTCTTTTGGTTACACAACTGGCACAATATGTCACTGTCATCGCAACTGCGGGAAGGTGCACAAGAAAAATGGAAGCATCCACAACAGTCAACGCACCAAAGACTGTCTTGGCTTTTCGTTATTTCTTCAGTACAAATACAACACAGAGTATTAGCGGGAAGTTCCATTTCCTCATCCACTTGCGCACTGTTAGAAACTTCACCATCGTCGGAAAGAGCGTTGTTGTCACCCACGTCGTTTTTGTGCGTCACCAATTCTTCTTCAATCGCATGTTGATGATCCAATGCATCTAAGTCCTCTTCACTCGTCATCTTTTTTGCTATTGCGGAGGGAATATCTGTCGACGTCAGCCCAATTTTAGGGTCAAATCCAAACAGCGCCTTATACAGGCAACGGTTAATTATTCGGTGATGGGAAGAATTTTTGGCCAATTCTTTGACGACGTGTCCTTCATCCAAGCTCTTAGCATTGCTTCGATGTCCTGGTTACTCCTTTCAACACTTCCTTGGCTCTGAGGACGCCTGGGATGTCCACGAACAATTACACATTCAGGCCAAAGTTCAAGTAATTCATCGATCACTTTATTGACGAACGCTCTGCCGTTGTCGCTTTGTAATATTTTCGGGGCACCGATCAGCAGGAATATTTTCAATAGTTCTTTAGCAACTTCTTCAGCTCTTTTGCTAACCAATGGACGCAGAATTACGAATTTTGTAGTGTGGTCCTGATAATTCAAAATCCATTTGTATGGACCATCCGGCAGAGCCTGGAAATCGATGAGATCTACTTGGCCTCTCTCCGCGAAATCTTTCGACAAAATAGGCCGCACGACTACTTTTCTATTCATCGGTTTTTTTTCGTTACATGTTCTGCAAAATGAAGTGAAAATATCTATTGGTGGCCGAGGTATGTAGTACTTGGACTCCAGTGCATGTATCATCTTTGATCGTCCACCATGTCCAGTTTTGTTCACGTGGCAGTCTAGGAGAACATCGAAGAGGTCTTCATAAGCTACAATGTACCTTATGCCGTCGTTCCTTGAACTGCCAAAGGAATTTATCTCAATTTTTTTAATCAAGTGGGACGTGTCCCCGACAGTGTCCACGTCGTAAGTGTTAATCAGATGGTATTCCCTCCTTTCCTTGCTTTTCCTGAAACAACATAATACATAATGTAGGTATTTCATTTCAACAAACTCACTCGAAACACACATCAATCCATATTAACTTACTCTTTTTGTTTCACTCTTAATTTGATCAATCACTCCGGCCACTTGAGACTTACTGAAGGGTTTTTTATTTGGTTTTCCCGCGTAATATCTGTCGAGTTCCTCGTAAAAATTCAGGTGGTCCACCATAATTTCTTATTTTTTACTTAGTATTACGAAAAGAACGCACAATTAACATCAAATAACTGAATTCAATAAAGAGATCCGCCGCCGCGCCGGTCGTTATCAAACTCAATGATAACACTACCGGCCGAAGTATTACAGCAAAAGACTATTCGTCTTTGGCATTTCATGAAATGACCAGGAGGAGTTGGTCACATGGTGTAATGCTCATGTATTTCATTAAGTGTAGACGACCCTTGTCTTATTACTTTTCAAGGGATTACTCCCCCCTCACCGCACCACCCTAGTCACTCCTGCAGTGAATTCGAGGGAATGGGGAGGCTGAAAATAAAGAATTAAACTTTATTGAAGCTAAATACTTACCATTTTTTACTTGTATTGAGTTCCGAGAAAAAATTGCTCCCAGGGTGGGATTCGATCCCACGACCTCCTAGTTTCGCGCCAGGCGCTCTGTCACTGAGCTAGCCTGAGAGGCTTACGCTAAGAGCGAACACGAGACAAATAAAATGAACTGCTGGGCCAAAATGACAGTGTCTAAATGACTTGTGTTCCCGGACTATAAAGTTTAGGATCCTAATAACCGGGATGAAAAACAGATTGTAAGTATGATCGTCAGAGGTTACCCACTTTTTGATTTTAATTGTTCAGCTGGTTAATGTTGTCTTTTTTTAGGTACGAAAAAAGGTGTTGGAAAATCCTCAGCTGTCGGATTCGCTGACAACTTTGGTGAGATACCACATTTCATTATCCAGTCCGGGCCAACACAACCACCCAATCGCTACATCTTTCATGAATCAGGAATTGGATGACTCTTTAAAAGGTGAAATAAAAAAGCACATAGATAGTGGGATCACCAACATAAGAACGATAAAAATGCTGCTGCGGAGCTACGTTAAAGAAAACGTATCGGACAATGTCACCCACTTTTCTCGGGCGTTTTTCCCCACATGCAAAATTATTCAAAATTTCGTTTCGAAGTTCATCATGCAAACGAAACAAAGCAAAATCGACCAAGTGGCATTGTCGACGAAGGCTGAGCAGTGGAAGAAGGAAACATGTGGACGAGTTTTTTTTTCGGCCCCAAAATGAAAATGCATCTTTCACATTTTGCTTTCAAACTGCTTGGCAGCAAGACTTAATCGAACGATACGGAAGTATAGTTCTCCTGGATGCGACGTACAAAACAACGAAGTATGCGCTTCCGTTGTTCAGCCTTGTCGTAAAAACTAATAGCCACTACGTTGTCGTTGGGGTATTCATAATCAGCAATGAAGACACCCGTTCAATATCCGAGGCGCTAAACATTTTCAAACAATGGAACCCAGCTTGGAAGCCGACGTATTGCATCGTTGATTATTGCGACGCAGAAATCAACGCCATTACCGCTGTATTCGGATGCAGGATCTATTTGTGTGATTTCCATCGTGAACAAGCATGGATCCGGTGGATTAAAAAAAGGGGCAATGTCAACAAGACCGACGGCGAGGAACTATTGCGATAATGGCGGCGCATAGCTCTAGTACGACCGAAGAAGAATTCGCCACATCTACTGATGAATTATTCGAGATCGAGGCTTGGAAAGGAAATGAAAAGGCCCAAAACTATTTCAAAAGCACTTGGTTAGCAGAAAAAGAGAAATGGACTAAAATGTTCTTCGATAAAGAGTTCACGTTCATAATTTCAACCAATAATGGGATTGAAAATCCTAATAGGATCATGAAACATTCCTACCTCAACCAACATACGGACATTATCCGGACGACGATGGAAGGGCATAGCCCAACACGATTCGAGTTTCGAGAAAAAATGGCTCCCCGGCGGGATTTGAACCCGCAACCTCTGGATTACCAGTCCAGCACGCTGCCATTTGCGCCACGGAGACGCCTATGGGAGTCGTACTCCGAGGGATAAGCTAAGCCGAACCCCACCCAGGTCCATTGTTTCTCGAAACTCTAGGCGCTTCTCCTGATCGGTAAACCACGCCGAATTTATCTTATCTAGATGTTGTTAGATGGATATTAATGAATAAATCTGTCGCCGGTATTTTAATTAATAAATTAATTAGTCTGATATTATCCGGACGACGATGGAAGGGCATAGCCCAACACGATTTGAGTTTCGAGAAAAAATGGCTCCCCGGCGACCGATTTATACAGATTTATTCATTAATATCCATCTAACAACATCTAGATAAGATAAATTCGGCGTGGTTTACCGATCAGGAGAAGCGCCTAGAGTTTCGAGAAACAATGGACCTGGGTGGGGTTCGGCTTAGCTTATCCCTCGGAGTACGACTCCCATAGGCGTCTCCGTGGCGCAAATGGCAGCGTGCTGGACTGGTAATCCAGAGGTTGCGGGTTCAAATCCCGCCGGGGAGCCATTTTTTCTCGAAACTCGAATCGTGTTGGGCTATGCCCTTCCATCGTCGTCCGGATAATATCAGACTAAATAATTTATTAATTAAAATACCGGCGACAGATTTATTCATTAATATCCATCTAACAACATACGGACAAGTCACTGTGTGGTGTTCTAGTAAGGAACCTTTAAAGACGAGTAGACGCATACGGCGCCATGTTCGTTCTTATCAGTTTGAAAAGAATGGTTGGGGGTGGTTTGTTGACATCCACAAAACATCAACAAAAGGTGGGTTTTACAAGACTGATAATTGATAAGAGCGAACATGGCGTCCTGTCTGATTATATATGTATGTACAGGGTGTTTCTGGAGGAATGATCAGGACTTTAACCAGTGATAGTACTAACTAGGACAAACCAAAATCGTCATATGAACCCAGGGTCGCAAACGCTTCCCTTCTGAGTTACAGTTATTTTTGTTATTTTTTGGCCAAACGCTCTCTTTTCGTCAATAACCATTTTTAGCGTCGCAGCTATTCGTAACAGAAGAAAACCGATGACGGTTATGGAAAGAGCACAAAATTTCAGTTCAAGAAATGCTGTTGCAACTACCTGAAGCCATGTTTTAGTACTTTCTTTTATTTTTTGAAAAAAACCAAACCGTAAATTGTAATTTTACTGTTTCTTACAAAGAAGATTTTTCCACAAACTTCAGTGGCAAAGTCACGGTTAAGTTATTGATAAAACATGCCAGTATTGTAAGCTACAAAACGACTTTTTAAATTTCACAATCGATGCATTTTTCGTTGAGATATTGCATCTAACGTTCAGAAATCCCTGATCAGGTAGTCAAATTGAGCCACATAGCACCTACCTAAAAAAAATTGAAAACAGTCATTTCCCGAGTCAATCCTTGAATGTGCTCACGGAAATAATTTCATGAAACTAATGCCTGGTGTTATTTTGTCAAATAATTACTACAAACCCCTCCCCACCCCACAAAAATAACCAAAATCACAGAAAAATGATTGAATAATGTGTATTGTGGACTATGGAATGAAGAAACTGGATGTAAACTGGGGAAGCCTACAACTTACTCGATGGATTGATTTTCGTATGTCTTTTGTCCCCCCCTCCCATCATAAAAAGTACGAATTTACAACTGTTTTCAGGGGATTGACAATTGTTACTTTTCTATGAGATGATTATTATTGTTTCAAAAGACTTACTAAGAGACACAATACATGGTTTTTCGTGCAGTGGAAGTTGTAATCTGGATTTAGATTCCATCCAGTTACGCGTGTTGTTGATTCCATCCCTCGTGAATGTAGCTTCGTCACTCGTCAGTGAAAAGAATAGTTGGGACTAAATGGCGGTTAGCGCCGAGCCATCGACAAAATTGTAATCGGAGAACTTCGTCCCCGTCGTGAAGGTTTTGCACTTTTCTCAGGTGATAAGGATGCATACCGTTAATGCGCAATGTCCGCCATACACGGGTATGGGGTATTCCGACTGCTCTTGATACTCTCCTAGTGCTTATGGAAAGATCCATTGTGACTAGACGTAGGATTTCATCTTCTTCGTTTTGTTCATGATTCTCCTGAAGGTTTCTTCTTTCGGAGGTGATCCGAGCGCTGTTCCTGTAGTACGAAAGGTGTCGAAAACTTGCCGAAAAACACTAGGTGCGGGGATCGGTCGCTGTGGGAGTCGTCCACGATATTCCAGTTGAGCTCGAGCGAAATTCCCGTTGCAAAAGCCATAAATAAAAAATTTCGCTCCGGCAGCTGGCGGTCGGAAAGAGTGCATTTCATTTTGTATACGGATACCCTAAGCCGTCCCAGAAGTAGTAATGTTGAGACCATGATTTGTTTCGTTTATGTTTGACCCTCCCTCGTACTGTTTGCTGCCGGGTTTGTTTAAGCTGAACTTAATGGGAATCAAAGGCTATTTCAAAATGGAATCATCATACCGAATATAATGCTTCTGGTATCAACTGGTGATTTGTTGTGATTTTTTTACCATTTCAACCCCTATTTTCCCCCCTCCACCTTGACCGATTTGGCCCAAATGCAATACCGACCGGGGCCTTATGACTAATGATTTTTGTGCCAAAGCGCGTTCCGCTAAATTAATTTCTACGAGAGTTATCGTGCTAACAAGGCCTCACACTTACTTCCACCCCGGGGACATCACCCCCTCCCCCTCGACTTTTTCAAAAAATTAAAATTGGAATCAAAGGCTACTATAACATGGAGTATACGTACTGAATATTATGCTTCTAGAATCAACTGGTGATTTTTAGTGATTTTTTGACGACTTCAAGCCCGATTTTCCCCCCCTCCACCTTGACCGATTTGGCCCAAATGCAATACCGACCGGTGTCTTATGACTACTGATTTTTGTGCCAAAGCGCGTTCCGCTAAATTAATTTCTACGAGAGTTATCGTGCTAACAAGGAAACGGCCATAAAGATATATATAAATAAATATATATAAAGAAATATATAGAGATATATATATGAATTCCGGAGACCACTGAATTCGTGTTCTAGAGGTTCTGAAACGTGAAAAAAACATGACATGACCCATGTTTGCCACCATCACGACGAGACCAATAGTGCATTTTTCAGAATGAAATGCACTAAAACTATGTCCGCATACTCTGAATGGAAAAACAAATGCGGCATAATGAAATAGTTAAGTTTTTTAAGTACACGAACGAATCTAAATCCAGATTACAACTTCCACTGCACGAAAAACCATGTATTGTGTCTCTTAGTAAGTCTTTTGAAACAATAATAATCATCTCATAGAAAAGTAACAATTGTCAATCCCCTGAAAACAGTTGTAAATTCGTACTTTTTATGATGGGAGGGGGGGACAAAAGACATACGAAAATCAATCCATCGAGTAAGTTGTAGGCTTCCCCAGTTTACATCCAGTTTCTTCATTCCATAGTCCACAATACACATTATTCAATCATTTTTCTGTGATTTTGGTTATTTTTGTGGGGTGGGGAGGGGTTTGTAGTAATTATTTGACAAAATAACACCAGGCATTAGTTTCATGAAATTATTTCCGTGAGCACATTCAAGGATTGACTCGGGAAATGACTGTTTTCAATTTTTTTTAGGTAGGTGCTATGTGGCTCAATTTGACTACCTGACCAGGGATTTCTGAACGTTAGATGCAATATCTCAACGAAAAATGCATCGATTGTGAAATTTAAAAAGTCGTTTTGTAGCTTACAATACTGGCATGTTTTATCAATAACTTAACCGTGACTTTGCCACTGAAGTTTGTGGGAAAATCTTCTTTGTAAGAAACAGTAAAATTACAATTTACGGTTTTTGGGTTTTTCAAAAAATAAAAGAAAGTACTAAAACATGGCGTCAGCTAGTTGCAACAGCATTTCTTGAACTGAAATTTTGTGCTCTTTCCATAACCGTCATCGGTTTTCTTCTGTTACGAATAGCTGCGACGCTAAAAATGGTTATTGACGAAAAGAGAGCGTTTGGCCAAAAAATGACAAAAATAACTGTAACTCAGAAGGGAAGCGTTTGCGACCCTGGGTTCATATGACGATTTTGGTTTGTCCTAGTTAGTACTATCACTGGTTAAAGTCCTGATCATTCCTCCTGAAACACCCTGTATATGTACCTGTCTGATTATAGGTTCTCTAGTTCTAGACGTGATAATTACAGAGTTTTTGCCGGACAGTTTAAAAAAGTACCAGCAAGAAAACAGTAAATTAAGCGGTCACTACAAAGTGTGTAGTTCGGAAGTGCCCCCCTTTCTCGTTAATAGACCATTATTTTTTGTAAAACACGTTTATCAACGATACACATCTGCTCTTAGTGTATATTCATCAGAATTGATCCACATGCCGGAGGAAGGAATTTTCAAAATGAGAAGCGAAACGAATGCCAATGAGCACCATATAGTAGATTTTAACGTTCCCTGTTGTTCTTGCACAGACTTCAAGAAATTTCGATTTCCCTGCAAGCATATTTGTGCGGTGATAATTTTTGTGCCAACTCGTAATTTTTTTAGACTACCAAAAAAGTACATCAACAGTCCCTATTTAACTTTAGATGCTAAATATTCAATTTTTAATGTACAAGAACTCCCGTTAGATGAAGAACCTGGCAAAATTGGCAGCAGCATGGAACGCGGGAACCACCGGATGAGCCAGCAACCTATTCGATTCAGTCTCACGTCGACACAGTCAAAAAAATTCGCGAGACAGCCAAGAATATTTATGATTCAACTTTTCTTTTGAAAAAAGATGGGAAAGACTTAACTAGTTTACTAGAAATTCTTTAAAAAACACAAGAAGAACTCAATAAGTGTATTGAGCTCGAAGAAAACAACAATATTGCTCTTTTGCCCGATCAAATCAGGGAACTTCCCACGCGTAAAAAGAGAAAATTTAATTCTTTAAATTCTTAGGTGATCCACTGCCTTGTCGCTAACTTGAAAATGATGTATACATTATTGAACTACTTGTTTAACTTAGTTTCTCTTCTTGTGTGTAAAGAAAAAGAAAAGCTTTTTGAAAACGTTGAACCTACTTGGAACGGTGGCAGAATAGCAACTCCCGACGACGAGTTGGCGAAGGCGAGTATGAAACGTCGGAAGCCCAGTCAGTCGAAAGGCGACTAAAACGATTTTCACGTTGAATAATTAAATCGATCGGACGATTAAGATTTTACCGAAGTAAATTCTTCGGACGAGTGTTGTGATTTGGCCGAAGTCAATTCTACGGACGAGTGATTGTACCTCGAAAAACACGCGTTACGACGACAAGACAAAAATGGGACAAAAGTCACCGCTCTCCTCAAAGGCAAAAAGGCAAGTGAGTCTTATTTTATTTTTCGCTAAAATCAGCTTGTTAAGATCAGAACATATGATTTGTGGCTATAATTGTTCCAAGCCCGAATAATAAATTAATACATAAAAATGAAGCTCTGAAGCAGCCGTTTTTTTTTTTGTTTTTAAATTGAAAGAAGAAACAGTTGAAGAAAGAAAAAAAGAAGAAGAAAAGGGAGAATAAGGAAAAGAAGAAAATTAAAACATAACACCTTGCCTAGCGACAGAAGGACCCAATCGCAGAGATCCAATTCATATGTCACCCCTTCCTAACTCCCCTTGGCATAATCTTTCGATGGATTTTCTTGGACCATTCCCAAACAACAAGTATCTTCTCGTTGTTATCGACGATTACAGTCGCTTTCCGGTTGTCGACATTATATAATCTACGTCATCCCGAACAGTTATTCCAAAGTTGTCTAGGATTTTCTCAGAGTATGGTTTCCCTTCAGTCGTGAGAAGTGACAATAGTCCACCTTTCAATTCAAAAGAAATACGAGCATTCTTTGAAGATCGAGGCATAAAGCATCACAGGATAACTCCTCTGTGGACTGAAGCTAATGGGCTAGCCGAGAGATTTATGCGGACTTTAAACAAAGCCATTAAAACAATAATGTTGGAAGGGAAAATTTGGGAAGAAGACATTTTCGATTTCCTTCTTCATTACAGGTCCACCGGTCCACCCCTCATTCTACAACTGGGACAGCTCCGGCTAAAGTTTTACTGCAGGTGCCCCCGAGGACGTTTATGCCAGAATTTCAAAGTGTTGATCAATATGAGGATTTTGACGACCTACTTACAAGAGACAGAATTAAAAAGAAAAGGATGGAGGAATACGCCAACGAGAGAAGGAACACTCGGCATCATCAAATCACATTGGGGGACAAAGTACTTGTGAAGCAAACGAAGAGAAATAAATACACTCCGGCATTTGAACCAAAACCTTACAATGTTGTCGATGTTAAAGGAACGGCAGTCACAATTGAGAATAATGGCAAAAGATTGGTTCGAAATTCATCCCTTTTGAAAAAAATTGCTCAACCCTGTAAATGATGTTCAATCCCAACTTCAGCATCAATTTGTCGATGAAGTAATATCAATAAGTGATGAAGATATTGGTGATAATGAAGAACGATTACAGTGTGAAGAAGAAATGGCAGCAGCAGAAGAATCAGGAAGAGGAGAAGAAGAAACCTCAATCGATGAACCAAGTTCTCCAGGGTTGCAGGGCTCTCTCTCTCCAATTATCAAGACCAAGAAGTAACCTTTGGAGAAAGGCTAAGAAGAACTCGAAGGATACCGAAGCGGTACGATGACTATGTTTTATATTGAAACAAGGGAGGAATGTAGTATCCTCCAATTATTATTATTCACATGTTTTGGATTGGAAGGTGTACTTTTAAAATTATTAAAAGGATTCACTTTAAAGCTGTTGGTCTTGTGATCTTTGGGACAATACACCTAGGAGCCTTTTTTAAAACTTTTCTAGTGTAATTATTTGAACATATAGCCCTCTACCAATCCGGTAACCCCAGCTGGCGATCGGCGTTACTGTTGCTCAGAACGTTGGACTAATGTTGTCAGATCAAAGCATAAATGTTCACACAAGGGTTATAAAGCCAACTTTCGGCTTTTGTACTAGTTAAATTATGTTTCTAGAGATGTACATGCAAGCGAAGGAAAATTGATAGTGAACATTCAAAACTTGAAGAGACATCGGCTGCAGTGTCAACGTTCCTACAGTGTTGAATGTGAGGCATCCGCTTTTTCGTGGGTCGGTTCAAACCTGGAAATCGTTGGTGAAAACGAGGACAGCGCATTGCTATTTCCTTCGTCTTCACTTGGAAATCCAGGGGTCGAACGTTTGAGAAAAGATCTCCAGCTGAAGAACGCTCTTCTTCTTAAATACATATAGAAACAAAATCAAGACGCTGCAACAAAAATATAGCGAGTTGCAAAACTGGAAAGGATAATCGACGAACTCAGAGGCAAAATTAGCTTTGATGACGAGCAATGTGCCCTTCTAGAGTCAATTTATCCAACGTCTCTATCTACTGAAAAGTTCCAGATTAGAAAAAATTTACAATGGAAGACTCCTATGTTTTGCAGTGACTCTAAACTACATTTCTCCGCGTGGATACGATTATGTTCGGAAAGTGTTCGATACGTGCCTTCCTCATCGCAAAACAATTTTCAAATGTTATATGACCGTCGGGACTGAGCCAGGGTTCTGTGATGAGGCCTTCAAAGCGATGCAGTTATTCACGTCGTCGAAGGATTACGAAACTGCCGCGTCTCTTGTTGTTGACGGCATGCACATTAGGCAATGTGAAGCATGGGACGGGAAAAGATCGTGGGACATGTAAATTACGGCTGTGACTTCAACACCGATAATGCTCCTCTTGCTAAGGCAGCTCTAGTGTTCCTAATAAACTCAGTTAATGCCAGTCGCTTCATGAAGTAGGTGTTAACGTTGTTTCCCTTACTGTTGACGGTGTGTCTGCTAATTTGAGTATGGCAAGGCATTTTGGATGCTCTTTCTAACCTGGCAACCTAAAAACTGATTTCCCCCACCCTGTGACCGGTAAAAAAGTTTATGTTTTCTTGGAACCATGCCATATGTTAAAATTAGTTAGAAATACGTTAGGTGCCCATCAGGTGATTCATAATGATGGTACTATATCATGGGAATTTGTTGACAAGCTGTATAATTTGCAGCAATCCGAAGGGCTTCGTCTTGCCAATAAGCTTTCTAAAGGGCACGTAAATTGGCAGGAATAGAAAATGAAAGTCAAGCTGGCGGCTGAGACCTTAAGCGAATCCTTCGCCATCGCTTTAGATTTTTGCCGAAATTCCCAGACTACCGGTTTCTCAGGTTCTGAGCCCACTTCAATTTTTTTCAAAAATTTCAATAATTTATTTGACATTTTAAATTGACGCAGCATGAAAGGGTTTGGTTTCAAAAAAGCACTAAATGTAGCAAATTTCTAGGCAACTAGGGCGTATCTATTAGAATTATCTGATAACATTGGGGAGATGAGAGACATTAATGGAAAATTATTGGTTAACGGAAATAGAAAAGTCGTATTTTTGGGGTTCCAAGAATGCATTATGAGTGCCATTGGCTTGTTTGAAGATTTGGTTTTATAAGATAAGGCCCTGAAATTTTTGCCTTTGTACAAAGTCAGTCAGGACCACGTAGAATTATTTTTCAGTAAAGTTCGAAGCCTGAGTGGCTCGAACAATAACCCAACCGCGAAGCATTTTTCCAGGGCGATAATAAAGAAGATAATAATTTCCAATGAGTGTTAGTGATTCGCGAGTGTAAGTGATATCTATTGATTTCTATGGGGGGTCAAGGGGTGGAAGGGCCAGATACGCGATTTATCGAGAAAGGTTTTAGTACTCCTTCTCTCGACTTAGCCTCTACTGGCCCAGGCGACTGCACCTCCTCGAGGTCCACCACGGTAACTTAGCACTAATGCTAAGGCTGACGAAGCAACGTCGAGATTGGTGTATTCTCAGACACCTTAGGGCCTTTAAACAGCTTGTAAATAAATTGTTGTCCTTGCAGATTGAAACTCAGCGGCTGTATTGGAGAAAGAAAAGGAATCACTACGACATAAACACATAAAGAACCCGAGAGCAAGAAATTTCCGGAAATATATGATTAAAAAGAAAGTGAACAGCAGGTACAACAAGTAGGGGGACAGTAGGGAACAAGTAGGGATAAACATAGCCAAACCCCACCCGGGGCCATTGTTTCTCGAAACTCTAGGCGTTTCTCCTGATTGGTAAACCACGCCGAATTTTATCTTATCTAGATGTTATTAGATAGATACGAGGGTTTCTGTCGCCGGTATTTTAATTAAAGAAGTAAATTAATTAACTGATTTTACCCGGACGACACGGAAAGGCAAAGCCTATCACAATTCGAGCTTTGAGAAAAAATGGGGAGAAATAATGGCTCGGGGTGGGGTTTGACTGTGTTTATCCCTCTCTCTGCGTCTCCCAAGGGCGTCACTGTGGCGTAATTGGTAGCGCATTGGACTAGCATTCCAGAGGTTACGGGTTCAAATCCCGTTGGGGAGCCCATTTTTTTTCGATGCTCGGAATTGTGTTAGGCTTTGCCTTTCCGTGTCGTCCGGGTAAAATCCGTTAATTATCTTACTTCTTTAATTAAAATACCGGATTAAAATATCTATCTAATAACATCTAGATAAGATAAAATTCGGCGTGGTTCACCGATCAGGAGAAACACCTAGAGTTTCAAGAAACAATGGCCCCGGGTGGGGTTTGGCTATGTTTATCTATGGCTATCGGATTCTCTTGTAGCTTAAAAAAGTTCGAAACCGTATTTCTGTTGAAAGTATTCTCCAAAATATTTGCCCAGTCTGACACGCTGTACAATATTCTTCAATCAACCCGATTTGATGTAGCCTTTTGTAGGAAGCACATTGATTTATTTCAATGTTTCCTTAGAGAGGTGAAGACCACTTTTTTCGAGCCTCTATGGGACGAGTTAACGACTTCTACAGAAGAAGTTGCTTCTCCAAGCGTGAGAGGGAGAAGTAGCGAGAGTGATAGTCACTCCTTTTACCTCTCTATTTTCAACAAAACTCTCGACAACGCCGATTCGCAAATTTCTAGTCGATTTTGTAGCATTGAGGAACTTAGTTTTGTATCCCTTCTTGAAGATTCTTCCTTTGATGTATATACTCGGACTTTCCCGCGAGCTTTGTTGGGAAGTTTAGTTTCCCGTTATAAGAAATTTGATTTGTACCGTTCAAAACAGAGCTCTTCGTACTTTTCACAAAAAAAGAATTATATGGAGAAGAAGTACATGAGTTGGTGACATATTTCCACGAACTGCCCTGGGTTCTTCCGGAATTATACCGATTGAGCCTTTTAATCTTAACAATTCCTTCCACTACTGCTTCCGTTGAAAGATCGATGTCTACGCAGGGACAACAGCGTCTGAACAGTTTGTCTCTAATTTCAATTGAAAAAGCTCGACTAAATAAATTAACGGCGATTCAAAATTTTATGGTTATGTACGTGATTTCTTTTACAGAAAAGAATCGCCGAATAGAACTTACTTTTAAATAATTTACCTTACGATTTTCATTTTTTTTGTAAATAACTTGTAAATACGTTTGTTATTGAAGATTATTCTGAGTCTGCTTTTCTATGGTTTGTGCAATAACCTATTTGTGATTTTAGCCTGAACAACTAGTCCCTCGATCTAGTCATGTGCCATGTGCTTCCCTGTTCTGTTTATTTTCTTTTTCCCCTTTTTCGTCATATTTCAAACTGTTGTAAGGGGTCTTATCTTATCATTATCTTATCAGGATGTTGTGTGTGTTCGAGAGTCAATAAAAAGTGTTCAAGTCTTTTGTGCCTGAAGAGGTCATCGACGAGCTAGCCGAAAAACCTAGGAAGCTGCGAGTTCGTTTTGTAACTTACTACAAATAAACCTGTACATTTGTGTAAAAATGTTGTGTTCTAGCATACAATTTCATACTTTGTTTTTGTTCCGCAAGTTCATCTTGAATAATAAACAATTAATTAATTTTAAATTAATAATAAATTTTCATCAAGTTTGAAATGAAGAAATACATGTACTGTAGATTTTTTGATTCGGTTATTTCCATTCAAATTTCAAAAAACGACTTACCTACAAGTGCTTAGGCTTAGAGGGTTAAAAGGCTTACAAATGACGAAACTGACCCCCTCCCCCTCTATTTCCACCCGATGAAGATGTTACATCTCATCCCCCCCCTCCCAGAGAAAAATCCTACCTTCGCCCCTGCTAATGGCCTGCCGGTTACATTTCGCATGCTTCAGCTGAAAGCCACGGAAGAAGCGGAAAAACAAGGGGTCCAGTCTTTCAAGGCTTCACGAGGTTGGTGTCATAATAGCCACCGTGAATAAGCTGCCACCGTACATAATTTTCAACCGAAAAACCATTCCTAAGGAGAAGTTTCCAACTGATGTCGTCATCAGGGCGCAAGCCAAGGGCAGGACGACAAGTGAACTGATGGAAGACTGGATAAAGATCGTGTGGAACGATCGTCCCGGAGCGCTTACCTCGTCACCTCGTAGTCATCCCGAAGCCTTTCAAGGACCAGCTTGATTTTATATTGGGACGATGGCCTTCAACAGAAAACACAAACCACTGTTTGCGGTTTTAGCGCGGTTGGATTGTTGCTCCTCTTTTAATTTTAATGTAAAAAATTCGTTTGAATTTTGTGAAAGAATAACTTCTGTTAGAGTGACCGAAGAGGAATTTTTGGTTTCTTTTAATGTAGTCAGTCTGTTCACGTCGGGCCCCATTTTTATTTTGATTTATATTTTGACGAGGCGCTGGAATGAGGTTGAGAACCTGACTAACATTCCCCAAGAATTATTTTTTGAAATTCTTGTATTTGTTAGGATGAACGGATATTTTCGTGCTCCGGATGGGGATTTGTACAGGCAGCTGGATGGGGTTCAGATGGGGGGGAAACTCTCGTGCCCTGTAAGCGACATCACCATGAATGAATTGCTTCATTGGGTCGTTGACTCACTCTTGTACGCCCCCAAATTGATTGTTAAATATGTTGATGATCTGTAACCAAAGCATTTTCGGCTATGCGTCCCTATGACGTTTTTTGTGCGTCCACGTACGCACTATCACCTGTGCAAGTTTGCACACATTCACCCTGTATTAATGTTTTTAAGGAATGTCGAGTAGCTAGTGCAATTATGTCACGATTTGTTTAATGGAACCCGGGGTGCGGGGTTTGTATCACGGCCTAAATTGTATTTAAAATTTGTTGATTGCATTCAAAATTATGCAGTAAGTCTGGGTGGATGCGGTCGCATAAATGAGATGTACTTTTCCTGAGAGGCTACAGATGTCGGAACAATAGTTAATGACTTCAGCGTAGATTCTATGTCGATTCTACGTTGAATAAAACACGTCTATAGCTCAACGTCATAACGATGTTGCATCTTGATCGATGGAACAACGTATTTGCATCGAGTTGATTTCAACTAATATTTTACGTCGAATAAAACACATAGATAGCTCAACGTTACACCGATATCGTATCATGGCTAATATATCAACATTACTGTACGAGGCAAAATTGACGTCGATTCTACGATGAACTGTCCTCATTAACGAAAAAACGTCTATCGCCGTTGATTCGATGGAAGTGTGTTTATGGGGTATGCGGGCGAGACGACCGCCCAGAGCGGCCCGTGGATCTTCTTGCTGAATCCGTGCTGCCAATTGGTTGATTTTTCTTTTGCCTCTATCATTGGCCTCTGGCACACTACCTTTCTTTATTATACAGGGTGTACAAAAAGCGACTGGACAGAGAAAAACCAGTGAAGGGGCAACACATTTCCGATCGAAATGGCTATTTGCACTTTTCCGAAATTCCGCTTTGTTTCCGAGATATCCGCCATTTTCTGATTTTTTCAGAAACAGCTTGTTGCACACGAAATAATTGTTGCAATGACAAAATTGATGAGCCCATTAGAAGGAGGACACAATTTTCTATTCAAAGAGCCTATTTTTATCCAGATCAGACGACGTTTACTACGTTTTGAATCAGCTTATTAGCGAGGAAACTTAATTCCGGAAGTATTGGTGATATGGTGATGTAGTCAGAAAATTACGTTTTTTTTACGTTTTCACCTACACCACCCCTAACAACATGAATAAAAAAAATCATCTACCCTAATTATTGCATCCTTCGACACCTTATTTTACTGGGCTAAAAAAAGAACAAAACTAGAAATTCAAAGTGGATATGTAAATAAAAAACAACTTGACTTGAGGTTACTTTGTGGTTCTCTTCCCCTTCCTATAATACCTAAAAACCGAACGACTAAAGAATACGGCCGAACTTTTTGCACTCGAAAGAAAAAAAAAACGTTCATCATTCATTCGACATTAAGTTATGTTGAGTAGTGCGTAACCGTGTGTGCACGTGAGGACCTTTTAAAACCACCGAAAAAGAAAGCCTGTTGCGATTGAGTTGTGGTGTCCTCTCCGCCGTCCAAAAAAGATCACTTGTCCGGGCGTAGCGCAAAAATGGTTCTTCTGTTCGGCATCGGATGAAATCGTGAGGTAGGTAAGTCCTTTTCTGATAATCCTCCTACTCATTTGATTGCTCCCTTTTACCTAATTTTGTTTCCCCCTATGGTGAGCAGCTCCTAACTCGGCTCAATTTTATTGTCAAAAGTTTCATAACAATTAACAGTACGCTTCGCTTAGAAAGTTTCTGCGAGACGTTGATTTGTCATTGTGTTTAAATAGATATTGGGGCACTAAACTATTTACAAAAAACACCACAAACGTTCCTAAAAATAAGGCACTTTTTCCCAGTGGCCAGTTGTTTTGCTTAGCCTCAGTGACAAGATTAACCTGCAGCCAGCACAACCGTAAGATATTGCTTTCCTGAATAAGGGTGGGTTTATCAATCACTGGATATCTCATGGAATTGCTTTCCATCGAATAACTTCACATTACTGTCTAAAAAAAGGCCCATAGCAACCAGACTTAACCCAGTTTTGTCTGTAGAATAAGTGCATTGATAAACGCACCCTAAGTCATCGAAAGAGTGTGAATTTTCAAGGTAAAGGTTAATGGGCGTTTTGAATTTTAGAGGTGAAATATGAAAAAAGAAGATCGTACGGTTGTGCGGAATTTCCTGGAGATTTAAATGAGAACTTGAAATCCAGGATTGCTGCAGAAATTCGGCGAGAAAGTGTAAGCCGAGTAGAAGACGGGGTGTTAGGAGGGGGGACGAGGAATCACCCGTGCAACTCCCCCTTAATATGTCGATAGTTGTTAGGTCGTAGGTGCAACGAAATGGTGTGTGAACGGGTTCAAAAGGGTTTTCCAAGCCAAAGGCGGACGGGGAGAAAAAAAAACAATACTTGATCGTGTTTTAGTTGCCTGATTATAGTGTGATGCTGAAGTCTGCGAGCTGCCTTCTGGAGTAAAGAAAAGTGTGCAAATAAATCGGTTAATTAATCTTTAACAGAAGCACGCATGTCTCTTCAAGGTACTCATCCCTTCTTCATTCCCGAGTAAACCTGGCTCTTTACATACAGTTTGAGGGGGTAGGGGTGCGAGACACGCTGTGGAAAGCGAAGCAAACTTGTTGGCAGAAAACTATCCTTTCTTCTCAAAATTGAAGTTTGAGTACACACATATAATGTGTATTCTAAAGTTAGTTGGCTACAACTATCAATCTCATTTCCATTTAAATGAAAATTTACACTTTCCATCGAAGTTTGTGAACGCTAACATTTGTTTGAAATAAAAAGATAAAATAACAGTATTATGTAGGTTCGTATATACATAAAGACCTTCGGAATGAAAAAGGCAAGCTTTTCTCACAAAGTATGTAGAATGTTTCAATTGGGTGTACAAATTAAAATTGAAAACACCGAAAGACTGTGAACTAATGTTCCGGCGTTTCTACGTCTCCCCATGCGTATTTGTAGTTTAATCGCTTGAACCCTACTTCTTCGTTATCTACTCAGTACCCCTCTTGTTTGACTGCCCCCGCCGTTTTCTTTTTAAGAGGCACAAACCGAGCCTCCTTTCCTATTCACTACCTATGTTATGCAAACAAACGTATGTCAAATACATGTATTTGATTATATCATCAAAGGACGAAACACACAGGATATCTTTCTGTCAACAAGGGTTATTTTTCTTTTCGGTGCCAAATACCCTTTTGAGTTACATAATTCGCTTTTCGTTGATCATCTGTGCAAAGGTGAATAGAAGATGTTGTCTCTCCACTTTCTTTTTTATTCGTCTCGCGCAGCGCTTCCAGCAAATTACTGCCATCTTTAGTGCTGCACTACATTTTTCATTCAACTTTGAAAGTTCACCTCCTCGACAACCCCAATAATGCATCGTGTATCATCTGTGCACTACCGAACTCTTGGCTTTGCTTTAAGCCCATGTTCACACGGTCGAGAATAGTACAATTCCGGTTGAACTGGCAAAAGACTCGCCGCTAGAGTCTCGCAAGTAATTACTTTCAAGTTTCACACTTTCGAGAAAAAAAATTCATTACTATATCATTCTTTCCATGTCCAAAAAAAAATTTAAACCCGTTCAGAAATATTGTTTTAAATTAACAAAAATTGTCATATTAGTAAGAGAGCTGACGACATCAACCGGAAATACAAAGTTTTGAAATGTGTGTAAAGGGATAGTACATGGCCCTTCATTTACGTGCCCGGAAGTCTACCGTGATGTATCTCGGGCCTAAAGATTTTATAGCTAATTAAAGTCATTAATTTGGGATATGAATTTAACCGGAAGAACGTAGTCCTGAAACTGGTCTCATTCGACAGATTTTATGGAGCTGAATACGAATACGATCGTTTGATCGTCTGCTGGTGTCTGCCTGGGTCATTGCCCTCGGTGGCCAGTCAAACTCCATGAATTTGGGAAATTATGATTAACCGGAAAGTGTAGTTCTGAAACTGGTCTCATTCGACAGGTTTTATGGAGCTGAATACAAAAAAAAGGAATCTGACGGCGCCTGCCTGGAGCATTTGCCCTCGTTCGCAAGCCAAACTAGCCTTAGCAACGCGATTTAATCGCAAGAACATGAACATGTAACTGGTCTCATTAATAAATTTTATGAAGCTGAATACGAATATAATCATCTGCTGGCGCTGCCTGGGGCATTTGCCCCATACGTGTTCACATCAGACGTGATTTTTGATGCTGCTGGTCTGACACCCATACTTGAATTGACACAAAAATCGACACTCACACGCACCTATGATCTCATATCTTTGAAATTACCTATTTTGAACCGATTTCAACTCATAAAAACCCAGAAAGTTAGTTGATCAACCTGACGAGATGTTAGGGCTGACTAGATCCTAAATGGAGTTTAAATGCGAAATAACGAGTTTGTACGGACGGACATTCCAGAAATCGAATCTTAGACATGTTAATACAAGAAAAAAGTTTGAATTAGGTAGTAAATTTTTTCCTGAGGATGGGCATGGATTATTCAGAATGAATAACTGAACAGGGAACGAAGCATGTAGTGATATCGTGAGATTTGACTTGGAGGGATGGGGCAGCGATACTCTTCTTTTTCTTTATCTCTTCTTTATTCTAATCGGAATTTAATAGTTCAATATCTAAATAATGAAATATATAAATGTTTTAAAGTAATAGAGATTCATTTCCCTCATGAAGAGATATTGATATGTATTAGTATTCTTCCTGAATACGCAAACTACGATAAGCAAGAAATACCCACAGTTCCAACTTACTTGAAATAATGGTGCTCCGACAAAGCAAACTCTTTCACACGGTTGATGACGTCCTCGGTGTTTTTTTTTTATTTTTTATTTATTTATTTTTTTTGTTGTTTTTTTTTTATTCGTCAGTTGACCTGCAAACAAGAAATGACCCATTTGTTAATAGTCCGGTCAATGAATTCTGTAGACGACAGGTCGGTTTAGTGCATTTTTATTTTTCAACTGTGTTTGGGGTAGTTGGAAGGTAAGCATAGTAAAAGTCCGTCCGATGGGAGCGGCGGGCTGCAAGGTGCCGCCGAAAAGGTCACTGTTATGAGTGTTTCCCAATTATCTCGGTCCCTGTATGTCATTGCGCGAAGGACCTTCATTTTGGATGAGTAGGCAACAAGATTTCCCTAACATTTCCCCCCAAAGACTACATTTTATTCGTGATAGTTTGCAACTTCGGGAAAATTGAAAAATTTGGTTAAAAAACGCCATTTTCTGCAATGTTTTACTCTTTTGCTCGTATTCACTTTGCCTTTAGTTCCTAAGGATAGTTCCCAGAAAAAAAAGTCGAAGAGTATTCAATTTATTGAAACGAATCCTTCAAGAACATATTTTTGCCACCTTGCATTGTTATAAAAATGACCAATATGGACTGAGGACTTCCGTCAAACTTTAATTTTCTGCTACACAAGCAAGTTTGTTCGTACGAAATCAGCTATACTTAGGCTTGGTCATGTAAAGTCGAGCGTTACGCTGGCAAACTTAAGCAAGTAGAAGATGAGCATGTATCCGTGCTTTACACTGCCCATAAACCGCTTCCTTTGTAGCGCCGTGTTTTTTGTTGTTTTGCAACGTTAACAGCAAAATAATGAAATACCAGAAATATAACATTGAACATTTACTAGACGGGCATTTACTGAACATTTACTCGTACCTCATTATTTTGTTGTTCTTTTGCCACGTCGATGTACAATTTTATTATTGTGTGGGCATTAGAAAGAGGGGTTTAGAAAGTCCTGAAAGAGTTATTTTGCTTTCGAAAAGTCCCGTGGAGTTATTCCGATCTCCATCATCTGCCCCGGTTCATTCATTTAATTTGCTCTTAAATAGAAATGAGCCGACCTAATAAGTCATCACACCTAGAGCAACCTATCATACGCTATATTTTTGTGGGGGGGTCCAGGGGCTCGGGCACTAGGGGGGGGGGGCCACACGCCCCACCAAAAATAGGACCCAAAAAATATGCAAAAAAAAAAAAAACGAAGAAAAAAGGGCAAAATGAATTCAGAAAAATTAGAAATTCCAGAAAAAATAAATAAAAAGTTAGCTTCTTTTTTGAAATTTTCAGAAATTACCTTCTCATTTTGCTTCCAACAGGCGGAGATTCAACCGTTCTTGGTAGAAGAGAAACCACCATATATTTCAAGGGACAAATGAATATTTCCAGTGTGGTCCTGTGCCCCGAACGCGCAGAAAATTGGGTGCGCAAAAGGCTCTATTCCCTCCCTGTGGAACTGGAAATAAGCGTTCGACAACTTCTACTCTTTGTAGAAGGGTTGACGTTTCATTAAGCTGGGTTTAGTATGAGGAGTAGAAAAACGTTGTCTAGTAGTGATAAGAGGGAAAAGGAACCTCTCGGTCTTCTCTAGATTTCAGCCGGTTTTCAGTCGGTGTATTGTTTATTGTTGTCGTGTCGGTATTTTTTTCTTCCCTTCGAGGTGCGCTTTGTGATTTGTGCGAGGTGGTTCAGTCATTTAATGTGCGCAGTTTCAAATTTCACATTTAAATAAAGGAGAACAAGTGTGCTAATTCAGCAATACAGGTACGCAGTTTCAAGTTAGTTTAAGCATGAATAGTGCTGCAAGCTCTTGGTATTTTCTCCAGAGGATTGAGATCAAGAATCTCGGTCGATTGACTCCTTCTCTAAACTTGACGCCGACAGCAAGTAAAGGAAAAGGCAAACCATCCGGCACTCGAAATGTAGACACCTTTTCAAAAGCTGAGCGGTTCGACTCGTCCAAGTGGTGTCGGGTTTGAGTTTTTCTCAAATAGCCATGCAGGGCAATACCTAGTGAACGCTTGTGTATGCACGTTGTCCAACATAGTATATTGTACACCTAGGTATGAAAGGCGTACTTTTCCGGGCCGAGAAAAAAAGTGGACAGCCGAGACGCAGTCGATGCTGACCATTTTTTGAGGCCCGGAATACGCCTTTCTGCCGAGGCGTACACATGATTTTTTAACCTCCGCAAGAAGGAAAAAAATAATAAATTAGTAGGTGAGTTTAAAACTGGAAGGTGGAATAAAAAGAAAACGTTTGCCCATCTGTACTTGACAAAATACAAAATAAAAGTGCAACTAGACAAACGACAACGCCTCAGTGAGTTGTAACGTCGGTCGGTGTGGAGGAGCGAGGAGAGCGTGCGTTGCGTGGCAACGAGAAAAACCCCTGCAAGAATAAGAAACAAAATGCGATAGCTATCCGAAGCGCATCTTGGTGACAAATTTTGGCAAAAATTTTCATGTCTAGACATGAAAATCGTATTTTCATGACAGTTGCGAGACATGAAAGCACGCGTTTTCACATCGAGTAGGATAAAAAATAATTTATCCGAAGCCCGAGCTTTTCCCTCAAGGCATTCTGGCTTTTACCTACTCAACGAATTCCTATTCGTGAACTACTATTCAGCCTATGATTGAAATGTAAAGCATAAACAAAATCCGCTATCTCGCCGAGATTTTTAATAAATGATATTTATGAATATGACGTGCCCCACACCGTCAAGAGGCCACGAGCTGCCACTGGCGGACGCCCGCCGCACAAGGATAAAGCGGCCGATTCTTCCGTTTCATGACGACATTAGGGAGTTTTTGAACATTTTCTGTGAGTCATCCGTGAACTTCACTTTTGAAGTGTGTGTTGTGTATCTATCAGAAGTTCCGTTAACCCTTTCACTACCAATTATTATGAAAACCGAAAAAAATAAAATAAACTGTTTAAATTGGTTTACGTGGTTCCCATAATGACACAAATGATTTTTTTGTAATTTTAGGTTTAACGAGAAAGGGTGGGGTTAATTTGTCCCAGTGGTTCTGGAGAGTTGTCCCATTTGTCCCTCTGTTACTGGAGGAGTGTCCGTTTTGTCCCAGTGGTTCTGGTAGGGCATCCCACTTGTCCCAATGGTTCTGGAATGATGCCCATTTCCCATCAGCAAAATGTCTTGAATATTCCTCAATGTCTGAATTTCCACGGGAAATTTTTACCTTTAATGTATTTTGTCAACAGCGGGCCTTGGCATTCAAAGAAAGTCAGAGAACGGAAAATGTGTTTTCGTTTTTTGTTTTCAAACGCAGCTGGCTCAAAATTATTGTAAATTACAAGACACCTCAATCAAAAACATAGGTATGACAACAATAATATCACGTATAGATCGGTTGACGTAAGCTTACTTAAAATTTCTCGGAAAAATAATAATAATAATAATAATATAAAAAATACTGAATTGACTAGCTAGAAAGTAGCAAGACTAAAAAAAGGTAACTGAAAACTCAAGATAATGGTGAAAAACATAAACTCATGGAAAACTTATTGCGAATGATAAGGTGTAAAACACGCTTGGCACAACAGTATCTCACAATTTGATCCTACCGTTTGGGTTCTGGTTTCTTTTTTATCTTTGTCGCTGCAGCGAAAACATTTTTTTGAACGTTTTGATGGTCGGCCGCAGTTCATCCGTCGCTTCACAGCCGTTTGTTGTTTTCCGACATGAATAAGCTGTTCAGCTAGCGGGATTAGGAAGGCTTTGAGCTGTTGATTCTTTCCATGGGTTTCGTTGTACATGATAAAGGCGTTGACACACGCAGTTAAAAGTAGCTTGTAGAACGTCTTTCTCCACCATTTCTGAGACTTTCTTCCAAAATCATAACAGCTAACTTTCTGATCAGACAGGTCAACCCCTCCCATGAATTTATCATAAAAACAAATGGCTTCAGGGCAAGTTAGTTCAGATATTGAACCGTCCTTTTGCTTTCGTTTGGCGACTGACACAGTTGTGTCATGGCAATTACTGCACACTACGAAATCTTTACTGTCTTGCCATCTCGCAGCAATAAGTCCGCCTGAAGTTGTGAGAAGCTGGTACTCTCCTTTTTTCAATTGCAATTGAAATTTAGGCATATTTTTTCTGTTACTCATGCAAGTCCCTACAGCAGGCAGGTCAACAGATTCCAAGAGTCGGATAGTTGTAAAAAATTTGTCAAAAACGAGAGTTTGGTCGTTTCTTTTGACGGTCGTGACAAGTTTGGAGACCACTCTTTCTCCTAACGTAGAGTCAGGATCTGCTCGATCTTCCTTGCCACTGTAGATGTTTACGTCATACGTATAGCCAGTTCTTGCGTCACAACGCTCCCACACCTTGATTCCTCTTCTTATGGGCTTTAGAGGCATATACTGTTTTAGGGAAGATCGCCCCTAGAATTTTGCCATAGATTCGTCAATAGACTGGTTCGGACTGTCATCCCTTGCTTTTGAAAACGTTTGCTTGAAGCAAGAAACGACCTCGTCGATGTAGTACGTCTTAGAGGCGTCTGCTGTCTTCTCCGGGAAATTATAATACACTTTTGAGGCAATTGTTTGAAAACGATTTCTCGATATGGCTTTCTTGATTACTCCGTTCCCGAGGGAGGGATTTTGGGACCAGTAATCAGAAATTTCTGGAAGTTTATTTATGCTCATAATGAGCATACAACCGATCACAATCATAATTTCGTGATAATCACAGTCGGATTTACTGGAGGGTCTTTTCTTTTCTTCTCTTCAGCTTCCTGTTTTTGAGCTTTTCTCAAGATTTCAAGGCGTTCGTTACTACACTGGCTGATGAACATGAACAGGCTTCGTGGGAACATGAAAAGAAAGCAGTCCATTTCGTCCGTCGAATCAGTGGTAGACACCAACCATTGTGTCGGGCGATCAACACTGGGAGTTAATCGTGGATTGAAAATTCCACTTGGCGACGACCCCTTCACCAAGTTGATATTTGGAACGGCAGGTGGAATAAGGTTTCCACAACTCTGGACAGAATTTACAGTATGAATGTCTAGGGGCGTTTCGTCTTCATCTTCATTGTCCGAATTATCATCAGATTCCGTAAAATCGTGTAATTAGGATCACTTTTCATCTTCTAAGATAAATTCCATCACGTATAATTTTTTTTAGAATTTGGGGACTGGATTCTCATTTTAGTCTTGAGCCAAGAACCAGTTTCATGCCTCAACTTTTCAATTATCATTGCATGAACACCATAAAAAAGCATTTTTGTGGTCTGATCCTTATTACCCTCCGGGTGGGGTAATAAGGATCACCACCAATAGTTTCTACCAAAAACCACTATTAAACCTCTGCTTTCCATTAGGGATCATTAGTTGGAGTTTTAAAAAATCCAAAACACAAAATATCACTGAAAAACGAAGTTATTACAAAAACGAAAAATAAACTTGGAAAAGCTGACTAACTAGGTCTAATTTGTTTTCTGGATCACAGTTCCTTTACATCAGCGTTTTGGCTTACTTAAACCACAATTAGGCGTCAATAGTTTCATTTCAACGTAAAAAAACGGAATAACTTCAAATATCTAACCAGGCATGTGGTGATTCTTATTACACTCCAGGGGGTCAACCATGAGCTAGCGTAAAAATACCGTCAAATCGCGGTATCTATGGCGTTATAACATTATTTGTGATAGAGCGTTCTTAGTTACCGCTTGCGTTAATTTTTTAACGCTAGCTCATGGTTGACCCCCAGGGGGTCAACCATGAGCTAGCGTAAAAATACCGTCAAAACACGGTATCTATGGCGTTATAACATCATTTGTGATAGAGCGTCCTTAGTTACCGCTTGCGTTAATTTTTTAACGCTAGCTCATGGTTGACCCCCAGGAGCGGAAGATCGGGTTCCTCCCCACTTGAACGCCCTCAAATTGAGTAAAAACCGGAATATCATATAAATTTGTCATATCAATTAATTATATAAATTAATCATATAAATTAGTTTTGGTGGATGGTCTTATCTACACAATATCACTGTCACCTGACGCAAAAGCCGGTCTCAAATAATCACAACATAACCAAGGTGAACGAAGTTTCCGTGGTACACAAAAACACGTTATAAGAGTGACAACACTCCAAGCGTTTTGGCGGTTGGGAATCTCTTGCAACACCTCGTTTAAGTTGGGATGTTGAAGCTTGAGGTAGTGAGCTCCCGCGTTCAGTCAGGTTTATCAACGAAATTGTCTAGCTCACGTAGTTTTTATTAAACCGGTTTTCGGCCTCTTAGGCCATTTTCAAGGATACAGTATCGTTGTTCATTGTTACACGAACCGTCATAATACCGGTAATATGACGTAATAAGGTAATATGACGGTTCGTGTAACAATGAACAACGATACTGTATCCTTGAAAATGGCCTAAGAGGCCGAAAACCGGTTTAATAAAAACTACGTGAGCTAGACAATTTCGTTGATAAACCTGACTGACCTCGTTTAAGGATCATGGCGGACTCCCATCGAAGTAGACAACCAAGCAACCCTCGATTTCCGTAATTACTTCTACCTACTAGCTACCAGGAACCGAATATCGTGTAGGTAAAGTTTTGATCCTTATTACACTTCTGATCCTAATTACCCGATTTTACGGTTCAGTCACAAAATCAGATTCGCCACGACTCAACGAACCAAGAAAGTCGGAAGGATCTCCATCCGAATCCAATAACGCTTCAATGCCTTCATTCGAGTATTCCCTCTTCGACGAAGGCATTGTGTAAGCCTACCAATCACAAACGACAAATTATGAAAATAGTACGCATGGATGAAGGCTACCATTGGGACATTTTTGTCCCAGGTGGTTTTCAGGAACAAAAAAAATAATTTGAAGGATACAGATGAAGTGCATTTTCAAAATGAATGGCTTTCAACATACTGCGATATTATGAAAAGTAAGAATCGAGAAAAAGAGTTTATTTTCATGACATTCCTCATGCATAAAAATTAGACGAGACTCCGGTTTATTTCGACATGCCACCGAATTGTACCATAAATGAAAAACGGAGCCAAATAAGTCAAAATCAAAACCACTGGATACGAGAAGCACAGGGTGACAGTTATGCTGTGCGACACTGCTGATGGGAATAAGCTGCCACCGTACATAATTTTCAACCGAAAAACCATTCCTAAGGAGAAGTTTCCAACTGATGTCGTCATCAGGGCGCAAGCCAATGGCAGGACGACAAGTGAACTGATGGAAGACTGGATAAAGATCGTGTGGAACGATCGTCCCGGAGCGCTTACCTCGTCACCTCGTAGTCATCCCGAAGCCTTTCAAGGACCAGCTTGATTTTATATTGGGACGATGGCCTTCAACAGAAAACACAAACCACTGTTTGCGGTTTTAGCGCGGTTGGATTGTTGCTCCTCTTTTAATTTTAATGTAAAAAATTCGTTTGAATTTTGTGAAAGAATAACTTCTGTTAGAGTGACCGAAGAGGAATTTTTGGTTTCTTTTAATGTAGTCAGTCTGTTCACGTCGGGCCCCATTTTTATTTTGATTTATATTTTGACGAGGCGCTGGAATGAGGTTGAGAACCTGACTAACATTCCCCAAGAATTATTTTTTGAAATTCTTGTATTTGTTAGGATGAACGGATATTTTCGTGCTCCGGATGGGGATTTGTACAGGCAGCTGGATGGGGTTCAGATGGGGGGGGGAAACTCTCGTGCCCTGTAAGCGACATCACCATGAATGAATTGCTTCATTGGGTCGTGGACTCACTCTTGTACGGCCCCAAATTGATTGTTAAATATGTTGATGATCTGTAACCAAAGCATTTTCGGCTATGCGTCCCTATGACGTTTTTTGTGCGTCCACGTACGCACTATCACCTGTGCAAGTTTGCACACATTCCTCCTGAATCACCCTGTATTAATGTTTTTAAGGAATGTCGAGTAGCTAGTGCAATTATGTCACGATTTGTTTAATGGAACCCGGGGTGCGGGGTTTGTATCACGGCCTAAATTGTATTTAAAATTTGTTGATTGCATTCAAAATTATGTAGTAAGTCTGGGTGGATGCGGTCGCATAAATGAGATGTACTTTTCCTGAGAGGCTACAGATGTCGGAACAATAGTTAATGACTTCAGCGTAGATTCTATGTCGATTCTACGTTGAATAAAACACGTCTATAGCTCAACGTCATAACGATGTTGCATCTTCATCGATGGAACAACGTATTTGCATCGAGTTGATTTCAACTAATATTTTACGTCGAATAAAACACATCGATAGCTCAACGTTACACCGATATCGTATCATGGCTAATATATCAACATTACTGTACGAGGCAAAATTGACGTCGATTCTACGATGAACTGTCCTCATTAACGAAAAAACGTCTATCGCCGTTGATTCGATGGAAGTGTGTTTATGGGGTATGCGGGCGAGACGACCGCCCAGAGCGGCCCGTGGATCTTCTTGCTGAATCCGTGCTGCTAATTGGTTGATTTTTCTTTTGCCTCTATCATTGGCCTCTGGCACACTACCTTTCTTTATTATACAGGGTGTACAAAAAGCGACTGGACAGAGAAAAACCAGTGAAGGGGCAACACATTTCCGATCGAAATGGCTATTTGCACTTTTCCGAAATTCCGCTTTGTTTCCGAGATATCCGCCATTTTCTGATTTTTTCAGAAACAGCTTGTTGCACACGAAATAATTGTTGCAATGACAAAATTGATGAGCCCATTAGAAGGAGGACACAATTTTCTATTCAAAGAGCCTATTTTTATCCAGATCAGACGACGTTTACTACGTTTTGAATCAGCTTATTAGCGAGGAAACTTAATTCCGGAAGTATTGGTGATATGGTGATGTAGTCAGAAAATTACGTTTTTTTTACGTTTTCACCTACACCACCCCTAACAACATGAATAAAAAAAATCATCTACCCTAATTATTGCATCCTTCGACACCTTATTTTACTGGGCTAAAAAAAGAACAAAACTAGAAATTCAAAGTGGATATGTAAATAAAAAACAACTTGACTTGAGGTTACTTTGTGGTTCTCTTCCCCTTCCTATAATACCTAAAAACCGAACGACTAAAGAATACGGCCGAACTTTTTGCACTCGAAAGAAAAAAAAAACGTTCATCATTCATTCGACATTAAGTTATGTTGAGTAGTGCGTAACCGTGTGTGCACGTGAGGACCTTTTAAAACCACCGAAAAAGAAAGCCTGTTGCGATTGAGTTGTGGTGTCCTCTCCGCCGTCCAAAAAAGATCACTTGTCCGGGCGTAGCGCAAAAATGGTTCTTCTGTTCGGCATCGGATGAAATCGTGAGGTAGGTAAGTCCTTTTCTGATAATCCTCCTACTCATTTGATTGCTCCCTTTTACCTAATTTTGTTTCCCCCTATGGTGAGCAGCTCCTAACTCGGCTCAATTTTATTGTCAAAAGTTTCATAACAATTAACAGTACGCTTCGCTTAGAAAGTTTCTGCGAGACGTTGATTTGTCATTGTGTTTAAATAGATATTGGGGCACTAAACTATTTACAAAAAACACCACAAACGTTCCTAAAAATAAGGCACTTTTTCCCAGTGGCCAGTTGTTTTGCTTAGCCTCAGTGACAAGATTAACCTGCAGCCAGCACAACCGTAAGATATTGCTTTCCTGAATAAGGGTGGGTTTATCAATCACTGGATATCTCATGGAATTGCTTTCCATCGAATAACTTCACATTACTGTCTAAAAAAAGGCCCATAGCAACCAGACTTAACCCAGTTTTGTCTGTAGAATAAGTGCATTGATAAACGCACCCTAAGTCATCGAAAGAGTGTGAATTTTCAAGGTAAAGGTTAATGGGCGTTTTGAATTTTAGAGGTGAAATATGAAAAAAGAAGATCGTACGGTTGTGCGGAATTTCCTGGAGATTTAAATGAGAACTTGAAATCCAGGATTGCTGCAGAAATTCGGCGAGAAAGTGTAAGCCGAGTAGAAGACGGGGTGTTAGGAGGGGGGTCGAGGAATCACCCGTGCAACTCCCCCTTAATATGTCGATAGTTGTTAGGTCGTAGGTGCAACGAAATGGTGTGTGAACGGGTTCAAAAGGGTTTTCCAAGCCAAAGGCGGACGGGGAGAAAAAAAAACAATACTTGATCGTGTTTTAGTTGCCTGATTATAGTGTGATGCTGAAGTCTGCGAGCTGCCTTCTGGAGTAAAGAAAAGTGTGCAAATAAATCGGTTAATTAATCTTTAACAGAAGCACGCATGTCTCTTCAAGGTACTCATCCCTTCTTCATTCCCGAGTAAACCTGGCTCTTTACATACAGTTTGAGGGGGTAGGGGTGCGAGACACGCTGTGGAAAGCGAAGCAAACTTGTTGGCAGAAAACTATCCTTTCTTCTCAAAATTGAAGTTTGAGTACACACATATAATGTGTATTCTAAAGTTAGTTGGCTACAACTATCAATCTCATTTCCATTTAAATGAAAATTTACACTTTCCATCGAAGTTTGTGAACGCTAACATTTGTTTGAAATAAAAAGATAAAATAACAGTATTATGTAGGTTCGTATATACATAAAGACCTTCGGAATGAAAAAGGCAAGCTTTTCTCACAAAGTATGTAGAATGTTTCAATTGGGTGTACAAATTAAAATTGAAAACACCGAAAGACTGTGAACTAATGTTCCGGCGTTTCTACGTCTCCCCATGCGTATTTGTAGTTTAATCGCTTGAACCCTACTTCTTCGTTATCTACTCAGTACCCCTCTTGTTTGACTGCCCCCGCCGTTTTCGTTTTAAGAGGCACAAACCGAGCCTCCTTTCCTATTCACTACCTATGTTATGCAAACAAACGTATGTCAAATACATGTATTTGATTATATCATCAAAGGACGAAACACACAGGATATCTTTCTGTCAACAAGGGTTATTTTTCTTTTCGGTGCCAAATACCCTTTTGAGTTACATAATTCGCTTTTCGTTGATCATCTGTGCAAAGGTGAATAGAAGATGTTGTCTCTCCACTTTCTTTTTTATTCGTCTCGCGCAGCGCTTCCAGCAAATTACTGCCATCTTTAGTGCTGCACTACATTTTTCATTCAACTTTGAAAGTTCACCTCCTCGACAACCCCAATAATGCATCGTGTATCATCTGTGCACTACCGAACTCTTGGCTTTGCTTTAAGCCCATGTTCACACGGTCGAGAATAGTACAATTCCGGTTGAACTGGCAAAAGACTCGCCGCTAGAGTCTCGCAAGTAATTACTTTCAAGTTTCACACTTTCGAGAAAAAAAATTCATTGCGGTACTATATCATTCTTTCCATGTCCAAAAAAAAATTTAAACCCGTTCAGAAATATTGTTTTAAATTAACAAAAATTGTCATATTAGTAAGAGAGCTGACGACATCAACCGGAAATACAAAGTTTTGAAATGTGTGTAAAGGGATAGTACATGGCCCTTCATTTACGTGCCCGGAAGTCTACCGTGATGTATCTCGGGCCTAAAGATTTTATAGCTAATTAAAGTCATTAATTTGGGATATGAATTTAACCGGAAGAACGTAGTCCTGAAACTGGTCTCATTCGACAGATTTTATGGAGCTGAATACGAATACGATCGTTTGATCGTCTGCCTGGGTCATTGCCCTCGGTGGCCAGTCAAACTCCATGAATTTGGGAAATTATGATTAACCGGAAAGTGTAGTTCTGAAACTGGTCTCATTCGACAGGTTTTATGGAGCTGAATACAAAAAATAAGAATCTGACGGCGCCTGCCTGGAGCATTTGCCCTCGTTCGCAAGCCAAACTAGCCTTAGCAACGCGATTTAATCGCAAGAACATGAACATGTAACTGGTCTCATTAATAAATTTTATGAAGCTGAATACGAATATAATCATCTTCTGGCGCTGCCTGGGGCATTTGCCCCATACGTGTTCACATCAGACGTGATTTTTGATGCTGCTGGTCTGACACCCATACTTGAATTGACACAAAAATCGACACTCACACGCACCTATGATCTCATATCTTTGAAATTACCTATTTTGAACCGATTTCAACTCATAAAAACCCAGAAAGTTAGTTGATCAACCTGACGAGATGTTAGGGCTGACTAGATCCTAAATGGAGTTTAAATGCGAAATAACGAGTTTGTACGGACGGACATTCCAGAAATCGAATCTTAGACATGTTAATACAAGAAAAAAGTTTGAATTAGGTAGTAAATTTTTTCCTGAGGATGGGCATGGATTATTCAGAATGAATAACTGAACAGGGAACGAAGCATGTAGTGATATCGTGAGATTTGACTTGGAGGGATGGGGCAGCGATACTCTTCTTTTTCTTTATCTCTTCTTTATTCTAATCGGAATTTAATAGTTCAATATCTAAATAATGAAATATATAAATGTTTTAAAGTAATAGAGATTCATTTCCCTCATGAAGAGATATTGATATGTATTAGTATTCTTCCTGAATACGCAAACTACGATAAGCAAGAAATACCCACAGTTCCAACTTACTTGAAATAATGGTGCTCCGACAAAGCAAACTCTTTCACACGGTTGATGACGTCCTCGGTGTTTTTTTTTTATTTTTTATTTATTTATTTTTTTTTTTGTTTTTTTTTTTATTCGTCAGTTGACCTGCAAACAAGAAATGACCCATTTGTTAATAGTCCGGTCAATGAATTCTGTAGACGACAGGTCGGTTTAGTGCATTTTTATTTTTCAACTGTGTTTGGGGTAGTTGGAAGGTAAGCATAGTAAAAGTCCGTCCGATGGGAGCGGCGGGCTGCAAGGTGCCGCCGAAAAGGTCACTGTTATGAGTGTTTCCCAATTATCTCGGTCCCTGTATGTCATTGCGCGAAGGACCTTCATTTTGGATGAGTAGGCAACAAGATTTCCCTAACATTTCCCCCCAAAGACTACATTTTATTCGTGATAGTTTGCAACTTCGGGAAAATTGAAAAATTTGGTTAAAAAACGCCATTTTCTGCAATGTTTTACTCTTTTGCTCGTATTCACTTTGCCTTTAGTTCCAAAGGATAGTTCCCAGAAAAAAAAGTCGAAGAGTATTCAATTTATTGAAACGAATCCTTCAAGAACATATTTCTGCCACCTTGCATTGTTATAAAAATGACCAATATGGACTGAGGACTTCCGTCAAACTTTAATTTTCTGCTACACAAGCAAGTTTGTTCGTACGAAATCAGCTATACTTAGGCTTGGTCATGTAAAGTCGAGCGTTACGCTGGCAAACTTAAGCAAGTAGAAGATGAGCATGTATCCGTGCTTTACACTGCCCATAAACCGCTTCATTTGTAGCGCCGTGTTGTTTGTTGTTTTGCAACGTTAACAGCAAAATAATGAAATACCAGAAATATAACATTGAACATTTACTAGACGGGCATTTACTGAACATTTACTCGTACCTCATTATTTTGTTGTTCTTTTGCCACGTCGATGTACAATTTTATTATTGTGTGGGCATTAGAAAGAGGGGTTTAGAAAGTCCTGAAAGAGTTATTTTGCTTTCGAAAAGTCCCGTGGAGTTATTCCGATCTCCATCATCTGCCCCGGTTCATTCATTTAATTTGCTCTTAAATAGAAATGAGCCGACCTAATAAGTCATCACACCTAGAGCAACCTATCATACGCTATATTTTTGTGGGGGGGTCCAGGGGCTCGGGCACTAGGGGGGGGGGGGCACACGCCCCACCAAAAATAGGACCCAAAAAATATGCAAAAAAAAAAAACGAAGAAAAAAGGGCAAAATGAATTCAGAAAAATTAGAAATTCCAGAAAAAATAAATAAAAAGTTAGCTTCTTTTTTGAAATTTTCAGAAATTACCTTCTCATTTTGCTTCCAACAGGCGGAGATTCAACCGTTCTTGGTAGAAGAGAAACCACCATATATTTCAAGGGACAAATGAATATTTCCAGTGTGGTCCTGTGCCCCGAACGCGCAGAAAATTGGGTGCGCAAAAGGCTCTATTCCCTCCCTGTGGAACTGGAAATAAGCGTTCGACAACTTCTACTCTTTGTAGAAGGGTTGACGTTTCATTAAGCTGGGTTTAGTATGAGGAGTAGAAAAACGTTGTCTAGTAGTGATAAGAGGGAAAAGGAACCTCTCGGTCTTCTCTAGATTTCAGCCGGTTTTCAGTCGGTGTATTGTTTATTGTTGTCGTGTCGGTATTTTTTTCTTCCCTTCGAGGTGCGCTTTGTGATTTGTGCGAGGTGGTTCAGTCATTTAATGTGCGCAGTTTCAAATTTCACATTTAAATAAAGGAGAACAAGTGTGCTAATTCAGCAATACAGGTACGCAGTTTCAAGTTAGTTTAAGCATGAATAGTGCTGCAAGCTCTTGGTATTTTCTCCAGAGGATTGAGATCAAGAATCTCGGTCGATTGACTCCTTCTCTAAACTTGACGCCGACAGCAAGTAAAGGAAAAGGCAAACCATCCGGCACTCGAAATGTAGACACCTTTTCAAAAGCTGAGCGGTTCGACTCGTCCAAGTGGTGTCGGGTTTGAGTTTTTCTCAAATAGCCATGCAGGGCAATACCTAGTGAACGCTTGTGTATGCACGTTGTCCAACATAGTATATTGTACACCTAGGTATGAAAGGCGTACTTTTCCGGGCCGAGAAAAAAAGTGGACAGCTGAGACGCAGTCGATGCTGACCATTTTTTGAGGCCCAGAATACGCCTTTCTGCCGAGGCGTACACATGATTTTTTAACCTCCGCAAGAAGGAAAAAAATAATAAATTAGTAGGTGAGTTTAAAACTGGAAGGTGGAATAAAAAGAAAACGTTTGCCCATCTGTACTTGACAAAATACAAAATAAAAGTGCAACTAGACAAACGACAACGCCTCAGTGAGTTGTAACGTCGGTCGGTGTGGAGGAGCGAGGAGAGCGTGCGTTGCGTGGCAACGAGAAAAACCCCTGCAAGAATAAGAAACAAAATGCGATAGCTATCCGAAGCGCATCTTGGTGACAAATTTTGGCAAAAATTTTCATGTCTAGACATGAAAATCGTATTTTCATGACAGTTGCGAGACATGAAAGCACGCGTTTTCACATCGAGTAGGATAAAAAATAATTTATCCGAAGCCCGAGCTTTTCCCTCAAGGCATTCTGGCTTTTACCTACTCAACGAATTCCTATTCGTGAACTACTATTCAGCCTATGATTGAAATGTAAAGCATAAACAAAATCCGCTATCTCGCCGAGATTTTTAATAAATGATATTTATGAATATGACGTGCCCCACACCGTCAAGAGGCCACGAGCTGCCACTGGCGGACGCCCGCCGCACAAGGATAAAGCGGCCGATTCTTCCGTTTCATGACGACATTAGGGAGTTTTTGAACATTTTCTGTGAGTCATCCGTGAACTTCACTTTTGAAGTGTGTGTTGTGTATCTATCAGAAGTTCCGTTAACCCTTTCACTACCAATTATTATGAAAACCGAAAAAAATAAAATAAACTGTTTAAATTGGTTTACGTGGTTCCCATAATGACACAAATGATTTTTTTGTAATTTTAGGTTTAACGAGAAAGGGTGGGGTTAATTTGTCCCAGTGGTTCTGGAGAGTTGTCCCATTTGTCCCTCTGTTACTGGAGGAGTGTCCGTTTTGTCCCAGTGGTTCTGGTAGGGCATCCCACTTGTCCCAATGGTTCTGGAATGATGCCCATTTCCCATCAGCAAAATGTCTTGAATATTCCTCAATGTCTGAATTTCCACGGGAAATTTTTACCTTTAATGTATTTTGTCAACAGCGGGCCTTGGCATTCAAAGAAAGTCAGAGAACGGAAAATGTGTTTTCGTTTTTTGTTTTCAAACGCAGCTGGCTCAAAATTATTGTAAATTACAAGACACCTCAATCAAAAACATAGGTATGACAACAATAATATCACGTATAGATCGGTTGACGTAAGCTTACTTAAAATTTCTCGGAAAAATAATAATAATAATAATAATATAAAAAATACTGAATTGACTAGCTAGAAAGTAGCAAGACTAAAAAAAGGTAACTGAAAACTCAAGATAATGGTGAAAAACATAAACTCATGGAAAACTTATTGCGAATGATAAGGTGTAAAACACGCTTGGCACAACAGTATCTCACAATTTGATCCTACCGTTTGGGTTCTGGTTTCTTTTTTATCTTTGTCGCTGCAGCGAAAACATTTTTTTGAACGTTTTGATGGTCGGCCGCAGTTCATCCGTCGCTTCACAGCCGTTTGTTGTTTTCCGACATGAATAAGCTGTTCAGCTAGCGGGATTAGGAAGGCTTTGAGCTGTTGATTCTTTCCATGGGTTTCGTTGTACATGATAAAGGCGTTGACACACGCAGTTAAAAGTAGCTTGTAGAACGTCTTTCTCCACCATTTCTGAGACTTTCTTCCAAAATCATAACAGCTAACTTTCTGATCAGACAGGTCAACCCCTCCCATGAATTTATCATAAAAACAAATGGCTTCAGGGCAAGTTAGTTCAGATATTGAACCGTCCTTTTGCTTTCGTTTGGCGACTGACACAGTTGTGTCATGGCAATTACTGCACACTACGAAATCTTTACTGTCTTGCCATCTCGCAGCAATAAGTCCGCCTGAAGTTGTGAGAAGCTGGTACTCTCCTTTTTTCAATTGCAATTGAAATTTAGGCATATTTTTTCTGTTACTCATGCAAGTCCCTACAGCAGGCAGGTCAACAGATTCCAAGAGTCGGATAGTTGTAAAAAATTTGTCAAAAACGAGAGTTTGGTCGTTTCTTTTGACGGTCGTGACAAGTTTGGAGACCACTCTTTCTCCTAACGTAGAGTCAGGATCTGCTCGATCTTCCTTGCCACTGTAGATGTTTACGTCATACGTATAGCCAGTTCTTGCGTCACAACGCTCCCACACCTTGATTCCTCTTCTTATGGGCTTTAGAGGCATATACTGTTTTAGGGAAGATCGCCCCTAGAATTTTGCCATAGATTCGTCAATAGACTGGTTCGGACTGTCATCCCTTGCTTTTGAAAACGTTTGCTTGAAGCAAGAAACGACCTCGTCGATGTAGTACGTCTTAGAGGCGTCTGCTGTCTTCTCCGGGAAATTATAATACACTTTTGAGGCAATTGTTTGAAAACGATTTCTCGATATGGCTTTCTTGATTACTCCGTTCCCGAGGGAGGGATTTTGGGACCAGTAATCAGAAATTTCTGGAAGTTTATTTATGCTCATAATGAGCATACAACCGATCACAATCATAATTTCGTGATAATCACAGTCGGATTTACTGGAGGGTCTTTTCTTTTCTTCTCTTCAGCTTCCTGTTTTTGAGCTTTTCTCAAGATTTCAAGGCGTTCGTTACTACACTGGCTGATGAACATGAACAGGCTTCGTGGGAACATGAAAAGAAAGCAGTCCATTTCGTCCGTCGAATCAGTGGTAGACACCAACCATTGTGTCGGGCGATCAACACTGGGAGTTAATCGTGGATTGAAAATTCCACTTGGCGACGACCACTTCACCAAGTTGATATTTGGAACGGCAGGTGGAATAAGGTTTCCACAACTCTGGACAGAATTTACAGCATGAATGTCTAGGGGCGTTTCGTCTTCATCTTCATTGTCCGAATTATCATCAGATTCCGTAAAATCGTGTAATTAGGATCACTTTTCATCTTCTAAGATAAATTCCATCACGTATAATTTTTTTTAGAATTTGGGGACTGGATTCTCATTTTAGTCTTGAGCCAAGAACCAGTTTCATGCCTCAACTTTTCAATTATCATTGCATGAACACCATAAAAAAGCATTTTTGTGGTCTGATCCTTATTACCCTCCGGGTGGGGTAATAAGGATCACCACCAATAGTTTCTACCAAAAACCACTATTAAACCTCTGCTTTCCATTAGGGATCATTAGTTGGAGTTTTAAAAAATCCAAAACACAAAATATCACTGAAAAACGAAGTTATTACAAAAACGAAAAATAAACTTGGAAAAGCTGACTAACTAGGTCTAATTTGTTTTCTGGATCACAGTTCCTTTACATCAGCGTTTTGGCTTACTTAAACCACAATTAGGCGTCAATAGTTTCATTTCAACGTAAAAAAACGGAATAACTTCAAATATCTAACCAGGCATGTGGTGATTCTTATTACACTCCAGGGGGTCAACCATGAGCTAGCGTAAAAATACCGTCAAATCGCGGTATCTATGGCGTTATAACATTATTTGTGATAGAGCGTTCTTAGTTACCGCTTGCGTTAATTTTTTAACGCTAGCTCATGGTTGACCCCCAGGAGCGGAAGATCGGGTTCCTCCCCACTTGAACGCCCTCAAATTGAATAAAAACCGGAATATCATATAAATTTGTCATATCAATTAATTATATAAATTAATCATATAAATTAGTTTTGGTGGATGGTCTTATCTACACAATATCACTGTCACCTGACGCAAAAGCCGGTCTCAAATAATCACAACATAACCAAGGTGAACGAAGTTTCCGTGGTACACAAAAACACGTTATAAGAGTGACAACACTCCAAGCGTTTTGGCGGTTGGGAATCTCTTGCAACACCTCGTTTAAGTTGGGATGTTGAAGCTTGAGGTAGTGAGCTCCCGCGTTCAGTCAGGTTTATCAACGAAATTGTCTAGCTCACGTAGTTTTTATTAAACCGGTTTTCGGCCTCTTAGGCCATTTTCAAGGATACAGTATCGTTGTTCATTGTTACACGAACCGTCATAATACCGGTAATATGACGTAATAAGGTAATATGACGGTTCGTGTAACAATGAACAACGATACTGTATCCTTGAAAATGGCCTAAGAGGCCGAAAACCGGTTTAATAAAAACTACGTGAGCTAGACAATTTCGTTGATAAACCTGACTGACCTCGTTTAAGGATCATGGCGGACTCCCATCGAAGTAGACAACACAAGCAACCCTCGATTTCCTTAATTACTTCTACCTACTAGCTACCAGGAACCGAATATCGTGTAGGTAAAGTTTTGATCCTTATTACACTTCTGATCCTAATTACCCGATTTTACGGTTCAGTCACAAAATCAGATTCGCCACGACTCAACGAACCAAGAAAGTCGGAAGGATCTCCATCCGAATCCAATAACGCTTCAATGCCTTCATTCGAGTATTCCCTCTTCGACGAAGGCATTGTGTAAGCCTACCAATCACAAACGACAAATTATGAAAATAGTACGCATGGATGAAGGCTACCATTGGGACATTTTTGTCCCAGGTGGTTTTCAGGAACAAAAAAAATAATTTGAAGGATACAGATGAAGTGCATTTTCAAAATGAATGGCTTTCAACATACTGCGATATTATGAAAAGTAAGAATCGAGAAAAAGAGTTTATTTTCATGACATTCCTCATGCATAAAAATTAGAAGAGATAACGTACTCCGGAATTCGATCATACGGAGCCAAAACAAACATGAATCCTATATTATTATTATTTTTCCATGCTTATGAAACTATGTTCTTACCGGCTGTCTAGTATTCAGATCCAAAACTCAATCACAGACTTCAAAATCACTGGGACAACATGAACTGAAAACCCGCCAGTGGGGAATGCGAAGTGCTTGTCCGGCCGGCGGTTTTTGTGATAAAATAAATTATGGGACGAGTTGTAGTGATTTCTAGCGAGGTTTTGCGGTACTAAACGAGTAAATGGACCTTTGACTACCAATGGGAAAAGTCTTTGACGGTGCCTAACAATTTCTTGTCCCAACAGGAATTCTCAAAGGTAGTTTGGGACATATTGTCCCACTGGTAGTGAAAGGGTTAAAGGCCCATTTTCATCAACAAAATTGATCACGGTTGAAATTGATTGTGATTAATTGTCAATAGCAACCCATATGAAATCTGATGAAATTGTTTACATAGTAATCATGATTAGTAGTTGATCGTGATTAAAGAAGTTGGTGATAACCGGCCTTTTTTTTTTGTCGGGGGCGCCGGGCTTTGAACCGGCCTTCGTGTAGGAACGATTAATATGTCGTTTGCGCCCGCGTTACAGGGAGGGTGTACAAAAAGCGACTGGACAGAGAAAAACCAGTGACGGGGCACCTCATTTCTGATCGAAATGACCGTTTGCCTTTTTCCGAAATTCCGCTTTGTTTCCGAGATATCCGCCATTTTATTTTTTTGGCGAGCCCCCCCCCTCCCTTTTTTCAGAAACAGCTTGTTGCACACGCAATATTTGTTGCGATGGCAAAAATGATGAGCCCAATGGAAGAGTACAAAATTTTCTATTTAGGAGCCTATTTTTATTCACATCAGACGACATCTATACGTTTTGAATCAGCTTATTAGCGAGGAAACTTAATTCCGGAAGTATTGGTTTTAGAAAATTAAGTTTCATCGCTAATAAGCGGATTCAAAACGTAGTAGATTTAGTTTGATGTGGATTAAAAATGGGCGCCTAAATAGAAAATGTTGTGCCATTGCAATAATTATTGCGTGTGCAGCAAGCTGTTTCTGAAAAAAAGGAGGGGCTCGCCAAGAAAAACAGAAAATGGCGGATATCTCGGAAACAAAGCGGAATTTCGGAAAAGTGTAAAAGGTCATTTAGGTGCCCCGCCACTGGTTTTTCTCAGACCAGTCGTTTTTTGTGCACCCTGTATATTACACCCTTTAGTAATTAGTAGTACCTATTATTCATTTCTGTTGCCTTATTGTCTGAAGCACTTTAAATGTTAAGAATTAGTCGATTTGTTAATACAAATAATTGGCAATTGGCAAATTGGGTAATTGGCAATACTTTTTCCCATCAATATCTGGAGATTATGGACAATACGTAACCTCGTGAGTTATTGGGTACTCGAGAAGTTGAATTTTTGCAAGAGAGGGGGCCCCTGGGCAGGATGTTTGCAGGGGAAGATTTGATTGAACAATTGAATGGTAAATGATTACGGGGAACATGTTTAATAAAACTCAACTACCGTACATATCCCCTGATTTCATTCAATTTCATCAGAGCTGTTGAAAGAATAAGCTTCACTGTCGATAATCTATTACAAACCATGTATTCCCAAGACCACCCTTGTCTCTTAATAATTGTAGAGGCCCAAGTTCCCTAGTTGTCTGCCCCTTAGCTATAGATTTGGTTAATAAGCATTTGAACTCAAAGTGGTAGATAGATCCCTACCCCTCCCTGACCACCAGGAACGGTTCCAAAAGAAAATCCCACCCCCCACCACCATCGTGACACGACCTTACCTGAGCTGATTTAATTTTGATGCACCGCTTGTCTGTGAAGGCAAGCGTTTAATGTTGCACGTCCTTCAGAGGAAGTGTCAAGTTGATGGCAGCTGCCGGTCAATGAATTCATTACCAGGTGTTTCAACTGTAAGTGTTAATTAATGACTTGTGTAAAGGTCACCAGACGAATTAGCTCGAAGTTTTTGGAGGAGGATGGTAACTAAGATCCCCGCCTTCCCGACCATTGCTTCTGTATAAAAGTATACTCGCTGATCCTTTTCACACCAAAGTTAGCGAAAACTGTGATACGAATACTGGGTGGCAATATAAAACGAATACTGGGTGGCAGAATAAAAGGGAGAAAACTTTCTTGCAAATGCCAAGAGGGTTGACAACTTATTTATCACATAAGCGATATTTTGAGTTGACTTTAGTAGTCCAGCAAACATTCAGTCATTCATGAGCCTGAGCTCTGAGCACTAGTAGGATTAGCTGAAATGAATTGTATGTTTTTCAAAATAGCCGAATTATTTCGAAAATGGCCGAAACATCATAACTCGTTCTGGGCAGTGCTAATTGCTCTCATTGCGCAGTGGGGTTTTTGTTTGCCCAGTAGGTGGAATAAAATATCCATAACGCGTTCTGGGAAATTCATTTCACTCGATAGCCGAAATATAGTTTAGGGTTTAACCCACAAAGTGTTGGGGCCACTTCGATTTACCCATAACGCGTTGTGCTCATTTCGAATTACCCACATAGCTAGCATTTGTTTCGCCTGATAGAATAAGTGATTACTTACAGTTTGAGTCTGTCGGGTGTGTCGTGTCTCGGTCGAGGCATGAAGCTAGTTCGCGGAAAACCACAGCATTCTGAGAGCCAGAGATCGGTTGAAAGAACAAACCAAGACGTTCGCGACAGCTTGGTTACTTGGATGACGGACAACAATACTCGAGCGGCCTTTGATATGTACAATGATCCAAGAACCCAAGTTAACATACAGGGATTAAGCTAACGCCGTATGAAGCACTTTTCGGAAGAACCATGAAAAGCCGGCTGCACGACGAAACTTGATAAACCAACCGAGAGGCTGTCGATTACATCGTCGACATTTGTTGACCGAGGAAGACTCGCTCACAACGGCCCTGGGTGGGGTTTGGTTATGCCCATTCCCCCCTCTGCGTCACCGGAAGACTATTCAAAAAGTCAAGCGGCTTCATCACTTTGATGACTTAAAAAAAAAATCATGTTCTTTTAGACCACGTTGCGTATTTTCGAATTTCAGTGAGAAAGTTTCATGGGTCAGAGCTTATTTGCATATCTTGTATTTTTATATATATTATGTCTTGTATATATCTTATTTATATGTACATCAGTATATTTGGACTAGGTTTGAACAGCCGAAAAACAATGTTTATTGCTGTCTCAGTCACATCCAAAACAGTTACATTAATCACACAAAAAGGTCTCGCTTATCATACCCACGAGCCACGAGGTAAAAGATGCGAAAAAGGGAACCTAGAATGAACACGGAATTGCACGGATCAAGTGTCTTTAAAAAAGCTTCTAAAAGCTGTCTGTGCAATTCTAATTATCATCACGGTTGCACAACAACTAAGATTCTTGAAAGATACAAAAGGTTCAGTAAAAGAAAGGAGCAATGGAAGTGTTCCCTTTGTAAACAGGAAAACAACGTGGATAAACATGAAATGGAAGAGCTTATAGGATCTGAAGGATTAATGGATTTATGAATTTGCATAAAATTCAGCTCTGAAGCCGAGCATTTCCACCCGTCTTCTCTGAATTATATCATATGGTAACGGTGAAGACAGGTAGAAATGCTCGGCTCCAGTGCGGATTTCTATGTAAATGGAAAACGCCATTAGATGATGAGGAATTCAGAGGAAATGGAGACTGCCAAAAAGTCACACTATGACACTAAGTTGAAATTGGATACAATTCTGGCTGCTAGATGGGTGGGAGAATAGGTGAAGGCTCCAAAAATCAAAACCCTTCAAGATATGATTTTTCTACACAAAAATTTGTACCAAAGACGATGTTGGCGGAAGCTCCTACCACCGACAATAAAAACAGCACCTTTTTCTAAACGTTTTTCAAAGCTCATCACTCCACTTTTCTTCACTAAATACGTTATTGGCTTCCAAGTTGGCATTGTGTGGCTTTGATGGCAGATTCGGAAATAGCACACTTTTTCTGTCATGATGAGCTATTTTCGGTGGACAGGTCGTCGTTGGGGAATGCCTCAATTGTAAATTTGACGCTTGCATGCATGTACATAGATGGATGTGAATAAAAGAGGAAGGCGAGGGAAAGTTAGGAAAAAAACTTCTGATCTGGTATAGCAGGCGGATTGAGCCCCTTTCTTTCAGTTCAAGACAATCAAAAATAATTTGAACAATAGATTTGGGGGGTTTAACCCACCGAACAACCGAAAAAATGCACCAAGATTGCGGTGCCGTTACAGCCTCCGTTTCAACCTCAGACCTTGGGCTACCAGAGCCACGATCCTGGTTTCATCAGCCCGGAAATGTCTGCTCCGACCAGGATAGTCTAACCACAAAATAACGCTCAATATTTTTAAAAAATGCTTTCTGTAAAACGTTCCTCTTTTTTCCTTACTCGGTACTATAAATGCCCGTAGGCCCGTAGGGCCGTATTCATAGTCGTCACTCATGGTCCCAAAAGCTGTTAGGCTTCGTGTGGCTTGTAGACAGGCTACTGAGAGTTCCTCTGCTCCCTAATGCGTTTGAGAGAGAACTGGTACGGATTCGACAGCTGGCTGCAGCCAATGGTTATGAGGGGGCTATAATGGACAAACTTTAAATCGAAAGACGTAGGAGACAAATCCTAGCGGACAGCTCCACCCTTGGCTGGGGAAGGTAGTGGTGCCGATGCAGAGTCCAAGTTTTGCTGCATACCGTATGTGGGTCAGCTGTCGGAGATAGTTGTCAGGGTGCTAAAGAGAGACGGGTTTAGAATTTCATATAGGGGGGGATTGTCTCTGGGCAGCTCGATGGCGGGAATGAAGGACAGGGCAGTGGCGGTTTTCAGGCTGAGGCATGTGAGGCATCGCCTCATTATGAAAATGTAAAGAAAATTATGTAAAATAAAAGTTAACTTTTTATTTTAAAATCCTTCTAACAGAGCGTTTTTTGCCTCTAGATCGAAGAAGAAAAATTGTTTTTGCTTGATGAACTATCTAACTGCTTTCTAGCGGCTGATAGGTGATGGACACTTGAACCTGAATGCTTCGTACTATGAGAGCGAAAGAGAGGGCACAAACTGAAGTGAAAAGAGAGAGACAAGACTATTCGCCTCAGTTGGGCTAGGTCAGTTCAGTACCCCCCCGGGCTACCCGCCACCAATGCCTCCTCACCGCCCCATCCAGGACGTTCTTCCAGAACGACGTTCCAGGACCAGAACGTGTGGATGAAAACTATTTTGAGATAATTCAATAATACACATGTGGTGAAGACAACTTTTTTAGATTTTATAAACACAACACACACGACATCTTCGCAATTAAAAAAACACAAGACTCTTAGGGAAGGGTGGGTGGGGGGTTAACGCCTATCGCCTCACCAGTATTTGAGGCCCAGAACCGCCACTGGGACAGGGTGTATAGATTAAGTAGGAACGGAGTGTACCGGTTAGGATGTGAGTGCGGAGCGTTTTATGTCGGCCAAAGTGGAAGAGAAATTAGGACTCGAGTGGCTGAACAATTCAACAGGACGGGCAAATGATCTGAATTTAAGGATCACCTGGTAGCGACCGAACACCCTTTCGATTCGAGCAGCGCCGAAGTTTCACATTTCGTGGGTAAAGGTAAAGAAATGGACTGGTTTGAAAAGTACGAAATCAAAAAAGGGGTGCTGGCTTGATGGGGGCAATTGCGTTAATGCTATGACGGATTTCGAAGTCCCACCGGTAATGGGCGTCTTATTGATGAGTGTAGGGAACGGTGATGATAGAGGGGTGGAGGCTGGTAGTGGCGATCCTGGGGAGTGCTCCTAGTTCCCCCTCCTATCCAGTAGATTTCGAGGAGTTGTGACACAGGTGGACTTTGTTAATTAGTTAGTTTTTAAACAAGCGAGAATTTGTTTAGTTGAGTATTTATTTATTTATTATTTATTTACTGGTTTTTAGTTCGTTGATTCGTATGTGTTAAATGGTTCGTTGAGTTTTTATAGGTACGCCGTTGTTTGTCCAATAGCTTGAAAATGGTCTAAAGGACCGAAACCGCGGTCGCTGTATTAATAAAAAGGTGGTTCAGAAGAACAATCCTTAGGTGCATCTCTTCTCCTAACGCGGGCATTCGCTCATACAGGAGAATAATAAACAATTTTTAAAAACTCATTCGGTGTGGATCATGTATATTGCGAGTACAAAAGCCAAACTTAAGAAGTCAATTAGTAGTCCTTTATTCCCACTTAGTAGTCCTTTAAGCTTTGAAATTTTCGTGAATTGCTTTATTAGGGCAAAAGAGATGTTTGTTCTCGTGAAAATACGATTGACGATAAAGACAGATAAGATAAAAAATCAGGGGTTTGTTCTTGCATCTTGGTTTCCCTTATTCAGGCCCATTCACAAGCTCTATGTTTTCGTTGTGTGGTGTATTTGCAAGCTATAAAAATGCTTCATTTTTCGAGGGAATAAATTTGTTTGGTTGCATAGGCTCCGCAGAACATGAACATAGAGCTGGTGAACGGGCCTCCCCGACCGTTGTTGAAAATTGAATTTTTTTGTACTACCAGCTGCCAGGAGCGAAATTGTACTTAGCGTTTGCCTTTTACTTGGAAACCACAATTCTTCAAACGATTCCGAAGCACTTCCGAGCACTTCAGTTAGCAGAGATAATAAAATAACGAATGAAGAGGTAGCCATTCCGTCCTCACCACGTAAAGATAAATCAATTGGATTTATATTGGAGAGAACTATTTCCTTCTCCCTGGAAAATTGAATACTTTTCCTTTTTGACTTGATGAAAATAGAGAAAAACGTGTGGCGAGGAGAGGGTCTGTGAAATCAAATAAAGCAAATAAAATTAAAAATGGCGTCATTTCCAGTAGCTTATTGCACAGACATCGTAAGATTAAAAATGTGCCGCGTATTTCTTCTCGGAATAGGATTATGAAAAAAGTTTTCACTCGAATCAACTATCAACCAAACTGACTGTTCGCACCCAGGAAAAGTTTCAATTGTTACTCAGTGTTACGATTAATGAGTTTTCCTTTTTCATGCTCGGAGGAGCGCGATCTATTAACATTACAACAACGTTCCCTCAAAATAGCAATATTCTGATAAACTCACAACTCTTTTAGCTCTCCCTACGCGATGACTAAATAATATATTATTTTATAAAAGCCACCAATCGTGATGAGAATTCGTCCTTGCCGGGTGAATTTTTCAAGAGAAATTACCCAGCAGCAGGCTCGTTGATGTGTAAGTTCATAATTGATGAGCGCGTGACAACTATCTACAATAAACTTTCAAGGTGAGAGCTCATCGCCATTCATTTCTTTATCAAGTGTTTCGAAAACGTACATACTGCTTACTTCCGTAGTCTTGTAATTTGTAATTCTTTGAGAAAATTGCTGTAAACACTGGATACTAATTGAAGCCAAAAGCAAATTATTTACTCAATTAAGTTTTATACAAAACACTCATCCCATGAGAAGAGCCTTTAGAGAATCAATAGGTACTCCTTAATAGGAAAAAGAGTCCTTCTGTTGCAAGAAATTAATTATTTATCAGCTTAGACTTTGGATTCTGCAGGATTGTAGTGGTACTTCATGCATCTTAAGAGTTGCAATGTATTTTTGGAAGAATGAGAATGCACATACAGTTATCATACAGTCGCTACTTGCGATTAGTTGTTCGAAACGGTGACTCGGAGCAATGTATGTAGTTTTAATTATTTATATTTATTCATTTATGTACTTAATGTCTCGTTGTCGCAACAGTCGGGGATGATGGTAATTTAATTACCGAAAACCGGTTAGGATTTATAAAATTAAAAATTGTGGGTCACACAACGTCTCTTGGCATCGCATCAATGTTAGGACTCCAACGTGATCAACAAGTTTCTGATAGTGTTCTTCTATCGTCAAGAAACTCTACCCTCTCGGAAACAAGCTGGCTTTAATATTCGACGGTACTTATATCCGTCACGAAAAAAGAAGTAACAACGCTTATCAGAGGAAGTCGTTTTCAGGGCAGAAGAAGGTTCCCCTCTGTAGGTAAGCCTTTCACCATTTGTACAACCAACGGTTTTATTGTTGACGTTCTGGGACCATTTTACGCGACTGAAAACGATGCCAGCATCATGAAAAAAATCCTAAATGACTCAGCAGGTTTAAGAGCCATTTTTCATTAGGGCAATTACTCGTGGACAGAGGGTTCAGAGAAGTCGTCATGGACTTGAAAAAACTGCAATATATGGTCATGATGCCGGCTCTAAAAGCAAAAAGAGCACAGCTGACAGCCGAGGAGTCCAATTCTTCGCAACTGGTGACAAAAATACGTTGGGTGGTTGTTGCAGTCCATGGGGTTATAGGCAAGAAGTATAGGCTCCTTCACCAGCAATTCCACAACGCTATGCTACCGGCAGCTGGGCTGTATTGTAGGATTGCGTGCTTTCTCCACAACACTTTTGGCCAACGCCTAACTTCTGATTCCGAAAATGAAATTTTTATCGTGGAAATACTTCTGCGTCCACAACCTTAAGATAACACGCTGGCTGTGGAAGTGCAAAATGAAAGGATGGCTAGACGGACAGTATTCTCTTCCAAAACATATCTTCACTGAAATCATTTCAGATTTCACTGAAATGACGGAGGGCGAACTTAAGTGTTCTTCACTGGTACTTATCAACTTGGCCGAGCCATATCGTATTTAGCTGAAATGATGGATGATGAAGGAAATATTCAATTACAGTTCCTTAATGTGAATCCGAATGTGATCAAGTTCCAAGTACAATCACGGCATATCAGCAGAACAATGTATAGATGTTTCATTGGTTACACGCAGTGGATTCGATGCCATTTAAAGGTACTGCTGCGAGTGTGCCAATGGCCTTCGAACTAGTGGTTGCTGCTCACACCTAGCAGCACACATGGACGTCTGTCACATGGACGTTACAAGGAGAGGATTGTGAAGCCTGCTGAATTCTTGAACAACATTTTTTCTACTGACGATCCAACACCCGTTATCAACGAAGACAGTGATGATGACTGTTGAACGCCATAAACAAACCAAACTTTGTGTTCTTTGACTATATCGCAGTCCGTGAATTATAGTGTTTGCTTGCACTTTTATACTTATTAATTTTTTTTACATGTTTTTTCATTTTTATTTTCAAGGATTCAAGATTCAAGATTTTTTATTTGTTTTGGGACAATGCCCAGACAAAGGGAGTTCGCACATTTTCAAGGAATCGAATAAAAATAACGCATCGAAAGGTCATTAGCCACAATTATTATTATTATTATTATTTATACAGGGTGGAACAGGATAAGTGTGACAAAAAAAATTGGGTGAAAATAGGCCTCATTTGCGATCGAAAACACCCTATAAACCATGGTCCGAAAATCAAAATCGTACGAGATATGATTTTTTAAACGTTTTTTGAGGCTTGCATCACTTTTCTTAACTAAATGCGAATATATCAGTTTACAGCTGACATTTGCAACTTTTGACGATTGATTTGGAAAGAGCACACTTTTTTCTGACAGGAATGGCCATTTTCGATAAAATTCAACTATTTTCTGTGGGCTTGAGAGATGCTCAAAGTTTTGCAAATCGTGAATCTCTAATTTTTCAAAAAATTCAGCCTCCACTTCTCTACACTAAATCTAAGCGTATCGACATCCCATGGGTCGGAAAAACTTCTTCAATTTGTCCTTTTTGAAATTACTCATGAACGTTTTTATAGTTCTTCAGCGAGTTTTTGGCAGAAAGGCCATTTCTTGGAAAAAAAAAAGAATGATTTTTCTCTTAAAAATCGCTTGTTTTGACCAACCCAATTTGAACGAGTTTTGTGATTCAAAACAAACTAAACTCATTAAAGCCTTATCCAAAGTTTTCCTTCGAACCGAATGGAATGCGCACTCCTACCAAAATATCAAAACTGTCGCTCCGGCAGCTGGCTGTCGGCAAGGGTGCATTTCACTACTGCGAATTTCGGCGTGTTTAGCTGTTATTCGACGAAATTAGTGCACTTAATGACTCTACTTGTTGTTACCAATTTCCGCTTCGAATACGAATTTGAAATTCGCAGTAGAGAAATGCACTCTATCCGACAGCTAGCAGCGGGAGCGACATTTTTTGAACTTTGACAGGCGTACTTCGGCAAAACTTCGGATGATGCTTTAATGACGTCAATCATGCTAAAAATCACAAAGCTCGTTCAAATGTTGTAGGTCGAAACAAGCGATTTTGAAGAGAAAAACCATTCTTTTTTCTAAGAAATGGCCATTTCTGCCGAAAAATCACTGATTAACTAAAAATAGGTTCATGAGTAAATTTAAAAAGTACACATTGGGGAAGTTTTTCCGTCACATGGGATGTCGGTGCGCTCAAATTTCGAGTAAAAAAGCGGGGGTTGACTTTTTTGAAAAATTAGAAATCCTGGATTTGCAAAACTTTGAGCAGCTCACGAGCCCCCAGAAAATGGTTGAATTTTATCGTAAATGAGTAATCCTGACAGAAAAAAATGTGCTGTTTCCGAATCTGTCATCAAAAGTTGCAAAATGACAGTTGGAAACTGAGTTATTCCCATGTAGTTAAGAAAAGTGACGTGAGTCATAGTAAACGTTACAAAATCATATCTCGTAGGGTTTTGACCATAGTACAAAGGGTGTTACCGATCACAAATGAGGCCTACTTTAACCCAATTTTTTTTGTCACACTTATCCTGTTCCACCCTGTATACATATACAGGGTGTCCAATAACGAGATGCTCAGAGAAAAACCTGAGTTTGGGGCCATCATTTGGGACCAAAATGCATATGGGACATTTTTAAAAATTCCTTTTAGTTTTCTCAGAATCGTCCATTTTACGTTATTTTGGCTTGTTGCTTCTTTTTTTCGAAATGTGCATGTTGCAAGCCTCGTAATTCTTCCAAACCCAAAACTAAGGAGCTCGTTGGAAAGAGCACAAAATTTTCTTACAGAATAGTTCATTGAAATCATGATTAAACTACATTTTTAGGGACCGGTTTCAGCTGCTCGCCACGAGTTTCAGTCGGAAAACCAAACGCTGAAGATGGCGAGCAGCCGAAACCGGTCCCTTTTTGACGAACCTCAACGATGGAAGACAGTCAATGTAGGCTTCTACGGCTACAGCTTTATGCATGCTTAATTACATATTTCATTAATCTTACTTCTTGCCCCTCCTCTTCATTACTGACTCAAGAAAACTTGGATAACATAAATTATCTTTATTTCCCCTTAGGGTATGTTTATGTAAGAGCGGTGAATAAAGAGGAGAGCTGCGAGGAGAATGTAGCAGAGAAAATTTTCATGTTAGTTCCGGTGCAATTTAAGGGCCACTTTCTTGCCTAGAGGCGCTCTCCTCTTTGGTCACCGGTTCTACATAAACATAACCTTAGTCGTTTTCAGATCGTTGTTCCTGTTGAAAACCAATTTCAGTGAAAAAACACCCGAAAAAAATATGTCTCATGTAACCCATTTTGCTCGTGTCACCTGAGTTTTTTCAGACATTTTGCCTAATTTCTCCTACCAAAATGGACGAATATCAAAAAAAGAATAGATTATTCGAAAGCTCACTAAATTAGGAAGTTTTTCCTGCGGCAAAAATAATAGTCGACAATTTAAAAAAGTTTAGAAAATCACGTCCGGAATTTTCCAAATTTTAAAAAAATGAAGTTTGTTTCCGTTTGAGATTCTGCCATGCCAAATAAATGTAGTTTAATCATGATTTCAATGAACTATTCTGTAAGAAAATTTTGTGCTCTTTCCAACGAGCTCCTCAGTTTTGGGTTTGGAAGAATTACGAGGCTTGCAACATGCACATTTCGAAAAAAAGAAGCAACAAGCCTAAATAACGTAAAATGGACGATTCTGAGAAAACTAAAAGGAATTTTTAAAAATGTCACATATGCATTTTGGTCCCAAATGATGGCTTCAAACTCAGGTTTTTCTCTTAGCATCTCGTTATTGGACACCCTGTATATTGTAGGCATCGACATCGGTGGTCATTAGCCTTGTTTCCTCATTTATTTCTAATGCTGTATTTTATCATTATTAATATTTAGTTATATAATATTATTAGTATTATTTAAATAGAGAGTAAAGAGTTATAATTATATCACAGTCATCATTACAATTACACCACAGTTTAGTTGCTAAATCTGATGGTATACATTTATTTTCCTAAGGAAATGAAGGACCTTGGAGAGCAACGCTCCCGTGTTCAAAAGAGTTGAGATTATTGTTATTATTATTGTCATTATTTTCAAGAGCTTATTTCATCTCACTAACGTTGAAAAATTGTTCCTTTTCGATGCTTATTTTTCGACCTATTTGTTTCGTACACCATCGAGCACACCATAGAATAATTATTACTGAACTAATGTACAGAAGGGGCACTCTCAATAATTGTTGGGGGTATGTGACGCCAAATGGATAGGTTTCTTCTCGCGGGGGGCTGTTATCATCGTGTCAGGTTATGTTAGGACACCCCTCCCTTCTTGGCATGAAACTCTCCCCTCCCCAAGCCCTTTATAATTTCGGGGTTTTCTTTATTTTTGCATTTTAAATTCCCAGCACTTTGGCCTCCATGCATAGTAACCTTGAATACTTGATTTTCGTAGCCACAAAATTGACAAAATGGAAAGAAAACGCGAGGAAATAGTGGAGAAACAAAAACAAATCTCGTACAAAGTCTCCAAGTACTTTTTGAAAATAAATGGTCTACGTCTATTTAAAACAGCAGCCAAAAAAAAGTGTTTTTATTAACAATGCTGCCACCATATGATCACTTACTCTGTTTACCTATTTTGAATAATATGTTACGTTGGTACGAGTCTAACGGGAAACTTCCCCCCAAATGATTCTTCCCGTCCCGCCATGTGCGTCACCCCCCTGAGTGCTCCAACCGTTATAAAACGGTAATGAAACGGAAAAGGAGCACTGATGCTCATAACAGAACTTCGGGAAATGGTCCTGCTTCCCCAGATCCATACGAAGCGGAGATCGATGGTAAAAGCGGTTGACGACACAGTCGCGCCTCCCATGGATGTTGGTATGTCTACTTTATTCCTAAATTCTTCCTTTTATGATATTAATACGAAGTTCGTGCAATCAGGCGTGGGAACGATGGAACGTTCAACGTCATCATCGTCGGCGACTCAATCATCTTCGTCGGCGACTCCGACGGACGAAGAGGATGAAGAAGGGTGCACAAATCCTAGGAAGCGAAGGCGACGAACAAATAGTGAGAAGATCGACGACCTTATCGCGATCTTGAAATCGTCTGAATAGAAGAAAGATGATGAGCGGAGGGAAAAGGCCAAACTGTTCGCAGAAAAATTAGAGATGTTAAGTAGATTAATAAATAAGTTAGGTTAAGAAGTTAATAATTAGTCCAACGGGGAACTTCCCCCAAATGATTCTTCGTCCCGCCATGTATGTCACCCCCCTGGAGCACAACAAGCTAAAGGAGCGTTTACACTTAAGTGTCTGACATTTATGAAGCTACACTTATGTCTCGACATAAATGTAAAGTGTCAGCCATATGTATATTGAATGTAAAAATTCAGATAAAAATTTCTGGAAGTTTGTGTTTACACAAAGGAAATTTGTGTTTGACACTAAATTTCAAGCAATAAGTGTAGCGCGTCACACCAGTGTAAACGCACCTTAAGAATTTACAAGGTAAGTAATTAAACAAACGAATAACAAGAAAAAATTGTAAGAGTATTGAAAATTACGTTTTCCCGAAAAAAGTTCAAGTTACATCGAAGATAAACACAACACCCACCACTTCTAAAAATCTGAAAAAAATTGGGTGTGACGCTGGTTCCATGTACGCAACTTTGATGAAAATTTGTTGTGGTCACGTCAATAGGGTTCGGCGTTATGAGCGATTTTCGTCAGAGCCTTCTCTATCTACGGGCCTGACTGTCGTATTCAACATGGCGGCGAAAGAGGATCCAACTTTCTCACAGCGGCAACGGCGCGCCTTCTTATTTTTTGAATAAATCTCTTCTTTTTTTTTTTAATCAACGGTCCAATTTACTTTTGAATTTTCACTCATCTCATATTTTTGACTTCAAGAAAGGGATTACCTATTTTTCCGGAAAGTAATATACCAATCATTTATTAAGGTCCGTTCACAAGCTCTATGTTTGCGTTGTGTGGAGTCTATGCAACCAAACAAATTTATTCCCTAGAAAAATGAAGCATTTTGATAGGTTGCATAGACACCACACAACGAAAACATTGAGCTTGTGAACGGGCCTTTACTAATACACCACGTTTTAGTAAGTACATAAGATTAATAAGTATAGTAAGATTTATGTTAACGCGAAGTTATCTCGGCAAACAAATTACCTACATTATTGGTTTTTTTGGTTCGGTGATTCCAAAATGAGTGAAAAATTATCAAATAATTACCTCTATATTCAACCAATATTATCATTATTGCCAAAATATCACTACTAGTATTGTTAATGAAGTTTCAAGCGGTGCATATATACTTCAGAAAAGGCAGTGTATTTCTCGGTCTTACGCGTGCGGCCTTGGAGAGAATATATCGAAGATATCCTATCATTACAATTTCAACTGGATCAGTCACAGGGAGGGTTGTTTTTGTTTTTTTTCAAATATAATGTAGGTATACATATACACAACCCATGCCTAGTAAGTATTCTCTCCTTTATAGCCATTCGAATAGAAGCGGTTGAATAATATAGCGGTACATAATGACCAACCATGTATTTTATTCCTTTTTGTTTTTATTTATGTCGATAAAGTATTGTGCGCTGCAATTAACATTGTTTAATGCATTTCATTAAAAAAATGCACTATGCTTTTTTTTAACGAAACGAACGACGAGTATAACGAGAAACGAATAAAGTATAGATAGACGGTAGGTGTGTACTTGTAGAAATATTAAGTAATAGTAGGTAATTCTCCGTAGCACCATTTCAAAGCCTGAAAACTATTTCGACTGCAACTTATTCAGTTTCATGAATTTCGTCTGCGTTTGGGTGGTGGATATACGGTCTTTTTGGGCTTTGCAATGGTTATTGAGTAAAATGTTGGAAAATATTCCAATGGCTGGCTTACAACGTAATATTAAACCTTGCCCACATTCACCGCATTCTTCACAATCGGTCAAATGGTCGTTATCTATTTTTTTCATGAAAATTTTCTCCAGTAATGTTTTCTGGCGACCAGCCTGGAGAAAACTTCTCTCATATTTCTCGGAAATGATGGTTTCGAACAGTACCAGGCAGCCAATCAATATTGTGACAATGGCTTCGGAGGGATAGCTCAATCCACCGCTGTCCAAAATTTTCAAGTTATGTGAGTTAACGCTCTCCAAATATTCCACCTCGAAAGCCTTATTTTTTACCAAGAAATTCGTGCATCCGGTGCATCTAATTTTTTTGACCCTTGCGATCAATGTAACCCACTATGAATACTAACACTTTCATGTCTGACGACGAAATGTCAACACGAGGGATGTCAAGTACTATTTCGTCGAAGAGAGTTATGTCCATGAAACTGCTAGTTTCAGGAGAATTATCTTCAGAGTTGAAGTAATAAAAAAAATCTTTTAAAGAAAATTTCCCGGTCTCTGAAGAGACAAATGTCAAAAGACTCTTCAATTTTATAGTTTCTTGTCGGATTCGAGAACTTGTGTCTAATTGATTTTGTAATTATTCCCGCTCATTTGTCGGTACTGGCCAAAGCGGCCTTCCGACTCATCCGTTTGAAATTTGCCTAGCAGAACAAGCAAGTACTCAATAAGTGATATTAATGTTATGGTAGTATGCAGTAAAGAGAACTGTGTCTCAGACGAAAGTTTGCCATGTCGTTTACTTCTTAAATTACTTCCAGTCGACGATCCGGGGACTTCAAGTGCATCCCAGTGCTCAAGCCATGAGGCAAAATCGTTCAGGTATTTGACCTTTTCATCCGAACACGATCTAATGGGCCCTCGGAAAGAATCTAAGCTTTATTCCCAAAATTGTGCTTTTGGAATTTACAATTTTTCACCAGTTTGAAGTATGCTCCATAAATGTGATGGTTCCTTTGACTGATGGGCTATTGAGGTCCTTCAATGCCGCGATATTTTTGTCATCGAATAGCTTCACGCAATTGATGACACTTCGCCTTTCAAAATTGTTTGGAAATAGGACTTTTCTGTTTAACGACGGAGCGAACTTCATAAGTTGCCTTTTTCTTGCTCATAAAGATCGCGAAGAACTTTAAGGCTCGCAAATGAAATTTTCCCATTAGACTCTCCCGGGAACGGAGGGATGTAAAATGAGCATGAATAATCTTGTTGGTTCAGTCAGTTATTTCCGACACTTAAAAAGGTAGACTGTGTCAAACAAAATGAATACAGGGTGATTCAGGAGGAAATGCATATACTGAAGTATGTTGTAGTACTAAGTATTTGCGACCAAAATGACCCTATGAACATAGGCTCGCAAATGCTTTCCTTCTGAGATATGCGTACAATTGTGTTTTTTCATCGACTGCCTACTTTTTCTCCAAAAACTCGATTTTACGGCCCGACCGCTGGGCTTAGAAAAAAACTGTTGACGGTTTTGAAATGACCACAAAATTTCACTTCAGAAAACAGTGTTTTGAACTGCTGTAAACGAACTCAGTGTTTTTTATGATTTTCCACAAATGGCGAAAGTGACTTCTTTTAAATTTCTCCTATAATTCAGCGACGATTTCTGCCGAATTTATAATGCCTCCGATATGGTCCCATTATCAGAAAAACATGTCCGTTCTGTGGGCTTTCCAATGACCTCCTCAAAATTGATGGTGGTCAATTTTTGAGAGAGATATCACAGATAATATCCGAAAAAACACGGTACCAACGTGCAAAATCATTAAGTTTGTCCCAGTAAAAATAAGCGTATTTGTGTGCCTTAAACGTGTTATTGTGCCTCATGAAAGGCAATTATTGCTTGGAATTCAGTCCAAAAATATCACTTTAACGCAATAAAGGACAAATCACCCCCCCCCCCCCCCCTGGGTGCTTAAATATGGTGGGGCGTGGGATTTGTCATTTAGTGCGTTAAAATTAACATTTATGGACTGAATTCCAAGCAATAATTGCCTTTCATGAGGCACAATAACACGTTTGAGTCACACGAATACGCTTATTTTTTTACTAGGCGTAAAATAATAAAATCTCGTAAAATCGAGTTTTTGGAGAAAAAGTAGGCAGTCGATGAAAAAACACAATTGTACGCATATCTCAGATTTTGGTCGCAAATACTTAGTACTACAACACACTTCAGTGTCTTTCTTTAGGCTCTAAAGATTGACATTTACGCTGTAGATACCTCAAATTGATGTCGCTCAAGCCAGACTGGGAAACAGAGTTCAGATATTGAGTCAAAGCTTTAAAATAACTCGAATGAGGAAGCATGAACATTTGAGTGTTTCTTTAGAATTTGTAGGTTGCGGGGTTATGAAAATAAATCGAAGCATCCCAAACCACCACCTCTGGGGTATAATTACGATTTGGTTTAATTCTATTGTCAATTTGATTACTTGCAAAACTTGAAAATCTCTCGCTGGGTCAAAATCGGTACATTTTAAACAGTTTTTCAAAGCCTGCTGTGCTTTGGTGACGCAGTTGGCCAAAGTCTCAACGCTCTCGTTTGCGAGATTTTGCAGGAAAGAGATAAGTTTTTGCACTTTTGACCATTTGTTGGCAACGAGATGCGGTCCAAATATTTCCTTTATGCCCGAGAGAAAGCTGATCTCAAATTTGTGACGGTGAACTGTGATTTTCAAGTTAATAATCGATTTTGAACGAGACTACTAGTTCAGGAGCGTTTGAAACTTCCTAATAACAAAATGTGGCCGCGTCGTTATCAAAAAGAAGAACGAATTTTGATAAGTCCAATTTATCTTTATGCGTTTAATATGACTTCGTGAATTCATCGAAATTATGAATAGTATCTTGAGCTTCTTTCTCAAGTTCTTCTGCTTTTCTCGCCGCCTGCTCTCTGATATTAATTTCCAAATGGCGATCTTAAGGGTCCCTTCGCTTTGGAGGAATTTTTTGGCTTAAGTAGCTAAGGAGGTTGTCAAATATTGTTGGAATGGCATCTTCCGCCAACTTGAGATGTTTTCTCTCAACTTCAACCACAGAATTGTCAGCCATTCTGAGTATATCTTTCTTAATCAGGAAACGTTCTTCAAAGTGCTTGGCGCAAACCCTTAAAGAAGTTGTGGGAGTGAAATTGTCACGATGAATGGCTCTGACCCATTGGTTAGACTTTTCTTTGTCAACTGGAAATCGGAAAACGGGGAGCGTAGGGATAAATGGAACGAATAAAAAGTCACTCTGCTGAGGATCAATTGGCAAATGGAACCTTCAAGCTCTTATCAGATCAGACCTGGAGCAGCCCTAGCTCTACTTTTTGTACTAATGGAAAACGCCATCACTATATCATGAAAAATGGTGCCAGAAAGTCGCATATGCGGATTTCTGAAAATTGGCCAACATAATTTCTACGCTTAACGCAAATAGAATCCCGTGTTCAGAATTAAAAATGGTTCACTGGTTCGAGAATAAACCGAGGAATACCACCAGGGACACTTACCAATAATGGCCGTAATAAGAAATACTACCCGAGACGTCAGCCAATTTGAAAGAGACGCCTTACGTTAGCCTCTTGGCTACTCTCTCTACACTCAACTTTGAGCCTTGTTGGTTGTTGGCAACAAAAGCGTGCTTAGGGTCATAAGGATTAAAGTGGATGGGATTCTTATTGGAGAAGGTGTATTACTCGGAGAGTTCTAGAATTGAGAAGAATGAAAAGGAAAAAATGGAATGAGGGCTTCCTGTACCATTCCACCTTTCCTTACCTCGGTTTTCAAGACGCAAGGGAAATTGCCCGTACTTTATATCTACTACATGCGTTGTCCTTACAAAGAACATCGGCTCTACAGTACTATAATGCAGCTCAAGTTCAATATTGCTTCACATATTTTAGTGACTTTAAGTGATAATTCGATGTCACATTTCTAATGTTATCAGGGTTTGTCTTCATTCTAAAAATATTCTTCTCTTTTTCCAAATTTCGATAATGTAAACACAGAGAAATTTGTGTAGAGACACTTATTTCAACTTTCAGAAATTTGTGTCGGCACTTATACAGGGTGGAAGGGGATAAGTATGACAAAAGAAATTGGGTGAAAATATAGCTCATTTGCTGCCGAAATCACCCTACACATCATGGTCCGGAAATCAAAATCCTTCGAGATTTGATGTTTCTAACGATTTTTAAGGCTTGCATTACTTTTTTCAACTAAATGCGAGAAACACTCTTTCAATTTGAATTTTTGCAACTTTTGGTGATGGATTCGGAAAAAGCACACTATTTCCTGTCAGGATTAGTCATTCAGACTTCATTAGTTCATTAGACTTCAACTATTTCATGTGGCCTCAAATGCGGCTCAAAGTCGTGCAAATCGGGGATTTCGATTTTTTCCCAAAAAAAGTCATCCCTAGTTTGTCCACACGAAATCTGAGTGTATAGACGTCCCGTGATTCAGAAAAATATCTTCAAAGTATCCTTTTCAAAAATAGTCATAAGCTTTTTCTTAGTTGGTTGGCGATTTTTTTTTTAGAAAAAATAATGATTTCTCGTCAAAATCTCTTGTTTTGACCTGCAAAATTCGATCAAGCCTTGGGATTTTAACATGCTAAAAAAGAATAAAACCTCAACAAAAGCTATCCTCAGAGTGGAGTTCATTATGTGCGCCTACCAAAGTATCATAAAATGTCGCTCCGGCAGCTGGCTGTAAGGTAAAGTGCATAACACTACCACAAGTTTCGACATTTTCAGTTATTTAGCTATTACAGACAACCATTAGCATTTCAACTTTGTCACTATACATTTTTATAGCCATTTTTGCTAAATAATGGCTAATTACTACGTACTTAATGCGAAATTGGTACTGTGGTAGGCGTGCATAATCAGCTCGATTCAACGGATAGCTTTGGATGAGGTTTTAGTGCTTCACTCAAACCGGTTGGTGGTTAAACCGTACTCAGTCTTGAGTCTGGTAAAGTAACTTTACCAGACTTAGTATGGTAAAGTACTTTTCCGTCCTAAACTAGTACAGTAATTGGATACTTACGGGTCATGGAGTGCGAAAAAGTGTTTTTCTCTTCCGAATGGCCGAAGTGCGAGTTTCACCAAGTTGGCAATTCGTTGTGTCTTTAGAGAGAGAATTCCCAACAATTTTCAGTAAATATTTATTCAACGACAAGTGGGAACAAAAAGGGGGAAAAATAATACACACGTGGTTTAAAAGGAAAGAAGGTAAGACAGACGTAACACTCCCAGACTACGGTCCGAATTCAGAAACCCACCTTTACAAAGCTGTAACTAAAGAAGTTGAAAAATGTGATGGTTTATAAAAATGTGTCATCTGTTTTAAAGCGCTTAAAGGAGATGCAAAGGTTAAGGCTGGTTTCTGAAGACGGGCCTATATTTCATACACTCGACCGACACAGTGGACACTCATTGGATGTTTTCAAGATGGGAACTAGTAGAGATGACCTTTTTTGTGTAAGAGTTGGTACTCGCTCTGCTGAGCGTGAGCATTGGAATTTATTGTATTATTACCCCCCCCCCCCACATATCCGGATCTTTATGGAGATTTTCCCATTCATACAAGAACATTGCAGCGATGGTTTTCATTATTAAGTAACTCTAAATGCTTCGGTACAATTAGCGGTAATAATGGTTTTTATATGCATCCTGAAGTACAGGTGTTCTCGAAGGTCTGACTAATTAGCCAGCCTTTCCGATCCACCATTTCGGGAACGCTTCGTCCAGGTGACGGCCGGCCAACCTTTAAAAGGCTTCATAACAACGTTGCCAGAATAATGAGTTGCTGAATTAGCACACACGTAGGAAAGACGATGCACAGCTTCGAGGGACTCAATTTAAATTATAGGAGGGGGAGGTGAAAAGTAAATGCTGGGAGAAAACAACATTTCACACCATCTGTTATCAGGTCTCACCCATCAAAAACATTGACAATTTGATACTTGATCAGTGAAAAATTGATAAATTCCCCCTCCCGTCACTATAGGTGAATGATAACAGTGGGTGTGTAATGGCGGAAAAAACGGCTTCACATGTTTCTATATTATAAAAGCCTTTCTCTCTCTCTCCACTTGTTCCTACCTCCATAAATAAACCCAATGTGATACAAAAAAAAATGACTGCCCTCTAATGGACGAATCCGCGCAAGAGGACAGGTGTCCCAGTGCTAACAAAATGTAAAGAAGCAAACAGCAGATACAATAATTATGTTGAAAGAAAAAATAAATGAAATAACATTATCTCAAAACCTTTAATAAAAGAATGAAAAAAATGAAAACGGCTGAGCAGATATGCAGGACGAGAAATGAGATATTTGTACAAACTAAACCACATGGAAACCAGTATATACTTGAAGTAGCGACAGAAAAACATAAGAAAAACGGAAAACAGAAATATATGTATTACGCGAGAAGGTTAGATCTTTACAAAAGTTTCGTTAAGGAAAATAAATTCAGAGATGATTTTTTAAAAATTTACTTGTGTCCACTTTTGTTTAATTTTGAGAGGGAGACAGTTGAAGTATTTTACCCCAACGTAGCTCCACTGCCTTTGTGCTAACTATTGCCTTTGTGCTAAATATTGGATTGGAATTAAAATATTTTCTTTCGAAAGAGTGCCAAACCTATGCGCAAACGTCACTCATGAATCGATCGACGCTAATAAAGTCATACTACATGCTGCAGTGAAAAGGATGGCAAATGAAAGTTTGTCTTCTCCTCCACGAAAGGTATAGTTCTGTAGTAGTCATTGTGCGTGTGCATCCTCCACTAAGTTTTCTTGAGTGGACAGATCAAGAATTTCAACCGAGTATGTTCGTGACCGACTTTGAAATTGCCATGCAAAACGCTATTCGTCATGTTTGGCCTGCGATAACATTGGCTGGGTGCCGATTTCATCTTGCACAATCATGGTATATGGAAAGCTTATGCGAGATCCAAGCGGAAATTTACCCTAAATTGAAGTCTATTGCAGATGATGCGACCCACCGACCGCGTCCTCTGGTGCTGAAAGGTCAGCGTTGGGTGGATAAATGGATTCGCCGCCAACAAGAAGATCCGGACGTGTCCATGTACAAACTTTGCAAAGTGCTTTCGTTTAAATTGCGACCCACTAATATCATATAAGTTCTTTATGTAACCGCCCTCTTTTCCTTTGCGATATTAATAATAGAAACCTTTACAAATAGCTCATATACCGTGCAAACCCTCAACTCCTTAAAATAACTGCTTACTGTGTGATAGTATACCTTTCCGGAATATTGTCCTTAAAATAGTCTTTTGTGTTTTGTAAACTAGTGCAATTAGGGATTTGCTGGCTGAACCCCACAGCACGATACCCTACTGTGGATTGTAGGACCGCCTGGCACAGACCAAAGTACATATTTCTTCACCACTCAACAGATATACAATTCCTAATCCGAGCTGTTGACCAAGCTGTGTGTTTTTCCCACTTCAGCTGGTTATCAATAAAAACTCCTAAATATTTTATGGCATGAACCCTTTCAACCTTTTTACAAGTATTTACACATTCATGACTGAAGTTGACACATTCCCAATCATGTAAGTTAAGACTATTACTATAATTCTTAAATTTTCCTCCGCTTTCTTGTACACCTTTTCCCAACTCTCGTCAACAAAGACAGCTGCAGTATCATGTGCATAGCACACTATGTCATCAGCTACGGTTAACCGTGACACTCCATTCATATACATTAAAAAACATATCGGCCCTAAAACCGTTCCTTGTGGAATTTTCACTAATTTATCAGAGCTTAATGTGTCCAATAGCCTTACTCTTTGAGTTCTCGTGGATAAGTAGTTTCAAGCGCATTCCCTTATCCCATAACTTTCAAAAGTCTCAACTAGATTAACATAAGGTATTGAATCAAAAGCCTTAGCCAGGTCCAAGTAAGTTACCAAACACTTTTGAGCTTTGTCTAATGATGACGTAATTTTTGACACTAAACACTTTAGAGAATCTTGTGTCCCTCTTCCTTTTAAAAATCCAAACTGATTATCCGAAATCTGTCCACTTTACAAGAGATACGACATCAATCTGTTTTTCACACATTTTTTAAATATTTTTGCCACGCTGCTAACAAGAGAAATTGGCCTATAATTATTTTTGATTTTTTTTTTTTTTTTTGGTTCACGGTTCCGGAAGCCTTGCCTTTGTTTTTTGAAGAGGTATGGCTTTTAGCTAATTATTTATTGTTTTATGTTATGTAATGGTTGAAGATGGCTGGCAGCAGCTGAAACCGGTCCCGTAATAAAGTAATCTTTACTCGACGTGAACGTCTCTCTTTTTTTCTGTATGGGCTATAATTATCTAAATTTGCAATGCCCCCCCCCCCTTTGTAAACATGATTTATAGCAGCTCTTTTCAAAATCCTGGGAAATAAAACCATTCTTGACACTTAATTTCATAACGTATAACAATGGCTTTGCAATATAAATGGATGATTTTTAAAAAGGGACAGAGATGCCATTTTTACCAGTCGCCGATCCCCCTTTCATGCTGTCTAATATTCCCATAAGTTCTTCTTCGTCAACTACTTTAAAGGAAGACAGATTCGCCGAGTGAAATCAGAGTTCTCTATCCTTTCCACAGGAGCATTGGGGCAACTTTTTATCAGGTCATCATGCAGTTTTTCACCAACAGAAGAAAAATAATCATTAAAAATGTCTGCTACCTCCACAGGATTTTCCTCTACATTAATAATGCTATTGTCAACCACTACTGTAGAAGGCATCATTTTGGTTTTTGAGCTCCCCTTATCAATAACTTCCCCCAAGATTTTCCAAATTTTTGACGGGTCTCCTTGTACGTTTCCAATCTTATTGCAATAAAATTTCTGTTTTCCGATTTGAATTAATTTCTTCCGTTTTTGTTGATAGAATTTAAAGTAATTAATCAGTCACATTAAACGGCTGCTTTCGACACTTAGCAAGCAACGCCTCCTTTTTCCTAATCGTTTTCAAAAGTCCGTCAGTCATCCACGGTTACAGTTTCTTACAAACTTGAATTATGAACCTTCGCTTCTTAAGTCCGGTTTTCCTTCACAAACTTATATCCACGATAAATTCGATAGACATATTTTTAAAAGTATGTAAGAAGGTAGAGGACTGACACTTATTAGAATTGGATGAATAAGAATGAAATATTACGACTCGAATCAAATTCAATAAGTTATCTAATAATGAAGAAGCACAAATTCTGAAAGATGATGATCAGATGATGACTAGCGTTTGACGCTGAAAAGCCAAGTCGAATATAAATGCCCTGCCACCACGAAGGAGATTAATGCACGCGGAGAGAAGCTTAATTCATGGCAGTATGTCAAGATATTTTTTTTTATGATCAACTTATAGTAGGGTAAGGACGTGTACCTTGAGCCATTTTTTCCCCACCTCGATTATCTCGGCCAAAAACCTTCTTATCGGACCCATTTTTTTGACACAATGTGGGACATCAACTTGGGAAGCATTGTGATATGGAATTGGCAACACAATCATCTTTCATTTGGCTCAGTGCCTTTTTTTCAAAAATCTATTTTTCGACCCAAGGTACATTTTTGCATGTACCTTAGGTCAGCTACGATTGTACCTCAAGTCAGCGATTGAACTTCGAGTAGCTTCACTGGGATTCTTCAAGTAAAATATTGTGTTACATAAATTTAAAACTTTATTAAACAAAAATGATTCATTAGTAAATATTTATCACTCCAAAAAAAATTTTTTTGACCAGACAAAGTAGGTCAAAAGGTGGTAGGTAGGTAGTTAAAGGTGAAAACATTTGGTCAATTCACAAAAAGATTTTCTTTTGTCTTGAATTTCTCCATTATCACGAGGAATGAACACAAAAATTAACTCACAAATAAGATATGTGAAAGACTAGGGCCCCTATTTATGAACGTTCCTTGAAGCTTCCTTGAGGCAAGGAACCGTTGAGAACAGTTTTGATCGCAATAAAAACATCTGTTCTGAATAATTTCAAGGGTTCCTTAACATCAAGGAACGTTCATAAATACGGGCATAGGACTTCGCTTGAAATTGAATACAACATTTCTTCCTTCAGAAGTTATATTACAATGACCAGAACATAGACTAGAAATGTTTAGTCTCAAAAATGAAAGGCACATCAAAACTTAACAAGGAACTAAAAATACAGATGTACCTACAAATAAATGAAAAACAATGTATAACAATGAAATTACGTGAACGAGAAAATTCTCTGAAAAATGAGGGTTTTAAAAAACAAATAAATAAAAAGTTGAAAAACATGAATGCTGTCAAAACTGACGGGAAAATGCATATGGCCCCTTCAGCTCAGAGAGGGGTTCGGCAATATCTTCTGATTATCAGACACTCTCACTTAACAGAGGTCCTCAACGTCTGGCCAAACAAAGAAAGCTTCCTTTTTACGGGCGAATTTAATAGTAGCTTGTCCATTGTTGTAAGCAATTTTCATTTCATCAACGTAGAATTTCGTCGAGTTTGGACAAACAAATCGGACGAGAACCCATTTGCCGACGTTGTTCAGGCCATTTTCATGATCCCCGGTGACATCCTGTTGATGAACTTCATCACTTTGAGCCTGCAGTTCTTGGGCATATGCATCCAAATTCAAGTCGCTGTCCGAGTCGTGCAGAGTTATGTCGCTTGAAGCGTCTGAACTTGAGTCATTGGGTCTGGCCCGAGAAGAAATATTGTTGGGTTTTTTGGCGAACGACAAATGACGCTTCGCTGTATTTTTTTTTTATGACGGCTGGACCCTTGGTTTTTTCGCTTCTCTAGATTTTGCGGCTTCTTCAAGTTCATTTTTCTCGGGGTGTCAGTCAGAACTCTAGATTGTCCAAGACGATGTCCTTTCCTCTTTCCAGCGATAACGTCACGTTGAACATGTGGAAGCGGTTGCACTTCACATGGATTGACGTTTGGACGACTTGTTTCGGTTAAGAGTCCGATTGCTTCCGGCGTTTGATTGGAAGAACAGCTCAGTTCATCACGAGAAGGTAATGGACTAGCAGACAGGTTCTGATCGTTATGTTGAACGGGGATTGCTCCAACAAGAGGGCGGTCTGACGGGGCCGAAGGCAATAAATCGTCGTCATTAAAGATGTTGGGGTCAAGGGGAAAAATCCCACAGGCGCGAAACCCGCTTTGGACGTTGACAGGAGTGAATGCCCGAGGATAAGCCTTGCCAAGAATCGAAGACACGTTGTAAATACTGATTGGCTTGCCAGGATTATTTTGTAGTCAAAGCTGACATTCCTGGTAGAAAATTTCTTTAGGGGACCGAAAACCGCTCTGTCAAGTGGATGGAGTTTGTGTGTTGTATGAGGGGGGAAAGTAAACATGACGACTCCATTGTTTTTAGCTGTTTGGATGGCTTCAACACTTAGGTGGTTCTCGTGATTGTCGAGTAGTAAAAGAACCGGTCGACTGTGCGCTATAAAATGAGCCATGTAATTCATGAACATTTTGAATTGGACCAGCCACTAGGGTTGGCCAGCTCTTTAGTCCCTGTAGGAGCCCCATTGACCATGTGTTCCTGGAAACGCACCCTGGGGAAAATCAGCATGGGAGGAATTGAATTGCCTAGGGCGTTAATAGTGCAAATAATAGTGACGTTGGTGCCCCTCTCAGCGGAAGATATCGCGCCAACAGCTTTAGCGCCCTTTAGAGCTATTATTTTCGGTGGTTTGGTACTGTTGGAAGTCCAATTTCATCCATATTGTTAATATCAGCGCCAGTGAATGAATATTTGGACAGTAAAAACGACAAATTAGCGAAAAATGCCTCGACTACTGGCTTATTGAAACACTCTGCACTACCTACACTCGTTGACTGAGGGCTTCTTAATGAAAGCTCGGGGCGTCGTCGCATAAAATCCTGCACCCATTGTCTTCCAGGTGCATTGTCTTTCATGATCCCCAGTGACATCCTGTCCGGTTTAACGTTTCTCAGGAAGGAGGAAATGCTTACCCATTGGCCACAGCAAACTTATATGCAAAAGAGGCGAGGGATTTCTTGGTCAGACCGTATAAAAGTTTGATGCAAAGGACCAGGTAGTTCACGAGATCTTACTCTTCATCCTCATTGAATACGAAATGGTGATTACACTTGTTTTGGTAGGTAAATTCGTCATCGTTACCTTCTTCATGAGCCGCCTCAAAGTTTCAAAAGAAAGGCCGTAATTTTGAGCGGCAGTTCTGATTGACGATCCACCTTTCACCTCTGCGATTGTGCTTCTGCGATTGTGACAGGCGAAACCGGAGGACGTTTGACGCCCGTAGCACTTCGACGCATCTGAAATAAACATCAATTTGCCATGATACGAATGACTCAAGGTACAAACAGAAATTGACCCAAGATACATGTTAAGCCAAATTCCGAATTCGGACAATACATCTTAAGATAAAGAGACGGTCATGAATTGCGCCAAAAATGAAGCATCACCAGATAACTTGATTATCACAGCTACTTTAGCAATAAAAAGATGAAAAAGAAATCACTTACTGTTCTCTCAGGACGACCAAATGTGAGGCAGCTGAAGTTTGGGATTAGACGCGCGATACTTCTAGGATTTTTACCGGCGCACTGGCACTATAAGTGAAGATGGCTGACATGCTGTCAACGTTATCTCGACGAAAGTAGTGATTGATAAGGTTTCCTCAGTTTAGAGTTTACTCTTTCCCGCCAATCTCAAAAATGACACAAAGTACACGTCCTTACCCTACATTTTTTTTTTTTTATATACTGTGAGTTAAGCTCAAATGCGGTGTTCGTAAATTGTGCCTGAGCACATTGACACTTGGGGTAGGGGCTGTTATAAAAAGGAACAGGGAAGTTATAAAAATGAATACATAATGAACAGTTACCAATTAGCAATTTATGAAGAATGACTAGTAAAAAGATATCACATTATTGAGATGTGTAATTGAGATCGATCAGCTTGGGGGTAGTGGTCAGGAACACGTTTTCGTTTTAAGCGTCTTGGTCGCTCATTACTCCATAAGGCCAGTAAGTTTTCAAGTATGGGTGTGGGGTGGTTTGCTATCCTGGCGTACGTTCGATTCGTGGTGTTCTTGATGACGTCTTCAACAAGTGGAATATCAAGATCTTTGTGTATGATGTTGGTGTTTCTGACATACCACGGTGCGTCAGCTAAGAGTCGTAGGGCTCGGTTTTGTTGGGTTTGTAGTCTTTTGACTTGGGAGTTACTTGACAATCCCCAGATGGAGCAGCCATAACCAAATTGGACGGATAAGGGTGATGTACAATAGGCGCTTGTTGTCCAGTGATAAGGGAGAGCTGCGGCCTAAAAGGGGTTTGAGGAGACTTATTCGTGCGCAGAGTCTTCTGATTAGCTCCCTATGTGGTGGCCATAAGTGAGTCTCTGTTGCAGGTGGAGTCCTAAGTACCGCACGTTGTTCAAGAACGGAATTTGCTTATTGTTCATGTGTATCGGGTAGGAGCGGAATTTCGTTTTGAGGGTGAATGTAGCGGTAGATGATTTGCTTTCGTTGATTACTATTCTCCATTGTTTTGTCCATTCTTTAATCTCGTTCAAAATTAGCTGGACGTTGTTAGAAGCCACCGCATCGGAGGAGTCTCGCGATAAAATTGCATGGTCGTCAGCGAACATAGCAGAGACTGTGTTAGGAGATACTGGTATGTCGTTGCCGTAGACCAGGTGTAGAATTGGTCCCCATACACTGGCATCGCCACATTTTACGAGGAATGATTGCACTATGCGGAAGTAAGTATCTGTCAGCAAGGGTTTCAGTTTGTACAAGAGACAGGGATGCCACACTCGGTCGAAGGCTTTTTCAGTGACTAGACATACGCAACGACAAACCTCTTCGTTCTCGAAAGTTACAAGAATTTCCTCCACTACCCTATGAAGTTGCTGCAGGCATGAATGTAGTGCTCAGAAGCCAAACTGGAAGTCTGGTATGACTGAAGCAATGAGCGGGAGAAGTTTAGGAAGCATAAGTCTTTCAAATATTTTTGAGAACCGGGAAAGGAGACTTATCGGCCTGTAGCTTGCTGGGTTATTGCTAGGTTTTTGAGGTTTCCGGATCATTATGACCTCAGCGTGTTTCCAGCGAGACGGAAAATACGTGGTTCGCAGCATCGCATAGTATATTTGTGTCAATTGGACTAGAGTCGTCCGAGGTATGTTTTGGAGCAGAGGCTTAGTGATGAGATCTGGACCTTCTCTATTTCATCGTGGAATTCAGGCATCAGGCTCGGGTTAGGCTTGAATTGGTCCTCTGGAATGTGTGAAAACAGCCTTGCCTTTTCTTCTGGTGTTGATACAAACGTGCTCCCGGTTTTAAGGGGAGGAATGCAATCGTGCTACTTTGTTAGAGTCTTTGCTTTGCGCCACAGGGAGCCGCCTTGCCTGTCTAGAGATAAGAGTTAGTTTTTCTTCACAGATGCTTCCCATTCAGTCAGTGCTTGCTTCAGGTCCTTAGTAGCTCTGTTAAACGCAGCCTTGTGGGGCGGGTATTTCGTCCGTTCCTATAGTCTGCGAGCATCGTGCTTGCATCTGACTAGGGTGCTGATATGTGCAGGAGTAATTGAGGAGGAATTGTTTGAACGGTGAGTCCAAATTTGATTGGTGGTCGCGGCATTCAATGCACAGTGAATGTTATGCGTCAATCGGGAGATTGCTCCATCAATATCTTTTGCAGTTTTTAGTGGTATGCGAAGGTCGGTGAGGTCTGACAGCGTGGCTGCGTATATTCTCCAGTTGATCGGTTGCTGGACAGGACGGTTTTCTCTCCTGCTACTCGGGCTGCCATAGAGGGTTATCAAGACAGGATAGTGGTGGTGGTGTCTGAGGATAACGAGTGAATAACCCGAGGGAAGCTCGCGATGCGTCCTACGTTTTTGCCGAGGAATATGTCCAGGATATCTGGAGAATGGCTGGGGTTTGCGGGGAAATGAGTCGGCTCTAGTGGGTGGAATACTTCTAGGCCTAACTGGGAAACAGCCTCGTGGATAATTCTGCATCTGGGATTTGTAGTTGCGGACGACCACATTGGGTGTTTGGCGTTGTAATCACCTCGCATGAGAAAGTGTTGACCCATTTCGTTGGTTATTCCCCACATTGTTGAGTTTTTTAGCCGATAATTTTCTCTATCTGGGACCGAATAGAATGACCCTATGATGTAGTTTATTCCTCCTAGCTTAATGACTGTTCGGGCTACTTGGGCTTCATCTTCGCAGATTGGAGGCATTTCTGCGTGCGCGATTCAGCTTTTCACGAGGATCGCCGATCCCCCTTGTCGGGATCCCGAAGGGTGGTCGGCCCCTTGTGTATTGTATATTGTGGTCGGCCCCGGGATATTGTAGCGTGGGATGAAGAAGTTGATGTGTGGGTCGAATTTAGTTTCGGTAAGTAGCGCTATTTCGATGTCGTGTATGTGTAGAAAGTTACTTAGCTCGTGAAATTTATTTGATAACCCTTGGCTACTCGATGTGATGAGCTCGAGTGATGAGGCTACTCGAGGTTATTGTTTGAGGGGGAGGTAGCAGTTGAGTTAATTAATAAGTTGATAATGGGATGAAGAAGGTCTGTCTATAAGGTGATCTATTTTTTTATGTAACTGGGAGGTTGCTGGGTCTTGAGGGTTTTGTGCAGGATCTTGAGCCTTTGTGATTTGGGCGTATAACTGAGGGAAGTTAGAAGGCGTTTTTGTCGATTGCCTGCCGTTCCGTTTTTTTTGTAAGTTTAGGTGAATGGGACAGCCCAGCAGCATGACTACCCTTGCAGTTCACACAGGTAGGAGCGCTATCTGTTTTCTTCGTGCATGTTTCTGTACTGTGTTGTCCCGCGCATTTGACACAATTGGACTTTTTGAAACAAAAATTCTTTGAGTGCCATAGGCCTGACATTTCATGCACTGTACGATAGAACGTTTTGGTTTAGGTGGTTCAACTTTTACCACAACACTTCCAAGTCTGTTCAGTTTGGAAACTTCTGCGTTCCCCATAAACACACTTCCATCGAATCAACGTCGATAGACGTTTTTTCGTTGATGAGGATAGTTCATCGTAGAATCGACGTCGATTTTGCCTTGGTACCGTAATGTTGATATATCAGCCATGATACGATATCGGTGCAACGTTGAGCTATCGATGTGTTTTATTCGACGTAAAATATTCGTTGAAATCAACTCGATGCAAATACGTTGTTTCATCGATCAAGATGCGACATCGATGAGACGTTGAGCTGTAGGCGTGTTTTATTCTACGTAGAATCGACATAGAATCTACGTTGAAGTCACTAACTATTGTTCGACAGCTGTAGCCTGTCAGAAAAAGTACATTTCATTTATGCGACCGCATCCACTCGAACTTAAACATAATTTTCAATGGAATCAATAAATTCTAAAAACAATTTAGACCGTGGTAAAAACCCCACACCCCTGGGTTCCGTTAAACAAATCGTGACATAATTGCACCAGCTACTCGACATTTCTTAAAAACATTGCTAAAAATAGATCCTTGATTGATTTTAATGTTTTACGCGAGCAATGGTCTTGTAAAAGAACCCTCTTCAAGAAAATCCTAATTTTGAAAAATAATGTGCAAATTCCCGATACTATATTGAGCTTCCTAAAACTAATGTTTTTTAGATTACGTAAATTGCCAGATCGGTTACAATAGCTCAAAGTGTTAGTGGTATAGCACATAATATGTACCAACGCATTGTATTGTATTGTATTCATTTTATTTAATTCGTTCATTGTTCGACCCATCGACGTCGAATCAACGTAGAATCGCGGGACATTTTTGACGCGATGTCGACTCGATTTTTGATCGATCATCGACTCGATGAATGACGTTGATTCGATGTCGATTCGATGGAAGTATGTTTATGGGGTTCTTTTCATTTGGTTTCAGGTCGATAAAGAATAGCGGCATCGGAACTTTGGTGATAGGGGGTGTAGGGCGACAATAGCTTGTGCTGGATCGAATCCATGATCATTTTTCAACTCACTGCTGAAGTTGGAGTTTGACCTGGAGGTTGAAAGGATTTACTACGGGTTTAAAGATTAAAGAAATGAGATAAAAGGGAGTAGAGGAATGTAGGGTAAGAAGAATAATAATGGAAGATAAGGGGCAGAGAACGCACGTTGTTCACTCGACACTGTCCCGAACCGAACTGGTAAAAACCATATGCACGTCTGAGCACGGTTTTGACGTCTGAGGGTAGGGTGGCATACGAGCTCTTTTCCAGGTACGAATTTTTGATTTAAACTTGTTGATTATTTAATCCGAAGTTTGAGCGACATACCCTTGTCCAATACAATAGAATGCCGTGAAATAATATAAAACAACAAAACACAATAAATATCCCTGTTAATTGTGAAATATATCCTTGTCAAAATACCTGGTTATTTAATTGGATCAGCAATTCTTTCAACATGAAAAGTTGGAGAATGTCATTGTAATAAAGCAAACAATATTTTGTTGAACACTCCCGTCCAAGTTTATGTTGTCAATCTCCGAAGAGTTTCTCTCCAAAGTCTACTCCTACGTACTTATTTCATATGTGAAAGGGGATTGAAGGATCGCTACACTAAAAAGTTTTTCAAGGATGGAAATTTATGTAATCTCAAGGCTCTGGAAATACGATAGGCAATTCCGCTCATCACACTTGAGTCTTGAAGGAGGGAATTATTCGAGGAACAAGAATCATGATCATGAGTTACGAGTACAGAATCTCTTTCGTTCCACTTAGCTACGAATCGGAGCCATCTATTTGCTGAATGAAATTCGAGAAATCACCGAAATCCGTTATAAGTCATATCACCGCTGCACCCTATCAGTGTCCTAACAGCACCACGGGCACTACGTCAACGGCAGTATCGTTCCACCCAGGCTTTAGCAACCGTCTTTCGAAGAATCGCTCCTCTGTACTCGTGTTTTACCATTTGAAGGGCTCCAGGGAAAAACGACCTCAACTTTTTCTACGAATGTATCTTTTGAGGCCATTTAGCAGCTTGTTCTGTGTACTACAATTTAGTTGATTCGATAAAAGGGTAAAGTGGCTTGAATCCTGCAGAAACACGGTAAAAAATATACCGTACAAGGGAAAAACAGCATGAGTCCGGGAGTTATAAGGCTATTTTCCCTTATTTTCTTGTAATACGTTATAGCTGGGAATCGCTTAGTTGGCGTCTTCCTATTAATATAAATTTTCCTGTAAAGATGCTCAAAAAGTTAGTCGATTGTAGAAGCGCGGCGTTTTAAGTTGTTATTATTTTGGGTAAATTAAAATAAAGTGTTTTTTTAAAAACCTAATTCTCGACTTGTCGCATTTAACTTACGCCTAAGGGAACAAGGGCTTCAGTCCAGCCCGCCCAAGTAGCTGATGGTTGCCTATTATTCTCAAATATACGAATTTCTGGTCAAGTTATGATTTTTGCCTCTTTCCTTCCTCGATTTAAAAAAAAAAATTACGAGTTGAAAAATTTTGAATTCGATTTTCTATAAGTTTAGTTTAAGTGGACTGAAGTCGTTCTTCCCCAGGACCCTTCATTTGTGGCCATCTTTTCCACACGTGTTATCTCTTCCGAAATTCGAAGTAAAATTGGTCAGCGACGGGCACCTTTAATTTTTCATCAATTTTTTTTCGAACACGATTGGCGGATTCTTGGATGACAATACATGATTTGAAAGACCGGGGGGGGGGGAGGATTTTCATAACAACGTTGCCATTTTAAAACCGTGCCCGTCCCCGATCGGCTTGAGACTTGGCTTCTTCCTCGAATCTCCACGTTTTCGTTGTTTGTTTTTTTTTATTTACAGCCCTTTGAGGTTTTAGGGAGCGAATTTTCCGCGGTACTCGATCTGACAGACATAGAAGTCTAATGGACTGGTAGCTAATTCTCGAAAAGCTGAACCCGTTTCGACAGCGTTGGCTTGCTCAGATTGCGAGTTATTTTGATTTTAGTGAAAATTGTAAAAAGACGGGGTAAAGTTGATATAATTATGGAGAAAAAGCCAATCAATCGTCGAGGTCCATTGTACCCGAAAAAAATTCACACATCACTCGCCTATTAAGTGGTATTACCCGCTCGTTTTTAATTAGCGGCCTCGTCCGCCAAACAAAAAACTCGCAGGTAATGCACCACTTACTAATCTACTATTTCGGCATGCCGTCGGTCTGTCTGTCGCTTTTTCTTCGATAAATTGCACGAAAATGAAAACCTGGCAATTTATTGGTATGAAGAGCACAAATCTGGCCTTTGTTTTGAGAAAAAAATATTTATCGGACATGTTCTTCCCGGAACGAAATGTCGTTTTTGGCGTAACCTCAGAACAAGTGATTCCAAAATTTTTTAAATATTTTTTTTTTCGGATTCCTTGTAAAATCCCCTTGCGAATTGGTCACAATATTGCCAAAAAAATGCGACTTTTTTTGGATCCAAAATCGTCGTTTTTAGCTCAAAAGAACCAGTAGCACAAAATGACGGTCGAAATTGCAAAAAAGGGCCGAAGAGACCCTTTGTATCTTAATTGCAAATATTTGTACCCGAAAAAAACTGAGATTAAGCGAAAATTGTGGGAGGAGTAGGATTTGGCGTGACTACGTCAAAAATTATTTGCTACAGAATTACGCAGTAATCTAAATCTAGTGGTTTCTTGGTATGAAAAACGCGAATATGAGCTTCGTTTTTTTATTAGGTTTTTCGGCCCTCCCCAAGTTAGCACTGGATTCTCGAGTTGGAAAACTTGATAGAGTCATCCCACAGCATCCCCAAACAACCTGTAAAAGTTCCAATAACTTCCGAATTTTTTCCTGCAGACCCCTCTTTTTTTGCTTTGTCTACTGGACTAAGAACGTACTTTGATAAAGAAATACCTCTCTTGCAGTTATTTTAATTGTATCAACAAGTTAGAGCTATTTAGCCATTATCAAAACTAGTGTAGGCAGACTTTCAAAACGAAATTACAATCTCTTTCATTCATGCACTTTGAAAATACGAAGCGGCTTTCCTTCATGTATAATCGACTTATGCAAGGAGCGGTAATCGAAAGTGCCTTATTCGTTTACTTTGATGGGACAATGTGGGCAAAAGTGCTTCGGTAAAATTATTCGTCTTGGGTCAAGGTAAATAGACTTACAGAGGTATGCTCGTAACTAAGGAAATTTTTGTCAAAATTGACGTCACGGGAGTAAAAAAATAATGAGGGACCAAACTTCACATGTGAAGCTTCCCCTCCCACGGTTCCTCCCTTGGAATTTCTTTGTAGATGAAGCAACAAATAAAAATTCATGCGTAAAGTTTTGTTCCGACAGCAGCCTGTCGGGAAAAGTGCATTTCATTCATGCGACAATCGACTCAAACCTCATAAGTTAGAACGATATCAATCAATTATGAATGACATTTAGGCCGGGATAGCTCTACACAGTTACGCCCAGAAATACCGAAAAATAAAATCCAAATGCTTCGTTTTTTCGTAGTCTACGCAACTTTTCTCAAAATTGTCCCTCAGCTACCCCAAATTTTGAGCATAGATTACTAAAGTAGACTCCTTGACGAGTAATCACAATGTCTGGCGACCTTTTTAGACGCAGTCAACCGGAAGGAGCGGCGTTTGAAAAATGCATATCATTTTTTTATGTTTGAAAGGCGACGGACGGATATTGCGTGAAATATAACGTCTTAACATGAAGAAAACATCAGCCGAGGCCAAAATCGAATGCAATCTTTTCTCCCTCTAGTCCCACCGGTTTTCATACTTTTGTCATGCAACAGTTTTTCCCCCAAATTCCACGGAGCATATATCGGTAACCGCTACGCAAATGAAAAAAATAAATATAGGCGAACTTATCAGAAATTATGCGAACTTTATTTTTGCATTTCGGCGTCTAGGCGCTAACGCTAGTAGTTTCCTAGATATTGGTGAAAACCCGAAAATGGTCGCACATTTCACCCTCTCCAGAGTCACGCTCCACGCGAAAACTCGGGGACTTTTGGTGAGGTGACGCCTGGACACCTCCGAACACATTCCCGAAGAGAAAAATTCTTTATGAATTATTGCAGTCTAGACCCCCTTTTTTTACATTCCTTGACTGAACTACTAGTGGTTTTCATCGATAAAAAATGCTGAACTCCGCGTGTACGTGGCATGGTCAAACAATAAGGATTTTATACAACTATTTCAAACTTTAAGTTTAACTCATTAAGTTATTATGCACTCTTAACAAGGGTCTCAGAACTCCTTTTGTTTCTCAAACGAAACTCAATAATCAACATTTCCAAAGGTTCGTATTGCATTGAGTTGCCAATTGTAAAACAAGAATGAGGTAATAATTCCTTTGAACTTCGAAATCCTCATTAGCCAGACTAGTTTTTGGTACAGTAGGAGCATCAAAGAAAAATATCTTGTCTCTCCGAGAAAATTGAGAGAACAAATAATTAGGATACTATCTTACATGGAAGCACATCCAAGTTAACGAGCGGGAAAAAAACACTTTATCCACTAAGCTTCTCTCAAGGGGTCCTGCGGGTGCAAGTTATATCGAGTTAGCTTCAATTGTTCAGGGTTTAAATTTCAAGAACAGGCTAACGTTTGTGGATACATACTGCGCATCATGTCACTGTCATTAATTCAGGGATTCAGGGCATACAACGGTTAGGGATTCTTCGTATGGAGTTAACATTAAGTTTTATTTATCACTAATCGAGATAAGGCTCTCTAAGTTCCTACGAGGGCTGACACCCGCCATGTATGGTCCCCCCTCTAGAGATTTGATATCTCTCATTCACTGCTCCGATTGTGAAAGTTACGCTCAGTTTGCCATCGGCGGAATCCTCGATATCTGTCATAAATGGGCAGTATTTCTCGGATGTCTTTGGATGTTCGTATAGTGACCAAGGTCTCTTTCTTCGTCCAAATTCGACCCATTTTTAGGAAACTTCGGAGATATTAGAAAGGGAGGTTCATTCTCTCCAAGTGTTGCGGATCCTTCACTTCCGATCATTTTTGTTGTTTGATTTCAAACGCGTTCGTGTTTTACGTCTATATTTTACGTCATTCTTTTAGATGATTTTAGTTGTACTTTTATCAGGTCATTAGTACAGGCACGTGGTTTTTGAAGTGCTCCCGCTGGCGCTATCGGCGAATTTGATAAATTTGTCACTTTGATGCACTGTTTGTTTACATTACACTTTTATAGCTAATTTATATTTGTTTCATGTATGTTTATGGTTTGATCGGTTACAAAACCCATATTAAAATTGGGTGAGTAGTCTCTTCAATGGCGTTTTTTATGACGAAGTTGTATTGCTGAATCTTGTTTCTGTTGCATTAATGAATCCTGACTAAGGTAGGTACCACTAAGTGTCCAGTGCTTCACGAAACTTTTTATAAGATTGACCATTTCTCCGAATACTTGACTTTCCTCGTTAACTCTTGAACAATTCACTGCGCCCCCATTTATTTACCTCTTGCCCCTCTTTACATATCTTAATTTTTTAGTACAGGAAATAAAACCAGAATAGCGGCAAAATTACGCCCAATTTCTAAAGTGGCGTAAACCATTCCTTTTGATGTATTGAGGATTCGAAGAGTCTGCAACGATACTGGCAAACCTATTTTTAAGGGCGGATAGACGTTGGCCAACTCACCCCTACAAGGGATGAAAAAAATTGCCCAAGCGAGGTGACTAATCTAATGCAGTTGTGTTTGCTGAGTCGAGAAAAACCAGCCCGAAGTCCGTGGGCTGTAGTTCTCGAGTTATGGTATAATTTGTTCGAAAAAAAACAACAAAAAAACGTGGTTTTTGGCTTGATGCTTTTGAAGTTGTTTTTGGTGGTGAATCAAATGCACGGTAGCTCGATTCTCTGAGAACAATATTATTTGAGTTATGAACGAAAATACCCGATTTTTTTCTATACTTAAGTGTGCCGTAATGTGTATCATGATTTAGGCAGGACTAATCATTTTCTTTCAGCATTTGCAGTTTTTTGTGCTGAATTGAATGAGCTGTAGTCGGGATCGCTAGTAACTATTCTTTTTGAGTTACGGGCAAGCACGTCCAGCATTTTTAAAGGATTGGTTCTTATATTTGTGGGCGTATCTCAGAAAGTATTGACCCCAGCGACCCCTGCAAACGCTCATTCGATTCAGCGCCAAAAACTACTTCAGAAATCACATCTACTGCATTGCTAAACGTTGGACGTGAGGATTTGTTGGTATTATTTAAGCTAAAAACCAAGTTTTTTGGTTTTTACGTCGTAACTCAAATACTAATCGTCGCACGGATTTGTGGTTGATTTTTATTGACTCGGCACACAAAACCCCGTTGACCAACGTCTACCCTCCCATTAAGGGATGTTTGCCACCCCATATCGTTGCGGACTCTTCGAATCCTGGAAGTATTCATCAAAAGGAATTTTGTAAGCCACATTTGAAGTTGGCCCGAATTTTGCCGCTATCCTGCCTTTTTTAAGCTTTATTTCCTGTACTACTTCTCCAGATAAAATTTGAGGTTCTGAGGAGTTGGGTTTTGCTTATACTCATCATATGCTGTTCTCCTTGAGTACACCGCGGATGAACAATCGGCATTCCACCATGTACATCCTCGCCGTGATAGAGAGTTTTTCGTGAACTTAGGAATCGCAAGTTCTCAAGCCTCGTGGACGTGTGACATGAAATCCGTGTAACTGCATTCCACACCTGGGTTATGGTGTTCGGACAGGTAGTTTCGGAAGGAATCCTAATTTGTTTTTTTAACGTTCCATACTCTTAGTGAGCCACGAACGTTTCCCGCGCAGTTCATTGGTACGTATGAAGATCGGAAAATGGTCAGAACCCAAGGGGTACGACCCTGGCGCTCATTCAAAGAAATGTGCAAGTTCGGGAGAACAGAAAGAAATGTCAATAACCAGGGCTGGAGCTTGGTTTTTGCCGCCCCGGGGCTAATTCAATTATGCCGCCCCAGGCGGCTACCCCCTCCCCCCAACTCTGTGCAATCTTCGGTGTACCAGTACTCAGGAATTAGTATATTTCACATCCGAGTGGAATTAACTCATTTGATGGCAGCTCAGAAAGATTAAATAATGGTTCAGTGCAAAGTCATATGGATTACAAGTTGCACCACTCCACCCCTCCCGCCTTAAATCAGTGGTCTCAAATAAATTTCTCATTTTTGATCCCACAAGATAGCACTGCGTTCTTTACTTGATTCAAGATCAGTTTACATGGTTCCTTTATTTCAGCCCTTTGTGAACTGCAGAGCAGAAATTGTATAGTTTGAAGATCAGGGTCGTACTGAGGCTACTTCTTCTGGGCGGGAGAGTCGGATTCCCCCCACCACCACCAAAGAAGCTGTAAAATTGAGCGTTCTTCTTCCTGGCGTTACTTGTTCTCATCGTGTTTTTGTCCCTTCGTTACAGTTTCAACGAACATCTCGTCAATACGATCATAACATTAAAACTAAATGCTGTGAAAGACGCAGGATCAATGCTGCAAAGCACTCCAGGTTGAAGTACTGAAGTAGCACTGCGTGTTGTAAGGATGATTAGGGTAACGAGTTAGTAGACCCATCAAACCGGAGCACCCGCGGTTAACGATAAAGGGGGGGGGGGCAACCTTTGCAACAAATTAAATGTTTTTTTATTTATTTCAGGAATCTTGAACGAATTTTAATAACTAGTTACCTACTTATTATTGTCAGAACATGACATTTTTTGTATAGTAAGTTCAAGTTTCCTGGTTGTAATAAGGCCCCGTTCACAAACTGTCTGTCGAAGTGCGTCTGTGGAAGTTTCAGCCTGTGGAAGTGTGGAGCCTGTGAAACCTATGAAAATGCTTTATTTTTCTAGGGAATAAATTGGTTTGGTTGCATAGACTCCACAGGCGCTTGGCACATGCAGAACTTATGAACGTGGTCTAATAAATATTTTTTTAAGTTACTGCAGCACATTTCCCTAAAATTGAAATTAAAAATATTAATTATACAGGGTGGAAGGAGATAAGTGTGATAAAAAAAAAACTGGTGAAAATAGACATCATTTGCGACCGAAAACACCCTACCTATACCATGGTCCGAAAATCAAAACCCTTCTAGTTATGATTTTTCAAACGCTTTTTCATGGCTTACTTACATCAATTTTTTCAACTAACTGCGAGAAAATCGCTTTCAATTTGCATTTTTGCAACTTTTGGTGATGGATTCGGAAATAGCACACTATTTCCTGTCAGGATTAGCCATTTGCGGTGGATGTGAACTATTTTATGTGGCCTCAAATGCGGCCCCCGTTTCCCCGTTTGTCCAAAAACAAATCAACATTGAACACAACTTGTTCAAATTTTTCAGGTCAAAACAAGCGATTTTGAAGAGAATAATCATTATTTTAAGTTATAAGGCCCTAAATAACAGAAATGTACCTTGTTTTTCTTTATGATCTGTCTACGTTTAATCTTTAAAAATAAAACCCACAAATAACCCATGAAAAAACGTCCCAAAGCATCAAACAATAATTTATTTTCATAATTAATTGATTTTCCAAAAAATGTAAAAAAGTACGATTCTTGGTTTGCCGCCCCCAGATAAGCCATTTGCCTTTGACTCATCAATGAAAAGAAGTGCCCCACCTCCCAGTTGTTCGTTTGGAAGCGACAAGTCGCACTAGACTAAGAAAAGAGATATATGCCTTTTAAAACGTTTGGAAAATCATACCTCAGAAACAATTGAGTTTCGGGCTATGACGTATTTGGCATTTTCGATTGCAAATAAGGTCTACTTTCATCCACAAAGTCCGTGCTAGATTCGGAACATCCTGCATATAAATGGTCAAGGGCCGAGACAAGTCTACAGCGTCCGATCTCGTATTCCTAGGTGTTTAAACCGCATCTGCTGTATACATAACGAAACAGAGTGATAATTACAAATTGTTAACAAATTTGAGAGCAGAAGCCCTCTAGGAAAAGTTAAAAACCTACGCCCTTTCATGAAAGCTTGTTCGTAAATGAATAAAGTAAGAATTGCAGAGGCAGTAATAAGTAAGAATAATAGTAATAGCAGAGTAATAGCAGAGGCAGTAATAAGTAATAAAGTAAGAAAGGCAGAGGCATCTCGAGGGATCGATTTTCCTAAAATGCTTCAGGACCGTGTCTTATCAAAAGCGGCGCGACTTGTAATCCATATGACTTTGGTTCAGTGTTTAATTTTGTTTTAAGAAGTAGGTAAGTGAAGTCAAGAAACATATTATTTAAATTTCTGAAAACAGAACTTAATTTTTAATTTAATGTTTTCACTGCAAAAAATTCACTATAAATTGCAGGGATTAAAGTTTCTTTCTTCTCGCTTTTCTCTCTGCAAAGGCGTCGATCACATCTTGGAAACTCAAATTAGTGGTGAAGCAATTCTCGATGGACAATACAGCATCTTGATTCAATCTTTCTTGAGATATCGACGATCGTAGATAATTTTGTATACAATTCAAGACCGAAAAGACCTTTCTGCCGAGCAATTAGATGCAGGAATTGTTAAAAAAATTTAAGGCAAGTCGCGACATTAGGATAGATCGTCTAAGTTCCTTTGACGAATAATTTCAAAAAGTTGAAGAGGTGCGGCATGGAGCAATGTTTGTTCCTCTGGTAGAGTTTTTAGGAGTCCTTTAAAATTAATGCATTCAACCGCCAATGAGGTCTCGAGGTCCGACGAATAGTTTTTTTTAAGGCTGTTGGCAAACCCTATTATTTCGTCTCTTTCGAGTTCGACCCACAGAAACAAAAAGCTGAATGATTCCGAGCACTCTGTGTAGGCGCTCACTCTTTGCTCCAGCTGTAACGTCAAATGCTTAAGTCTTAAGTTGAAGTTATCTGATGATCTGTTTGTACGCATTGACGAAGAACCAGGACGACAGAGATCACCAGAAGCTTCTTCCTCAGAATTCGATGTAGACGACGAATCGTCGAAGAATTTCTTTTTTTTAATCAATCGTTTCGGTTTCCATGTGCATTGCTCTTCTGTCGGTATTTTCTGATCCAGTGTATTCAGAGCCGACAACTTTTCGTAAGCTTCGAAGGAGGATCTCAAATCTTACACGAATTCCAAGAGTGATGAGTAAAGGTTAGATACTTCAGATACGTCCAGAGTCACAGCTTGGAGTTTGACGCTCACGGCGTTGAATCGATTGAGAATGTCTCCCCAAAAAACCCTCATAAAAACCACTTCACGTGAGTAGAGTTTTCGAAGCAGAAATTTTGTCTGACTTTTCGTTGTTGAATTCTGGTTGGAGTCTTTTGAGAGGAAATCCAAAGCTTTATGTATTGCTGCGCAGTTTTCATTGATACCCCTACAAGCTTCCACTCAGTAACTCCATCCATGTTACTAGGGTCCGAGAACTCGACCAAAATAGCCCACCGTCCCGTTGACGCAGCGAAGAAAGTATAAATCGCTTGCGCCCACTCAAAGTGGGATTCTGCGGCCAAGCAACAGGTTGCGGCGCTCGATCCGACAAGGTTGAGGGAGTGGGCTGAACAAGGTATGAAATGAGCAAGTTTATTGATCTCCTTGACCCTAGCTTGAAGGCCAGAATAAGCACCGCTCATATTTGCTGCATTATCATTGGATTGACCTCCACAATTTTGACTCCTGTTCCAAACTGACCGTTTCTGTTTCTGCTGACGGTGGAATTTCCTCAAGAGGCGGCAGCTGGACTTCTTCCCCAGAAATATGAGAAGATTGTGCAGGGGTGGGTTCATTATTGGAGTTTACTATTGATGGAGCCACAGGAAAGCTGGCGTTATTACCTGATTCGATAATATCGGAGTTTGGGTAGGGCAGAAAAGAGGGTAAAACGTCATTACTTCTAGGGCTTGTACAGATAGGTTTTGGAGATGGTAGAGATGTAGAAGTCGAGGCTTGATCAACTAGTTTTACTTGCTTTGAAAAAAATGAATCCAATTTTTGTGTTTTCGTGATCAATTCGTCTTCTTTTATTTTTTTCTCTTCGCGTTGTTTTTTGTAACAATGTCCGCTCATACGTTTTCTTCCATCCATTTTTCAACACAACACCAATAAAAAAGACGCGAATGACTGACTGAGGAAGTGAGGAAACTAGTGAAGGAATACTTTGCTATAACGAGCAAGAAGAGTACGTGGTTTAGTATGGAGAGAATATTGTAAGTCAGCAATTTTTATTGTGGGACTTGATTGGTTGGGAGTAGCAGAAAGTAGATCTTTGCTCGTGTACTTTACTGGAGGGGCGAATGATCACGCCGCCATCGCTTGGTTCCCGCTCTCATTTTTTTTTTTTACGAGATCGCGCGGGGCGACGCTTCCCTCTTCTTCCATCCACCTCTTCCCTTCTATCTGTACGCATCGCATACCGCCTCTACTCCTAGTAGGCAACCGACAGTTAAATTCGCATGAAAGGCATAAAAACGCACCCTATCTGATATGTTTGTTTTTAGCGCATTTGACATACTTAAAAAGAATTTGCTTATTTTATTATTTTTTTTTTCCATTGTTTGTTTGATTCGTCTTCTCCCCCTCCCCAACAATCGTTCTCAAAATTTGCCGCCCAGGGCTATAGCCCCGGTAGTCCCCCTCCTGGGCCCTTTCAATATCTGAAAGACTGCTACAACCCTGGAGCAGTAGCACCCTTAGGTGCACACTTAGGTGAGCCCTTACACTTTGAAATTAGTCAGCGTAGTACCCGAACTTCATACAAGTGCGGCATTGCACAACGTTTTGAACGTATTTGTACACTACGCGAGAAGAGTAATAAATATAAGCCATATTCGGAAGTGATTGCCCTCTGTCTGTAAGCATAACCGATTGCGTTGGCACTAATTTGAATTCACTTGAAACAGGATCCTTGACTCGCCGGTTCATCCTTTTAACGCCTAAAACGTTCAGTTAACCATGAGGACCTTTGGTCACCTCTTTGATTTCCTCCTCAGTGAGCGCGGAATCCACTACTCTCCGAGACTCCTTGCCTCGGAAGATTAAACTTAGGTATGAAGGCTTTTATTTTATTTTCTTTTAGGGATGTCTCAATACACCAGTTACTAGCAGATACACTAGTTTTAAGTTCTATAAGAACACGATTCCGTCCAACGGAGTTCACCGATATGATATTAGAAATTAGAGCCTCCAGGGAGAAAATCAGTTTTCCTATTGACATAGGATGAAGCCTGGCTGTTCCTTGTTTTTTCTTGTCTAGACTTTTCATAATCACGACAAAAGCGCCAGTGTCTTCGTTAATATAAAGTAGAGTAGGTTCCTGTTGTTTCGTCGAGAGGGCTTCTATTTCCATCGCATTCGCATTCTACGTACCGTCACCGTCCCTCTCTTTCACCATTACGCCGGCCAAGGCGGACTCAGCAGGTTTAACTCCCGAGATTAAAGTTTTTAATTTTATTTTACGATGCCCGGAAAGAAAAATTACACTTTGTTTCACAAGAAAAAAATAAAAGAAACGACCGGATAGTGTGCCGGGGTTCAATTAACCCCGCAACACTAACCTTCACCTTTTGGTGCTTATTGCTAACCATGAGTCTTTCTGATTTCTATTCAAATTTTGGTTTTCCCCCTCCCATAAAAACGCTGCTTTTCATAACTACTACTTTTTTATTTGAACATCAAAACAACGTGAGGTAACTTTACTGATCACACAATTTTTTTAAGGAAATGCAAAATTAAAAAGAAAAAAATACCAAAAAATGTTATAAAATTAGAGAGAATTAAAGACTAGTCAGACGTTTCAATTAGAAGCGTGCGTCTCTTATCTTTCGGAAGGCATTCGTGTTATCAGTTCAGTGTTTTCTCTGTGAGAAGTGGAATAAATTTTAAGTTTTTCTCCCTTTTTCTAGGAACAAGGTAATTTTGAAATCGTATTCTTTTATGGTTTATTGTATGGTAGTTGTAGAATTAAATTAACACATTTTTAACTTCTAGATGATAGTTGAAGTGAAGGAGAGGCTCGGAGAGCTGTGGGCCCTCGTCGGAGGGTTCGACCCAAGTTCAGCCGTGGACTCGGAATTCTCTCATGATATGCCTCGGCTTTCAAAATTACCTTGTTCGTCGAAAAAGCAAGAAAAACTTAAAAATTTATTCCACTTCTCACAGAGAAAACACTGAACTGAAACACGAATGCCTTCCGAAAGATAAGAGACGCACGCTTCTAATTCTTTTGAGTAGTAACTATAATACTATCACACAAGTTTTCAGTTATTATCACAATTAAGACATTTTTTTTTTTTTTTGGTATGCTCGCCACATATTGACTTGAAGCATTTGACACAACGGGAAGTAGTCTTCCTTTTAGTGCATTTGATTCTGAAAGTGCACTATTGGTCTCGTCGTGATTTTGGCAAACATGGGTCATGTCATGTTTTTTTCATGTTTCAGAACCACTAGAACACGAATTCAGTGGTCTCCAGATTTCATATACAGGGTGGAAGGGGATAAGTGTGACAAAAATTTTTGGGTGATAGTAGGCCTCATTTGCGACCGAAATTACCATATACACCATGGTCCGAAAATCAAAACCCTTCGAGATATGATTTTCTAACGATTTTTAAGGCTTACATCATTTTTTTAAACTAACGGCGAGAAACTCGCATTTAATTTGAATTTTTGCAACTTTTGGTGATGGATTCGAAAAGAGCACACTATGTTCTGTCAGGATTAGCCATTTTCGATAGACGTTAACTATTTTATGTGCCCTTAAATGCGGCTCAAAGTCTTGCAAATCGGGGAATTAATTTTTTTTCAAAAAAAGTCAGTCCCCGTTTGTCCACACTAAATCTGAGTGAACGGACAACCCGTGATTCAGAAAAACATCTTCAAAGTGTCCTTTACAAAAATAGTCATAAGCGTTTTCTTAGTTGTTTGGTGATTTTTCGTCAGAAATGACGATTTCTTAGAAAAAATAATGATTTTTCTCTTCAAAATCGCTTGTTTTGACCTGAAAAATTTGAACAAGTTTTGTGATTTTAACGTGATAAAAAGCACTAAAACCTAATCCAAAGCTATACGTTGAATCAAACTGATTATGCCCGTCTACCAAAGTAACAAAAAATGTCGCTTCGGCCGCCGGCTGTCGTGTTAAGTGCATTACACTACTACAAGTTTCGGCATTCTACATTTTTATAGCCATTCTTGCTGAATAATCGCAAATTTAGTTAAATTAACGAAATTCGTATTTCGTGAAATGTACTCTATCCGACAGTCCGACACCCCAGCTGCCGGAGCGACATTTTTTGTTACTTTGGTAGGCGGGCATAGTCAGTTTGATTCAACGTATAGCTTTGGATTAGGTTTTAGTGCTTTTTAACACGTTAAAATCACAAAACTTGTTCAAATTTTTTCAGGGCAAAACAAGCGATTTTGAAGAGAAAAATCATTATTTTTTCTAAGAAATCGTCATTTCTGACGAAAAATCTCCAAACAACTAAAAACACGCTTATGACTATTTTTGTAAAGGACACTTTAAATATGTTTTTCTGATTCTTGGGTTGTCCGTACACTCAGATTTAGTGTGGACAAACGGAGACTGACTTTTTTGAAAAAAAATTAATTCCTCGATTAGCACGACTTTGAGCCGCATTTAAGGGCACATAAAATAGTTAACGTCTATCGAAAATGGCTAATCCTGACAGAAGATAGTGGGATCTTTCCGAATCCATCACCAAAAAATGCAAAAATTCAAATTGAGTGCGAGTTTTTCGCCGTTAGTTAAAAAAAAAAAATATGTAAGCCTTACAAATCGTTAGAAAAATCATATCTTGAAGGGTGTTGATTTTCGGACCTTGGTGTACATGGTAATTTCGGTCGCAAATGAGGCCTACTATCACCCAAAAATTTTTGTCACACTTATCCCCTTCCACCCTGTATATACATGGTGATTCAGGAGGAATGTGAGAAACTTGCACAGGTGATAGTGCGTACCTGGACGCACAAAAAACGTCATAGAGACGCATAGCCGAAAATGCTTTGGTTACGAGATATGAGCATTTTCCTGTTGTTTCCCAGTTTCATCAGTTTTTACGGTAATTGTCGTGTTCACGGCTCACAGTTAGTGGTTAGACAAAAAATGACGGTGGATTCGGAAAGAGAACAAAATCCTGTTCCTGAAACCACCAATGAAAGTCAAAAAATGTCGCTTGGGCGTGGCTATTTCAGACATGTGAAAAGTTAAGAAAGTAGTTTTTTCAAATGCCTGATAAATTTCACATCAGTATCAATCAGCTGCTAGTGCACGCATCGACGGGCAAAGTTGTGGAAAACTACCCCGTTCTGTGAATTTTCTTGAATATCTTTTATATATTTATAATATATATAGGGTGTTCAAAAAATGGATGTCAATATTTTGCTCTGTGAATGTACGTCCAAAATGCGTCAAAATTATCCGTATTAACCATAGTCCGATTCCTAATAGTTTTCGAGATATTAAGGAAATAAGCACTTTTGTAACGGGCCTCGTTTTTACGTATAAACTCGTTCGTAGCTAGGGAACCAGAGCTCTCACGTCAAATTAAGTGGCACCATTGGAAAGGACAGACTTTTTTCCATTAGACTTCGTGTTGTTCAATTCAATTTCGTTCGTACGCGCTGAGGAAATCAGCTGCGAACTCAAAATTATGTTCAAGTTCATCATCGTTGCACATAATTTGAAGTCAGATTTCTGCTCAACAGGTGCTTTCCGAGATGACATTTTTTGAGAAAAGTTGGCGCACGGTACCATCGTTAAAGTGACATGTTCATCCCCACCCTTTACCCACAATTTTTCCAGAGTTTCTCTATTCATACTATAAAAAACGCTACATGCATCCTCATGTAGTCATTACATTAATGACCAGAGTAGCTCCTAATAATTGTAACTCTCATGTTTTATTACTCTTCTTCATTGTGATAGGCGGATAATTTTTCTAGATTCTCATTTCTAGAAAAATTTGGAAGTTCTGAAAAAATGAATTTTTTAAATTTCCACTTTTCGGTGATCCGGTAGGGTTTTCCGAAAGAAAACCCCTAGAAAAACACGATGCATGCATCATGCATGCATGATGGAGCTCCTCCTCATTTTAGTAGATTAGCCCGCCGTATTCTGGACCCAACTTTCCTGAACCGATGGATCGGAAGAGCTGGTCCAAATTTATGGCCGCTGCGTTCACCTGACTTGAACCCTTTAGACTTCTACGCATGGGGACACATCAAAACTATAGTCTACGCAGATCCTATTCCAGACATCGAGACATAAGACAAAAAATAATCAACACGTGCAACAGTATCCGTGATGAATTGCTCGATAAGGTCCACCGGTCGTTGCACAACTTTGTATCCGCTAACAAGGGAGGCAATTCGAATTTTTTCTTTGAATTAAAAATTACTTAATCCCTTTTATGTACGAAAACTTCTATGGATAACTTAATTTTAGAATTTGTAATGAATTTATTCGTGTTTTCTAGGGGTTTACTTTCGGAAAACCCTACCGAATCACCGAAAAGTGGAAATTTAAAAAGTTCATTTTTTCAGAACTTCCAAATTTTTCTAGAAATGAGAATCTAGAAAAATGATCCGCCTATCACAATGAAGAAGAGTAATAAAACATGAGAGTTACAATTATTAGGAGCTACTCTGGTCATTAATGTAATGACTACATGAGGATGCATGTAGCGTTTTTTATAGTATGAATAGAGAAACTCTGACAAATTGTGGGTAAAGGGTGGAGATGAACATGTCACTTTAACGATGGTACCGTGCGCCAACTTTTCTCGAAAAATGTCATCTCGGAAAGCACCTGTTGAGCAGAAATCAGACTTCAAATTATGGGCAACGATGATGAACTTGAACATAATTTTGAGTTCGCAGCTGATTTCCTCAGCGCGTACGAACAAAATTGAATTGAACGTTACGACTTCTAATGGAAAAAAGTCTGCCCTTTCCAATGGTGCCACTTAATTTGACGTGAGAGCTCTGGTTGCCAAGCTACGAACGATTTTATCCGTAAAAACGAGGCCCATTACAAAAGTGCTTATTTCCTTAATATCTCGGAAACTATTAGGAATCGGACTATGGTTAATACGGATAATTTTGACGCATTTTGGACGTACATTCACAGGGCAAAATATTGACATCCATTTTTTGAACACCCTGTATATATCTTTATACAGGGTGTTTCTGAAATGGGTGTCAATATTTAGGCTGGTGGTTCTACGTCACAAATGCGTCAAAAAAATTCGGACACACGAGACAACTTCTAAAAACTCGGTGTGCCCAGCATGAAGCGGATGTACGCAATAATAGAATGACTACCGCGTTGAGCCAACATGCCCTCACTTCCAAGCATAAGATAAATTTTTCAAATCCAAAAATTTTGCATAGCGAGCCCAACAACATACGGAGAGCATACCTCGAGGCCTTGTATATTGAAAAAATGTCTAACGCTATTGTGAATAACAAAAATGAGGCGGTTAAACTTGGGCCTGCGTATGGAGAAATAATTTTGAACACAAGAGAGGTTCTATAACGTTTCCTATTTAACCCTTTTTTTCTCTCTTCCCCTTTTTGATTGCCGTTTTGGACGATTGCGGCTTAATTAAGCTAATTCGTAGTGAAAATGTATTAACGTGAGGCGTTTCATGTAATTTGAGTGATATCCCTAGTCATATTACTGTGATAATAACGATTTATAGCTTTATCCTTGCCGTCCAAGTTTCATTAAGAATGCACGGGGTTACAGGTATGTCTATTTTACGAAATTAATGTACTTATAGTGATTTAATGAATTATGTGTATTAGTTAAGTTAAAGGGCGTGTATGAGAGAGTCTGTTTTGACCATCACTTCGACGGCGTTGGATTTTACATCGTTCTAGTCAGTTTGCTTTATACTTGGATTAGCTTTAGGACCTCACTGTGATACGCCGCAAGAATTTTATTGTTTTGTATGTATTCATGAGATTGTGTTGGAGATGTATTGGATGTGAGCGCTAACACCTGATTTCTTTGTAGAACTTGCCGTGAAACATGCCTAGTCAAGGCGAAACGTCGGCTTAAATAAAAACACCTTGTTAAGAAGCCTGGTTGGACATTCTTTCACCTCATCAATGAGTTAACGGCTTCATCTCATAAAATATGGAATATTGACCCTAGTACTATTCCTAATAGTTTCCGAGATATTCACGGATTTAGTAGTTTTCAAAATGACCTTGTTTTCTTGAAGAAAATCGTCCGTACCTTAGCAACCAGATGAGTGACGTCACATCTGATGGCACCATTGATGGAAAGGCCAGACTTTTTTCTACGTCGTTTAGTGTTATTTGCTTGAATTTCTCCCACTCCTGCTGAGAAATTCAGCGTCAAACTTGAAATTGTTTACAATATTACCCATGCTGACTAGGGGCCGTATTCAGAAACCCTCCTTTACGAAGCCTTTACTAAAGGAGTTGAAAAATGTGATGGTTTATAAAAATAGGTCATCTGTTTTGAAGCGCTTAAAGGAGATGTAAAGGTTAAGGTTGGTTTCTGAATACGGGCCTTAGTTTTGAAGTCGATTTTCTCAGCAACAAGTGGTTTCCAAGATGACCTTTTTTCAGAAAAGTTGGCGCATGGTGTCAGCATCATCATGGTATCTTGACATCACCTTCCATCTTGGATATTTTTCCGATTATTGCAAAATGATGACTGAAAAATCCCCCGAATGACCCGGGTCTGTAATTTTTTATACAGTTTTGAATAAAAATGTCCCAGATTTCCTTGATGTGGGCCAGCTTCGAAGATCAGCTCGTAGTAAAAATTCAAATCGAGCGTCCGACATAACCGAACGATGTTTCTCCCCGCATAGTACCGAGTTGTGTAGAATCTTGGAGTTCAAGTGATTATGTTTGAGGTCCAACTTCACCCAATTAACGTAAGTCACGCACACCTATCCCCTTCAAGCTTCAACCCTTATTTTGAAAAAAAAAAAAAAGGCAACGGACAGGAGGGGGGTCGGGGAACCATATGGTTCAAATCATCGATGATAGTAGCGAGGTATCGAAGATCACATCGCAGTGAAGGTGCTTCACTATGAACAGTCCCATACAATTATTGATGTTTGTTCCTCATCGCTGTTTCATCGGGGCATCCCATGATGAACAGGCCCTTGGAGACGTTTGGACGAGTGTCCTTACTGATAAATTTGAGATTTTCTGTCCAAGAGAGACGCATTGAATGAAGATAGCCCATTTAAAAAATCAGAATACACTGCATTGTAATGTGAGAGTACTTGACACACTATCAGTGATGACCTCGAAGGTAGCGCTAAAGTGTTAGCTTTAATCGACAATACAAGCAGTGGCGGCGGAAGTATTTTGGATCAGGGGGGGGGGCGAAGATCAAGCCTCTCCTCCCACCCTTTCCCTCTCCCTTCCTGAGTTCCCCTTAAAAAGGGTGAAGTCGGCACTTGATCCAGGGAGCGGCGCCCACCCCCCGGCTATGAAAGGGGCCAGTCGCCCCCCCCTGCCACCCGGTTACACCACCACTGAATACAACTTAACTACTATAAGAATAATAGAAAACAAAGCTCGAGAAAAAATTGAAAACAAATAATGCGAAATTAATTCGGAAATAAAATTTCAGTTCAGCACCCGCCAGGAGAAATCCGATGTCTTGTAGACGGCACTCTAGAGAAGCTCCTCGCGCACCGCCTTCCGAAATTTTGCTGATGGTAAAGCTCGGATATGCTTCGGGATTTTATTATACAGTTCTACCGACCAACCAAGGAAGCTAGACTTCAATTTGCCCAGTCTGAAGTAAGGAGGCCTTAGATCGCCAGAGTTACGAAGGGCCAACCCTGTCGCTTCGCCTTCTGTGCTGCCAATGTCTTTTAAGGCGTGAGCATAGCAAACACATTCAAGTATGTGCATTGATGCCAGCGTGAGGACACCAAGTTCCCTGAAATGTGCCTGGGAGTGCACTGCGCAACCGACACATGCTATGATTCGAATAGCTCTCTTTTGCAAGGTGAAGACTCTAGCCGCCTTCGGTGCGCTACCCCAGAGTATGGTTTAGAAGGCTGTGTATGACACCATAGTAAGCAATTAGGAGTCCAGACACTGGAACACAATATTTCAACTTTCTCAGCGCGTACAAGGCTCTGTTCAACCTTTTGGCCAACTGCTCAATCTGGCACCCCCAGTAGAGTTTTGCATCCATCCACAGTCCAAGAAACTTGATCGGCACGGTAACGTAAGGCAGTTCCTGCTGCGTTTTGTTGGCGTTGAGCCACAAGTTATTACTTGAAAGCCATGCTTTTAGTTTTTCGCGCTCATCACTCATTCTACTCACGAGGTTCTTAAAGTCGGAGTCGACGATGGTCAACGTCGTGTCATCAGCGAAAAGAATGACCAAAGCGTCAATCCAGGCAGGCAAATCATTCATCATTACTAAAAATAAAAGTGGTCCCAGAACTGAACCTTGGGGAACTCCGTGAAGGACATCCGTAGGTTCCGACCTTCCATTATTGACATGGACGACTTGGGTCCGGCCTGATAGGTAGCATTTCAACAAGTCTAAGGCCGATCCCCTCAATCCATAAGCTGACAATTTATCGACAAGCCGCGTCGCGACAAGCTGTCGCGTGGGAGACACAGTCGAATGCACGCGAGAGGTCGCAAAAAGTAGCCATTCCGTGTTCCATTTTCTCGAATGTTGAATAAACGCGCTTATCAAGAGCCATAACTGCCTGCGTCGTATTTTTATCACTCCAAAGACCAAATTGTCTTGGGTAGAGATAGCCCCTATTCTCCAAGAAGTTTGAGAGCTGACGGTACACTATCTTTTCCAATATCTTCGCAAATGTGATTCAAATAGTTATAGGCCTCCAATTGCTTGGGTCGTTCAAATCGCCCTTTCCTTTGAAGACTGGAATCACCTTACCAATTTTAAACGCAGAAGGAAACACGCCTGTTGTCAGACAAATCAGGTAAGTTATCGGAGTGGTCATGGACGTCACAGTCAGTTTAAGTAACGCAGGCGAGACATCGTAGTAATCAGTCGCTTTCGAAGCCGTAAAACCTGTCACAATCTGACACCGGTTCTAAGGAACCCAGGAAAACGTCTTCATGTTCGAGAAAAATATCCGCAGATGCACAAGCCTTCTCGGTGGCCGACACCCTTATTTTGTCCAAGACCTGGTCGACGACGGTGGAATAAAAAACACTAAAATCATTGGGGTCCAGATCCGATTGAGTCGATTCAAATCGACGAGAGACCAGTCCCTCTCTCCACAGCATCTCCCAAGTGGCTTTGGTCGGGCACGCAGCTCCTGAAATTAGGCCAGCATTCATCGAACATGTCTAGATGTGGCGAAACGTCAGTTATTAAATAAATGAACTTGATTACTGAGGTCGATTGGACTTTTCTTCTATGGAAAGAAAAAAAAACGAATCCAGGGTCAAATTGCTTAGGTGCTAGGTAAACGAAGAAAACAGGATGAAGATTAAAATAAAAATCGGGTTGCCAGGAAAAAATAATTTTCGAAATAAGATGTTTTTTCTGAGGTAAGATTAAGTCAGACACCGTAATGAGAAAAAAGGGAGAGAGATAGAGAGAGAGAGAATGAGAGATAGAGAGAGAGAGAATGAGAGAGAGAGAGAGAGAGAGAATGAGATAAAGCATAAAAAGAAATAAAAGCCTTAATTATTAGTAGATTCATTTTTCTCCGTCTTAACGGAAAGAGCTTGAGTGGGACGCTTAAGTTCTTATATTATAAAAGTTGATCACGGAAGACAATTAAAATAAAACGGGAGTGATGAATTGTTGAAAACCCTTTCAAACAAGACTTCTTAGAACGAAGAAGAAAAAGGAAAGATTCGTTTCAAGGAGAGTACAGTTCTTTCAAGAGACAGATGTTGCCAAAAGAGCGAAAGGAATTTTTGTAAATGCCAGAGAAAATTCTCCAAGTACGTGCGCATAAAATTATTATATTCAGGATCCTTGTACCTGAACCAGTGTTTTCCATGACAACAAAGCAAAAGCTGATTTATTCTGTTGAACACCCTCCCTGTCATCAACCCCTACGTTAGTAGAATTAATCGTTTTAAGCGTTTTGTAGGAACGATAAATACTCATTTCCTCTGGTGTTCTAGTGCCTTATTTACTGTCGTTCAGGATATTCTCATTAATTGTTTAATGAGAGAATCCCTTTAAACTAAATCGTGTTTATATACATTGTATTTATAACTTAACAGTTTACAAGTGTGTTTTTTTTGTTTTTTTTTTCGACAGATTTATTTTATTAATTGCCTTCTTAACCCATCACCCCATCAGATGCGAGAATTATGAATGTCGTAAAAAGTTCATTTAGTCATAATTATAAGTTCATCCATTTCAACTAAGGCAAGGAAAAATGGTTTCAAAAATCATTTTCTGTAGTTTTCGTATATTTCAATGTGACCGTTATGGTAACGCTCGTACTAACCACTGACATATTTTTAGAGATTGGGAAACAAGCAAAATGGTTCGAAGTACAGTAGGATCCGGCACACCTTCTCCTATTTTACTCCTCGTTCTCAGCGAATTAAGTCAGACACCGTAATGAGAAAAAAGGGAGAGAGATAGAGAGAGAGAGAATGAGAGATAGAGAGAGAGAGAATGAGAGAGAGAGAGAGAGAGAATGAGATAAAGCATAAAAAGAAATAAAAGCCTTAATTATTAGTAGATTCATTTTTCTCCGTCTTAACGGAAAGAGCTTGAGTGGGACGCTTAAGTTCTTATATTATAAAAGTTGATCACGGAAGACAATTAAAATAAAACGGGAGTGATGAATTGTTGAACACCCTTTCAAACAAGACTTCTTAGAACGAAGAAGAAAAAGGAAAGATTCGTTTCAAGGAGAGTACAGTTCTTTCAAGAGACAGATGTTGCCAAAAGAGCGAAAGGAATTTTTGTAAATGCCAGAGAAAATTCTCCAAGTACGTGCGCATAAAATAATTATATTCAGGATCCTTGTACCTGAACCAGTGTTTTCCATGACAACAAAGCAAAAGCTGATTTATTCTGTTGAACACCCTCCCTGTCATCAACCCCTACGTTAGTAGAATTAATCGTTTTAAGCGTTTTGTAGGAACGATAAATACTCATTTCCTCTGGTGTTCTAGTGCCTTATTTACTGTCGTTCAGGATATTCTCATTAATTGTTTAATGAGAGAAATCCCTTTAAACTAAATCTGTGTTTATATACATTGTATTTATAACTTAACAGTTTACAAGTGTGTTTTTTTTGTTTGTTTTTTTCGACAGATTTATTTTATTAATTGCCTTCTTAACCCATCACCCCATCAGATGCGAGAATTATGAATGTCGTAAAAAGTTCATTTAGTCATAATTATAAGTTCATCCATTTCAACTAAGGCAAGGAAAAATGGTTTCAAAAATCATTTTCTTGTAGTTTTCGTATATTTCAATGTGACCGTTATGGTAACGCTCGTACTAACCACTGACATATTTTTAGAGATTGGGAAACAATACAAAATGGTGTTCTACGTAACAAACATTCCTTATTGAAGTCAAGATCTCCGTGTAACATAAAAAAACAAAATTAACTGAAGGCGGGGGGAGGGAGTGAACATGACACTTACTTCGATGGCGTGTGGTACGGTACGAAACATGGCACACAAACATTTTTTACAGTGCGTAAGGACTACTGAAGTACAGTAGGATCCGGCACACCTTCTCCTATTTTACTCTCGTTCTCAGCGACGTAATGGTCAAGGCGATCAAATCGAACGCTATCCGGAACTCGGCTATCACGGGGACCCGTGGCACAATGTCCACCAGAACTTCCTGGTTTTTTTGGGATCGTTCTTGTACCTGGTCACGTAAACTTGGACAATATCACGGCGAAATTTTTTTTTTTCCTTCGGATTCCCCGCTTTTCGATGTACAAGCCAGGCATTATTTATACAAACGTCGATGAGCCAGGTGAAGAGAGGCCACCACCATTTCTTTCCACGAATGCCCACTCTGAGTCGGTCGATGTCCTCGTCCATGCCGTAATAAAAATCTCGACACTACTATCCAAATCCCAATCGCTATCATCTTCAGCTTGCCTGAGAATATCAGCGATTGAGCAGTCAATCCATCTTTCAAAGTGACATTAGCCCTGAAAAGGGAATATAACGTCAACCCCCGTCTTCACCCCCACACAATTAAGCTATTTATTCACAAAATAAAATTAGGTATTCATATCATAGCCTGGACTGCACCGACTACGACGTTAATAGTGGAAATTATACAATAAACTCAAGGTTTGTCATAAGTTGGTGTTACCAAATGGTCAAGCTCGTATTTGAAGGGACTCAATTAAGTGCATTAACTGGTACTTAATTGTTGTATTTAAAAATCAATGAAATGCTGCTGATGTGACGAGCGATTTTTATGCATTTGTATCGGTGATCCACCAACGACATTCCCCTTTTTACCATTCTACTTCTCGGTAGAAGAATAAAAGGTCATTATAAAATCGGTTCCTCCATTTACAGCACTCTCAGATAAGAGATAGCACAAGGTCTTCCTCACGACTTCAATTGAACCGGAGACTGACTGAAAATTCTGGCAGAAGAAACATTCATAGTTTGTGCTGTGTTTCTTTTTCCTACGGCTTGTAGCGGTACGTAGGGATAGAATTTTCGACGAGCGCAACACGGGCCGCTCGTCTAAAATAATTGGCTGGCTAAAATAATTGGCTTTAAACGAACTACACAACCATAAAATCATTGACTGCTAAAGACCTGCCTACTTTGTTTAATCAAGTAAGCCGAGACAAATAATAATGAATAGTTTGGTTTAGTTTAGTAAAATGAGGGGGGGTATAGGTGAAGTGTCCTACGTCGATCTGTTCCGGAGTTGTGATTTTTTTTTGTGTTTAAAAAAGTAACCAACGCATGCTTCAAAAAATCCGCGTTTTCTCGGCTTATATCGCACCAAATCTAAAAAATGATGCCATTTTCAGAAACTAAGGAACATTTCCTTTAGGAAAGAGGCCATTTTATTGCTTGAAATAATCGTCAACCCCAGAAATCTGGAATTGTTTCCATAAATTTACGTGACCTCCAAAATTTGTCCGAGTAACGTCAGTGGTAACATGAAATGTGAACAAGCCAAAAGGAAGCTTAGAAGACGAAGGAGTTTTTGTGATACATCGAATTTCTGTAGAGCAAGCCGTTTGGGTACAGCGACTTTTCGTAAAACAATAAACAGCTTATCGGGAGTCGAAAAAGTAGTGTTTTTGGCATTGTGGCACAAAACAAGACTTATAATTCTTTTTCTTATCCATTGTCACTAAAGAGATAGAGAAAGAAACTCATAGTTGTGCTTAATTTGCACTTTGCAGGCCGACTTGTGAGTTGATTCGATGCACCTTATGTACGAATGAATTGTCTACTCACGTATTTAACCTTTTTATTTAATAGTTTAACCGGTTTTTTCGATGTTTTTATCACATCATCTTCAGACCCAGATAAAAACAATTGATATTTAGTCATTCTATGGAGTCACCGACATCCACGTCTAATAGTTTAATACTAAATTATCAAAAGCATATTAATTGAACAGCCCGTTATTTACGAGCCGCTTTCATGACTCCTACAGCATTTTTTTAAAAATCTGATGAGTAAGGATCTGTTATGGTTTTCACCCAAAATCAAGATGGGTTTGAGTCCCCTTCGACTCCACACGTCGTCAACGTGCTTAAGTTTCCCGCGAAGCAAATGAATACACTTACACATATTGAATTTGACGGCCGCTAAATGTGTTAACACTCCATGCATTCGCTCTAAATGCATGTTAGTTATAAGCCCAGCTTGTTGCCTTAAACAAAAGTCCCCAGTTTCTGCGCATTCCGTATAATGCGCCTGGAAATAGTCTGCCGAAATCCCGAAAGGGTCATCTTTAAAAGTTCGGATGGCCTCATGGAGCATTCCGTCAAAAGCCATAGAGTCGGTTTCTTCCATGATTTGATGAAGAGTTTAGTAGGCTTCGGCTTGTTTTTCCTCGTCCGGAATCCTGACTAGATTTTTACGACAAGCACTCTCCACGTGCCAAGTGCCACGGCCCTATTTGGAAACAGTTGCTCCTTCATGGCCACGAAGATATTGAACGTACTGCCACGGGAACTTAAATGTCTTCCGTTGAATATATTCAAACGGCGAATGAAAGAGCATTTATTTGCTATGTGCCCTTACACCCTAGCGGAATTCTTTTTGTTAATTTGTACAAATTAAATGGGCTGAAGTGTGACGATTCCCCCATACAAATGTATATGCTCAACATGGGAATAAATATTTATTATTATTATTATTATTATTATAAGTACAAAATAATCCAGGTGAACAGGTTTTCCAATCACCTTTACCCAAGCATTGTAGAATGCTTCGGCTATGTCACTCATGAAAATTGTAATACTCACCAAGAGTTCGTAGGCCGGAGGTGCGACGACGGTTTCATACAGAAAAAAAAGAAGAGACGTGAACGTCTCTCTCTTTTTTTTTTTTTTTTCTGTATTGTAATACTAATAATATTGAAAATTCTCCACGAGATACCCGAACGACTTCGAAGAGCAAATTGAAGTATCTCCACCGTTGGTGAACATGGGAAGGAGGCGCATGGAAGTTACGGGCGCATGGGAAGGCTTGATGAAGTTCGTCCAAAACGAGCACAGTAGTTAGTTGAAACCCGTAAGAATTCAACCCGTGCGTTTGATGACACAAACACAGTCGTTGCCGTGTTCTTTTAAAATTTCTCTCTGTGCCTCGTTGTTAATTATTAAGACAAAATCCTCTTCAGAGAGTTGTGAGTATTTCTCCGCGGTAGTCCCTTGACGCTTGTAGAAGGCGACGATATCTCCCGATTCGAATACTTCTTCTACTTCTATCCAAAAATAGTTTTTATGCCTTAGGTATTCACTTTTTAGGTTGACATCCCGGGCTTCATAGAACAGGTCTAGTGGACTAGGACAAATGGCGGCGCTCCAGATCGTTTGTTATGAGTTCAGATCGGACGGAATCCTAAATACTGTCGAATGGTATTTTCAATGATTTTTCTTGCAATTTCTTAGTGCTCTTTATCTCTTCCCAGTAATTTTTAAAGTCTCACGCACTTTCCTTTTCCGATAAAGACGCCGGACCGGTGACGTCGATAATTAATTATGTAAACCCCATCTGCATTTTTCTACTTGCCCCCAATTTGCACGTAGTGTGGTTCGTCTTCTTTTCCGACCTCTCATTTAAAAAAAAAACCGCCTACACACATGAAAATTCGTGTTTCAGTGCAAACTTTCCTGCTTACCCCCCCCCCCCCACACAAACCGCTAATTTTTCGTAGTAATGTTTCAGGGAAACAAATGAATTTGTTACACTACCGATACAGTAAATAGCAAATATCGCACCACAAACACCCGCAGAAAATGGCCTCATATCGCACGGGTGTGTGTTAGGAGAACTGATGATTACTCCAATTTTTGACCTATTTTTTGGCGTTTCCATTTGCATGAAATTCTGCTCCAAGCCAGTTCATTTCCTCCCGTCCTCTCCAAATTGAGGAAAGTTCTATAATAATACATATAAAGGGGTCCAAAGACGTACAATAAATATTTGCGCAATAAATTTGTACAATATTTCGTTTCCAGATGTTTAGGGATAAAAAAATAGGTTGTTCATTATATTGTGCAACCCATCAATACAACCCACACACGTTCAATTTTATTGTACAACCCCTATTATTGCGTAATATTATTGTACGTGTATGGGCCGCTTAAGACCTTCGAAGAAATCCGTCTGAGAAACACGTTTTAAGCGCCGGCGCTTAATTTTAGTGATTGTGGTCTCTGAACTTTTCAGAAAAATGTGTTTCTCCGACGGTATTATATAGGTATTTAGAATATGAAAACTAAAAAAAAAATAAGTGGAGTTCGTTACTTTTAAAAGACCAGCAAATCATTGGGAAGTGGTTTTTTTGCTCTCCCTGAAAACTAGCCAAAATTACGTTACGTGATGATGGAGTGACACCCTTGATATGGGAATTGAGAGGCTCATTCCAAGGTTACTATACTACAGAGGTAGCGCCGTAAGAAAATGGAGGGGGGGCTGTAAATAACGCGTCTTCGGGTATGCAAATTGAAAATTTTATAATTATAATCTCATCACACTGAGAAAAAAAACCACCACCGAACAGCTCACTCTCCACCGAAAAATTCGTTCAGTGGAGAATTCCATTTTTTCGGTGGTTAATCTTCACCGAAGAAGGCAGCCATATTGAAAATTACCGCCGATGGTTCTGCGGTTGAGCGTTCTGCGGTCGTATAGCCGAACGTAGGTGAACATTCACCGCAGAAGAAATTACTTCTCCACTGAACTATTTCTTCGGTGGCTTAAAATTCGATGACACGCCGAATTAAATTTACTGAAGATCGGTGACATTATTTCGGTAGTTGTTTTACTGAACGTCGGACGATCCTTAGCTGAGCATCGATAAATGACCGATGCTCAGTGACAAATCTCATGTCTAAGGGAACGGGTCACTTCTGCCAGCGACAAGTAGCCCATCGTTCGGAGTAATTAATTTTTATCGAGCTTTACGGCGCTTCCTGACTATCATGACAGATGAACTTATTTCAAGAATATTATAATAGTGGAACTGGAAACTGGATCCAACTGGAAACTGTCAATTTCCAGTTGGATAGTATGGGTGTAGAACCGTATTGTAATGTGTTAGCAATGTATAAGAGAAACGGTGGGAAAAACAGATACGAGAATGGGTTGAGGGAGAGGGGCTCCCAATCTTGAATGATTATCGTTTGTATTTAGAGCGTTTAGTGAGGAGACAAGTTTTCTTGTGGTACCTGTCCGTCAGCAGGATTATTTGGAAGTCTGTGTTTATTGACGGGTGACGGGGAAATGTGAGTATTTTGCTGTTTGGTTGTTTTTGAGAACTGGGACTAATTGTTGGTATGTCTCCTTTAAGTTGTTTGCGAACTGCGGATGCCTTGAAAATGGGGTGCACTTACCCCGAAACTAGTCGGCATATTTAAAATATAATAAAGAATGTTATACTCAATTAATTAAACAATTACCTAAATAATTTAACATTCACAATATAATCAAAAATTATAATAGTGATGCTGCATGATTGAATGCGTGTTATTGTGAGCCTAATTTTCAGGTTATGTAATTCATTCCCTTTTACTTGTACATTGTGCTATGTATTTTATTCCCTTTGATCGATATAAAGGATAATACAAGCATTTTTAACTGTGTACTATAGTTTATAGAGCCGTGCTTCTCCTTGTTTGACCTTCGCTGTGAAATACAGGCCATTATTCCCCTTTCTACTGACTCATTCCACCCTCGCTGAACTTCGGTGGGTGTTTCCCGCCGTATACCGAACTTCAACGTCAAACACCGGCGAGCTAATGCTGAATATCACCGAACGTGAGAAACAAGGCACTTGCCCAAAAAGACGGGTTGCCGAACTAGGGAAGCGTATTTTCCGATCATGATTGGTTGCGCACCGATATCAAGGGACTAGCCACCGAACTTCTGGAGATAAGCCGGAGAACCTAGGCCCCAAACATAGGCATAGGTGACCGAACATAGGCTCATTGAAGACGAAGTTCGGAAACAAACTACCGAAATTTTAATCGGCGGTTTTACACCGAACAAAAAGTCGCCGAACATCACCGGAGAATGTTACTCGAAGAAGATCGGTGGTATTTTCACCGCCGAAGGCCTTATTTTTTCTCTCAGTGCATGTGTGTAAAGAAAGGCATTATTTTGCATGCTATGACGCGTTTTTGGGGGGATATCCCATCTTCTATTACTTACGGCGCTACCTCTCTAGTATGATAACCTTGGGCTCTTTTAAGGTCGATTCACACACATCAGTGCTAGTGATGCACGAGACCGAGACTTACGCATCTCGGTCTCGTACTTAAAAAGTCGGTCTCGTCTCGTAAGTCTCGGTCTCGTCTCGAAAGTCTCGGTCTAATGACAGAAGGTGGATGGGGGGGGGGATCAAAACCCTTCTTCCTCCCACGGTTCACCCCCGCCATCAACCCACCCATATGTTTAGAGTGATTATGACAGATCCCCTGTTACCCCGCCCTCTCCGGCAGCTGGTGGTCGGCTATGGAGCATTTAATTTATAACACCCCCCCCCCCCTTCAAGTGAATTCAGCAGAAATCCCCCTTCCATGGTGCAGAAGAATCTGAATAGGGAAAAAGTGAGGCCGATTTCGAGCGACGGTGGCGATCCAAGTGAACAGCGACCGAACCTTCGATGGACCATGCGTGCGGAGGAACTTCTAAACCCTTTCCCCACCACCACCAACTCCTTTTTCGTCCCCCTTTTAGTCTAGTAAAAGAAAGGTAGTAGATTGAACCAGCTGGTAACTCCAAAGTTGTGATTGGGATTTGCTCGGAGGGGTCTGGAGATGGTGTACTCAAAAGTCCCCGCCTCTAGCCCACGAGCTAGCTGCTGCACGTAGCAAAACGTGCATAATTTTTCACTTTATTACCTGTAGTTCGTAAACTCTATGTCCCACCCAAAAACTTATTGAATAACAAAACAAAGTTGACATAATTCCTCAAAAATTAGTCTTCGACAAGATTTTTGTAGCTTCAACCGCTTAAGAGATAATAGCGTTAAAAGTGATACTATTCTCGAACCCCTTCACTGCTTTTTGTGAACAATGCGTTGTAGCGTCCTCGCCGTTGACGTTACGACATTGATGCATAGCAAAGAATTTAATCATCATGAAATTCTCTTTACAAAAAACAAAAATGATACTCGCTTATCTCCGATAGGTGTCGAGATACACGCAGTAGGAAAAATTCCCTAACAATAAAAACTGTATTCTTATATGGGACGGTCCTGTTAATTTGATGAAAACGGCTTTTAGATAAACTAGTTTTGTTAACTTATCACGGGTAATTTGAAAAATAGCTTGAACTAATGTGTCTTTAACCGTTTTAAGGCTCATTTTACGTCAAAGTTAGCTGTAGATGAGGATATTCGGCCTGTCCGTTCCGAGAACTGTAATGAACGCGGGGACATGGAAACAAGCGTTCTCATAGCGAAAATTGCTCATGAAAAGGTCCCAGGCCACTAAGAAATTCCAGCGGAACCTTTTTTCCCCTCGGGTTACTGAAGCAAGCCGAAAACCTAACCGTGTTGAGGGGTGTATAGAGCATTGAGAGCAGAAAAAGGGCTCTGAATAACTGAGTTTTTGGGAGTTCATGGTGAGTTTCTCTCTTCTACTCATTATTTGATAGCTCTATGAGTTTGAGCCAAAAAATTTGAATAAAAAAGCCGATGAATCAAGCCAAGTATATCCCATTTTGCTCATTCCTCCCACTTTTTTTTGATGCTGAGGTCGATATCTCCATGAAAAATGAATCGATTTCATTTAATGACTAGGTCATTCGATCTTATGAAATGACGAGTTTCGGCCTGAAACTAAAAGAGCTACCTTCACTTCAAGAAATCGGCGATAACTTCGTCCGAACATTGTTAGGATATTTCTTAGGCACGTTTTCTATTACAGATCGAGAATTTTTTTCGACTTATTTGATATTGGACTTCTATGAGAAATAACACGTCAGAAAGGTAATTTCGTACACTTTCCAACCCACTCCTCAGTTGTAGCGTGGAGACAAATAATTGGCCTACAACAGTAGTTTTTAAATAGATTAACAACTAACGGCATCATATCATATTATCGTCATATCGGGGCATGGTTAGTAGTAGGCGCAGGTAAAAGTGGGTTAGTGTTCTAGGGTTAAAGAGATTAACAACTATAACAAAAAAACACCAAAGAACTGTAATTATCTGTACGACTGAAGTCGCATTGCAAGTAAATCACGTTGTCCACCACGCAAGTAAAAGTCCTGCAGTACGTTTTCCGGCTTGCTTCTGTAAACCGAGGGGAAAAAAGGAATTTCTTAGTTGCCTGGGACCTTTTCATGAGCAATTTTCGCTATGAGAACGTTTGTTTGCATGTCCCCGCGATCATTACAGTTCTCGGAACGGACAGGCCGAATAACCTCATCTACAGCTAACTTTGACGTAAAATGAGCCTTAAAACGGTTAAAGACACATTAGTTCAAGCTATTTTTCAAATTACCTGTGATGTGTTAACAAAACTAGTTTATCTAATAGCCGTTTTCATCAAATTAACAGGACCATCCCATAAAAATACAGTTTTTGTTGTTAGGGAATTTTCTCCTACTGCGTGTATCTCGACACCTATCGGAGATAAGCGAGTATCATTTTTGTTTTTTGTAAAGAGAATTTCATGACGATTAACTTCTTTGCTATGCATCGATGTCGTAACGTCAACGGCGAGGACGCTACAACGCATTGTTCACAAAAAGCAGTGAAGAGGTTCGAGAATAGTGTCACTTTTAACGCTATTATCTCTTAAGCGGTTGAAGCTACAAAAAACTTGTCGAAGACTAATTTTTGAGGAATTTTGTCAACTTTGTTTTGTTATCCTATGAGTGTTTGGGTGGGACCTACAGTTTATGAACTACAGGTAATAAAGTGAAAAATTATGCACGTTTTTCTACGTCCAGCAGCTAGCTCGTGGGCTAGAGGCGGGGACTTTTGAGTACACCATCTCCAGACCCCTCCGAACAAATCCCAATCACAATTTTAGAGTTACCAGCTGGTTCAATCTATGCCTTTCCAAGAAGCATTCGTTTACTAGACTATTTATATTTCACTTTCGTATTCAGATGTTTCAAGTTCAAATTGAACCATCCAGTTTTTTAGTGCATTTCATTCAAAAAATGCACTATTGGTCTCGCCCTGATGGTCGCACATATGGGTTGTGATACATTTTTTTCACGTTTCAGAACCCCTAGAACAAGAATCCGAGGTCGGTTCGATTTGCTATATATACACATATTTATATATTTATATTTATATATACATTTATGGTCCTTTTTTGTTAGCACGATCACGGTCGCAATTTTTGATTTAGGTCAATCAAATTCGGCCTAAAAATCAATATCGTGAATATCTCGGACGAGTTCGTGATCCAGATGAATCAGTCCACGGGAACGGTGTGAAAGAGGGGTTTGAATTAGTTGAAAATTCGCTACCGCACGGCTGTTGCTGCAATTGCCCCCAAAATTGACTCGAGTAATGAGAAATGAACGCGCTTTCGTATGAGACCTTAGTGAACCAAATCCGTTGATATGGCAGGGGAGTTCTCGGCGGAGGGGAGCTATTAAATTAACGCTATGCCTTTATGGACCACCCAATTACCAAACAATTTCATTGACATTGTATTTTGAGCAGTCTCTTTTGTTTGATTTGCCTACAGCCTAATAAATCTTGAGTAAAAAATCCTGAGGTGGGCCAAAAAGGGAGAAACAAACAAAAAATTTAAAACAAATTGTTTCGGATTCGAACACAAGCACTCCGCAATGGCGAAATTGTGACATACCATTTTACCTAATGTAACTAATCTGAAAATTGACGTAATCTGAAGAGTTTTGTTCCGACAGCAGCCAGTCAGGCAAAGTGATTTTTTTTAATTAAAAAAAAAGTTTTGTTCCGACAATCGATTCAAACCTCATAAGTTAGAACGATATAATCAATTATGAATGAAATTTAGGCCGGGATAAAGATTTTAATTGCAAATAATTCCTCTGACAAGAGTCCCCCTTCCCATATCGTATATGCAACCCAACCGACTCTGTTCACCGTGGTATGGTGTATTTATTATATTTACATTTTCCTCATTTTGTTCCCGCCCAGTTGGTGCCAAAAAAGGGGGCTGCGGTAAAAAATAAACACGATTTTATGATTTTGACTTTCTATACCACGGCCTAAATGTCATTCATAATTGATTGATATCGTTCTAACTTATGAGGTTTGAGTCGATTGTCGCATGAATGAAATGCACTTTTCCCGACAGACTGCTGTCGGAACAAAACTTTTTTTTTTTTTTTCCTGAAAAACGCCTAAAAAATAATGAAGTACACTAATAAAATGTATGAGATGAACATTTTCCAGTCCAGCCTTGAATATTCACAGAAATAGAAAATTGAAAAACCAAAGTTTTGCCTGAATACCCATTTATTTCTTTAAAACTTGACTTCCTCGGAGACACAAATAAATGTACGCGTTAGTCAAACCACAAACTTGTCGTCTAGATGTCGTCTAAATTTTAGAAAAATAAAATCAGCGAACCTGCCATCCTTTGGAATTCGAAAAAAACCGATCACGCCACCAGCTTCATACATCGACGAACATCCAGGAACGATACATTTTTCGTCGCAACAAATAATTAGTTACAAAAAAAAATAAAATGTAATCGAATTCACTCAACTTCGCACACGTCCAAAAGTAACAGTGAGTGAATGAAGTGGATATGCAAAGTTTCACAAATTAATTGCGAGAAGGACCGTGGGGTATCTTGAAAATGTAATTTAAAAAGCCTTTAACGCTTCCTGTGACGAGCGACCAAACTAAAATTCGTTCAGCGGTTTTCTTACGTATAAGTTTCACTCCCGTGGCTTCAACCAATCAATGCGCTCCGAGCACACAGCGCGGAGCACTCAGATTGGTTGAAACCCACAGCTCAGCTATTTAAAGCTTGCATGTGAATGTGGCTTTAGGTTTCCTTTCGTTTCCCTCCTCCCTCAGTGCGAAAAAAATGTCTGAACCTCATCACGAGCAATGCGTCTGTTCCAACCTCGCGAGATGCATCGGCTTCGCCTCGAGCTTTCCAACCTCCCTCGGTTAGAAAAGTTGCACTATGCTCCCTAGGTTCAAAATATACTAATTTTCTACTGACGTTCGAAATAACCTACTTTGCTACCTTCCGTGGAAGATGGAACGAGGCTTATTGCTCCTGAGCGTGCGGTATGAAATCTAAGCGTGAGCAATGGCCCCATTGCTCACGGTTCTTCCCCCTCCTTTTCCATTGGCCTCTAATCTGAAGTATTGGGTTGGCAATGTTCTTATTCTAGTACACTATAACAACAATTGTAGTCTGTGCCCCCTTGTTCTTTAAGCTTTATGAATGTAGATGTTGTTAGATATATTTTAATTAAAGAAGTAAGTTAATTAATTTAAATAAGTATAGTAAGATTTTACCCGGACGACACGGGAAGACAAAGCCTAACACAATTCGAGCTTCGAGAAAAAATGGACTCCCCGACGGAATTTGAACCTGTAACCAAAATACCCAGAACCAAAATATACATATTCTTTATAGGCACTTAAAATGGGCTTAATTGCCTCATTTTTTGGTATAACAATGGATTTTTCTCAAAAAATTGCGAAGGACAGGAGTAAACAAAGCTTGAAGTATTAAACTGAGTGCCTTCATCCAGTTTTAGAGTAATTTGCCAGTCGCTGGAAACAACGTTGCTATTGTAGTCTTTTTTTTTCTTTTTTTTTTGTCGGGGGCGCCGGGCTTTGAACCCGGCAGGCGCCTAAGCCTCAATTGGGCTCCTACGCCATACCCAGATCTAACTGTGCACTTCACACCCGTACTACGCGGGCGTTTCGGTCGGTGCGCGGTTTGTTGAACGCACATCGCCGGGAACGCCCACACGAAGCCGGGTGTGCCGAGTCACAGCTCGCCGCGGCCTTATAGTGTAATGGGTAATGGCTGGATTCGAACCCAGGCCCGCTGGGTTGTGAAGCGAGCATTGTATCCATTACACCATCGAGGCGCGCCCTTGCTGTCTTGCTTTCTTGCTTGTTGTTTGTGGTTGTCAAAAACGCATATTTTTGAAAATATTTGATATTTTCCCGGTTTACTCCGAAAAACTTCCGCTATCACTAAACAAACAAAAACGTCCATGATCACACTCAAGTGTGCTCTTTTCAGTGGTGTCTTTGGATTTAACCTAGGACGCTTATTTCTCAAGTTACAGCTGTTTTTGTTGCGAAAACCCGGGCTATGCTAAAAAACGTGAAAAAATCGATTATCTCGACTAATCGTAAGAATTGAAAGCGGACCCGGGGTCATAGAACATTTTTTGTTGCATTTTGGGTGTACAATCCACCCCTCTCATTTTGTTCAACCAAGTACCAGTCACCCTGCATGTGCAGAGGTGGGAAAAATTTGTATCATCAAAATGGCCGCCATCTTTGAAAGCAACCGCTTTGGCATGGCAGACGTTTATTTTCTTACTTAATGGACCATGAGCCATGAGTTCCGATCTTCAAAACCTGTGACAATAAACATGCACCTTTTTCGGGGCTTGCTACCAGTATTTCATTCCATTTATTTCTTGCAAATTTTCATCCCCTTCCTGGAAACATCTTCAGGCAAACCTAACACATTTAACCTATTCACATCTATATCAAAAATAAAAAACACCTAGGCTATAATAAGTACAATTGCAATAGGACTGTGCTACACCTCCTGAAATTACTTTTATTTATATTTTATACTTAATTTTTGAGAAAATGATATGACTGCCTACTTCTGTGAATATTTTCTCTGAGGAATTCTCCATTACCACTTCCGGCGAAGGTCACAATAGAATAAGGAATCATCCCTGATGAAAACCCTTGGTTCTTTTTTATCGTTCGTTAGTGAAGCGGACATTAATTATCACAACCACGCCTCCGAAAGAAAGAGAGCGGGGGCTTCCAGAGCCCAGACTATTAATTGGTGAATGTATAGCACGAAAATCAGAAGTGTCAAGTTCTCTAACGCTAACGCTCCACCAACCCTTTCCTGTGAGTCGGCTCTTGGAAATCAAAGTTTAACTTGTGAGCAGTCATTCATCAAATTCCGTCTGACACAAAATACCCGAGACCAACGAGAAGTTAACAGATGCCTCCTAGCATATGACGTGAAAGAGAGGGACGAAGAACCATTTTTCTTTTATTTTTGGCGGTAGCGAGCGAAAAACGAACCTGTTGCCAGTTCGAGTGTGGTTTTCCCGGTGCAGTTTCATGAAATAATAATATGGAATTATAACGCGGGCGTACAAAATTCTCTTCTTGACGACTAACGTCCAGTTCTTAATAATTCGCAGTCATCATTATTTGCTTGTTTTCAATTTGTTGTACCTATTACTTTCACCAATTGATTCAAGTCAATATAATATCATTTTCAGTTAAATCGGGAGGGAACAAAAAGGGGAAGGGAGGTAATATCAATAAAGTTCTCAGATACACCCATGGAACTGCATGTGAACAGAGACTCTACAATTCATTCATGGAACACTTCACACTAATTTTCTAAAACATGCAAGGTGGTTGCGTATATTGAAAAGCATCAGAGCTCCGCCGTTGTAGGAGAAGATCAGTAAATAATCCTTCTACATTTTCTGAAAAAAAACGAGGCTTATACATACAGTAGTGTGTTGACACTTGCCTTGGATATGGCACGAACGAAATAATTTATAGGGTGAGGTATTTAACAATCGTGTCTTAATATTCCGCCTAACCGAGCGCGAGTACCTATATCTATCCGTATTGAGCAAAGCAGTTCACTCAACGGTATTGGGATTTCGGGACAAATGTAGAACGTGCATGATGTTCTTTCGGAAAAAAAAGAAGAAACAGACAACAAATGGCACGTTAAGTGTCTTTCCTTCCGGAAAATTAAAGCGATAGCAACAAATTAGCGAGCGCGTGTATGAGAGAGGCTTTTGCAAGTTAGAAAGGCAGTTGAAGCTACAGATATTCCAAAAATGTGAAGTGGAGCCGTTTCCTCCGGTAAATAAATTCTTTTTTATTATTCGTACTGAACCGAGTAAGGAAACTAAGAAAGGTAGAGAAATTATAAAAACGTGGAATACCTTCCGCGATCTTCCATCTTATTATTATTTTTAGCTCGTATTATAAGGTAATATTTTACCGTCCTGAAGTTCTTCAAAATATTTCCTCCAGCTATCGGCATCCCTTCATGAGCTCCACTTCGTTCATATTCAAACGACCCGTCTAAAAATTCTTTCGGAACTCTTCGCAACATCATCACCAAGTGAGAGCATAATGATCAGAATAGGAGTCATGTTGCTATCGCGAACCGTGGAATACCTAATATCGACGGCGACATACCTTACTAAATGCCCAGTTAAATTAATTAAGTTTAATTAAGGGGTGGAATGCTGGCTAATACTCAACTTCTTTGTTTAGGTACCTAGTTCTCAAACTCATCCGACGAAACCCTTGGCCAAATTACACATTTTTACCAGACCATTTTTGAAATTGACAATGGTTAACGTTAACGTTTTTTTGGGACGCATGGAAAGTTACGCGCTCATTAGTGGCTAAAATTATGAATTATGGTGAGTATTTTTTGATTCCTTGATGTAAAAAATCCCGCTCACCGACTTCAATAGCTGACTCAGTTATTAAAATAGTGCATTTTTTAAATGAAATGAACTAAAAAAGTGCATTTTTTAAATGAAATGCACTAAAATGAATTAATTTTAAATATACTCTCAGGAGAAGCCAACTAAAAATTCACAAAGGATAAATGAAAGTTGGAAAACACAAAAATATGGAAGCGAAAAACTTTCCATTAAAAACATTATTACAATAATTACGTACGCGAAATCTCCGCTCTCGAACAGCAACATATTCAATTCGACTCTCCTGTTGCTCGCACAGACGCGAACTGAAGGAGGAGGCGTCTTCGGGAGGCTGTGGATCTGTGGAGGCCGTAATAGCGCATGTTCTTCTATTATATTTACATTGTTTGATTTCATGTAAAGAGAATCAAGTTCAGCGATTTGCATTGATCCTATGTACGATATGGATTCGCGGTTCCTTAAAATCTGGACGAAAAATACATTTCAGCCATAGTGAGTTTTTACATCGTAGAAATAATGAAACGCAGACGAGACACCGTATAGAACGAAATTGATGAATTATACTCATCCTCAAAATGTTCGGAAAACGCTGTTGATTGGACACCTCTATTTCAACGAGTAGATCAAGGGAATCGAATCGTCCCCAAATAGTGTGCACGAACTTCGGAGAGGTCTTGTGGAAAAGACCCCCCCCCCTCCTTCCCAATGGTCAAAAATCATTTACCGGGATTTTCCCCGAAACAAGCTTCATTTTGTACCCTAGAAGAAATTTTTACCCCAAGTACGTTTGTGCGGTTTTCTTGAGGCCCGTTTACAAGCACTATGTTATGCGTCTGTGGAACCTACGTAGCCTATGAAAATGCTTCATTTTTCGAGGAAATTAATTTGTTTGGTTGCATATGCTTCACAGACGCGTAACACAGAGCTTGTAAACAGAACAAGCATTTAAGCCCGGTCTTCACGTTCAAGCTTATCGTCAGTCTTAATTAATATGTTAAAATACGTTTCCCCAGCTTAATTTTGACTGAATCAGCTGTACAAACAGATTTGAACCTACCAGTTAATAGCGAGACTGACGATAAGTCTAACGTGTAAACCGTGTTTTGAAATACCATCGAAAACGTTTTTTGACTGTCAGGCGGTGAACATACTAAAGCGATATCGTCTCCACATCTCCGACGCAATTTATAACAGCGGATAGAAACAATTGGAAATATGTGAGAATAATGTGGAAACGATATCTTACCGGTACAGTATGAACGCCGCGCCGCCTTATAGGTAGATTCAGCATCCTTCCGATAAATCATCCACCATTTACCTTATTTTCATACCTTTACCAATCAGATGCTCCGTAACCTAGCAAAGATTGGGCCATCTGAATAAAAAAGAGAATGACCTTAAGGCCCGTTCACAAGCTGTATGTTTACGTTCTGTGGAGTCTATGCAACCAAACAAATTTATTCCCTCGAAAAATGAAGCATTTTTATAGGTTGCATAGACACCACACAACACAAACATAGAGCTTGTGAACGGGCCTTTATACTTCAATTATGCTCGTTTGTTTATGAATGAAAATGACGATTTTTATTCATAATTGATGGCCATATGCTTAAAAAAATGCAAGCATAAGGTCATGTTCTCTTTTATTCATATGGCTCATTGTTTTTAACGTTAGCGGAGCTGGTGCTCCGACGTAGTTACGGTCGTATCCACGTCAAAAACGAAGAAGAATGATAGCAGTTCCTTTAGTACCGCTATGGACTCCGTTCAGCTCCTAGATAGAGTTCGTGGCGATCATTGGGCTGGGCGGGGGCGGAGCGTCACTGAAGTAGGATAAATTTTATCAGTGCTAGTCATTTTCGATGGAGAAGTAGGTTAATTTCGAGTTTTTTCTTCAAATTTATACATATGTATATTCATGGTTTTTTCTCGACGGAATACGTCGGGGAAGTTTCGACTCATAATAAACCTTATCACCTTATCATCAACCCCTAGGACAGTTTGACATTATTGATACAAATCCCACGTTTTAAGGCAGTTCAGTGTTTTTAACATATTTTTTAAGTTTCTCTACGTAATAATTAGTGTCGGGAAGACCTGATTCGCAATCGACAGGGGCTACTTGATTTTTTGAATCCGTCCGGCTTCAGATGAACATTATTTTCCTCACCTCTCTCTAGAATTCTAGATAACCAAAATGTCTTTTCACTCCGGCGCAGCTCACGGTAAAAACACTTCGTGTAGTCAAATTGAATCGTTTATTTATGAGTTGATTATAATAAATTATGCTTTTGAAGTCATAACAGACGTGTTCGACACATTTACACCCTCCAGAGACCACCGTCAAAAGCACACGAATGTCGGGTTTGGTTTCTTCCGGGATTAGTCGAAATTGATGAATTTCGGGTGACAAGCAAACTCGAGACACAGGGTACGGTGTACAGCACTTGTGAAACTGTGAGTATCACCATCACCCATGAAAACTTATTTTCTGGCCGTTGAGCTCACTACACTGTGTGTGTTTTTTTAAAGTTTTTGGTGGGATTCAGTGTTCGGTGTACCAGAAACGACTGCCCTTTCTTCTTTGACATATTCGTATTCAATTCAGCCGCTACAGTTTTTCTGCGATGACTGCAATCCACAACGATCATCGTAGAACAATATCAACATGGTTTTTTTTAAAGCTGGCTTCTCCTTCTTTGTGAGCCTTTACTTCGCCGGGCACCAAGTTCACGAGCCATTTTTCTAATCTCCGAAAAAATAAATAAATAAAAAGGCGAGGGACTATTCACTTTAACCAACACAAAAAATATCTAAACGAAACGGCAGAAGTTGGAGACTAGACTCCTCCTTACTTCTTCTAAACATTGAAAGGGGGTGAGGTGGGTTCTAACCTTCTTATTTGTTATGAGTCGAATTACCTTTGAAAAATCGAACCTCGCTTCCCCATCGTATAGTAATCGAAATGGATAATTTAGGACTTCAAAATCATTGTGCGCGTGTTTTGGGAAGTGTTGTGATTATTGTTTTCTTTACAGATGATTTCTTCTCTGCGCTGTTGACCACTGCACCGGGGAAAACATAACTTCTTTCAACTATTGAGTTTTTTGTTCTGATCATCATCCGGATCATCATGACATTCTTGTAAGTATCATCGAGTTAATCGGCGAGGACAGGCGCAACGCGTTCCAGCAGGGCGATGCAGCCCGTGACGGACTTGATCCGTGTGAATGGCTACAAACCTTTCACGGGGTTCGTTTCCCCTATCGGGCGCGTCCCCCGGGGGTTGCGGATGGGGGACCCCACCATTGGGTCGACCCGCTCCCTGATACGGTGCGATGGTGAGTTGGGTCGGAATAAGGCTCACCATGTGCGGTGGGGAGTCCGCTATCGGACACACCCATTGGACATGGGGGCCGAATACGACCCCGTGGACAAACAGCGGGTTAGGGGCTGTCCTGAGTCCGGGACAGAAGGGGGTGGCGTCTCCTACCTCCTCCAACTATCCCCCCCCCCCCAAGACAAGGTGGTTGGTCCGTCCCATCATCACCGCCGCGCTTTCATCGTCGACTCCGCTCTCCGAGCCTCCACCAAACCACCGCTTGTCCCCGTCTGCGAAATCACAGAGCTCTAGGTCCCGGTGCCTCTCCCTTCCGAACATCACGGGTATCACTCTCCACCCCACATTCTACCTGTAAACTCCCCACCGCCAAGCGGTCCACACCGGTAACGTGTCAGTTTTGACCTGAAACTGGCACGGGGAGTGGGGTGGAGATAACCAGGACTTGCACGTGCCGGGTCACTTCCCGGCCATCATGTCAGGCTTAAACCTGGTCACGTGTCTTTCAAGGCATCAAGCCAGGGCGGGAAGAAGGCACAATCCTGGTTGGTCCGTACCTAAGGTCTGCATGACACAGGGGGCAAAGTGTGCTTTGAACGGACCCCCAGGGCACCGGCCGATCCCGTAGTGTAATAGGCTTACCACAGGCCTCGGCGCTTACGGCATGCAGGGCTCTGCCGGCGGTGGAGCAGCAGTCACCGGCTGCTCCGTCCATGGATACCACCGAGGTCAAACACGACATTGATGGGACCAGGGACGTACCTGTGGAGGGCAGTTCTAAGGAGCATACCCGCTGTTGTTAATTCAACTAATTGAGCCCCCACGGAGTGAAATCTACTCAAAAAAAGAAAAGCCACAGAATAAAAAGAAAAAAAAGGTCTTGATTTATTGGAAACTTAGCTCTCTGTTTTTGGTTCGTTTGCATTCGATCACTTTTTTTTGTCAACTCGTAAAACCATATGAACAATGAACAGAACAAAAAGACTGGGCCCCTGTTCTATAAAATTAGCAACAGTTGATACCAACAGTCAATCACCTGATTTCATTCAATTTCGTCGATTTAATTAATGAAAGCATATGACTTACTGTCGTTAACTACTGTTGTTAAAGTTATAGAACAAGCCCTCAGAAGTAATTTTGACGGAGTTGTTGTCAACTGCTCATTATCTTCTTCCGAATCTGAAGCCGGTGTCACCCGTGTGACGAGCTGAAGCTCTAGGTGCGGTCTCTACTGGCCGCCATTTCAGAAGAGAGCGAACTGAGGCACGACATCCTCCCACCTTTGATTGAGTCGGAGGGACTCGAACTTTAACTGGAGAAACAGTATTTCAAAGACATTCACACGCTTCTTCTGCAACAAACAAACAGGTGAGCGCAAACCACCTAAGTAGTAAAATGCAAAAACAAACAACGAAATAAACACGAGTAAAACAACATGCTCAAGGTATCATCAAAAGTCATTTAAAAGTTATAAGTCCAATATTTTTGGCACATTAACCGGTCGCCCTCTTCTGGTGTATTTCCCAATAAAGGGCCTTTCAGCAATTGGTTCGTCCGGTTCATCTAGTGATGTTTCCTCCATCTCATCAGTCTGAGATACCTCGGATCCATGAACTTCCTCCCGGGTCAGTGTCTCTTCTGTTGGTCCTCGCCGTGTTGGATCTCCAATGGAAATATTCGTTGAATGGGGCGAACGAGTTCACCTTGGGAAGTCCTAAGTCGGGCCACCCTGGTCTCCCCATCACGGCCAGGAATAAGTTCTATTACCCGAGCAAGGGGCCAGGCCATTCTTTTGGTGTTGTCTTGGCCTAACAAAACAAGCTCCCCTAGTCGTAGAGGTCTCGACTTCATCTTCTTTGCCGGTTGTACCAGTCGCGCTAGATATTCAGCACGGAATCTCTTGTTTACTTCTTTTTTCAAAGTGGCGACATATTTAAGTCGTCGATCTAAACAATTGACATCTATTTCCGCAAGACGGTCCAAATCAGGAACTCCCGTTCCATTCGGTTATCTGAGAAACAACGCCAGCGTCAACGGGGACAAGTCATTAGGGCCTTGAGTGACGTATGTCAGAGGTCGGTTGTTTATCAACGATTCAGTCTCATGCAGAAGCGTATTCATCTCATTTCTAGTCACCGCCGCTCTTCCAAGAACCTTTCGTAAAAGTGGCTTTACCAGGCCCACCAATCTCTCCCACCATCCTCCCCACCATGGCGCGGCTGGGGAATGAATGTCCAAACTATCTTTTTATCGGCGGAATATTTCTTCACCTCCTCCCAATCGACTGATTCCAGTGCGTTTAAAGCGCCTGCAAAATTGGTTCCGTTATCCGTGTATATCACAGCAGATCGTCCGCGACGAGCAATGAAGCGACGCAGCGCCATAAGAAAGTATCCTGTGGAAAGGCTATCTACCAACTCTAAATGTACTGCTCTGATGAGCGCACACGTGAATAAACAGATCCAGGTTTTCTCACCGGACTTTAGGTGCAGTTGTCCAGCGTAATCAATACCCACAGCTTCAAACGGTGCCGCGTCTCTCACTCTTTCTATAGGGAGATCAGCAAAAGGAGCCTGAAACGCCTTTGCCCCGTAACGACGACAAACAACACACTGACGGATAACGGACTTGACTGTTCGTCGTCCCTGTAGAATCCAAAATTTTTCTGTAAGTAGCGCTAACAGCGCTTGCGTTCCAGAATGTTGACTTTCTCTATGTTCCCTTCGAACAAGACTCAGAACCACCGGATGTCGACTAGGTAGTACTATAGGAAATGAGAAAAATTCGGCATCTTGACGCTGTGCCAACTTTGTTTTTACTCTGATCAAGCCTTTCGCGTCAGTGAACACGCTAAGACTTCTTAGACATTCTCCTTTGGGCTCCAACGTTTCTAGCTGGACGGCACGGAGTAACCAGTTTTCCGCTGACGTGAACTCTTCCGCTGTTAACTCACACGTTTTGCGCTCCCGATTCCGACAGTTGTAGCAAAAACGTCTTAGCCACGCAATCAAGCGAACGATCTGCGGGTAACACGAAAAGTAACGATACGTCCACGATATGTCCAGTGCGCCCGACGAAAAAGATGTGACATTAATCAGCGAGGTTTGACGTGTCTTAGCCCCAATCGAGTCCTCGTTGGGAGGATCCTCGCCCGTCGGCCACTCTGAACTAGGTAGTCTCAGCCAAGGGGGCCCTCCCACCATTTCGAGTTGTAAAGTTGTCTCCCGTCGTAACCACCAGAGTGCAGATCGGCCGGATTACACTCCCCTTTTACGTGTCTCCAGTAGTGTCCAGCGGTAAGCCGCCGGATTTCCTGAACTCGGTTTCGGACGAAGACTGACCACGCACCCTCTCTTTGGATCCACGCGATCACTGTGGTTGAATTAGTCCAAAAAGATGCGTCGACAGACGAAATTCTCAGGCCTCACACGTTGAAGCGAAAAGCCGTGCACCGATGGATGCAGCGATTAGCTCAAGTCGATGGATAGAAATATCTTCCAAAGGAGCGACTCTCGATTTGGCGGCGATAAGTTGCACCTCGACAGAGTCAGCTCGTTGTAACCGAACGAGAATGGCAGCTGCCGAGGCCAACTGACTAGCGTCGACAAAGACGTGCAGTGAAAACAATTCTTTCCGCGAGCCAAATACAAAACGGGGAATCTCGATCATAAAAATTCAGGACAGCGACTCAATCCATTTTCGGTACTCGGTAGAACTCCCTTCATCGAGCGGTGCGACCCAGGAAAATTTAGCTTCCCACAATCTTTGTAGTAAGAGTTTAGGTTGGTGCGCCGCGGGGGCAGATAGTCCGATAGGGTCATAAAGTCTTTGCGCTGCTGAGAGCACCTGACGTTTCGAAATTTTCGTGAGGGCCAAAGTTTTGAAACCACTCGGGCTGAGACGGAGAAGGTCGGTGTTGGGATCCCAGATCATCCATAAAACTTTAAGGGGACGAGACGGTGACGCGGGGTCAGTCCAAACCCAATCCCGAAGGTCGAAGTGTCCATCCTTCATGATTCGAGTAGCGAGGTTCACAAGTTCGTCCATTTCGTCGGAATTGCTGACGCTGCAGACGCAATTGTCAACATAAAAACTCTTTTGCAAATTTTCTAGCAATTCCAAAGAAAACTCATTCTCCTCCTTTTTGGAAGTTTCGAACAAATGTTCGATCACCGCCCCCAACTCGTAGAACTGTCGGGTTTGAAAACTGGTCGATGGGGCAGGAAATGTCGGCACTTTTCTGTAGTGGTAGGCTCGATGATGCCCTCATTCAACCATTCCTGGAAAACAAACTCGTATTCATTTACACGCCCCAATCGAGTCAAACTAGCTTATTTGTCAGTCATACGCTTACGAGCTAAATCGACGTAGGAGAGGAGGTCTGAGGGCGTCAATTTCCACGGCAAGTAAACTTCGTATCTTCCGTGATCATCGCGGTGAAGTGAGTCCAAAAAACGTCGTTTCACTTCGGCTATATGTTGTTCTTTGCTTACCTTTTGAGCCGGGTCGGTCACTCCTAGAACCTCTAGTTCCCGAAGCTTGGGAAGTGTATCATTTTGGCAACAAAGTTAATTCAAGGACACAATTTCTCCAGATTCGTTACACACTGAGTCAGGCGGGGTTTTCCCCATGACTGTCCACCCCAACCGCGTTTCTATTGCCGCGAGGCCATTCTTGGTTGGTACAACGTGACCAGTAAGGAGTTTTGCTATTATATTGGCTCCGATGAGCAACTCAATTGGTCCAGGATTAACGTCGTAAATCACGACGCCTGCGGAGGTTAACTCCGAGGGGAGGGATTCCGCCAGGACGGGCGGGACGCTGTGACAGATGACAGGTCGTTGACGGTGACAGGTCAAGGACCTCAAAATTACATCGATAACTCATGGAAAGATTGCCCAGATGAATTCTATAGACAAGGTGGTGGGCAGCTTCCGTCTGAGCGCCACCAAACAACGAATGCGAGACCGTTTCCGTTCGAATGGGTTCGTACCCCGTGGCGTCAAGTGCCGAAGAAGCTATATAACTTCGTTGTGAAGCGGAGTCCAACAAAGCGCGAATTGGTCTGACGCCTGATGCACAGACCATGGAGACAGTAAGGGTCTGTAAGACGACTCTACTAGGTAAATTCAAGCTAGTGAGCGCTTTGGTCACAGGGGGCGGGGGTACTGTTTGCCCTCTTTTCCGTCGGTAACGAAGCGCTCTGTCGACAAACAAGTCGATAATGCCGACCTTCACATCCGGTACACTTAATTTTAGCCTTGCATTTAATTCTGAAATGACCCGGTGATAGGCAAACAAAACAACATTTCCTTTCCCCTAGAGCACGAGAACGTTCAGTTACCGTCATAGCCCAGGCCTTAGGACATTGTGGGGTCAGGTGTGTCGACTCACCACAGAAAACACACAATTTTGGGTCGTCCTTAGTCGATAGGAGCCCCATCGCGGTGGGAACAGAAGTTTTCTCTTTTTCTTGACTTTATCGCTTCTTTTCGCCCTCAACCTTTAAACCGAATCCCGCCAGAGCCATTTCTACGTGCTCTTCTCGTTGTATCTCCCCCTTAATGAAACGGCGTAGACTGGTCAGCCGTTCTTCTGCTGATATGGGTTGGGCCTGATCGTCGTCGTCCACTTGGCGTCGTTGCCAAACGCGTAAAAGTTCTTTAGACAAACAGGACTCGACCAACGGATAAAGCATGGTGGCACAGTTTTAAATCTATGCCCAAGGATTCTAGTGCACCTAGTTGGGCTTCAAGCTTGACATAAAGAGAGGACAGGAGGCCTATTCTCTAACAACAAGCAATATTTTTTTCGCCAGCCATGTGTCTATTTCATTCATTTGTTTGAAGAAAATTAATGAAATAAACATATGACTTCGAAAAAGCTATTGATTCGGAGTTAGAGAATAAGCCCCCAGGTTCTTTGTTGACTGATCGCGACTATTTGCGATGACTAGCGTGATCATATCGCGAAAATAGAGCTCAATAAGCAGCTCCTCCCTTCCAAAACGATCCTTCAGCGTTTTAAGAGCCTTTCTGTAATTTTGTTTTGAGGGGGGTACGCCTTTACTATTTCTCGCGCTTTGGATCCGGGGGTGGTGGCTTGGATCAAGTATTGGAATTTGTCTGTTTCATCAAGGGACTCGTCTTCATCAATTTTCTGAAACTGGGCCCATTGACGTGGGTCTTCCCAAATTTCTTTATTTCCAACATCGGGAGTTTAAATTTACGTTTCGACGATTCGGACAAGGTGCTCGCCTTTGATGCGTTTTCAAGATCTTCATTTGACTTGACAAATTTCTCTACTTAAGTTAAATTTACTCACAGTTGCGTCCGCATTACTCATTTCTACCTCTAGATCTTGCTCAGACGCCTCGTTCGCCATGGTGTCGAAGATTTCTTGGTCAATCGCTCGTAATTCAGAGAACCGCTCCTCGACGACATCGTACTCGGCCTCGATAGAGGTAATGTCGGCTTCCTCTTCCAGTAGGGTCCTCAACTTGTCGTGAGCTTTTGTGAACGTTCGTCGCAGAACACACTGCATCTTCCTTTTCTTTTCCACAAGCTTTTTCTGTTCATCTTCCATGGTGCTTTCTCGTCTTGTCAGCGGTCGCCAGATGTTGTTAATTCAACTAATTGAGCCCCCACGGAGTGAAATCTACTCAAAGAAAGAAAAGCCACAAAATAAAAGGATAAAAAGGTCTTGATTTATTGGAAACTTAGCTCTCTGTTTTTGGTTCGTTTGCATTCGATCACTTTTTTTTGTCAACTCTTAAAACCATATGAACAATGAACAGAACAAAAAAACTGAAGTAATTTTGACGGAGTTTGTGTCAACTGCTCATTATCTTCTTCCGAATCTGAAGCAGGTGTCACCCGTGTGACGAGATGAAGCTCTAGGTGTGGTCTCTACTGGCCGCCATTTCAGAAGAGAGCGAACTGAGGCACGACACCCGCGGAGGGGAGTTTTTAAAAAACATAACTACCCTCGGCGGGCCGTTCTAAAGAACAAACCCCGATGCAGGGGCTTATCTCATCGAGTGCAATGCACTCGGCGCGTGCTAGCTCGTCATCCTTGTCACTCTCGTGCTCAAGGGTCCAGTTAGCGATTATCTCTTATCACTTCTAAGAAGCGACGACCTCTAACCATATTAAGAGGAGAGAGCTATCTTCGCAGGATCAGCATTTTCGGGCTTCACACGCCTGACATGTTCCGGCAAGCGAGACACTAGCTGAGGACCTCCTCAACCTCATACGGTGAGAGGGACTCTGGACTAGATCAACCGATCCAAGAGCGGCACGATAATCCACTTAGGATTCCGTGCCTGGGGCGTGTGCCATGCCCCTGCTGTTATTAGTGCATTTCATTCTGAAAATGCACTATTGGTCTCGTCGTGATGGTGGCAAACATGGGTCATGTCATGTTTTTTTCGTGTTTCAGAACCTCTAGAACACGAATTCAGTGGTCTCCGGAATTCATATATATTTCTTATATATATATATGTATGTATATTGGTTTATTTATTTATAAGCTTATGGCCGTTTTCTTGTTAGCACGATAACTCTCGAAGAAATTAATTTAGCGGAACGCGCCTTGGCACAAAAATCAGTAGTCATAAGACCCCGGTCGGTATTGCATTTGGGCTAAATCGGTCAAGGTGGAAGGGGGAAAATAGGGGTTAAATGGTCAAAAAATCACTATAAATCACCAGTTGATTCTAGAAGCATCATATTCGGTACGTATACTCCATGTTAGAGTAGCCTTTGATTCCCATTTTAATTTTTTGAAAAAGTCGAAGGTGGTGGGGTGGTCACTTGACTTATCCGATGGGTTACTTCTTTGTTCATGTGAAATGGAATGCGTACCCAATGAGTTTTTAAAGAATTAGTGATTGTATTTTCATAAGTTTGTAAGTGTATAAATACATTTATATTTTCGAAATATGGTACAGTGAGTTCACACATATTAGTGATGTTAAATGTAGAAACTAAATTTGTTTTGCTCGCCAGTGATATTCCCAAGTAGGCGGCCGGCGAATTTGATATGATTGATCTGAAGTCTTTTGTTCAAGTGAAGAAGCGTTTAGCGCGTCTCATTTTCATCCTCTGATCCTCCGCTCATCCATCTCAAAACCAAGGACACTTTCCCTTTCTAGTTGCTAATTTTCCGTAATTGATTCTATTATTCGGTTTGCTAGAAGGTAGTGATGTTAGGAAATGGCAGGGATATGAAAGAGCTATATGAATGAATAATGAAAGGAACAATTCATGTTTACTTTTTTGGGAACTCGGGCCGCATGAAATCATTTCGGGTGACACACCACCCTCGCTTCTGTTGCGCTCTGCCCGACAGCGCAGGCGCTGTTCTTTTATGTTTCACCTGTCTGCCCGGCTTGAACTCCAACCTTCGGCCATAGACCACACGGAGGGGAGCTGAGGGGGTTCTCAAACCCGCCAGTTCCAATCGGAATTGCAGGTACACCACTCAATGAGGGGGCTCACACAAAGGTCAAAGCCAGCATCTCGATCGGCATGTTCAGGGGTTTTAAACAAGATGACTTTTGGATGTGTCAGGGGTATGAGTTCATCTTTGAGCAGATCGAGCTGCTGATGAGGGGATACGGTCTGTACCCGAAATGCATTCAGTAAAACGCCAATAACAGCTTATTGGTAGTTCCTGAGATGAAGAGGAAGGTCGTATAAAAGTAAAAACCTGGAAGAAAGGAAAAGGAGGTGGACTATTTCGGATGGGGGCTCAAGAATCTGAAATACGTGTTGGTGTTAAACGTTGCCCTGCTCCACCACGTTATCCAAAAGCTTCATAGATGAGAAAAAATGGCCCCCTCCCCTCTCGCAATGATCCATTGCCTGCTCCTTAAACCGTCGTCGCCTATCTGAGAGTTCCCTTTAGAGCAGAGGAAAGACAAGTTAATAACTTACAAGTCTATGATATTGTCGATTATTTACAATTTTAGGCTTATTTCAACTAGTTTTTTAATTTAATTATATTTCTAAATATAAATTTAATCAATTTTGTTTACTTGATTATATCGTCACTAATTTTAGTTCAATTTTGTTCATTTCATTCCACAAAGTAGGCGTTAATTTCATCAATATCACTATATTTCTAGAGTGCACTATACTCTCTATTTTTTTCTACTTATTGATTCAACTTATATTATTTTTATACATATAGGTATTTGCTTATTTATATTTTCATTTCTGTATTACATATTTATGTGTTTATTTATTTAATTATTGTATTTTTATTACTATGATATTAGTTTTATATCAACCAACGGGGCTTCACGTTCAACTACCTTTAAGGTGTCGTGGACGAGGGCGAAAGCACACACTTTACTTTTTAACTTTTTTACACATAAGTTGATCTTTGCTCAAATGATTCAGCCTGTAGTGGGAATCTAACCCACTCATCAGACGATACTTGGACATGGCAGTCGACGCCCTAGCGACCTCGGCCACTCTGCTGGGCTATTGGTTTCTTATTTATTTCTAAATTTTTGCTAGTTACTATGTAGTTTGTAAAGCCGGAAATGTACGAGCGAAGAAATGGGGAGAAGAAAGGGCCAAATGAAAAGGAAGACGCAGGGACAGGAACAGGATAGTGAGTTTTTGGCCAGCACTTGAGCCCGGGGAAAGTCGTCTCGTCGGCAACGCCAGCCACGGAAAAAAATTTGAGGAAGCAGGGACGTCTTCGTGGGACATTCGGAGGACAGAATGAGAAAACGATTAAGCGAGGTGCGAGCACCGGTCTTTTCTATTGTGTCATCCGGCTCCTGATCGCCGGTCCTCCGGGGCGTTTACTGTGGCACCTTGACTCCGTTGTTGACCGGTTGTTCTTCGACGGCGCCTCCGAAAGTCGGACTTCCCCGTGGCATCCTCGTACGTGTTCGTGAGTAAACCGTAACCCCCTTCAACAAAGACTATCATACTTATACGTAAAACCAAGCCCACATAAATCCACCTTCGCGTATTTAATTAATAAATTTGATTACACTTTTTTCCAAACGGTACCTAAATTCCAAAAAATATTTTTAAAAATTATAAAAAAGAATCATAGTTTCTAACAATAAAGGATGTGCCGACATGCGCATTCATGGTTTCAATGACGGTTCGCTATGAGGAAGTTTAAGTAAGTCGTTCTCCAACTTTTTTCCCTGGCCTCCTTATTTCGTTCCCTCGCCTAATAATAATTAGTATTTTAAAGTAAGTAAGCTCATTACGGGTCACTATTTATCAAACACTGATTGTTTATTTATTGCTGCTGGGGTGTAGCTCTCTAGAACGGTCAAGTTTGCACGAAAACTCTATTTAAAAAGTAAATGCTTCACCAGGCTACAGAGCTATGGACCCACAGCTTCACAAATAATGATTTTATTAACACAAATTCGTGCAAGGCACTAATTACCTATTTTTATCTTGCAGCTCATGAGTGCGACGCGAACATTTAAGGAAGTTAAATTTAACCCGCAAGATGTACCGGGTGCAGTCTTGTCAGGGAGTCCTGATGCCGCTACGGTGGAGGATCTCGTCAGGTTTTTGAAGTGCAGAGGGGTGAAATTACAGTCCAAATCGAAGGAGTACTTGGTTAGCACGGCGAAAAATGTTCTCGAGTCTAATTTACCGGTGGATATGACGGTCGACGGTGGCTCCAAGAAAAGGTATCGCGCTTAAGAAAGGGGGATGTCAACGCAGCTGCTTCGTCCTCCACTGATTTCGATGTTTTCCCTATCACAGCTTAGAGAAAATTTCCCTCCATCCCCATTCCGGCTAAATTTTCGGGCCGCATTGTCGCTGACCACATGAAATGCGAGGTTCTCATCGAAAAATCAGGGGATGATACGAGTTCAGGTAAGTGAACTCGTGAGGAGCTGTACTAGGCTCTCCCGAGTCCGGGCCCCAAGTGGGTATGGTGTATGGCCGAAAGGCTTTTGGCACCTTCGGAGTCGGGAGACCGCCCGAGCCCTCAAAAAAAAAAGTGAACAAATTGTCAATTCTCAAGTACTACCAATCTAAATTTGACCATCTAAACTTGAATGGTGAATGGTGGAAAAGAAAAAATTGATTGCCTTTTTTTTGTCAGCGGCTATTTATTTTTTGCCTCTTCTTGCATTATTGATATGATTAATAAAGTCTAATACATATTATTTTTAAATACTAGTGAACTGTTGTTAAAAATGTTATTTCACTGCACTTGAATTTAACTCCAATAAAATACCCAAAAAGAAAAAAGAACGGCTTCTAAAGGCCCGTTCACAAGCTCTATGTTTTCGTTGTGTGGTGTCTATGCAACCTATCAAAATGCTTCATTTTTCGAGGGAATAAATTTGTTTGGTTGTATAGACTCCACCGTATTGTAACTCATAGGGCGATGAACCGCATAGTCTAGAGCATCAAGGTTCTCCTCGAAATGCTTGGAGCATGATGACGGTCGCCCATGATGTTCCTCAGGGACTGGAATCTCTCGTCCTTCCTCTTACAGAGTTTCATCCACTCGCGACACAGTCGGCAATCCTTACATCCGGAAATGTGGCGATTTTCCGCGATTGGGGTCCACTCGTCAACGTCCCACCTATAAACTTGGCACGGTTGAGGAAACTTAAAAAATTTGACGGAAGGGTCATAACCGGGGCGGCCGGGACGCCGTCCACTGTTACAAATCTCCGAAACAACAGTGCCTCCCCATTTTCGGGGCTACAAATCGCGCTAAAGAGGAAAGACAAGTTAATAACTTACAAGTCTATGATATTGTCGATTATTTACAATTTTAGGCTTATTTCAACTAGTTTTTTAATTTAATTATATTTCTAAATATAAATTTAATCAATTTTGTTTACTTGATTATATCGTCACTAATTTTAGTTCAATTTTGTTCATTTCATTCCACAAAGTAGGCGTTAATTTCATCAATATCACTATATTTCTAGAGTGCACTATACTCTCTATTTTTTTCTACTTATTGATTCAACTTATATTATTTTTATACATATAGGTATTTGCTTATTTATATTTTCATTTCTGTATTACATATTTATGTGTTTATTTATTTAATTATTGTATTTTTATTACTATGATATTAGTTTTATATCAACCAACGGGGCTTCACGTTCAACTACCTTTAAGGTGTCGTGGACGAGGGCGAAAGCACACACTTTACTTTTTAACTTTTTTACACATAAGTTGATCTTTGCTCAAATGATTCAGCCTGTAGTGGGAATCTAACCCACTCATCAGACGATACTTGGACATGGCAGTCGACGCCCTAGCGACCTCGGCCACTCTGCTGGGCTATTGGTTTCTTATTTATTTCTAAATTTTTGCTAGTTACTATGTAGTTTGTAAAGCCGGAAATGTACGAGCGAAGAAATGGGGAGAAGAAAGGGCCAAATGAAAAGGAAGACGCAGGGACAGGAACAGGATAGTGAGTTTTTGGCCAGCACTTGAGCCCGGGGAAAGTCGTCTCGTCGGCAACGCCAGCCACGGAAAAAAATCTGAGGAAGCAGGGACGTCTTCGTGGGACATTCGGAGGACAGAATGAGAAAACGATTAAGCGAGGTGCGAGCACCGGTCTTTTCTATTGTGTCATCCGGCTCCTGATCGCCGGTCCTCCGGGGCGTTTACTGTGGCACCTTGACTCCGTTGTTGACCGGTTGTTCTTCGACGGCGCCTCCGAAAGTCGGACTTCCCCGTGGCATCCTCGTACGTGTTCGTGAGTAAACCGTAACCCCCTTCAACAAAGACTATCATACTTATACGTAAAACCAAGCCCACATAAATCCACCTTCGCGTATTTAATTAATAAATTTGATTACACTTTTTTCCAAACGGTACCTAAATTCCAAAAAATATTTTTAAAAATTATAAAAAAGAATCATAGTTTCTAACAATTGGTGGCCCAGTGGTTGTTTGTGTGAGGTGTTGGTAAGGGGGAGGGGAGTTGTACTTTGGACGTGAGAGGAGAGATAGGAATTTCAATCCTTACTCTTGGATGCAGGTGAATGTTACCATAATTTTTTTCCAGTTCCGTTGTTTGAGGAAAAATTTTAATTTTTTTTCATGATCTGATGCACGGCATGCACTTTGGGTTCGGAGGGGGGACTGCCTGGACAATGCTGACCGTTTTGATATCCTCGTTCTATAAAGTTGATCACTTTGAGTAAAGCCTTGCCGCTCCTGTGTGTCTCTTGTTTTTACAGATGATTTCTAATAAGGACATATCCCACCATGTTATCATGATCTAGTACTTCTTTTTCAACTTCTTAACAGTGTGGAGTAATTTAATTTAAAACTACAAATTTAAAATGTTCTTGTAGGAAAAATACTCATTAAAAAGTTAGTTGGGCTGAGAGGGGGTGAATTGAAATGAAGATTACATTCTCTTACATTGTCAGCATTAAATTCGTACTAAAGAATAATGTTGTGAATATTCTGACCGCGTAGGTCAATGACGGGCCGAAGTTGACCAATCGAGCCAAATATCTATTTAACAGAAACCAAATATCTATTTTAAAATAAATTTAGTGATTGTATCGTATAGCCTTGGTGAATCTCAGGGTGCAACGGCGTTTCGGGGGGAGTTTTATTCCCCCCCCCCCCACAGTATGGAATTTTGTATCGTTTGGTTGCCGATAGTTCCGAGTTGACGTGCTCGTGATGTGGTCTTGAATTCTATTTAGCCGATTTAAAGTTGAATAATTCCTTCTTCACTCGATAACCTTAGAAAACAAAACTTAAATAAATTATACCGTCTCATTAATCTACAGGGTCCGGCAGTCAAACCTGACGGTTTTTGAAATGGAATAAATAAAAAAGTTGTTGAGATATTTTTATTATTATTTTTTTATTGTAAAGAGGAGAATTGGAAATTTAACATTCATAATAAAAAAGCACAAAAATAACTTATGTAGCAAAAATTATGTCACTTAAATGATGACCACTATTTTCTCTACACTGTACGAGTCTCTATTAGCAGGTGTTATAACCGTTCGAGATGATCCTCCTCTCCTTCTTGTTGTTCCAAAAGCAGTGTTCTGAAAGTTTTAACTTTCAACAGCAAGACAAGAAGGAGAGGAGGATCACCTCGAACGGTTAGAACACCCGCTAATAGAGACTCGTACAGTGTAGAGAAAATGGTGGTCATCATTTAAGTGACATAATTTTTGCTACATTAGTTATTTTTGTGCTTTTTTATTATGAATGCTAAATTTCCAATTCTCCTCATTACAATAAAAAAATAATAATTAAAATATCTCAACAACTTTTTTATTTATCCCATTTCAAAAACCGTCAGGTTTGACTCCCGGACCCTGTACTATTAAAATTTTATTAGGAAATCGAGGGAGTATCGGGTTGGCGACGGGGCTTTCGTCCGGAGCTTTCTGGCCAATTCCGAAAAAGAATATTATAAGCTTTTGCCTTCCTATAATGCGGGTGTACATTTTCCGTATTCGGGTTCGTTTTGAACAGCTAGTCTCTGTCGTGGCTTAATCGCCCATAAGCTAGAATCAGAAGGACAAGAACGGAAGGGTCACTGCAGCGGACATAGCTCCCGTAAACCCTGCGGCCCAAAGGCAACTGACTATTAGGGGGTGTCAACGTCTTCGTCATCATCAATATAAATGGAAACATAATCAGAAACAAACGATTTCGTCGACAAAGGAAATATCGGGAAAACTCCTGTTACCTCCTGTTCTTAGCCGTTTTGGATTCTGGGGGGTCGGGAGGTCGGGACGAAAGCCCTGCCGCTATACTTGAAAAACCTAGTGGTACAAGCTAAGGCCTCGACATAAGAAATAATAAAAAAATCCCAAACTTTGCAAAAACCGTGAGACCAGTTTTTTTTTTTTTTTTAAATTATATTCGGTAAGGTATTGTTATGGGTCACACCCATCCTAACGACGTTATTGGGAGGGGGGGGGAGTCAAGGCGCAGCTTGAGCAGCCTGAGCAACTTGTCTCAGGCAGTGAACCCTACCAATAGAACCAATGGAACAGACCTAAAGTTGAACGGACTGCCGGAGAAATAGATTTATTCTGTAAGACGTTAAGGAGATCGACGCGTATGCCATTATAATTATTATTACGGCGTGCAAGTATCCAATAGTAGACAGGACTATGACACAACGAACACCCGTGTCCAGCCGTGAGCCGTCAGTATAGACGGGCGCGAAGTCTGCTACGCGCTCAAGCAGCCCGCGGAACTCGGCATGATATTCAAGTAACTCGTGTGGAAGCTCAATTTCCACTCATTTCCACACCACCCATGGGGTAGAGTTCACCTGTGGGGAAGGTTTAATGCGGTGCTTTAAGTACAGAATGATCCTGACATTTTCCCGCTGTTAAATTCCTCCCCATCGGATTCGGCGCGTTTTTTTTAGAGTGGTTTCCCCAAGAGGCCTAATCCACCAATAAATGACGAAAAACTACTACGCAGGCTTACACTTGCTGCACAAAAACTTTGACGGCAAACGACTGTTTCCTGTAAGTCCTAAGCACAATAAGTGAAACCAATGGCAACATAAAGAACACTGAACCATTTTACCACCATCTTGTAAACAACTTTCCTTCAAACCACAAATGAGTGACTCATCCTCCCACAAGTTATTCAAAATGTCGGAAAGAAAATGAACTATGTCCGTAAAGCCGTATTGAGCTTTCTTAACGAGGTACTCCCTTTCAAATACAGGTTTGACAACATTTTTTAAGTTTTTATGAATCCCAAAATACCTCTGTGGAGGTAAGGGTGGACCTTTCAAATATTTCATAATATTACCGTGTATTTCGGATCTGTATGTATGCATTGTATTAGAAAGATGGTAATCAACTACTTTTATTGATCGTGATAGGAGAACTTCGGCGAACATGATCGAATACACCCCACAGTCATACCCATTTCTTTGCTTAGGAGTATCACTTGGACTGAGAAGAGTCCATTCACTGATTTCGAACGACTTACCCGCATACTCCAACGAAGCTTTATAAAATTTCATGAGGCCTATCATCGCTTCTTCACCAGTTCCTCCAAAGCTGTCTAGATATATGACGAGACGGAGCTTATGTACGACTACGAGAAGGGTTATGTGGTTCATCCGGAACACAGGGAAAAGTGCTATGTCGAAATCTGTGGCAATACGATAAGCTACAAGTGATGATAGTCCTACATGAAAGTTTCCATCAAACGCAGAATGCATTACGAAACTTTCAGCCGGGAAAACTCTGATACTCGAATTAAAAGAACTGTACGTGTCACACAGTATCGGCAAATATACGTCCAAGACACTGTCGGTCAAGTACTTGGATACATCGGAAAGCGAAGTACTGGTCAAGCAAGAGAGGTTTGAGGGATAAAAGGGTCTCCCAAACACTGTGAACGGCTTATTATGGCTAAGCCTCCACTCGAATGTGTCATCGCACACTTTCTTTGTTGGCTTGGCTTCCCTTCTGCCTTTTCTTGCACCACGAAAGACCAGCTTCGATGAAGGCGAAACTTCCACACGTAAACTTGGGAATTCTGTTGGCTGTTCTTTCTCGTCTAGTTTTATGGGGAACAATCGAAAAGAACTCGAACCGATTTGTTCACGCATGGCGTACTAGTCAAAGCAATTGTATCGACTTGCAGAGCAGGCGGAGGAGTTCCAGAGGTCGCTTGAACCTTATTTAAATAAGTATTTGGTATGTTTTTGAAATAATTGCCCTTTGCTTTACAATCTTTCCAAGTCTCTTCCGCCAGGGTTATGTTCAATCCACTATCGCGCGAAATATTATGACTTGGACTAGTTGTTTTTTTGGTGTTACAAGCACGTGTTCTTTCGTAACTTTGCGTGCGGATTTAACGTCACGGTTCTTCCTCTGGACTACACCTTTTCTACTTTGACTAAGGCGATTTTTCTCTATGCGCGTGGTAGTTAAATTTTTCGTCGCAAAAAGAATGCGAGCCTTGATTACAGAAGCGCAGCGTGAAACAAATCGTGGGCAAAGACGTCGCATTTTGCCTTTGAACAAATCCTTTTTAATCAATTTATTCCAATTCTCTATAGATGCGTTGGAATCTCGAACTTTTTGGAAAATTGGACGCAGAAGGACTCCCGACCATAAGGGGTACAGCGGAAGAAGTTTCCTAACTATGTAATCTATAAAGCCATCGAGGTAAAACTCGTTGACTTCTGACGTCATTGAATGATTCAAAGCCGCAATGATTTTTTGGCACTGTGTAGAAAAATGAATGGCAAAAGGAGATGACTTCAGCAGCTCTTTCCGCTTGGTAAGAGTCACTGGAGTCGGGCGCGAGTCATTCCAATGAACTTCATCGAGTCGATAGGCAGTTATATCTCCTTTAGCAACACTTTCCAAGGCATTATTGAAATCGTCACTTTTCATTGGAGAGCCAAAGAGAATAATTGCATCCTCCAATACGTTTCTGGCTTCGTCCATTGATGAAGTATTTATTAGTAGTCCAAGGAGTTTGGATGCAAATAATCTGATTCGATTTTTTTTCGTTAATTTATTAATTTTGCCAATGCCTCGTTTAATGAAATGACTTGAACAAATTTGGACGAGCGTAATCGGTTCTAGTATGTAGTCAAGTGAGTTTGGGTAACATAACCAATTCCACGAGTAGTACTGCAAGTATCCCGCTAAATCGAATTTGTTGAAACTGAGGCAAATACTTTGCAGCAAGGCATAAGAAAAATCGACCTCCACCTTCTTCAGCCTGCTCAAAGCTTTCGACGATATTCTTCGAATATCGTAAATCGTTTGATTGAAAAAATGGTCAATAGTCGGGATATTATGTTCTGAAGATATCATTTCGGCTATTGGTACTGGGCCGTAGTCTCTCCCTCCGGGAAGGATCAAGGCGTAATAGTAAATCTTTTTTTGGACCCATGGTGGTTTCGCTATTATGGTCCCTGTGGCGTCAAAGTAAGCAGATAAATTTTTCGTTTTTGTCATGGAAACGAGATAATTTATTTGCTTTTCCGACATCATTCGAACGACGAAAGGGGAGTACGACAGGCTTCGTATGTAGCCGTTTAAATACTTCCCTTGCCAGTCAGAAGATTCCTCGTATTTCTCCTGTAGCAACGTTAAAGCCTTGAATAGGTCGTCACTTAAGTCATCAGACTTGTACGCTTCCGACGCCATTTTCCGAAGGATTGTCGTCGATGGACACTGATTGAGGTTGCCTTCATCAATTCTTTCAATCGAAGCAGTTTCGAGTCGGTCAAGAGCCACGACTGTTGGGGCAGCGTTAAGCAAGTCTTTCTTTAGCGCATCTCTGTTCTCCCCTTTGACAAATCGTCTATGTCTTTCTACGCCGTGTCGCAAGTCACCCCAAATTTCAACTATTATCTCGACGTCTTCTTTCCTCGTTATTGGAGAAGTTGTAAAAAAACTGAAATGCCGGCAACCGGTATGCTTGCATCTAGCGGTTGCGAGAAACGTTTTTCCTTTTTTCTGAACAGAAGGTTTGTACTTGTGGTACCGAATGCTGAGTACACAGGAAAACTTTTCCTCAAAAATCACATTAAGAGCATCAGACCATCCAGAAAGCAAACGACCCGATAAAGAATGATATTTTTGCCAAAAGTTTTTCGGAATGACCAGCGTTTCAGAAGATGAAACCTGACCTTTGACGGTAATTTTGTTGCGCTTTGCCTCTTGGTTGGGGGCACCGCATTCCATAGGGACATCAATTTTTTTTTCTGTCTCATCGACCAAAAAGTGCTGTTCTCCTGAAGTCGTTGGTTCCACATTAAATGAAGTAACAAGGGCCTCAGAGAGAAAATTACTGATATTAAGAGTTTCCAAGTTATTTTGAATATTTTTACGTTTTTTTGGACCGTTATTCGATTCATCGACATTGTCAGGCCTATCTACCGTGTCGGATTGGAAGCGTAACTCTCGGATAAATTGGGGACTTCTGGACTCATGACAATCATCTTTCAGCTCGTTAGCAGAGCAAATTTGTCGACTGGAAAGGGGAGGCTCCTCATGAAATGAACCCACAGTACCATTGCTGGGAAACGTGATACTTGCCACTCCAATAGCGGATAGTGAATTTTTATCTTTGTTTGAAATAAATTGATCATGTATTCCATTGTTGACTTTGTCATTACCCTGGGGTATGATTTCGTCACTTACGGGCTGGGGACGAAACATCGAGTCCAATTTGTGAGCTTCGGTCAACACCAGAGGCTCATTATTGAGTGAAACTACCGTGGTATCGTGGATTGTTTGGTATATGCTGTTTCAGAGACAGAGGGAACAATACTCTCCTTCATCGAAGCTGCACGACGACGACCATCCCCATCACTTACACCATTCAGGACACTTCCGTCAACATCGGAGCAAAGTAACTCCGCTGTTTGTTGGAAACGTGACTCAGAGACAGATTTATCTTTAACTGCACTCCCAATTTTTTTTTTTCGAAAACAAAAAATACAATCCTTTTTTAATTTTTTCTTTTCGACCTTTACGAAACTTCAGCTTGGATATCACGCGTTCAATAACAACATGAGGGACGGCATGTGACGAATCAACAATCCCAGCTTCAGCTACTATGAGCTCAGCCAAACGCTTGATTTGTGATTTTTTCATAATGAACAGAAACGAACCAAAATTAAACTTGAAAAAAAAAATTAAGGGTTATTAGGGAATTAGGGGGGGGGGGTTGGGGTTTAAAGGGGGTAAAGGGTTTAAAAACAATATACAAATGAAAGCTACAACTAAATTTAAGTATAACTTAAGCGAAATAACGAAAGGAAAACAATAAATCTAACTACTCCGTACACCAAAAAAATATTGTAATGATCTAATGATATGAATAACTCACCCACATGCGGTTATATTCACTAGGTAGAGAGAAAAGTAATAGAAACCACCCACCAGTGAAACGAAAATTACGAGTAACCGGGGAAAACAATTAGTGATGAGAGACTGTTAGGGAGAGAAGTCGTCCCCTCTTCTATAAGAAATGCACAAGGAAGCATCACCAGTATTAGCGAGCAAGATAGTCGGCGTCACATAAAAGAAGAATAAGAAAGAGAAGAAGAAAAGTGCAACATCAACAGTATTTCAGGAAGAAACGTAGTAAAGGAGAATTCATCTCAGAAAAAAGCGTGCGCCGGCCTGCACCACCATTTAATTTCCCCTTGGAAGCCCTCGTAAGCATAATGCGTGTTACGGAATTGTCTAGCCAGCTATAATCGCCCAACGGAATTCTACTGGAGCAAAAGTTAAAGAAAATTTAGTTGTACCTTATTAATTATTATACCCATGAACATGCGAAAACACACACTTATTTATATGAATATATAAAGTAGATTTAATAGGATTACCCACCAAACAATACAAAGCTTTTAATATCATAGCTAACAAAATAGTACTTAAGGAAAACCCTCTAAATTTTTTATTGAAGATTTCAAAAATGGAATTTGAAAAATGTATGTATCCTAGCAGTACTCCAAGTCTCATAATAAAGTTCATGCTTGAAAAGATGACCCTCAATTCGTATTTTTTCTTCTTTTCGTCGATATTACATTTACTCATAAAAAAAAGAATGAAAACACCTACTTATGGGCATTAGTGTATTTATTAGCGTGCGTAGATACGCCCATGTTGCCGAATCATACAAAAGCCAGTTTTTGAAAAATAGCATCCTCCAGGTTTCCGGTCCGATCACCCCTCAGGCCCGTACCTTTGTGCAAAGGTCAATTTAGGCCAAACTTCATATTCAACTGCGGCTGCTGGGCTCAAATTCGACTTTAAAAATAAAATAAAAATAGTCGGTCATAGATTTTTCACCGAGGAATCCAGGGAAACCGTCAAAATTCCGATCCGATCACCCCTCAGGCCCCTACCTTTGTGCAAAGGTCAATTTAGGCCAATCTTCATGTTCAACTGCGGCTGCTGGACTCAAATTCGACTTTAAAAAATAAAATAAAAATAGTCGGTCCTAGACTTTTCACCGAGGAATCCAGGGAAACCGTCGAAATTCCGATCCGATCACCCCTCAGGCCCCTACCTTTGTGCAAAGGTCAATTTAGGCCAATCTTCATATTCAACTGCGGCTGCTGGGCTCAAATTCGACTTTAAAAAATAAAATAAAAATAGTCGGTCCTAGATTTTTCACCGAGGAATCCAGGGAAACCGTCAAAATTCCGATCCGATCACTCCTCAGGCCCCTACTTTTGTGCAAAGGTCAATTTAGGCCAATCTTCATATTCAACTGCGGCTGCTTGGTCAAAATATGTTTTCTGATCAATTGAGGTGCATCCATCATGGAATGAATTGTAGGCCTTCTTAGACCTACTGAAGTAATGATAATCACGTCGCGAAGTACATGAACCAGTTGTTGTGAGTTTGTTATTATCGTCCTTGGCTACCCCTAGACGTACATCCCCAATAATCGGTATAATCGATTATATCGAAATGGCGCACAATCGATATTTTTTTTGGCTGCTAGTTTTGGCTGCCAGCTTCACTTTCGTTGTCGCTTTAGAGTTATTAAGTCGCCTCCGGAGTCGGCCAGTAGCGTCGCCGAAGTTCTTCGCAAACAATGTCCGGTGAAGTCTTTGGGCTTGTCGATCCCCAAGTAGTCGGCTATTTTTGATGGAATGGAGGCAATAGAATGGTGGCCCACGTTCTGAAGGTGACATTTTCCAGACTGGTATTTAATGAAAAGACGCATGTGTTCTGAGTTTTTAGGGCGCAGATCAAAATATTTTTTGCAAATTGTGACGAAGTTTGGAGCTTTGTCTTGTTTTGACGAACAAATCACAAATGACCGTTCAATGTTGGTTTTAGTTACGGGAATCCGAATAATTAAAGCATCTCTCTTGTCAGTAATATCTTCGAGTTTCATGTTCGTCAATTCACACGAGCGACATGCTCCTGAAACTCCAATTATAAGAACTACCTGTAACATTTGAGCACCCAAAAATTATATTTTCAAGGAAGGAAATGAAAATACCTATTTTACATACCTTCATCAGTAAAAAAGTAGCGCCCGGCGCTTCAATCAGGAATTTGTTTACTTCGTCTCTGTTGAATATTTTTAATTTATTTGGCTTTTGTCCGACTGATAACTTTTTTAAATACGCGGTCACTTTCCCGAATTTAGATATGTCCAGATCAGATTTATACTTAAGTGTAGCTTTAAGCATCGAGTACCTACTCCACATAGTCGACGATTTGTACTTCTCGCTCACAGAAGCCAAATAGGCCAAAAGAGCGTTCTCACTCACACGCTTCACTTTTTTTGATTTACACCACTCTTGAAAGGAATTAATCTGTTTTTCGTAATTTATCCTCGACTTTGTTAATTACAAGTTCATGGTGACTTCATTCGCCGCGGTAGACACCTCTGTCGGCGTCGAATACTCGGGTGAGCTACTTATTGGAGAACTCATAAGGCCACACTCACTCATGTTGTCAAAAATATAAGAAAAACGGATAAGTGGAAGAAACGGATGAAACAACGAACAAGGAATGACAAACCGTAGGCAAACCGCAAGACACGAGCACACGACTCACCCTCACCGCACCAAAGGACTAAGAAGGTCCGCCTACGCGAGTCGATTTGAGAGAGACGAAGGGGATATGACGTAGCTCGGGACCCTCTCGGCAGTTGTATCCCGATTTTCACAGATGTTTAAAAACTCCTTTGGATGATTTTGTTTTTTACCTTTTTGTCATTACGAAGTGCAGTTCGGAGAATCACTGCTCGGAACGCTCCTGACGGACTCTTTCCGAAACTACTTTCTCGTGCTAGCCGTAGAAACGACCGTTTTATCGCTCGTTTTCCAGCTATAAAAACGTGTTTTCGCTCCATGAAGAAAAAAAAAATATTTATTTCCTACATGATGAAAAAACTCAATTTTGCTGCCTCCGTAGGGAGGGGAAAGGACTTTTCGGGCTAGCCTGACAAAGTCTTTGTCTGGTTAGCCCGGCAAAGTTTTCTCGGGCTAGCCGTGGAAAGTATGCACTTTCTTCAAAAACCTGCTTGGGGCGCTACTTCGTCTTGCGACTTTGCCAGGCTAGCCCGGAAAAGTCCCTCTTTCCCCTCCCTATGGAGGCAGCAAAATCGAGTTTTCCTATCATTCCGGAAAGAAAATAGAAATGTGCACCTTGCCGGGAAATTGTTTCACCGGTCCTCGACGATCCGGGCAATTGTCTCGGCCCGGCAAACACATACTTTCCCGCCTAGGTACACAATATACTATTAATTCAAAAAATATTTTTTTGAAAGACAAGGGTTTATTTCTGCTGAATAAAAGAATAATATTGCAATAATGGCGGATTTCACCAAGATTGAGTTGAAGTGCGGGCTACTTAACTCTCAAAGGTAAGAGTGACTCGAGGTTAAGAAAGGTTTTGAGCTCTTGCTAACCCGCAGGCCAAGACTAACTCGAAGAAGTGAAACGAATTTTTTCCCCTAACCCCAAGTTAACCGTAAACTCCAACCTCAACTCTCAGCTGAGAACAAAGAATTGTGAACTTTCTGTGGTAGAAATGGAGAAAACTACCTTTGGTCGGTGTTATAGCGAGGGCTAGCTAACTCTAGGAGTTAAGAGTTCGTTCGAGTTAAGAGAGATCCCGTTTCACCATCAATTCCAAATTGGAGTTACCAAACCCTTAGTTTTTCCCCAGACCCCTTCGGAGTTTTCGCCGAGAATATAGCACATTGAAATAACCTCACTGAGGACAATTCAAATGAAGACACTTTTCGACATCATTTCAGCTTACCCGGAAAATAAAACGATAACAAGAGAGAAAAAAAAGAAAAGAAAAACTGCGGGGGAGAGAAAAAGCCAAGAGGCGGAGTCAATTCTTCTGGATAAAGCTGTCTACAGCAATAATTTTTATCTACACAGCAGCTCATCAGACCAATGTGTTCAGTGCAGTCGTGCTCGGACAGTCGCTTTTGGCTAGATTCGTTCTAATTTTGGAGAAATCGTTCTATTCTACACGAATTTCGTTTATTAATTCATAGAAGCGGTACGCAAAATTTGCAAAGTGTCGGTTGTGGCGAAGAGATGAGGAGTTCTTGATCATGAAAAACAGACGCAGTTGTGTGGAAAGAAAGAAAGATAGGTGGAAGGAGATCGCGGACAAATTCGACAGCATCGACTCATTCGCACTGACCCAAGCGTTATCCGCCTACGCGAGTCGATTTGAGAGAGACGAAGGGGATATGACGTAGCTCGGGACCCTCTCGGTAGTTGTCTCCCGATTTTCACAGATGTTTAAAAACTCCTTTGGATGATTTTGTTTTTTACCTTTTTGTCATTGTGAAGTGCAGTTCGGAGAATCACTGCTCGGAACAGCTCCTGACGGACTCTTTCCGAAACTACTTTCTCGTGCTAGCCGTAGAAACGACCGTTTTATCGCTCGTTTTCCAGCTATAAAAACGTGTTTTCGCTTCATGAAGAAAAAAAAAATATTTATTTCCTACATGATAAAAAAACTCAATTTTGCTACCCTCCGTAGGGAGGGGAAAGAGACTTTTCCGGGCTAGCCTGACAAAGTCTTTGTCTGGTTAGCCCGGCAAAGTTTTCTCGGGCTAGCCGTGGAAAGTATGCATTTTCTTCGAAAACCTGCTTGGGGCGCTACTTCGTCTTGCGACTTTGTCAGGCTAGCCCGGAAAAGTCCCTCTTTCCCCTCCCTACGGAGGCAGCAAAATCGAGTTTTCCTATCATTCCGGAAAGAAAATAGAATGTGCACCTTGCCGGGAAAGTGTTTCGCCGGTCCTCGACGATCCGGGCAATTGTCTCGGCCCGGCAAACACATACTTTCCCGCCTAGGTACACAATATACTATTAATTCAAAAAATATTTTTTTGAAAGACAAGGGTTTATTTTTGCTGAATAAAAGAATAATATTGCAAAAATGGCGGATTTCACCAAGATTGAGTTGAAGTGCGGGCTACTTAACTCTCAAAGGTAAGAGTGACTCGAGGTTAAGAAAGGTTTTGAGCTCTTGCTAACCCGCAGGCCAAGACTAACTCGAAGAAGTGAAACGAATTTTTTCCCCTAACCCCAAGTTAACCGTAAACTCCAACCTCAACTCTCAGCTGAGAACAAAGAATTGTGAACTTTCTGTGGTAGAAATGGAGAAAACTACATTTGGTCGGTGTTATAGCGAGGGCTAGCTAACTCTAGGAGTTAAGAGTTCGTTCGAGTTAAGAGAGATCCCGTTTCACCATCAATTCCAAATTGGAGTTACCAAACCCTTAGTTTTTCCCCAGACCCCTTCGGAGTTTTCGCCGAGAATATAGCACATTGAAATAACCTCACTGAGGACAATTCAAATGAAGACAATTTTCGACATCATTTCAGCTTACCCGGAAAATAAAACGATAACAAGAGAGAGAAAAAGAAAAGAAAAACTGCGGGGGAGAGAAAAAGCCAAGAGGCGGAGTCAATTCTTCTTGATAAAGCTGTCTACAGCAATAATTTTTATCTACACAGCAGCTCATCAGACCAATGTGTTCAGTGCAGTCGTGCTCGGACAGTCGCTTTTGGCTAGATTCGTTCTAATTTTGGAGAAATCGTTCTATTCTACACGAATTTCGTTTATTAATTCATAGAAGCGGTACGCAAAATTTGCAAAGTGTCGGTTGTGGCGAAGAGATGAGGAGTTCTTGATCATGAAAAACAGACGCAGTTGTGTGGAAAGAAAGAAAGATAGGTGGAAGGAGATCGCGGACAAATTCGACAGCATCGACTCATTCGCACTGACCCAAGCGTTATCCGCCGTTACCGTCCGCCTCAGTTCCACTTCGTGCTATAGATTCACGATCAGATGCTATTGCCTTTCCTGAGTATCTGATGCGTCCCGAAGTGACCGACAGGCAAAGAGGCAACTCCAAATAATAAGCAGAATAATAACGTGCGTTCTTTAGCTACAGGCTATGGAATTCATTTGAAGCCATACGGCGGAATCAACAGTCCGGTCCGTCGATGAAGGACCGGACGACCCACAAGTGACCAAGCGATCTATCATAATATAGGATTTTGATACTTTATACGCGTTGTAGTTCTCATTTGTTATTCAGAATTTTGTGAATTAAAACATCATATTATTCGTACTATTGAATTTACACCGACCTCCTTACGAACCCGCAATATCGTGAGCCGTCCCGTCCTAGCCGTCTTTGAGGGCGGATTGTTACCCTTCCATATATCCCTTTATGATCGTCGCCCTTATTGAACCCGTCTAAACATATGAATATAGCAGTGCGCTGTTTCACTATCACTTTTTTTTACATAAAATTCAAGACAGAACGAAATTTAAAAAATATTATTTGGGCCTGACACAAGGTTATGTCCGAGTCAATAAATTATTCGCTGGAAATAGTAGAGAATAAGATCTGGGAGTTAAATCTCTTGGTAACCCGCACGTAAAGACAAACTCGAAGTGGAGAAACGCATTTTTTCTTTAACTCCTGGTTATCCTTAACTCCAACTCTAACTTTTGTTGATGAAACTCATTCTTTGAGTTAAGACGGAGTTATGAGAGGAGGTTTCTCTCGGTAACTCCAAGGTTAAGCATAACTCGAAGTGGTGAAACACTTTTTTACGCTAACTTCGAGTTGCCCGTAACTCAAACCTTAACTCTCAATTATTAAGGGGTTCTAAAAATATCCTAAAATTTTGTTTGTCCCGAGACGTGTATTAGTGTTGACAAAGTGGTAGTGTTGGAAGTGGACGAAATTAAATATTTTAATTTACTTCTTTTGCTTGTGCCTTCGTGACAAACATTACTTATTTCTTGGAAAAGTCGGTCTTAACAGTAAAAACTGCTTCTTCTTCGAATCCGGCGTCAGCAAAATTTGGTTTGTAAACGATAAACTTGTATTTTGTTCAGACATGCCACGTATGTCTTACAAATCACTTGAAAAGTCATATCTTGGACCAGGTGCGAAGCTAAGGCACTATAAAACACGAGTACGGAATCACGCAAATCGGCGCCATATTTTGTCCCTCATACGATTATAATTATCACCTGTTGTTATTGATAAATGGGGTATTTTTTATTTATTTCGATCTCATTCTACGTTTGTTTGTTGTTACGATGACAATTTTTTCATTCATGGTATTGTGTTTATCCTAAGGACTGAGAGACAAAATATGGCGCTGAAATCCGTGTTGCCGTGTCTGTGTTTTAAAGGTTTTGTAGAGAAGCCAGCCCTTGATCCAGTGGCAGGCAGAAGATATCGGATGTTCAGAATCAAGAATAGGCGCGTTATCTAGTCAAATTCCTCCCGGAAACTAAATTTTCACAAAAAGGATCGTAGTCCATCAAAATCTAACATCTCTGTTGGGAAATTATTGGTTTTAGCTTTCAGAATTTGGGCATTATGTGTCCAAAAGCTAACAATGCCTTTCGAAGGAAAGGCTTTTAACTCGACGGAAAAATCCAACATTCTTTAACACCAAACAAACGATTTTTAACTAAAAACTGACATTTTAAACAAAAAACTGAAGAGTTCACTTTATCGAATATTTTACTTCAAAACTGAAGATTTTACGATAAAGCCGAAGTGTTATCCCTAAACGAAGGAACAGGGCGGAACTTGGTTTGAATCCTAGTGATGGGGGGGGGGGGGGTAATGCCGATGACCTCACCCCCAAGCTTTAGACCAACACCCTCATGTTACATCATTCCAACGATGCCAAAATTAATTCAATTTTGGCGTGATGTTTCAAGACAAATAAGGATGTACTTACAGTACACCTATGTCGTATTAGTCAAATTAGGCTTTTACTGTCTACAAATTACCGGTTACCGACGCTAGGGAGTCCCAGGACACCGGAACATCAAGTTTAACACCTAAATTACCGTTTTGTGGGGGCAAAATGGTCGTTTTTTTTGTTTTTTTTTTTTAGAAAATCTAGAATAGAGGGCTTGGAAATTGTTAACCGTAAATAATGCATTATTTATTAAACAGTATTAAACATATCGACTGGTTAAAGGTAAAAGGTTGTAACCCTCAAATTTTTGAAAAGTGCGATTTCTGCGCTATTTCGTAGTTGCCACTCTCCCGTAGGTACTGTTAAAAGGTTGTAAGCCGGTCAATAAGGGGCAGCAAGATACAATACAATTAATGTTGGTGTAACCCACACAATACGTCAAACAAAGACCGGTAAGATGTTATCACCCCCTTGCAACATGTTACTGTAGTGAACACTGGCATGAGGGGTAGATTTGGAGAAAGGGCGTGGGCATTTTGGCGTACTTGTAAGCGTTTTCAAAGGGGTCTTTGTGATTTTTATTTACAGTATTTTGGCATTCCTATAAAATTTGGGAATCGAGGGTTACAACCTTTCACCTTTAACCAGTCGATATTATTAAACAGGATGAGTAGGGTGAGGCGCATATAGCGCAAAGAAACCGTTTGAATTTCTTTGTGTGGCTTCACGCAAGAAAAATGATGAATAATGGTCTTGATGGTTGATCGGTGGTTTAAATAGTGAAGCCGGCATCAGATGAAGCTGAATTCATCATCTCGAACTTTTTCATCCGCTCATTTTCCCTACTCTTATTCCATCAATCCAATTTTCTCAAAATGTAGGATTGGCTTCTTGAAATACCTACTGTGTGAAGTGATTTTTATTATTCTGAAACCGGTTCTTCAGGATAGGCAAGGTAGGCGGCGCCTACCTTAAAATTTGGGGAGAAAAAGGGAAAATAGAATAATAAATTTCTCTGGAAATGATTCAACATTGGAGTATTTTTTTTCTCGCTAGACTTTAAAAAATGAAAATCCTAAAATAATGATCGTCACTTTTAATAAAAAGTTCAATTTGAGTAAAAGCGGCGGAAAACCTCCAAGATTACAATGAAGCAAAAGAACCAATTGCCATCCGGCCGGAAAAATTGAAGGCACCTTCGAAAGTGGATGGGTGACCGCTCAAAGGTAGGCGATGAGCTTCTTTCCTTTTTATTCCTACTTCCACTCCCTCACAGATCCCACCACCTCCCCCGTGAAAGATCGTGAAGGGGCTTCTCCCAGAACGCCGTTCAATCGCTTCAGCAGGCGACGCTTCCAACTTCCTTACTTTTTCCCCAGCCCCTCTGCCTTACCCATAGTATGGCGGGACGTAAATGAGAAAAAGGGGGTATCCTTCTCTTGAAAAATAATACCCACTGCAACCTACCGCACTGAGCACGTTGTTACCTTCCTTGGCTTGGCGTTCGGCTTCGTCGCGGTTTATCTTACAGTTAGTTTTTTCGTTTTTTCTTTCTTTTTCGGTATTTTTTTAAAATTTTGATCCGAGCTTGAAATTTTGTGTTTTTTAAATTCATTCCCACTATGGATCCAGCCGTTAAGGACGATCCTGTTCTTTTTCTCCTGAACGGTCAAAACTTCCCGAAGAAGATAAAGTTCGAGTGGTAAGTTGTGGACGGCCAGTACCGAAAATTTCACTTTTACAGAAAGACAGCAAAAGTGGTAAGTCTTTTTATCGTTCATTTAATTGTTCGTGGTACGAATCACATCCATGGCTGTGTGGAAGCTCGTCGAAACAGTCTTTATTTTGTTGGCCTTGTCTTTTATTGGGGAAAAATAAAAGTCCTTGGAACACAGTCGGCTATTCCGACTGCAAAAACTTGTCAAATGCAGTCAAAAAACACGAAGGGTCCAGAGACCATATTCAGTCAAGTGTAGGGTTGAAAAGGCTGGAAAAAAATCGGTCCACTATTTTGGATTTATTAAACGAACATCACAGTCTTGTGAAAGCTGCCTTCAACGAAAAAGTTCGGCTAAATAGGCTCCTTTTGGAGCATATTATAGACATTACACTTCTACTTGGGAAACAAGAGTTACCATTTCGGGGTCATGACGAGTCTGAGTCGTCGCTAAACAGGGGGAACTTCGTTGAGATTTTAGACCTTTTGATTGACAGGGGCACACAAGAAGTCAAAGCCCATTTCCAAACTGTTCGAAACGTTTTTTCGGGACATTCTAAAACAATTCAAAATGAATTCATCGAAATAATTAATGATTTAGTCGCCGAAAATATTAAAAAAGAAGTAGACCAGGCCTCTTGTATTTCTGTTCAAGTTGACGATACAACTGATATAGCCCAAAAATCTCAATGTTCAATCATTGTTAGATTCGTAAATTCTGAGGGCAATGTCAAAGAAAGATTTTTAGGATTCCATGACGTAAGTTCAAGCCGTGACTCAGAAGGACTTTTTAATTTAATCAAGGAGGTTCTAGTCAAATTCGGGGTGACTGATTTTGGGTTAAAACTAGTAGCTCAATGTTACGATGGCGCTAGTGTGATGTCTGGACAGGTGAATGGTCTTCAAGCAAGGGTTAAAGAAATAGCTCCCCATGCGTTATTTATTCATTGCCATGCCCACCGTTTCAACTTGGTGTTAGAAGACAGCTGTAAAGCAATTAAGCCATGCCGAATTTTTTTTGCCACTGTTTCGGGTATCACCACTTTTTTTCACCACTCGTCGAAAAGAACTCTTGTTGCCGATGAAATTATGGGGAGGAGAGTCCCTCAAATCGGAGGAACCCGGTGGTTTTCACGATCGCGTATTCTTTTGTTGATGACGTCTGAGTGGGAAAACTTGAAAACAATTTTTAAGAACTTAATTGATGATCCTCAGTCTACCTCTGAAACAATAAATTCATCGTGTGGATTTTTAAAGCAGTTCAACGACTTTGAATTTACATTTCTCGCGCATGTTTATTCCGAAATTTTTTCTGAAACCTCCATCATTTTTGAAATCCTCCAAAAGAAAAATTTAGACGTAACGTACTGCCAGCGTAAAATTGAAGAATCCCGACTTAGACTTCTCGCCAAAAGAAACGATGAAAATTTTGATCGATTTTTGGAACTTGCTAAGGCTAAATTGACTGAATTTCCCCAGACCAGAAGAGCCCCTTTAGAATCTAATCTCAAAATCACTTATTTTGAAATTATTGATGTAATCGCAGCTCAGATAAAAATTCGATTCCGGGATATCCAGCAACTTTCCTTTTTAGAGCTTGCCAACTCTTCGAATTTTTCAGAATTTGGCCTTCATTTTCCGGATGAAAAGCTCAAAATTCTCCAAAACGCATATCCACGAATGTTTAAAGACGTGGCTAGACTTAAAAATGAATTATATTTCATTTATCAAGACTCGGATTTTCTAAAAATAGTTACCTCTGAAATGACTAAATACATGGTTCAAAATGGCTTTCATACACTAATGCCTGAAGCCTTCAAATTATTTACTTTAGTAATGACCATTCCGTCAACTTCAGCTTCAGTAGAACGAAGTTTTTCTGGTCTGAAGCGTATTAAAAACTACTTCCGAAGTACAGGGTGGTTCAGGGAAACTTCCTTTTTTGAATTAGGCGCCATGGGGCGAGGGGTGGTCGGAGGGAGGTGGGGATGGGCTCGTTGGAAAGAGGGATTCTTGAAGTTTTGTTATCACCCGAACCAGTTGCCGTCATGCGTTGGACAAGGGAACAGCGTGCGTTCGCCGTAGAGGCCTACTTTTCTAACAGTCAGTCGGTGGTCGCCACCCAACGTGCAAAATTCGTCGAACTGTGCTGTAAGACATCCCCAGAGCAGCCGCGTGTTTGCGCGCCGAACGCCTAGGAGAGCGCACAATTGACACACAGGGATGAATATTGAAGCGGTTCCGTAGGGCACGTTGGGTGGCGACCACCGACTGACTGTTAGAAAAGTAGGCCTCTACGGCGAACGCACGCTGTTCCCTTGTCCAACGCATGACGGCAACTGGTTCGGGTGATAACAAAACTTCAAGAATCCCTCTTTCCAACGAGCCCATCCCCACCTCCCTCCGACCACCCCTCGCCCCATGGCGCCTAATTCAAAAAAGGAAGTTTCCCTGAACCACCCGGTACTATTGGCCAGGGCCGCTTGAGTGCATTGGCTACTCTATCAATAGAAAAAGAATTAATAAATAACCTTAAGATTTCTGGTCAATTATATGGCCCGGTAATTGATAAATTCGCTAGTCTTAAAAATCGTAAGCTTGATTTAATTTACAAAGCCTGAGGTAGTGCGAGTTTTCGTATCACCTGGTCTTGTTCTAGTCAGTTAAGGGTTACCTACATCGTTTTTAAGCTTAAGAATAATTTTCTGGAGAGCAATGCATTGGCAATTTCGTTACTTGATACCGTTATTCTACTCAATTCTAGTCCAATTAAATAAATTCGAATTGCCATTGTCGCATCTGATTTTTCTCCTCTTAACTACCTAGTCAGAATATTTGGCGAACTTTCGTCAGCCAGTCAAGGGGTGTATTATAACAATGTCTTATGGATAACTATCGTGGCGCAGTTCCTTTTTTAAATGTATATTTCAATTTTTATTCCCTTGTCTTCCATGCCTTTTTTTAAGGCCTCGTTTTCCAAAATTCGTATTCGATTTTTTTTTTTGTCAGTTCGCTAAAAGGAGGGTGGTTGGGGCGGACTGGGTGGGACTTGTGGCAGTCGCCTCCATGTGGCAAGTCCTGGTTACTGGTTTCCTTCTAAGCAATTGTCCATCATGCTGCGAGAGCCAAGTTCTTTAAAATATTAATGCATATACAATTCGATGAAGGAAACTTGCTAAGAGCTGCTGTGTCCGAAAAAAGTTACCCCCCCCCCCCAATCATAAACCCCAGATCAACTAAATAATCGCCTACCCTGTTCGAAGAGCCTGGAGCCGCCACTGAGTCAAGGTTACGTTGATGTATAACCGCGCTACGGAGGTTTCCCGTTTACCCCGCACTGTCCATCAATTCACTCACGTTTCATACTTTGCTGAGCGCCGCATTTCTGCGTCTTCTTGATTTTGTGTTCACGTGTGGATTTGTTCAGGTAAGGTCAGCTCCGTATTTGTACCTAATTAATAAAATACTTAAGTAGTCACAATTATGCCTAAAAGAAAAGTTGGGCCGGGGCTTTCACCAAGGCATACGCCTTGGTTTGGCCAAGGAAGACACGAGCCGTGACTTGAGCCAGTTAAATATTGAAGTCCTTGAAGAAACGGTGAATTCAGGGAATAATTCACTTGTTATTCATTGTGGTAGTTTCAATTCCCTTGCTAAAAGTTCTAGAGAAAACCTAGTAGAACCCGTTGAAGTTCATGACCCATCGGACGAAGAACATGCAAATTTTAGTGACTTGGGGAATAATTCTCTTGCTATTCCTTGTAGTAGTTTTAATTCCCTTGCTACAAGTTCTAGAGAAAACCTAGTAGAGTCCCTTGAAGTTTATGACCCATACGAAGAAGAACTCTTAGATTTGAGTGACTCAGTTAGCCCTGATGCAGAGGAAAATATCGACGAAATTCCTCAAATTTATTCAGTTTCTGAAATAAGTCATTGGGCACTAAATAATAACACCACCCACAAAGCCTTAAATGAATTAATTAATATTGTGAAAAGTAAAGATTACGAAGCACAAGATTTACCAAGTGACGCGCGAACGCTCGTTAGCACTCCTAGAAAGAGCTCTGTTAAAGTGGTTAATCCTGGCGAGTACTCACATTTCGGACTTCGGAAAGCTGTAGAGAATTTAGTAGCTGATTTGAAACGCAGCAATACATTTTTCGAATCTCAAATAAGTCTACAAGTATGTGTTGACGGACTTCAATTATCCAGATCGTCCAGATCCTGTTTTTGGCCCATTTTGTGCAGTACGTCAGAAAGTCAAGAAGTATTTACGGTTGGCTTTACTTCGGATAGCAACCTGTTTTTGGAAGATTTCGTTTCGGAGATGACAGATCTAATTAATACTGGATTTATTATTAATGGTGAAAGAGTGGCAGTCAAATTGGGCGAGCTTAATAACGATGCTCCCGCAAAATCATTCATATTGAAAGTCAAGGGGCACAGTGATTACTTCAGCTGCACTAAATGTTATATTGAGGGGGATTATATTAATGGGAGAGTTTGCTTTCCCGGACCTGTGGGGCTTATTAAAACAGATCAGAGTTTCATAGACCAGTCGTTCGAAGAATATCACATTGGAAAGTCAGTGCTCGTAGAAATTCCTCGCATTGAACTCGTGACTGGAGTTCCACTAGACTACATGCATTTAGTGTGCTTAGGCCTAACTAAGAAGCTGTTAACTTTGTGGGTTGAAGGTCCACTTTCTCACTGGAAAAAAGAGAAAATATCCCAGCGTTTGTTTAATTTAGTTTCAACTACCCCGTCGGAGTTTGCTCGTAAGCCTAGGCCTTTGTGCGATTTGAAGTATTGGAAAGCCACTGAGTTCCGACAGTTTTTGTTATATACTGGTCCTCCAGTTTTGCAGCACATCATTCAGGATGACGTGTATTTTAACTTCTTGACATTGCACGTGGCAATTTGTATTTTGACCAAAAGATCTGACCCTTCGGAAGTGGATTAGGCCGAAGTTACTCTGCCATTTTGTGACATCTTTTTCACAAATTTATGACCCTGAATATGTGTCCCATAACGTCCACGGACTGCTTCACCTGACTTCAGATGTCCGAAAATTTGGTGTGTTGGATAAATTCTCGGCTTTTAAATTTGAGAATCATATGCAGTTTTTTAAAAAGTTTTTTCGTAAAAGTGAAAAACCGTTGCATCAACTTGAGAGACGCTTGTTTGAGCTTCAGTTTTCGAATAATAATTCAGACAAGTTAAGAAAGTTAAAGAGTTTTCGCTGTTTTTCAGACCCTTATTATTCAAGATTGGAATTGCCTAATAGATGTCATGCCGAAAGTGCATTTAAGTGTTGTAGAATAGGATCAGTAACTTTTAAAATTGAGGGCCCTGATAGATTCTGTCGAACGAAAGATGGTAGTTTTTTTGAAATCAAGAGCATCATATATTGCTCTCTCCTCAATAGGCACGAGATAGTCGGAAGTGAATACTTCAAAGGGAACGATTTGTATACCATACCATGTTCTTCTGGACCTCTTGATATCTATCGCGTTAAATCCATTGATGTTCTCAAATCTAGTGATGTTGGTGTTATTGCTGGGAAATGGTGGCGCATGCCCATGACAGACTCAGATCAGTTCTTAGCCTTACCATTAATTCATTCAACTTGATGCACATTTAAATGCTTTATTATAATTATTTTAATTACGTCTTTTGTTTTTTTCGTTTGAGTGGGAGGGGGGTAGAAGATAAAGAATTTGGGTTTCTTTGGCCCTTTAGAGCTATTTACTTTGTTTATAATTAGATTCGTTTTTTGTTATATTATGGATTGTTGGTTTTGGGTTGTTGTAATTTTGTTGGAGTATTCCAGAACTACATCACATATATTGCCACTTGGAAATCGTTTAGCTATGTATAGTGTTATTGAGTTCGAGGACGCTGGTGGCGCTTGTAGTATCAACCTGGTTTGTCGACGATGGCACACAATGTTGGTGGCCAAAAAAAGGGGCGCCAGATGGAGCTGTGAAAAGAAAGATGGCGCCGGAAGAAGAGAGGACAAAGTTCAAAATATCAAGAATTTTTGGCACAGCTGGTAATTTCACTTCGTTTCAACTCATTTTGTCCTCGCGGATTTGAATGAATCTGTGGTGTTCTTTTTCAGAAAGTTACGCTGAAGGGCGACGAAAACTACGGGCTATGCTACGGGTTAGAACCGGAAGATATTAATATTAAAAAGTGAGGACTGGAAATTGTACAAGAAAAAGAGAGGTTTGCTCTGCTGTGGATTCAAAGTTGGGTTTTGCAATTTTGAAAAAAAAAAAAAAAAAAAAAAAAAAAAAAAAACATCTTAGAGCGTCAGTATCTCGGGTTCTACTGGACCAGAGTTTTCGTTTTACACTCAAACTGTAGGCATTATTGTCTGCTTCAAAAAATATCAAAATAGCTCTTACGCCTAAATTAGCACTTCAAAGTTTTAACCGGAAATGCGCGACAACTCCGAAAATTTAGCGAGGAAAGCTCAAGTCTTTCGAAGCTGCTAACTTGGTTTTACATTATTAGCACACGTCCGAGCAACATATATTAACAATACAGAACAGGGCGTTTTTTTTCGACGTTAAGGTATTCTTTTGTTTAATTTGACCGGGCTAGATTAGCAGAATACCATGTATTCATTTTTTTATACAGGGTGTTTCTAAACGGCTGCGAAAAAAAAAATTGGGTGAAAGTAGACCTCATTTGCAATCGAAAACACTATGTACAACATTGTCCGAAAATCAATAGTTTCAGAGATATGATTTTTCAAACGTTTTATAAGGCATGTCTCAATTTCTGGAACTAAGTGCAAGTTTACCGCTTTCTAATGAACTTTTGGCGTCTTTCGATGGCTGATTCAGAAAGAGCACATTTTTTTCTTGGGTTTCAAGCAGTTTTCGAAAAAATCGATTCGTTTTTGCGGCCGGTACAGCGGCTCAAAGTTGAGCACACGAGGGATTTTGATTTTTTCATGCGAATTCAACCCCCACTTTTTGCTACTAGATCATAGCACAGGACAGCCCGATTTTAAGGAAAACTTCTTCCATATGTCCTCTTTAAAATAACCAATTCAAGTTGTCACGTTACCACTAGACTTTTCTTCAGAAATCATCTTTTCCTTTAAAAAAAGAGCGTTTTTCCGCTTCAAAACCACTAATTTTTGACTTCTGTGTAATGTAACTATGGCATAATTCTTAGTGGCGTATTCAACTTTTTCATGCTTGGCATCAACGAAAACTCGGATCGTCGATAGAGGGGCTTTAATTAAGTAAAAAAATGAACTGGAAAAAAGGAAATGGAAAGGTTTAATCACGGAATCTGAAACTTTCATCATGGAAGCAGGTGGTCAAAGTGTCGACCTTCCTCGTCGCGACATGAAGCCAACCTTTTCCTCATTGACTGTCGTATTCTTGAAAACAATCTGCGGTCATTACGGATTTCATCGCAAGCGACTATGATCCGATTTGTCAGTTCTTCGGCGCAGTTGACAACTGGACCTCGGTATACTTTGGATTTGACGTAATCCCAGATACAAAAATCAAGAGGAGTGAGATCAGGCGATCGTGGAGGCCACGGCTGGACCCCGCCTCTTCCGATCCAGCGCCCTTCGTACGTCTCATTCAAGTGCTCCCGAACTGCCCTAGAAAAATGGGGAGGAGCGCCGTCGTGCATGAACCAAATGCGTAATCGTGTGTGAAGTGGGACATCTTGGAGGAGAAGCGGCAACTCGTCAGTGAGGAAGCCAAGATACGCTTCACCGGTTAATCTAGGTGGCAGAAAATGTGGCCCGACCAGATTGCCTCCAACGATCCCAACCCATACATTAACAGAGAATTTTTGTTGATGTCGAGCTTCGAGGCGAGCATGCGGATTCTCAAGAGACCACGCGTGATTGTTTTTAAAATTAACGAGTGGCTCCTTCGAAAAACAAGCTTCGTCGGTAAACATTATTGAGCCAAGAAAGCCAGGGTCATCCCTCTCTTGCTGGAGCATCCATTGAACGAATTGTAGGCGCCGAGGAAAGTCAATAGGTATAAGGGCCTGAACCTTCTGAATATGGTACGGATGGTATTAGGTGCATGTCGGCCATCTCGTGAAATGAGTATCGAAACATTTCATCAAATGAACAAAGAAATTACAAATGAAGTTGTGCAGAAAACGCAAAGAGAACAAAGGTACAAAGGTAGGAGAAGAGGTACAAAGGCTATCACAAAATCTAATGTAATTAAATGTTCTACAAGAAGAAAAATCCGCTAAAACCAGAAATTCGAAGCACGAGCTGAACGTAGTAATAAGGTATACCTCACACCTGTGAGGTAATGATCACCTGATCATTATGGAGTTAAAGGAAATCTAAATGGATAAGACTTCCAAGATTCGGAATCGAAGTGAAACGCACAGCTAATGACGATGCCATCAGCCCTAACGGGGTGCTTGTCAACAGCTTAACGACAACTAGCTCATGAAATTAAGGAAATAAATTTGTTCTGTTTAAGTGAAAATGAGATTTTCGTTGATGCCAAGCATGAAAAAGTTTAATACGCCACTACAAATTACGCCGTAGTTACATTAGACACAAGTAAAAAATTAGTGGTTTTGAAGCGGAAAAACGTTTTTTTTTTAAGGAAAAGATGATTTGTGCAGAAAAGTCTAGTGGTAACCCGACAACTTGAATAGGTTATTTTAAAGAGGACATATGGAAGAAGTTTTCCTTAAAATCGGGCTGTCCTGTGGCATAATCTAGTAGCGAAAAGTGGGGGTTGAATTCACATAAAAAAATTAAAATCCCTCGTGTGCTCAACTTTGAGCCACTGTACCGGCCGCAAAAACGAATCAATTTTTTCGAAAACTACTTGTATCCCAAGAAAAAAATGTGCTCTTTCCGAATCAGCCATCAAAAGATGCAAAATGTTCATTGGAAAGCGGCAATCTTGCACTTAGTTCCGAAAAGTGAGACATGCCTTATAAAACGTTTGAAAAATCATATCTCTGAAACTATTGATTTTCGGACAATGTTGTACATAGTGTTTTCGATTGCAAATGATGTCTACTTTCACCCAATTTTTTTTTTCGCAGTCGTTCAGAAACAACAGGGTGTTTCAGGAGGAATGATCAGGACTTTAACCAGTGATAGTACTAACTAGGACAAACCAAAATCGTCATATGAACCCAGGGTCGCAAACGCTTCCCTTCTGAGTTACAGGTATTTTTGTCAGTTTTTGGCCAAACGCTCTCTTTTCGTCAATAACCATTTTTAGCGTCGCAGCTATTCGTAACAGAAGAAAACCGATGACGGTTATGGAAAGAGCACAAAATTTCCGTTCAAGAAATGCTGTTGCAACTAGCTGACGCCATGTTTTAGTACTTTCTTCTATTTGTTGAAAAAACCAAAAACCGTAAATCGTAATTTTACTGTTTCTTACAAAGAAGATTTTCCCACAAACTTCAGTGGCAAAGTCACGGTTAAGTTATTGATAAAACATGCCAGTATTGTAAGCTACAAAACGACTTTTTAAATTTCACAATCGATGCATTTTTCGCTGAGATATTGCATCTAACGTTCAGAAACCCCTGATCAGGTAGTCAAATTGAGCCACATAACACCTACCTAAAAAAAATTGAAAACAGTCATTTCCCGAGTCAATCCTTGAATGTGCTCACGGAAATAATTTCATGCCAGCCATTCCCAGTCGACCCCTGGAGGCAGGGATTAGTCTCTTGGAAGAATAGTACATCGCTACAGACCACCCAATTGGGATAACGATCCGGGAAAGATTGGACCTTCGCCACATGTTGTTGATACCACTCATCTTCTGCGATTTTTGGAACAATGTCGGTCTTTTGGATCAAGAATAACTCGGGGCCTCCGAATGTCCTAGACAGAGTGTCTGCCATGTTATTCTGAGTCCCTGGTCTGTAGTGGATATCGAGATTGTATCCTTGAAGTCGGATAATCCACCTGGCCAGTCGTCCAGTAGGGTTCTTGATCCCCATGAGCCAGCGCAGACTGGCGTGATCGGTCAAAATCTTAACCGGACCACCTTCAATATACGGACGGAATTTCTCCAGACCAAATAGGACCGCTAAGCACTCTAACTCGGTGACCGAGTAATTTCGCTCAGCGGGGATTAACGATCGACTCGCATAGGCAATAACTCGTTCATGCCCCTCGTGAATCTGAGTGAGAACGGCCCCCAGTCCCGTGAATGAGAAATTGGGTCGGGCTAAAACTGGTGAAGAGGTAAGGAGGGTTTTTATTTTCGCGAACGAACTCTCCTGTTCCGCATTCCACTCAAACGCTGTCCCCTTCTTAAGCAGACTAAATAAAGGCTGGGCAACCTGGGAAGCATCTTTATAAAACCGCCGATACCACGCGAACATGCCCAAGAACCGCCGAAGTGACTTTTGGGAGGTGGGACGGGGGTATTCCAGAATTGGCTTAACCTTCTCTGGATCTGGGCGTATGCCGTTGGAGTCGATTAGAAATCCGAGATACGTAAGTTCGTCTGTCCCAAATTCACATTTCTCCCAATTCACTAAAAGCCCGAATTCCTGGAGGCGAGAAAAGAGTGCTTTTAAACACTCTAGGTGCAACTGATAAGTGGGAGTGACGACCAATAAATCGTCTAGATACGCATGGACGTACGGGCGCAAGTCTGCTGTTATGAGAGCATCAATTAGCCTTTGGAACGTAGCGGGAGCGTTAGTGAGTCCGTAAGGAAGGAAGTTAAACTGGTAGTGGCCCTTCCCTGCAACGCTGAAAGCCGTAATTGGGGAGCTAGCAGGATCCATAAGCACCTGGAGGTACGCCTGCTTCAGGTCTACCTTGGAAAGAACCTTGACGTTCTCTAAGTATTCAAGCAAGGATCCCATGTGAGGCAATGGATACGCGTCTTTTCGAGTCTGCCCATTGACCCGCCTAAAGTCGATGCACATGCGATAAGAATTGTCTGGTTTTGGGACCATTACTACCGGGCTGCTCCACGGAGAAGTGGAAGGTTCAATGATGCCTTCCCCTAGAAGTCGATCCACTTCGTCGGAAATTTTTGTCATTAGGACTGGTGAAGTTCGATAGGGTTTTTGTTTTATGGGGTTCGGGTCGAGAAGTTCGATACGATGCTTGATTGGGACGCGGCCAATACACTTGGCTTGCAGTTCTTGAAGTGTTCGACTACGGTGTTCAGTTGGTCTCGTTCTCCGGTAGAGAGAGCTTGAATGCCCGCTAATGGGGTGATGGACAACGACGAATCGCCTAATAAGGGGTACCTTTGGCTTCCCGCCTGGCCCTGGATACAGTATTCGTACGAATCGAAAAACAGTCGTAAGCCCAGCTTCGCCAGACTATCCAAGCCCACAATACACTTCACCGATAGGTGAGGCAAGAAAAGAAATTTCAATAGGTACTCATATGAGTGGCACTGGACTGATAACGTAATCATTCGTTGAACTAATTCAATCTTACCAGTAGCTAATTGGACAGCCTGTGGTGGGATAACTTCGAAATCCGCAAGCGAGAGGCCAATATCCGCTAGGCCTTCCGAGCCTAAGTATGAATGCGAAGCTCCCGTGTCTATCAAAGCGAATACACAAACACCATTCATCCGTAATGGGATATTGGCACGAGGTAGAAAGGACGAACCAATACCATGTGCAAACGATCCTGTATTTTGAGCGGGAGAATTCCGAGTTCTAGGGGGACAGTTACATGTTTTAGTTGTTTCACCCTTCTTCCCGCAACGGAAACAAAAAATGATCCTAGGGTGTGAGCAAGCAGCATAGCCGTGGTCGTGACCACCACAATTCCAACAGTTCCCCCCTTTCCATGACGTGGCAGGTGAAACAGAATTTAAACCTAACTTCTGGCTGTCCTTGTCCTTAATCACGTTCCTAGTTATTCCAACCGACGATGAAGAACAAGCAAATTGAGGGAGCTGGCTCGTGGAAGGACTTGGAGGTGGTCGGTATTTTTCACATTCGGCCTCTATCCGTTCGAATTCTTGACCGGTAGTTACTAACTCCCTAACGGATTTAAACTCCCTACCAACTATTTGTCGTTTCATCAGTGGGTTTAAATTTTTGTGTACCCTTTTCAACACCTTCTCTGGTGTAGGGGCCTGGGGTAACCTCATCATTAAGCCCTGAAGGCAGTCGGCGTAGTCAGCCACTGGCTCCTTTTCACCTTGAGTACGTGATCGGATTTCGGTCTTTAAAGTTTCGGTATACTGTTTAGGGATGAATCGGTCTTCAAAAGCTGAAACGAAGGCGGCCCAGGTTTTCCACGAGTTCTGATTCAACCTATACCAATGTAATGGCGTTCCTGAGAACAGGGACCAGATTTCATTAAGTACCTGTTTTTCCGATAAATTACAGCGAGACATTCTTTCTCTTAAATTCAGCAAAAAATCCGAAGGAGATTCGCCCATAGTATTTGAAAATGATAGGCCCCATCCTTGCACAACTCTGTACGGCGGTTCCTGTACAAAGCTTTGTACATTAACAACCTGTGGAGGGGGGGTTGGAGGGCTTGCTTCCGAGACAATACCCTCTGATTTTTCCCTGATGATCCGTCGAGCTTCAACCCGTAACTGGTCAAGGTTCACAGTTTCCGTCGCCTCTGACCGGACTGTAAACCCTAAACTCCCAAGGACTTTTATTAAGGATTCCTTATCAAGTGTCTGAATCCAAGACGTCAGGAATTCCGCCATCTCATCGGGCAAAAGAAAAGGCAAAAATACAACGTGAACCTAATGAAATTTAAACAAAAAAAAAAAAAAATCGCTCCGGCAGCTGGCGGTCGGAAAGAGTGCATTTCATTATGTATACGGATACCCTAAGCCGTTCCAGAAGTAATAATTTTGATACCATTATTCGTTTCATTAAGCCGAACTTCTTCCTCTATTTTCACCACCCTCTCTTCAAAATGTCGAAAAGTTTCGGTAGTTTTCCAAGGGCTTTGTAATATTAAATTTTTGTGCCGTATTTTATGATACCTAAACGTGTGAATTTAAGCTTTTTCTTTTTGAAATTTCATCCCCCATTTCACCCTCCCCCATGAAAGTATTCGATAAATCTCAATGGGACCCAGGGCTTTCGTTACATTAAATTATTGAGTCGAATTTTAGAGCGCTAAGATGAATAGTGAAGTTCAACGCTATTTTTGCACTTCCACACCGGAAGGACCACCCCCATCACCTTGACTTTTTCGAAAAATTAAAATGGGAATCAAAGGCTACTCTAACATGGAGTATAGAGAATCTAATGCTTCTAGAATCAACTGGTGATTTATAGTGATTTTTTGACCATTTCAACCCCTAATTTCCCCCCCTCCAGCTCAACCGATTTGGCCCAAATGCAATACCGACCGGGGTCTTATGACTGCTGATTTTTGTGCCAAAGCGCGTTCCGCTAAATTGATTTCTTCGAGAGTTATCGTGCTAACAAGACCACATGCTTACTTCCACTCCGGGGGCAACACCCCCTCCCCTTCGACTTTTTCAAAACATTAAAATGGGAATCAAAGGCTACTCTATCATGGAGTATACATACCGAATATGATGCTTCTAGAATCAACTGGTGATTTACAGTGATTTATTGACAATTTAACCCCTATTTTCCCCCCTCCACCTTGACAGATTTCGCCCAAATGCAATACCGACCTGGGTCTTATGACTGCTGATTTTTGTGCCAAAGCGCGTTCCGCTAAATTGATTTCTTCGAGAGTTATCGTGCTAACAAGACCACATGCTTACTTCCACTCCGGGGGCAACACCCCCTCCCCTTCGACTTTTTCAAAACATTAAAATGGGAATCAAAGGCTACTCTATCATGGAGTATACGTACCGAATATGATGCTTCTAGAATCAACTGGTGATTTATAGTGATTTTTTGACCATTTCAACCCCTAATTTCCCCCCCTCCAGCTCAACCGATTTGGCCCAAATGCAATACCGACCGGGGTCTTATGACTACTGATTTTTGTGCCAAAGCGCGTTCCACTAAATTGATTTCTTCGAGAGTTATCGTGCTAACAAGACCACACACTTACTTCCACTCGGGGGCAACACCCCCTCCCCTTCGACTTTTTCAAAAAATTAAAATGGGAATCAAAGGCTACTCTAACATGAAGTATACGTACCGAATATGATGCTTCTAGAATCAACTGGTGATTTATAGTGATTTTTTGACCATTTCAACCCCTAATTTCCCCCCCTCCAGCTCAACCGATTTGGCCCAAATGCAATACCGACCGGTGTCTTATGACAACTGATTTTTGTGCCAAAGCGCGTTCCGCTAAATTAATTTCTACGAGAGTTATCGTGCTAACAAGGAAACGGCCATAAAGATATATATAGAAATATATATATATAGATATATATATATATGAATCCTGGAGACCACTGAATTCGTGTTCTAGAGGTTCTGAAACGTGAAAAAAACATGACATGACCCATGTTTGCCACCATCACGACGAGACCAATAGTGCATTTTTCAGAATGAAATGCACTAAAAAAAAACTGTCACGTGCGTAAGTTTAGAATTTTCAGACCCTAGCCAAACTATAGCCCCACGTTGGCTGCGCCAATTATTGTAACCGTGAACTTGAGCCACGTGAGTTCGGCTGCTATAGTTGGAATTGGTTTCTGAATAAACAACGCAATGGAAACGTTATAATTCTATTGTCGGTCAAACCGGGGGGGGGGGGGAGAAGAACAAAATAAACAATTACTTCAAAGAGGGGTTCGCAAATTTCGAGGAGGAGGAATCGGGAAAAAGACAAGGTCAGATAGGGGGGGGGGTGTGGGAAAAAAATAAAATAAAATAAATTACTTGACTCTCTGAGGGAAAGAAAAAAATGGAAATAATAAAGGAAAATCTCCCGTTCCTCTACATACTATATGTAGAAGGCTCAGCCTACGAGATCTCTCGAGGAAAGAAAAAAAATAAAATTAAAAAAACACTCTCCTTAATATTATCCCTCGAGGGGGGGAAGTGAGGTAAATGTAGGAAATCGTAACCTCGTCGGAAAGGGGGAATTCGAAAGTCGCACGGGGTACGGGACGAAAGGGAGGTTGAACAAAACGAAAATTAGCTTTGGGGGGGGTGGGGGGAAATAAAATCAATAAACTCAGCTCGATGTCGAGGGCTTGGTGTGGAGTAGAAGGACTTCCTCAATGGCGTCGATCCGTCGGACCAGACGGGATGACTGGTGCGGATGCGGTACAACCCGATGTAGACGAAATGTCAGAAACGGTAAACGATAAATTCGATAGGTGGCAAATTCGGTAAATGGCACGTCCGGCGAGCGTCAAAATCGGTAAGGAGACTCCCAATCTCATAAATAGTGGGGGGGTGCAGGGAGCCCTGAAGGGAGACAATGATTAAAGGAAAATCCTCTGTTCAGGGGGGGGGAGGTGTAAACTCTAGCTTACCTACGATTCGTAGGGCCGGCACTTCAGCAGTAACAATAAACCTTTCCAGATAATTCTGAACGAGAAAAGGAAAAATGTTGCCCTTTCGTGGAGCCTTCTACGGGATCAGCTTCGTCTTCCGCGGGATATGGAAATCCCACATAAAAGTCGACGGGAAACGAAAATAACGAGATATCCCCGGCGAAAATATTTACGGAACGGTATAAACGATGGGCTCCAGGCAAGAACTGACTAGCATTAAAAGGTAGGAATTCTTTCCCTTTATGAACGCGATAGATGAAAGTACAGAGTCCGTTTAGACAGGGAAACCCAGGGACGGAAGAAATATTTTTATCTAATTGACTATTAGTATTATTATTATTATTTTTAATTAATTGAATTTCAACCGGGAACTCCGGTTACAGAGATGATTATTATTGTTTCAAAAAACTTACTAAGAGACACAATACATGGTTTTTCGTGCAGTGGAAGTTGTAATCTGGATTTAGATTCCATCCAGTTACGCGTGTTGTTGATTCCATCCCTCGTGAATGTAGCTTCGTCAGTGAAAAGAATAGTTGGGACTAAATGGCGGTTAGCGCCGAGCCATCGACAAAATTGTAATCGGAGAACTTCGTCGCCGTCGTGAAGGTTTTGCACTTTTCTCAGGTGATAAGGATGCATACCGTTAATGCGCAATGTCCGCCATACACGGGTATGGGGTATTCCGACTGCTCTTGATACTCTCCTAGTGGTTATGGAAAGATACATTGTGACTAGACGTAGGATTTCATCTTCTTCGTTTTGTTCATGATTCTCCTGAAGGTTTCCTCTTTCGGAGGTGATCCGAGCGATGTTCCTGTAGTACGAAAGGTGTCGAAAACTTGCCGAAAAACTCTAGGTGTGGGGATCGGTCGCTGTGGGAGTCGTCCACGATATTCGAGTTGAGCTCGAGCGGAATTCCCGTTGCAAAAGCCATAAATAAAAACTATGTCCGCATACTCTGAATGGAAAAACAAATGCGGCATAATGAAATAGTTAAGTTTTTTAAGTACACGAACGAATCTAAATCCAGATTACAACTTCCACTTCACGAAAAACCATGTATTGTGTCTCTTAGTAAGTCTTTTGAAACAATAATAATCATCTCATAGAAAAGTAACAATTGTCAATCCCCTGAAGACAGTTGTAAATTCGTACTTTTTATGATGGGAGGGGGGGACAAAAGACATACGAAAATCAATCCATCGAGTAAGTTGTAGGCTTCCCCAGTTTACATCCAGTTTCTTCATTCCATAGTCCACAATACACATTATTCAATCATTTTTCTGTGATTTTGGTTATTTTTATGGGGTGGGGAGGGGTTTGTAGTAATTATTTGACAAAATAACTCCAGGCATTAGTTTCATGAAATTATTTCCGTGAGCACATTCAAGGATTGACTCGGGAAATGACTGTTTTCAATTTTTTTTAGGTAGGTGCTATGTGGCTCAATTTGACTACCTGATCAGGGATTTCTGAACGTTAGATGCAATATCTCAGCGAAAAATGCATCGATTGTGAAATTTAAAAAGTCGTTTTGTAGCTAACAATACTGGCATGTTTTATCAATAACTTAACCGTGACTTTGCCACTGAAGTTTGTGGGAAAATCTTCTTTGTAAGAAACAGTAAAATTACAATTTACGGTTTTTGGTTTTTTCAACAAATAAAAGAAAGTACTAAAACATGGCGTCAGCTAGTTGCAACAGCATTTCTTGAACGGAAATTTTGTGCTCTTTCCATAACCGTCATTGGTTTTCTTCTGTTACGAATAGCTGCGACGCTAAAAATGGTTATTGACGAAAAGAGAGCGTTTGTCAAAAAAACGACAAAAATACCTGTAACTCAGAAGGGAAGCGTTTGCGACCCTGGGTTCATATGACGATTTTGGTTTGTCCTAGTTAGTACTATCACTGGTTAAAGTCCTGATCATTCCTCCTGAAACACCCTGTATACAGGGTGATTCAGGAGGAGATGCATATACTGAAGTATGTTGTAGTACTAAGTATTTGCGACCAAAATCACCCTATGAGCATAGGGTCGCAAATGCTTTCCTTCTGAGATACACGTACAATAGCGTTTTTTCAGCGACTGCCTACTTTTTCTCCAAAAACTAGATTTCACGGCCGATTCGCTGGGCTTAGAATAAAACTGTTGACGTTTTTGAAAAGAGCACAAAATTTCACTTCAGAAACAGTGCTCTGCATCGCTGTAAACGTTCCTCAGTATTTTTTATGATTTTTCAAATATGACGAAAGTTACTTTTTTGAAATGTCTCCTATAATTCAGCGACTGTTTTCTGCAAAATTTACAATGCTTCCAGTATGGTCCCAATATCAGAAAAACATGCCCGTTTTGTGAGCTATCCAATGACCTCCTCAAAATTGAAGTTGGTCCAATTTTGAGAGAGATATCACTCATAAAATCCGAAAAAACAAGGTGTAAAAGAGCAAAATCAGTAGAGACTAGACGATTATCAATCAACTCTCCGACTACTAAATTCAAAAACCACTACAATTCCGTCGGTATCTTGAATTGCGAAATTAATGCAAACTTTCCTTTATTACATCGTGAACCGTTTCCTTTCCCTATCTGTCTTGTATACAAAAATATAAGACAATCCGAGGAAGTTTTACCAATAATTGTTGTAACGTAGAAGGGACCAAACTTCTGTTATTTCAGACGAGGCATCCCACCCAGTCTCGCGGATAATATTCGAACCCTTCCGAAAAAGTTTCAGATTTATTGCCTTTTACACACTTTGCGCCTACACTTAATACCTTATTTTACGTGTAGAGCATGTGATATTATGCGAGAGATTTTCGAGTAGATTACTAGGTTTCCAATTTGTATAAAATTCTGCATTTGGGCAGTTCATTTCCATTATTCATGAATAATAGGTCGTGTTAATTGAAAAACTAGAAAGAAGTTATGTTCTCCACCATGTAATAGTCTAATGGTACGTGAATTTCGCGTGGAGAACACAACTTCTTTCACACTCCACAAAACATCGTCTCTGCATATCCGATATAAACATTAATGGAGAAAGTGGGTGGAAGTTTAAGCAAATGGGAGACGCTTGAACACTGTAGACATAGTCAATGTGAACAATTAGTGAAAACGGCTGATATGAAGAAATCAACCATAAGGCCCTCCACACACGGGTCGTCTCGTCTCGAACTCGAAGTGATTTTTCTCGCATGTAAAGACACACGGATCGTTTTCCTCGAAGCAAACTCGATGTGATTTCGCCTCCACAGTGTTAATTATAGTCAAACCAGACTCTGATGGGTCTCGCATTCCCATTGGAATACGATTTTTCAGCTTCCCCTTAGGCGCTGTGAGGCGGTTTGCCGCGCGGCGGACCGCTAAAGATTATCGCGAGGGGAGAAAGAACAAACAAGAGTGAATGGGTCTGTTCACACAAGGCGGTGGCAGCGCGGCAACCGCGGCGGCAGAAATTTCTGGCGCGTGTTTTGGTGGTTTTAAAAAGCGGCAGCGGTGCGGCTTTGAAGGAAAACACATAGAACTATATATGAGTGTTCAAACGGAGCGGCGCGGCGCGGCAGCGACACCGCTTCAAAGGAGAACATTGCCTCCATGTCCTTGCAAGGGGGGACGGGTGCTAAATAGAATTCAGATCTATATTTTCTGCAATTATATTGTTTGCACTGACTACCGATAAATTTTATTACGGAGTTTTGTCTTTTTTCAGTCAGTATGTACAAGTTGTGTACGGAGGAGGAATGTGCCTAAAGAATTTGTCAAACTGTCTCTTTTCATCTCTGGCCTCGTTTTACTGATGAACCCACACTTGTCTGCAGGGTATCCACACTCCTGCAGGGAATCCACAACTTTCAGCTACGGCACAAAAATGTTTTCCTCCTTTTGTCGCGACATTGTAATAATAATCGAGAAAAAAATTGTGAAGGAGCAGTAGGAAAGATGAGAAGGGTATAGGGATGCACATCGCTATCCACTCCATTTCGGCTCGTAGTGGCGACGGCAAAAAAAACGCTGCCGTCGTACCACGCGGTAGAATCGCCTTGTTTGAACAGCGCCACTGCAACTTGTGACTTGCCGCGAAATACGAATAAGGTAAAATTTATTTATCAGTGAAGCCGTAAAGTCGTTTGAAAGCATGGGCGTAGCAAGCGGGGGGCAGGGGTGGGCAGTTGCCCTCCCCTAGAATCAAAAACGCAGATTTTGTGGGGCAGCTGCCCACCCCCAAAATTCCAAAAACATTTTCCCTGATCTGGCTAACAGAAACACAAATTTATTGTATTTCGCTCCATAAAACAAATTTTGCGGATTTTTCTCACTAAAAAAACCAACTCCGATTTTGAGGGTCGGCTTAACTTGGAAACCGATTTTGCTGATTTTTCGCACTAAAATCCCATTTTCGCAAGGTTCGACAGCAATTTCGTGTGTTTGGGTTAGCTCAAACGGTGTTTTGACCACTGTGCCTTACAGACATATGGTGGGAGAGAAACTGCCAGCTCTATTTACCGTCTCAGATCTAAAATTTAAAATTTGGCTCCAAAAGTATCACTTTTCGGGGGGGAGGGGAGTCTCAGTTTTTCGACATAAAATCCGAAATAGAAGGCTTCAAACGACAGTTTTCCACCAGATATTTATTTTTTGACGGATAGTGGCAGTTTCTGTGCACATTTAGTCTGAGATGACCGTGAATTGACGCGATTCCAACCTCCAGATACTGTTATAAGCCTGCAAAAAGGCAATGATGCATCTGTTATTTTCGCCAGTGAAGCTGCCCACAGGCGTGGATCCTCAGTATTTCCTCAAGAGGAATCCCCCCCCCCCCTTTTTTACTCGTGAATGAGCACTATTTTTAGCCTCGAGTTGACGTTTTTCCTTAATTTTAGCTGAAACTCCTCGACCTCGAACTAGCCCATTTTCTTCATTTTAACCGTAAAAAGGTCTCAAAAAACCGTGAAATAACGCATTTATTACAGCCAGCACTGGGCATCTCCTATAAACCGCAAATAGGTGCGTTCTGTCAATTTCAACCGCAAAAGAGCTGTTTCTCCTCAATTTAACCCGTGAATGAACCCTATTTCTCGATTTTAGCCACGACAATTCCACCAATCAACAACAAACGGTGACAATTATTTTGCCAATTCGTTTTCCCTCAATTTTAGCCGCAAATCAGTGCTTTAATCTCAATTCTGCCTTGACCAATTTTTTGAGCAATTTCAGAAGTGAAAAGGTCCACATAATCCGCATGTTAGCGAATTTCATTAGTTTTGATCCGGACGTTGCATCGCGAACCTTGAATGTTTAAAAACCTGAAATGTATGCGCTAGGTCGCACTTTTTCTCGATTTTACACACAAACTTGCTAAATACATGTATAATTAAACAGTCAATTAGCACTTTTTCGCAATGTTCACGGAGATATTGGTTTGAAAAACCACGAACTGGCGCCTTCTCTCAATTTTTCCTGCGTGAATGAGCTCCATTTCTCAATTTTAGCTGTGAATTGGCGTTTATCCTCAATTTTAGCCGCAAGTGAGCGATTTTTCTCAATTCTACATTGAATGAGCAATTTTTTCTGTCAATTTTAGCTGTGAAAAGAGCACTGTAAACCGTGAATTAGCGCATTTTTTTAATTTCGGCCGGACTTTGGATCGTGAAACCGCAAATTGGCGTGTTTTCTCAATTTCAACCTTCAACCGCGAATAATGAGATTCATTTCTCAAACTTAACGTGAATCAGCGCTATTTCTCAATTCTAGCCGTGAATGGGTGTTTTCCCTGGGTACTAGCCGCAAAATGTCCTTTTCATGGATTTCATCCACGAACGAGCACTTTTTCTCAAGACGTGCACCCCCCCCCCCCACAAACTCTGGTTCTGTGCCGGGCTGGCTGCCCACCTCTTGATCACGGGCTGGCTACGCCCCTGTTTGAAAGGTTTTAGTATTATCCTACTTTTCAAGCAATTTATTTCAAACAAGTTTAATTATTCGTAAAGGAATTGGAAATTTAAGTTTCCCCTACGAAGCCACAGGAAATATTAGGGGAAAAATACAAAGTATCAACACGGATATATTCACTTTTATTCGTATACAGAGTGTTAACGTTCTGGTCGCACCACCGGCCGGGGGGTGATTCTTCAGCTCATTTGCGACCAAAGTTGTCCTCTGCAAAAAAAAATTCACCCCGCACGAAATCCGACTTTTTTCACTTTCGAGATTTTTTTCGTGTAATGGACCTTGCGTTACTAAAACGACTCTTACCTTATTTCTGGCCGAAAATCAAATCTGAATATTCTTCTGGAAAGACCGTTAAATTTTCCAACTCCCTAGCACGAAAGATGTTTTCAAAGGCAGGTTTCAGGGGGTGAAAAATGAGCTTGAATAGTAAAAATTGTGAAATTCCGAAACTTAGGAAGATTTTCAAACGTGTTCAATACTAACTGACTCTGTCAGTTACTCCTACACTGCAATCTTAAAAGTTGGCCTATGATCTCAGCTTTCCGGCGGTCTATTCAGTTTTTAATTTAAAAAATCGTATAGCTGAGAAAACAGTGTTTGATTTAAAAAAAACGTGATTTTTTCTTTGTTTTTTCAACTTAGTTACCTATTCCATTAATAAATGACTGTCGCGTCTTTGCGAATGGGTGGCGCTTGGGGGTTTGAGCACCTACGGCTGCAACTTTATTCATGCATCACCTACTAACCCCTCGTAGTTTAAGCGGTAATACTACCAATATTGAATAAGTAAATCCTCTGAAAGCAGATAATCTTTCTCAGTGCCTAGGATAGGTACTGATGCTTCACGCTCGAGAAAATGCGATGGTTTTCGTTGAGGGCCGAGTCCACTTCGTTCAGTCATTACTAATCAAAAGAAGAAGCATGATCGTACCTATTTGTGAGACAATTCGTGATCGTGTAGTGAACCATAATTGTTTTCATTCTGTTTCACACTATTATGGCATTTTTCTCGAATCAAGAGTACGCTGACATGTTGCTAGTTTACGGTTTCGCGAACCAAAATGCTCGAGCCGCAGTTCGAGAGTACCAGAATAGATTTCCGCAGCGGCGAGTTCCCGACAAAAATGTATTCGAAAGGGTAGGATGCTTTGCTGATGGTAGAGAGCACGTTCTTTTATTTATGTTTGTTTTCAACTACTTAGCTGTACCGGCGGGTTTGTGAAACTGGGTCGGTGAGTTATTCTCCACCTGAGCGACTGCGCCAAGGCAGAAGAGCCAACGAAGCTGATGTGGTGGCTGCAATTACAGCCGATCCTACCACAAGTACCCGCCGAATAGGACTGGAGTTGGCAATTTCCCATGTGGCGGTCCATCGGGCTTTGAAGAGAAATGGTTACTATCCGTCCCATCTTAGAAAAGTAATGGACCTCACATGTTTCCTTGCCGCTAAACTAGACAACGTACTGAGAGGAAGCTGCCCGTTGTCCACATTTCTATCAATTGAAAGGTTCAGAATTTGTTGGCAACGGACTTCGAGAGGAGAGAACGATTTTGCAGGTGGTACCTGAATTCATTCCCTTTCCGCGGAGACCTAGTTCTATGGACCGACGAAGCCGCATTCAACAGATCGGGCATCAGTTTTCAAGTCGCCCCCCAACTGGAAGTCGAGAGGAGTAAGATCCGGGCTTCTAGGAGGCCATTGAATTGGTCCTCTAAATCCAATCCACCTGTGTAAAATGTAATCATCGAAGCGTAATAAAACTATCACTCTGAGCGCTTTGAACTACCTGTTGTTAAACTGGTTATTCATCCAATTTGAGATGATTCGCCCATTGTGGGCTGGACAGTCGTCCATTTGCCACCACATATTGCTTCAACAAACCGTTCACCATTTAGCCTAGGCGGCAGTTCGAATGGGCCTATGAGTTTCCCCCGCATCATCACCATCCACACGTTAACACGAAATTCGTGTTGGTAGTGGGATGTAATGGTCGCTTTAGGGTTTTCCAAAGCCCATTCGTGTGAGTTCCGTTGATTTATGATGCCCGATCTGTTGAATGCGGCTTCGTCGGTCCATAGAACTAGGTCTCCGTGGAAAGGGAATGAATTCAGGTACCACCTGCAAAATCGTTCTCTCCTCTCGAAGTCCGTTGCCAACAAATTCTGAACCTTTCAATTGATAGAAATGTGGACAACGGGCAGCTTCCTTTCAGTACGTTGTCTAGTTTAGCGGCGAGGAAACATGTGAGGTCCATTACTTTTCTAAGATGGGACGGATAGTAACCATTTCTTTTCAAAGCCCGATGGACCGCCACATGGGAAATTGCCAACTCCAGTCCTATTCGGCGGGTACTTGTGGTAGGATCGGCTGTAATTGCAGCCACCACATCAGCTTCGTTGGCTCTTCTGCCTTGGCGCAGTCGCTCAGGTGGAGAATAACTCACCGACCCAGTTTCACAAACCCGCCGGTACAGCTAAGTAGTTGAAAACAAACATAAATAAAAGAACGTGCTCTCTACCATCAGCAAAGCATCCTACCCTTTCGAATACATTTTTGTCGGGAACTCGCCGCTGCGGAAATCTATTCTGGTACTCTCGAACTGCGGCTCGAGCATTTTGGTTCGCGAAACCGTAAACTAGCAACATGTCAGCGTACTCTTGATTCGAGAAAAATGCCATAATAGTGTGAAACAGAATGAAAACAATTATGGTTCACTACACGATCACGAATTGTCTCACAAATAGGTACGATCATGCTTCTTCTTTTGATTAGTAATGACTGAACGAAGTGGACTCGGCCCTCAACGAAAACCATCGCATTTTCTCGAGCGTGAAGCATCAAGAACCACATCAGTACCTATCCTAGGCACTGAGAAAGATTATCTGCTTTCAGAGGATTTACTTATTCAATATTGGTAGTATTACCGCTTAAACTACGAGGGGTTAGTAGGTGATGCATGAATAAAGTTGCAGCCGTAGGTGCTCAAACCCCCAAGCGCCACCCATTCGCAAAGACGCGACAGTCATTTATTAATGGAATAGGTAACTAAGTTGAAAAAATAAAGAAAAAATCAGTTTTTTTAAAATCATACGCTGTTTTCTCAGCTATACGATTTTTTAAATTAAAAACTGAATAAACCGCCGGAAAGCTGAGACCTTAGGCCAACTTTTAAGATTGCAGTGTAGGAGTAACTGACAGATTCAGTTAGTATTAACCCTAGAATGTCACAGCGGGGTGACCAACACCCCATGCAGTGTTTGAGTGTTTGTTGTCATCAGAATTTTCTGTTTCCCGCCTTTTCTCCCCAATGTAAAATCGTCCCCACTCTACTGCTGCCTGTTCCAACCGCACTTTCAGTTAGTTTGCCGCCAGTTTTCGAGTTGTTCGTGTTAGAACTTAGCTTGGGGTGTCAGACACCCCACTGTGCATTTAAAAGATAGTCGGTGTTTTCGAAGAAATTGTCTCTCATTATTATTTTTGAAGTGTAAGTGTGTCGTGATGGACAGGAAAAAGTTGGTTTGGACAGAAGAAGAAATCGCCTCTCTCTTGCATCGCACGGAAGAGGAGGACAACGAAGAATTAGGCGGAGACGCGTCGTCAGACGATGAAACTGAGGTAATCGAAGAGGATCATTTTGAAGGTGAAGAGGATGTCATCGAGGACTTCGACAAGAATATTCTCTATGAAGCTCCTGCTGTCGACGATAATAACAATGATGGGCCGAATGCTGGGTCCCACTCGTCGGAAGCTGATCTAAATGAACCACCAGCAAAGGTGAGCCGTTTGGGAGTGTTACGGGGAAGAAATGGCTACTGTTGGAAGACAGACGTACCATCGAATCGAGGCCGGGTAAAGTTAAGAAATATCGTCTAAGGACGTCCTGGTCCTTCGGTCGAAGCTAAGGCCAAAATAGAGACCGTTATGGATTCGTGGAATCTTCTTTTCGATGGTGAAATTATGAATTCTATTGTCAGCCATACGAACGAGGAAATCGCCAGACGTCGATCAAACTGTCAAACCCTTCAAAGTTACCATGGTCTCACTGACGACCTTGAGATAAAAGCTTTCCTGGGCTTACTCTACTTCGCTGGGGTCACGAAATCGGGCCATTTATCCACTGAAGACCTGTGGTCTCACGCCAAAGGAAATCCCCTCTATAGAGCAACAATGACTCTTCAAAGGTTTAATTTTTTATCATATACGCTTCGATTCGACGATAAAAACACGAGAGCTGAGCGGAAAGGTACCGATAGGCTGGCTCCCTGTCGTGAAGTCTGGGACAAATTTATTCTCAATTGCCAACGGTACTACACTCCATTCGAAGAAGTAACCGTTGATGAACAGCTGCTTGGCTTCAGAGGAAGAGTGCCCTTTCTTATTTACATTGCGTCGAAGCCCGATAAGTACGGTATGAAAATTGTTATGATGAATGACAGCAAAACTTTCTACATGGTCAACGCAATACCTTACATAGGAAAGGTTACAACAGAAAATGGGGAAAGCGTCCCATCGTACTACGTCAGAAAGTTAACGGAACCTATCGCAAGAAAAAATCGGAATGTCACGTGTGATAATTGGTTCACCTCCGTGGATTTGTTTGAAAACATGTTCAAACAAGGCCTGACAATGGTTGGAACCCTCCGAAAAAACAAGAGAGAAATCCCTAAGTCGTTTTTGGAAACAGGATACGAAGCCGGTTCTAGCCGTTTCTGTTTTGACTACAATAAAACTTTAGTTTCGTATACGCCGAAAAAAGGAAAAGTGGTTCTTCCACTGTCTACGTTTCACCACGATGCAGCTCTGGACCATGAGACCAATAAGCCGGTTATAATAACTACGTACAACAAGACTAAAGGCGGCACCGATTCGTTTGACCAAATGTGCCACTTGTATTCCACCTCGAGAAAAACCCGAAGATGGCCTCTCAGATTTTTTTTCGGAATGTTGGATCAGGGAGCCGCTAATGCCTTTATTCTGCACGGAAAAGTGGTTCTTCCACTGTCTACGTTTCACCACGATGCAGCTCTGGACCATGAGACCAATAAGCCGGTTATAATAACTACGTACAACAAGACTAAAGGCGGCACCGATTCGTTTGACCAAATGTGCCACTTGTATTCCACCTCGAGAAAAACCCGAAGATGGCCTCTCAGATTTTTTTTCGGAATGTTGGATCAGGGAGCCGCTAATGCCTTTATTCTGCACGGAAAAGTGGTTCTTCCACTGTCTACGTTTCACCACGATGCAGCTCTGGACCATGAGACCAATAAGCCGGTTATAATAACTACGTACAACAAGACTAAAGGCGGCACCGATTCGTTTGACCAAATGTGCCACTTGTATTCCACCTCGAGAAAAACCCGAAGATGGCCTCTCAGATTTTTTTTCGGAATGTTGGATCAGGGAGCCGCTAATGCCTTTATTCTGCACGGAATGGTGACGAGAACATCCGTAGAAAAGACTATTTGTTTGTGCTGGCCAATGAATTGGTGAAACCTCATCTAATTCGTCGCCAGGAGGCAAGAGGTATTCCTCGGAACCTTTTGTCACTTATAAAGGGTGTATTATATCCAGAAGGCAATGCGACTGTGGCGGACCACCCTCAACAACTTGATAAATACGCAAGATGTGGATTTTGCGATCGTAGTCGTGACCGCAAAACGAAATCGATTTGTGGTGCTTGTCACCAACCCATATGTAACGAACATCGTGCCATGAGATGCCTCGACTGCTGATGGACATAACTGAGTCACAGTTCTGCATTTTTTTGATATTTCCTTTTTTATTATGCCATTACCTTCTCGTTCTTCTATTTCGTGCTTAAAAATAATGTATTTTTGGAGGGAAAATGTGCAGATTTTTCTTAACTTTGGAGACTGATTCAGCAGTGTGTAACTTTTGTGATTACGATGATTACTCATTCCTCAATATTTAAAAATACAGTTTTTTGTGTTATTTCTTTTTCATTTCGTTAAACAATATCTTACCTTTCAACCGAAAATTTAAAAAATATGGCATTACATGAGAATATTATTTTTTCCTCGATTTCAAAAGTTAAGAGGTGTTGTACACCCCACTGTGCATGAATGTGATAAATAACCAACGTGATATTCTAGGGTTAAACACGTTTGAAAATCCTCCTAAGTTTCGGAATTTCACAATTTTTACTATTCAAGCTCATTTTTCACCCCCTGAAACCTGCCTTTGAAAACATCTTTCGTGCTAGGGAGATAGAAAATTTAACGGTCTTTCCAGAAGAATATTCAGATTTGATTTTCGGCCAGAAATAAGGTAAGAGTCGTTTTAGTAACGCAAGGTCCATTACACGAAAAAAATCGGATTTCGTGCGGGGTGAATTTTTTTTTGCAGAGGACAACTTTGGTCGCAAATGAGCTGAAGAATCACCCCCCGGCCGGTGGTGCGACCTAAACGTTAACACCCTGTATAAAAGTATATAATCACTTTTATTCGTTAATTTCAATTATCGTACTGAAATTTCTGACTTATGAGCTATACTAGACTTGAGAATTATAATCAACATTTTTACAAGTCATATTTTAGATTACAGAATTTCGGGCGAGAAACCCTTATCACTAACACTCCTACAAAGGAAACCTTATGATTTAGTATGGCGCTATATTATACATTGATGGGGAGGAATTTAGTCGAGGGTTTCCTTTCATTTGGCGTTGTATTTAAACAATTATTAAAAAGACATTACTTTTAATAAACAAGAAAACTGACACATTTGCGGTTAAGGGCGCTCCTCTGTAATCCGCCTACCGTTTCGGTAGGAAACAAAAAGGGGCTACTGATAATTCGGGTGAAACCGCTAGATAGGGGGTGATGTGTCTTGCTTGGGTGGTCACGGTTCGGTAGCAGGATGTTGTAATCGACATTCTCATACGACATGGAAATGATGTTTCGTCAAGTTTCAGCTGCGGGAATAAGTGGTGGTATTCGCCCAATGTCTGCCTGTCTTTACACAACGGATGGGCGTTGAACCTCCGTTTCCGCAAAGTACCACTTTCCGATAACCAGATGAAGACATGAATAATTCATCATCATTGTCACTTGAAAACATTTTTTCTTCGATTATTCTTGGGCGAAAGAATACAAAATGCTCAATATTAATGATTAATAATTGAAAAAGCGCGTAGAAAATTTTTATAAAGCAGTTCCTATAAGTGGCTCAGCCTTGCACAGGCTATCGTTTGGGAATGCCTCAACTTAAAAATTGCCGCTTGCATACACGTACAGAGACGGATGTGAAAGAGTGAGGAATAGTATTATGTTACGAGTACGGAACGGTCCTCATTCCGTTCGAGAGTGAAGGTTAGCGCCCGAGGCATAGTCGAGTGCCGGTACCGGTAATCGCACGATACGGAGTGAGGAGAGCCGTACGAGTATCGTACGCTATTTTTCCTACAACAGTACACCAACATTAATGTACAAAAAATATAAATTAACAAGACTACAAACGACACAACGTTTTCTATACAACATAGCTTCCAACTGGCGGCGACTAGCAAAATTACGGGGCGTGCGGAATAATTCTTCAAGCTGGGAAAAACGAGGGATCGTGTGGAATGAGCGTGCGGAACGACATCAATTCCGCACGCTCAGCTGCCTTTGAACGTGCGTAAGAGGCTGATTCCAGGAGGGGTGTAGGAAGAATACCTTTTGGTAAAGCAAATGGTTGGAGCCCCTTTCTTTCAGTTCAAGACAATAAAAAATAATTTAACAATAGATTTGTTAAGGGTTAAACCCACCGAGCAACCGAAAAAATGCACCAAGATCGCGGTACAGTCTCCGTTTCGACCGCACACCTTATGGGCTACCCGAACCTGCGGTAGTCTGGGGGGGGAGGGGTATCCTAGTCTCTCAGCCCGGCAATTTATCCGGAGACGGAGCTGATGGTCTGCTCCGACCAGGAGAGGAGGAGCTACCGCACTACGGTTCTCGCCCTTTATCAACCTGACTGGTGAGCCGAGACCTCCCTGACGTGGGTATTTTGAAATTGGTTTCATTCTTTCCCCCACAGTAATTATCTTTCATGGTTCTCGTGTGTGCTACTGAGTGGGTTTGCGTTTTAAATAAACGCATAAATGTGAATGAAAAGGGTTAAGGGCCTGCCGATCAGTGTCAGCCCACCTCATTCCCCATCTCACATTCGCATTTCTTCACCAAACCCGAAATTCGTCTCATTTTTTCAAACTATGTCCAAAGAGAAACACGTTTAGAATAAAAACAAGTGCAGTACTCCGAATTTTTGAAACTACCTGCGAGGGTTTTTTTTTATTATGCAGCCATTTTCATCATGTAGTGAGAAGTCTAGGAGCCAGGAAATTCAAAATTTAAAAATTTAGATTGGGGGGGGTCGAGAAACCATAATATGGTTCAAATCAGCGATGTATCGTCAGACTTTTCTTCGGCCATTTTTAATTTTATTCGGAACACACACTTTAGCCAGCGAATGGAAGGATGACGTAGCTGATACAAAGAGAAATTTAATCGCCTCTCAGCGTAATTTGCAGTTCTTATTTTTGTGTTTTTCTGGCCAATGTACAATTTAAAAACAAAATTAGGAAAACCTATTTTCAAAAAAACAAAAAAGACCTAAAAGAAGACGTAGCGGGCTGATATTTTTCTTTACGCCCGGCGGGCGGAATGAACCTCATGCCGCCCGCTCAAGACTCTCCCATCGGTAGAATTTCTAGTCTTTACGCCCGGCTGTACAAAAACGTTCTTTTGTAATACCGAACTATACTGAAAGCGTTCGTTGATCAAATCTCGGACTGTTTAGTGCAGCACTATCTTCACTGAAAAATTACGAGAATCTTGCTGCTCGAAATGTTATAACCTGCTGCATAATTACTTTTCGTCAACATTTCTGTCTAATGCCCGACAAGTTAAACGTGACCCTCGGATCGGCTCCTCTAGCTATTTTTCCTTACCCCCTCCATATGGAACTCCGATTTGATAATAACACTTATCTATGGTGAACAGTAGGACGATCTATTCGGTAACGAAAGTAGAGAGGAAGAGAAGTTGCCACTAATCGAATGAGAGAGCGCTGGCCACAGGTTCATGTTCTTCTTGACGGGCTATAGGAAGCAGGAATAAATTATAAAGGTAACGATTCTGTTATCGTAAGGTTAGCCATTTGCACGAAAAGCGTTCGTTTGCTTTTCATAACTGATGTCAATCCTGGACTGCTCAAACTACACCTGCACCACTACACTGAACGGCAAACGAACGAACCTAATAAATTGATATAATTCAGATCAAAAGACTTATGAACTTACTCGAATAAAAGCAGTATTGTGTAGCCTGAATCATACATATTTAACAAGGTTACTAAACTCTTCTACAGGTGCCGCAGATCCCCCCCCCAGCCTATCAGTCTGGAGGGGTGGGGACTGACGTCACTAGCAGTCCTTTACTCCCGATTGCTCACCCTAGAGAGGCTCGCTTATTGCCACACTCGCCGATCCTACACCACAAAGAGTACCTGTGGCTGGATTTAAAGATGGGACGCACACAGAGAGACCTTCGAACGAAGCCCAACGGATCCGTTGAGGAAAAGCTGTTGAAAAGAAAAACGAGACACCACTCACGATTTATAAAAAAACACCCCTTGAATTTCAAATTATCGAGAGTTGACTGTACCTACAAGGAACTAAGAATTTGGCCTTGAATTTCAGAAAAACTGGAAAAGAATTAACAGGATTCGCAGACGCAGACTGGGCAACGTGCCCCCAGGACCGAAAGTCATACACTGGTTACTGTTTTAAATTCGCAGGATCGACGATTAGTTGGGAATCTCGAAAACAAAAGACTGTTGCATTATCAACCGCGGAAGCTGAATTTATGGCACTTACGGAAGCCGCTAAAGAAGCGATACACCTGAAGATACTAGGAAAAGACATGGGCTTGCCATTGAGCTCACTAGTGATCTACACAGATAATCAAGCAGCTCAAAGTTTAGCTAAGAACCCCATCGTCAGCTCGAAGTCGAAACACATTGACATTAAAAAACATTTCATCCGAGACATCGTGAAAAGTAATGAAGTGACAGTCCGTTATCGCCCCTCTGAAGAAATGGATGCGGACATCTTTACAAGGTCACTACCAACTGTAAAATTTGATAAATTCAGAAAAGACCTCGGACTCGAAATCGCTCGTGAGGAGGAGTGTTGAAAAGAAAAACGAGACACCACTCACGATTTATAAAAAAACACATGTTGCCGTGTGTTGATAATTTTTGTTACTTGTTCTGAATTTGAATAAAAAGCTTAATTGTTTTCGTAACAACTTGAGAGTTCATATACAATAAAAGCAGCCCCCCTATTCTGTAACTCATAACGCGTGCGATAGCGAAATTTCTCAGCTGATTATTTTCAATTATTCACCTTGTTTTTTTCGCTAACGCACGCGTTAAGAGTTACAGAATAGGGGGGCAGGACAACTTCCTTCTTGGCTTGGCACGGCGTATAAAAGAAAGGCTGCAGAACCACAATTCAGGGTAATCGTAAATTTTGGCGTACAGCGAGTAGCCAGTGATGCTTTCGGATGTTATTTGCTGCATTGAGATGTTATCTACACCAGTGTGTTTGTACCTCTAAGAACTATTGTATATAACTACCACTGGGTAGTCAATATACCACATGCGCCGCATGAAAATTGTATAAATCACATATGTACCCACTTGATAGTGTATAACACAATAAAGTTACTTTTTGAAAAAAAAAAACAGCGAGTATTTTGTGCTGATGATAGCTCACCTTGCGCCTTTTTCTTTACAGTGAAGATAGGGACGAAGACGTGTCTCTCAGCGATGCGATCCACAAGATAAATGACCGGTTTCACTCGCGCATGCACGCAGTCACACGGCACCCGTTAGTCACGATACCCTCACCACCGAATTTTGGTGGCGCGTTAAAGATTATAATCAGCCGTTATTGATACACATTTCTGGTTTTCAATATTGTTGTTCATAAAACTATAGTATAAACGTATTCTCTTAAAATATCCCTGCCCTCTTCTCAATCCTGTTATTGACTGTTATTTAGGAGTTTCTATGGTTATGGTTCAGAGCGGATCCAGCCGCCACCACCGGAACGCAAACCCCAAACCGCGACGCCCGGGGATATCCCATTACAAAATGGAACTTTTTTGCAAATAATTGAACACTTCTAATTTTAAAATAATTTTAATTAATGAAATTCGCTATTCAAAGCAATGTAATTACTTTTGGTTTCACCAACTCCTTCATCTTGGTTTGTAAACCCAGCGTCTTGATAGGCTGGGTATACAGGGTGTACAAAAAGCGACTTACCGTTTGCACTTTACCGAAATTCCGCTTTGTTTCCGAGATATCCGCCATTTTCTGATTTTTTCAGAAACAGCTTGTTGCACACGCAGTAATCGATGTAATGGCAAAACTGATGAGCCCATTGGAAAGAGCACAAAATTTTCTATTTAAAGAGCCTTTTTTAATCCAGATCAGACGACATCTTCTACGTTTTGAATCAGCTCATTGGCGAAAAAACGTAATTTTCTGACCACATCACCATATCACCAATACTTCCGGAATTAAGTTTCCTCGCTAATAAGCTGACTGTAATTAGAGAATTTTCACAATTTTAATTTTTATTTAAATCTTTTTAAATTATTAATTTTTTGTACACAGTAATGCGGTGTCACTGCTTGAGCCTGAAACAAAAAAGCACACACGTGCATATTAGTATCACGATCCACTGATTGAAATATCGTGTTCTTTTTAGAACAGGAGTTATTTTCTCAATAATGCAATTATTGAGAATTGCTCTATTGAGAAACGCTCATTTTCCAGTTAATCCAACAACGACTTAAAGTGAAATGGGCAACTTCACGAGCCACAGTTCACGCGATATAGCAAAATGGGCCACTGCACGTGGCCAGTAGACCACTGCACGTGCTCCATTTTACCTGGTAAATAAAAATGGGCCGCTTTACGTGGTCCATTCTACGTGATACAGTAAAACGGTACGCCTCAAGGGCCCCATTTTACGTGGTGAAGTGAAATGGGACACTCATATGGCCCCATTTCACTTTTAGCAGGTATAGTAAAACAAGTAAATTTCCTAAATATGCTATTTTAAACCGCAGCAGAGACCTGCAAGGACCGTTTTTTGGGCAGTGGCTCGTTTCAATTCCTGACTACTCGATTTTTTGGCCCGGTCCTTCATGTTTTGAGACCTTCAAATTATATCCTCCCGCGGGTACGTTACATTAAACGAAGCGGGTTCCATTATTTAATGTCATGCAATTTACTTTTGACGCATCAACAGAAATCATTAAAAGCGTGGAATGCACCATAGGGATCGCCCAGCAGGTCTCTTATTGTAAAAACGATTTTTACATGAAAACAACCCTACCAACGGAATGGGGAGGGGGTGATCCGATGAAAAATAACGCAGCATATTATCCGTTTTCCATAAATGGACAGCGAGCCAGATGGACGCGGTAGGCGTATGTGGACGTTGGATCTGCAGAAACAGCACTCAATAACGTTTGATGGCCTCTCTCGAAACAATGACCATTCAATCTAGATTTCTTTCCTAACAAACTAGTATAATCCTTTTTCGCACTACTTACAACGAAAGAGCTTCTTTCCGCACCTAGAAGCCCCCACGAAAGTGACATTTTTTCGAATTGTTACGATAAAAACCATATCGTAACAACAGTGTGGGGCCGGCCAACCATTTTTGGTCGTGGGCCATAAACCTGTTTGTAAAAATCAGGAGGGCCACCCATCCTACCCCTCCCCCCACCATTGAGCTCACCACTTAAATCTTTTAGCAAAGTTATTGATTTTTCTTGCAATGAATTTGTATTTTTCCTGATTTTTGCCGCTAATGAGCGCTTTCACGCGAATTAGTACTATTTGCTAATTTTAGCCACAAAGTTTCCTCCTAAGACCATGACTTGCCATTTTTACTCAATTTATTTATATGAACTTGCAAATGTTACCTATTTAACCCCCTAAATAGCCATTTCTCCTGACTGTAGTCCTGAATTAGCGTTTTTTAACTAATTTAAACCTCCTAGCGAGCCACAAGTGACAGTTTTACCCACTTTCCGCCGCGAATTAACGCTTTTACCTCCTTTGACCTCCAAATTAGGACATTTCCTCATTTAGCCGTGGATTAGCGATTTTGTTCAATTTAAGCCACGAAGTTACCTTGAGAAACCGCGAATTAGTGTTTTTTCCCAACTTCAATGGTGAATTATCAATTCCTCCCCATATATGGGAATTAGTGATTTTCTTCACTCAAGCCGTGAACTCGTGATTTTAGCCGCTAAATAGCGATTTGCCACTATGTTATCCGTGAATGAGCACTTTATCTCAAAATTTTCTCCCCAATTAGCAATTTTTTCAGTTTAAGCCATGAATTAGCGCTTTTTCTCAGACTGAGTTATTAACTTGCGTTCTGAATAAGCCGAGAATTTATGTTTTCGTGATTTTAGGCGCAAAATGACATTTCATCGCAAAACTATTGATAAATATTCATCCGAGAATTATCGTGTTTCGTAATTTTAACCGCGAATTACTGCTTTTTTAACACTTCAGCCGCGATTTTTCTCAAGTTTAGCCACGAAATAACTTTTCCCCGCGAATTAGTGTTTCAAAAAATAATTTTAGCCATGATTTAGCACTTTTTCTAATTTTTTTACGCGAATAAGCGATTTTTCTCAATAATTTCAGCCGTGAATTAGCCATTTATCTCAATTTCAGTCCCAAATTAGCGTTATTTCAATTTTGGTCTGGATAAAGTGGGCACGAATATCAGCACCTTCCGAACTTTTATACGTTCACTTGCCCCAAGAAAAGCACTCGTAAGTGCGCTTTCTCAATTTCAGCCGCTCACGGGGAGGCGCGAACTGTAGCTTTTTCATTTGCACAAAAGCCGAGTGGTGACAAAATCCAACATTAAAAATGTTAATTTTTACCAGGGGGGTGCAGACCACAGGCAGCGGGCCCTGGGTTGGTCACCCCTGCTGTAGGCTGACGCGGGCTCCTTCACCGTCCTTATAGCTCGACTGAAGCCGCGTTATAAGATGAAGTTTTAATTTAGTCGGATTTGATGATTATTATAGGCCAGTCAACATAAACATCAAACATCGCAAATATGCATGTAATTGTTTTTTCTTTTGCACATTGTTAGGGCCAATGAGAGCAGTTTATACTCAAGTTTGCAACCTTCAAAACCTTGTGCTCAACTCGTGGCACTCGAAAAACCACGAAATTCCATCAATTTTTTAGGTTGTTAAACAAAAATACCAGAAGAAAGCGTTTTTCGAGCATGACCACAGTATACATTGTTGAAGCCAACAAAATGCACTACAATTTAAGCCCAGTCCGAGCGTCCTACGTTTGTTATTTCCGGAGATACAGCAATCAAGAAATATGTAATATCGCCAAAAAGCGAGATTTTATTGATAGGGTTATTTTTCAAGACCCGTAGCACTCAAACATAATGATCCTACAGAATATCCACGCGAGAATAATTCTTAGGCAGTAGCTCAATTTGAATCTGACGCTATTGCCTAAAATTTATTTTCGCGTGGATATTTCATAGGACAGGGTGACTAGTACTTGGTTGAGCAAAATGATAGTGGTGATTAAACATCCAAAATGCAACAAAAAATGTCTTATGACCTAGGGTCCGATTTCCTTTCCTAGTCGAGATAATAGATTTTTTCACATTTTCCAGAACATCACTGGTTTTCGCAACAAAAACAGCTGTAACTTGGGACACCAATGAAAAGAGCACACTTTCTTCTGTGTGAGTAAGGACATTTTGTCCAAAGTTAGCGAAAGATTCTTGGAGTAAACTGGGAAAGTATCAGGATATTTAAAAAAATGTCAGTTTTTGACAACTGTTCAAAGCTAGACTACATTAGCCAGATACGAAAGCTATTTCAAGAAATTTTTTTCAGCTTATTCCACTTTTATTTGTCTGTCCTCATAGATTAGCATAGGAAAAGTGAATTAAGCTGAAAAAAAAAGTTTTGGGAATGGCTCTTGATCTTCTTGTAGGCACTCAAAATGGGCCTAATTGCCTCATTTTTTGGTATAACAATGAATTTTTATCAAGAAATTGCAAAGGACAGGAGTAAAATAAGCATGAAGTATTAAACTGAGTTACTTCATACAGTTTTAGAGGAACTTGCCAGGTGCTGGGAGCACCATGGCTAATGTAGTCTAGCTTTGAACAGTTGTCAAAAACTGACATTTTTAAAAAGATCCTGATATTTTTCCAGTTTACTCAAAGAGTCTTTCGCTATCATTAGACAAAATGTCCTTACTCACACACAAAAAAAGAGTGCTCTTTCCAGTGGTGTCGTTGGATTTAACCTAGGACGCTTACTTCCCATGTTACAGATGTTTTTGTTGCGAAAACCCGTGATGTGCTAAAAAACAACAAATTGATTATCTGAACTAGGAATGGAAATCTGACTTTAGGTCATAGGAAATTTTTTGTTGCATTTTTGGTGAACAATCACCCCTCTCATTTTGTTCACCTAAGTACCAATCACCGTGTATTTGAGTGCTACAGGTCTTGAAAAATTACCCTACCAATAACATCTCGCTTTTTGGCGAGATTAGATATTTTGTTGATTGACTGTATTTCCTGAACTAACAGACCCAGGATGCTCGGGCATGGCTTAAATTATAGCAAATTTAGTTGGCTTTAACAATGTATACTGTGGTCATGCTCGAAAAACTCTTTCTTCTGGTATTTTTGTTTAAAAAACCAGAAAAAGTGATGAAATTTCTTAGTTTTTCGAGTGCCATGAGTTAAGCACAAGGTTTTGAGGGTTGCAAACTTGAGTAATAACTGATCTCATTGGTCCTAACAACACGCAACAAAAAAATCAATTACATGCATGTTTGCGATTTACCCCGATTTTTGTGTCTATATGGACTGGTCTATTAATTTATTGCGATATTTTAAGAAGTACTTTCATCAACATGTGCCTTTCATATGGGAATGAACACAAAAGTATTATGTGATTGATTAATAAATGAAGGGAACGAGCAACAGAATCATCAATAATTTCAAAACTTTCTACCGTGAGCAAGATACTTTTTAAACATGTTTTGTCGCTTACGATCGAACATGGGAAAACAATTTCTGTTATTTGGTGGATACGATTTAGGCGGATACGTTTGCTGAATCAGCTCACTGTCGCTTACGTTTTCCCGTGGAGGGTTAAATTCATTTAAAAATTTAAACAAAATAGTCGTTTTTTTGTTATGTGGACTATGGCAAGTTATAAAAACAAAACATAATTGAACGCATTACACGCCCTATTTTAAGAATGACAACAGTAAAGTCACCAATTTCGGCGTGCATCGAAAGCTATCAATGCAACAGACCTGGTGTTGGTTGCATTTTTGTTGTATAAATACGTGGACAGAATGAGTTTCATTGATCTCATTCAAGAATTTACATGTTTTTCAAGCGCCAGAAGATAGTACTTGCTATTCCAGTCCCAAAAACCAGGTTTTATTGTGCACTTTTGGTCTTAACTCAAGAAGACTGTAGTGAGATTTGTGAGATTCCACGTTGAAAAATACGAAAGAAATAAAAGTAACGTCGGACTACCATTGAAATTTTCATCAAATTTAAAACTGTCGCAACTTTATGGGTGAAAACAAGTATTTTTAGTACTATAGATCGACAAGTTTCTTATGGACAGAAAGAAGTGGTAAATTCAGTTAACTTTCTAAACAGATGTTCCTAGAACCATCTGGAAATTTGGGCCCTCAGGGTCCATCAGAAACTTGTCAAGTTATAATTGACATGACGCGGAAATTATTGGCCCTCTATCGACTTGATTTTGCTTTCATTCGACCAAATCAATCACCAGCATTCACAAATACGTTAGGAACCACCATTCTATTTCTATCAAACATCTCAAATTTAGGCATTTTTACAAATTTTCCCTTTCTCTGCAATAACTCGGCACTAGTCGGATCTATTATTCTACTTTAACATGAAATTTTTGAACCAAGTCTCCGGGCTGGACGGGTTTTACCCGCTTGGAGCCTTTCATTAAAAAGTTTTTTGACTGCACTGTAAGGCTCGGTGCAGACGAGCGTTTTTCTAACGCAAGATAAGGCGTTAGAAAAATACAGTATTGTCATTCTATGGTTGGTTTTAAAGATTTAAAGGGAAAATAAATTTGTGAGAAGTCACTATGAATTCGACGTCCAGAAAAAGTGAGAGTGGAAGAAGAGACATTTAATTAAGGTTTGACAATTAAAAAATGAGGTCTCTTTAATCTAGTACGGCAGGGGAGAATTTATTTGTTATTAATTCAAATTCCTAATACGACGTGCCCCCAAAGCAGGAAAACACAGCAACACTTCACTCGGGGCCATATTCATAATCGCGGCCCAACAATCGAGATGGATTATTATGCATTTGAGGAACTCCGACGAAATGATTGATGATAACTGACATCTGATTGATCGCTTAGAAGCCACTGTACACCTTATTTGAGGAAAGGTGGAAACTTAGGTACCACTTCGGTATTGGCCGAGTCTTGGTCAGTTCCTCGCCGAGGAGAGTTCTTGGGACGTTGGCCAATGCGGCTTGCCTTTTTTTTTTTTTTTTTTTTTTTTTTTTTTTTGCCTCTTGAGGACATGGAAGCTATTTTATATCGAAAAAACGATAAAACGTCATTTTTGAGGGAAATTGTAAACGCCACGAAATTAATCGTAAGCGACAGTAATTTTGGCGCATACGATCCCAAGCGGGAGTCTCATGTTGTTTACGTTTGGCTGAGAGGGTGGATACGATGTTTTTGATGGCGCTTACGTTTTCCCGTCCAAATTTCAAAGCTAAAAAAAAATAGTTTTAACCCAATTTTGGCTTATTTTGTTGTTGTTTTATGCACATGTACGTGCCATAGAATCTAAAAAACCCAAAAACTCAAATTGACGAAAATTGGCGCTTACGATACTTTGCCTTTCCAGTAACATTAGGTGCCCATACACGAACGGATTTTTTGGACAGGTACGGATTTTTTTAAGAAACACGCGGGCCTGGCCTGTGTTAGTGGAGATAAAAAACTTAGGTTTTTACCATGAGTTTTCAAAACCCGAAGGCCAGGCCTGTTTATCGACATATACGTGCAGTTGTGACCGACGGATCTCGGAACTCTAGACCCGCGGGTTTTGAAATCAGGATTTGAACCGTTGGTAAGATTTCCCGAAGGCGAGGACTGCACGTGAGTGGGCACCGACAGGCTAAAAACCCGCAGATTTGGCCCGTTAGAAAAACCAACAGTCTAAATCTGCGGTTCTGGCCTGTCATACCCCACCCACGTGCAAGGCAGAAACCCGCGGGCCCGGCCTGCGATTCTGGTCTGTCAAAAAAATCCGTTCGTGCATGCTCAATTCATACATTCACCAAGCATGTACTCACCAATCGCCAGCATGAAATTTGCGCAATCATAAGCAGTAAATCGTGAAACATGTAGGGAAAGCAACACCAGCCACATCACACACCAGGAAAATCATATAAAGACCTGTCTTCCCCAACAAAATTGATCACGGTTGAAGTATATGGCGATATAGTTGCCAATAGTGAATGAATTCTGACGAAATTGTTTAGCTTTAATCATGATTAATTGTTGATCGTGGACAAAGAAGTTGGTGAAAATGGGCCTAAAAAATGCAGTTGTGGCCTTGTGGTGACAAAACAAAAATTTCTAGGATACATTTAATAAATCGCTGCGCTGTAACTATCTGTGTGTTTAACTGACCACACAATATTCTCATTATAGTGTGACCATACTCTCTATGGGCCTTTGAAACGAAGAAAACTTGATTGTACTCGAATCAAGAGGATAAAAAACAATTGGCGCATTCTAAAGTAATTCCACTGCAATAATTGAACATTTTTCCCTTCGAGCTCCGCAAGCAAGCAAATAAACTAACAAACTCAAGCGTTAATATTAACTTACCTATCATCGCATGGAAAAAGGAAATCCCTTTGTCCTTTCTTGAAGTGCATCCCAAAACTTGACACTTTTGGTAATTCAAACAATACGACTCACTCAAACTACAGAACTTCAGCTTTAAACTACATGAAGACACTTTAACAAAATAATTCAGCTTAAAAACGAACAAAATACAAAATAGTATCTTTCAATAAGTCCAATCTTCGCGTTATTGAGTAGGAAAAGAATCTGAGTCATCATTCTGTTCTGCCATTGCCATCTCTCTTCTCTCTCAACGTTCATATTTCTCGTAACTCCCTTCACTCGAGCAAAGTAAAAAAATTTAAGTTCAGATCACCGCGCTCTCCGGTATCAAAAGCAGTGAAACAACTTGAGCTGTTCCCTACCCCTCGCCATGTGTCGGTGGGCCCTGGTTTATGTGAAAGAATTGGCGATTCAGATTATCACTTGTAGCGCTAGCGTCGAGGCGCAATGGCGGAAAAGAGCCCTACTCTTACCACCAACGTATGGGCTAAATAATGGTGTTTTTGCAGTTTTTAAGGAGTTTACAATGTTTTCCGTCTTAATTATCGCCACACTTGATTGAAAAAGGATTTGAGGTTACGAACTTTCTTCGATCGACCTTCTACGACCTGCTTTCAAAGGATTACATTTCGGGAACGTAGTGAATTTAGTATCCTATGGTTTGTAGCTATAATGGACAGTACGTAGTCATTATCTCTTTTTGTTGTCTCACAATGTTGCCTATGCGAATCAATATAAATTTGGTAAATGCACGGTCTCATCAAGGAGCTACAAAAAAGGGGAAGTGGAGTTAAGCACCAAATATTGTATACGCGGCCAAATAGAGGACGCCAAGGCGTAGGCCACCGTAGGCCCAACCGAGAGCTCGCGGGCCAAAAAGTGGCCCGCTGACTCAGCTGAGCCTTCCTAAATGGCCCGCCCGTGGCATACAGTGGTAAATAATCATCTTTAATGTTGGATTTTGGCGCCCCTAGGATTTTTGTGGAAATGAAAATCGCTACAAATTCGCGCCTTCTCGTGGTCGGCCAATCCCCCGCTTAATCCAGACCAAAACGGAAAATAAGGCTAATTGGGGACTGAAATTGAGATAAATGGCTAATTAACGGCTGAAATTATTGAGAAAAAAAAAACTGATTCTCGGCCATAAATAAGAAAAAGGGCTAAATCACGGATAAAGTTAAGAAAACTTCACAGCAAAAATTGAGAAAAAGCTTTAAAAGCGCGGATAAAGTGTAAATTACAGTCATTAGCGTTTAAAATTATGACGAACACTAATGAACGGATAAAATTGTGAAAAATCAATAATTCGCCAATGAAAAAAAGCGCTAATTCGCCCCTAAAATGACGAAAACATGAATTCTCGGCTTATTCAGAACGGAAGTTCGTGGCTCAATCTGAAAAAACGCTAATTCATTGCTAAAAGTGAAAAAAAACGCTGCGAATTATCGAACAATGCCTTATTATTTCGACTGTGGGTTTAATATTCATCGATGTAGTCAAATCCGGCTTGAAATTACATGAAAATCGACACCCCACACCCCTATGATCCCAAATCCTTTGAAAATCCCCATTTTGGACCCGCTTTTGGCCCATAAAACCCCAGGGAGTTATTTGATCAAACTGATCAGATGTTAGGACCAACTAGACCCCAAATGGAGTCTATGTGCGAAAGAACGAGTTTTTTCGAGCAATCCTAGGGCAAGATATGGCCCGGACGGCGGACGGACATTTTTTTTTATTGCAGATTTGGATTCTACGCACTTTGAAACGTAAAACTACAAATTTTGAGGGAGGGTCAAAAAAATTTTTTTGCGATACGATTACAAAGACTTATTATTGAGAAATAATAAGTCAAAAGCTAATTCGTGGGGAAAATTAAGAAAAGTGCTAGTTCACGGATACAATTGTGGGAAATTGCTCTTTAGCAGTCAAAATCACGTATTCACGGCTAACGTGACGAATAAATAAATAAAAGGGCCCAGATGCTGGATGTACGGAAACGAGAATTTTGAGCTTCTGAAGGCAAGTTCGTGGCTCAAACTGCGAAAAAAAGCTAATTCATAGCTAAAAGCAAGCGAAGCAAATCGCTAAGCCGGAGCTGAAATTAAGAAAAGTTGCTAATTCATGGATGCAATTGAAAAAATCGCTAATTAGTGGCTGAAATAAAGAAAAATACGAACTCACTGCAAAATTCAGATAAATCGCTATAACCCACGGCTAATAAGGGTGAAAACTTGCAGAAATGACCAAAATTGCTAATTAGCGGCTAAAATGGAGAAAACGTGCTAATTTATCAATAAAATTGACTTATTCGTGGATTAAGTAGAGAAAACGTCAATTCGCGGCTTCTGATCGTAACTTCGTGCCAGAAAGTGAAAAAAATCGCTAATCCGCGGCCAAATTTCAGAAAAAGCGTTGGGTAGTTCGCGGGGAAAATTGAGGGAACTTTTAATTCGTTGATGAAACGTAGAAAAATCCCTAATTAGCTGATAGACTGATGAAAAACGCTAATTTGCGGCTGAAGTCAGGAAAAAAATGGATGTTTACGGCGTTAAATTGAAAACATTTGCTATATTCCCCGGATTGAATAGAGCAAATGGCAAGTCGCGGTTTCTTGAGACAACTTCGTGGCTAAAATTAGAAAATTTAGCGCTAATTCACGGGTAATAATCACATGGCTCATTAGCTGCTCAAATCAGAAAAAAACACAAATTCTTTGCAAGGAAAATCGCTGAAATGGAGATAAATCGCTAATTCGCGGCTAAAATGGAGACAAATCGTTAATTCAAGAATTGACAGCTTTCATCCAATAGAAGGCTACACCGATCGTTTAACCGGCAAAAGCGGAAGTTCTTCGTGGAACATATTGTCCCTTTTTATGTGAGCACAGTCAGTTTCTGGGATGAAATTCGCTTTCTTTGCAGAATAGGGTAAACTCATGAAATCGCGTCTTTTAATGCGCTAATTTTACTTGAAAACTTAACCACTTGGATAAAAAACTACCATTTATCCATAATCCGGCTTGTTCCAGCTTGTTCAATTCAAACAAGGCATTTGAGTCTCAAAAAGTATCAAATGTGACAAGTAAAAATTTCATAAAGAAACCCTTTTATTAATAACTCCTTTAATTACCTTCCTGTGCCTACTGGAGGGGAATTAGACCCCCAACTGTGATGGATATTTACACCATGCAGGGTGGGTTTATCAATCACCGGATTTCTCATGTAATAGCTCGGAGAACTTTGCATTACTGATTACCAAAAGGCCCATAGAAACCAGACTTATCCCAGCTTTGTCTGTAGAATAAGTGCATTGATAAACACACCCTTGTTGGGGAAAATTACATAATATTTGGTTAAGGACAGTCTGTTTTTGGGGCTGAACAACCCTTCCTAACCGGAAATTCGCAAAGATATTTGAAAACTTATTGCGTTTTTCATTTGCACAATATTCTGCATAGGGTAGGGGGATTTTTCCATTATTCATCAAGGACGGGAGGAAAAATCTCTCTCGCAGCGAGAAATTCCCGGTAAATGGAAAACGGCATCATTTTCTCACCGCGAGTTCTTTCATTTTATCTCAATTATTTCTCGATGGTGAGTTTAATTGTTAAAGTCGGTAGTAATACCAACTAATATTTCAAAGAAATGAACTTTAAAAATCCTAAAAACTCATAAAAAAGAACAAAAACTGCGTTTTCTCATAAGAGCCCATGGAAAGTCTACCGCTCTTCTTACTTCGGTGGGGCCGCCACCAGAGCGCATTTGTTTAATCTGAATCGCCAATAGCGCTCGATTTCTGCGGTCAACTTTCCTTGTTTGCCTTCCGTTGGGCTATCCCCTTCTCAGCTTCGGCTTCGCGCCAAACCTCGCATAGAGATAAAAATGAATGGAGAAAGCTTGGGCTTGAAATTTGTTGACCGTAGTTATGGTGGGAGGTGCACCTTGTGAACCACAAAGTAACCTCAAGTCAAGTTATTTTTTATTTACACATCATGTCCACTTTGAATTTCTAGTTTTGTTCTTTTTTCCTCTAGTATGTCTAGAAATTGTCACTGTGAATTTTTAGATTGTTTCACAAGGCATTAATAAAGTGAATAACCCACAAATATATTCCGGAGAATCTTTATTTTAAACGGTCGACCATGCGCGAGTTGTTGGACTTCTTTTCCGGATATTTCAACGTGCGCAAGTAGCTCCAATCCTCTTCCGGGAATCACGACAGAAGCCACCGGGAAATCCGTCACTCATGTTTTTTATGGAATACGTCATGTTTCTGAGTACGAGATAACTTGTTTTTTACTGATGTGTTGTGTATTTTTGGGTATGTTTCTTCAGGGGTCGATCCTCTGATAGCAAAGAGAAATACAGGGCTAAGAAATCACGAACGTTTATTTCATATAATAATCGCTCGCAAGCAAGAAACAAACTAATTAAGAAACATTATAATGTACCAGCACTGCGAATGAGAAGACCCGTGGTTCGAGCACAGCGATAACTGTATGAGTGTGGCGACTTTTGTTCAAATCCTTGTTTCGCAGCCCTCAAGAGACGGAGCGGCTCTTTCTGAACTCGTGACTGTCTCGCCCATGTAATATTTTTCCTAGTATGTTGATGGAACGCGATCAGGGCCACTTATTTTCAAAAATAAACTCCAAAATACACTTGAAAA